>CM051620.1:95837441-97037441 GCA_028020825.1 Podargus strigoides
TTTTTTTTCATTCTTTTTGTTCTGTCTTTCTTTTTCCTTACGTTGTCTCCAGCAATTTTTACGTGGTTTTTGAATTGAAAACAGCAGAGCTTTTACAAGGCACATCCTTGGGGGCCATCCAACTCAAAGGGCATCCAAGGGCATCCAAGGGGCATCCAACTCAAAGAATTAAGAGAAAACTCAGCTTAGGACTGGAACGATAAAGAAATACTCATGAAAAGCAGCCTGTTATATATCTGACAGCAAATATCTTCGAAGGCTCTTTTAAAAATGGAACTCTGCTGGTCCTGAACTATACCAGCCAACAGCCCGTTTATCTGCATACATGAACGTGGAGAAATTAACAGCTAGCCTGCCGTAAAGAAGAGATCAGTTTGACCTGTGGGCTTGCACACTTCACCAGAATTTCCTGAAAAAAGCAATTTTGCTTTGCTCACAGGATATACATAGGAATTAAGGAAGTATATAGAAAGTATTCCCCTGAATACCAGACAGACACTCACCTCCTTCCTGAGCCAAGGGAAGACTCACTGATGTCTTCTCTCCTCCTTTCCTTTTACATTTCTTCTGCAGCCATGAAGCAGAGATGAATCTGGAACCTGTCTAGAGGAGAAAAAAGATAAATGGGGAGAATATTAGAACTTGACTCCAAACACTTTAATTTAATACTTCCTGATCTTTATTTTTAAAACAAACCACAAGACATTTTCTGAACATTATTTTGGTGTTAAATAGGATTTCCTAATACAAACAAATGAGATAGTATTCCACACTAGAGCATTACAAATTTCATATTTTAATCTACTTCACTCCTACACACTAATCTTTATACATTAAATATATACTTAACACTTAATATATACTTTATCGTTATAGACACCTACTTAGCTAATCAAGGACTTCAAAAAGTTCTCATTGCATGGGGAAATAAGCTTAGCATATCACCATTATTCTTAAAAAGTTATAGAAAGAATGCAAATACACCCTACTTGCTAAGGTAAACAAATGAAACTTCATAATCTATTTGGAATTTAAACTGATCGTAGTCCTCACTTCATATTTATGGTCAAAGTGTTTTAAAATATAAATGCCAATAATTCTCACTTTCATTTAAAAAATAATAATTAAAAAAAATAGCAGCACAAAAATTCTTTGGAACCATGAAAGAAATCCTGTTATGTTTCATGCAATGTAGTAAATAAATAAATAAATGAAATTCAGCAACAAGATTCACTCCAGAAATAATTAGCAGAAAATCACATCACTCTTTCCTTCAGTTCCCTCAGTTTACAAAACCTTACTTAGAAGCAGGTGTTTGCAGTTTAAGAGAAAAATCAGAAACTTGAGGAAAATAAAACCACTACCTCCTTTCATGAGTACTATATTAGGAATCAATAGCAGAACTACAGCAACTGAAACAGTGGCAGAGAGGTACCTTAGATCTGTCTCAAGAAGTCCTTAATCTTTCTAAGTACAACAGACATCAGCACAACAAAATAACAAATGGTCACTGTGGCTGTCACCAATGGAGTCAGTCTGGTGATATATACATCAAGCAGGAGAGCAGCTAATGAGATGTTAAAAGGTATTAAGTTGTTTCCACACCCAAATAATGCAAGGCCATTTTTTAAATAAACATAACAAAAAAGTGGAAATTTCTCTGCAAACATGGAAATTAAGTACTTTGGACTCAAATGTAACAAAATGATAGCCCCAAAATAAGCATAAAGAAAACATAACTAAGAAAAATCACTTCCAATACTGAAAAGTAATGTATATAATGTCAGGGCTATAGTGAGCAGAATTACTTTTGATCACTGGTTTTAAAATTAGAGGCTATAACTATCTTCAAGCTATTTTATTTTTCTGAGACTAACATAATTAAAAAGCAGCCACTCAATACTAGAAAATATGGTCAATGAATTAAAAAAAATGCTGATAATACACAAAATGCTACAGTAAAAAAAAAAAGATATAGTAAACAGGCTCTAAGGTCAGTGTGATAAGCAATACATCTCCACTTGTCTTCAACCCAGCTTTGAAAAGTCAGCCCCCATTCTATCTTTCTGAGCATTTAGAAGCTAACCTTTACATACCATGAAACAGAATCAGTTTTTCATCAGTATGGCTATAAACTACTCAGAAAAAATATCTTCTGCAGCAAAGGAGAAACTGTCAAGTAATGTAAATGACTCATTAAAATGCTACTTGTATATTCAATTACATGTGAAAATAGGCCTGTAAAGCCTCTCAGAAGACTTAAAAAAATAAGATAATTTCTATGTAACATGAGACAGAGAATTATGTAAAAGGCAATTTAATTTTTTTAACTTTTTTCTTCCTTTAAAATTTCAAAGCTTGGGCTTTATTTTCAGCTGGGTCCAAGTAGTATGGTGCAAAATAGGCCATGAAAATTCACCAGTCTTTGATGCAAATTAATGCCTTAATGATCAGCTTGTCAGAGTTTAATGGCCTCACATGGCGATTTTAGCTGTAACACAGGGATACCGGAGTTTGTTGTAAAGCAGCTGGTTTGAATACTAGAAGTAGTTTAGCCATAATGTGTGAACATACACCTTGAGTAATTTAACCATAGACCCTCTGCACCATGGCTACAGTGCTTCTCATTCCTGAGCTGGCTTCTTTGAAATTAGGGGAGGTACCTCAAACACTGCACTGCCAAGAGTTGTATAGAGAATTTCTTAATGACAGAAAGGGCCTTGGCACACATTTGCTCAATGTAGGTTCAGATTGGCATAAATTATTTAACATTGGCAGGTGCATTCCTAGAGTTCTCTGCGGTATTCAGAGACAGAAGCAAGGATGGCACATTGCACTGGCAATTTTTATTTCTTTTCATTTAGACTGTGCAAGTAACATACAGTCTCAATAATCTGATCACTTAATATTACTATGTTGAAGGTCAATAGTGAATTATTTTAATTAGGGTATTGTGCTAGCTTTTATTTATTCTGAGAACCAACAATGTTGATTCTATTGGGGCATTCAAAATGTGTGTACTTACTACCTAAAAATTCATTAATCGGAACTACTTAGTGTAAGCATCACATGATTTTGTCATTAAATAGTTTTAGCTAAAAAAATACAATAAAATAAAAAATATGTTGCTCTGCAGTAGATAGGTTTCCTGTTGGCCAATAATGAATTGTATTCTGTTATAGAATACGATAACCATTATTTTTCCTGCATGGAAATCAGAACAGCTAGGTAGAAAAATATAACATCAGTTACTAAGTGATTTTGTGCCTCTTACAGTAAAAAATATTAGCCTGCTGTTCAGTCTCCAGTTATACATCCTGGCTTTTAATAACCCTGCAGGTTGTGAGCAAACCCTAAATAACAAAAAGTGCATGAGTGGGTAGGGAAGACTGCGGGAGGCAAAGGGAAATAAACACAATGTAGGTCCCAAAAGCCTACCACAGACAGAAGTTAAATTGACTTCACTATTTGATAAAACCTTCTTACAAATAGTAGACTAGCTACTTGCCTTAATTTTCCTAGCATGCCAAATAAATACTCTTAGACAGCTACCATGAAATGAATACTCCACACTGTAAGGTGAGTGCCTAGTTCTCTAACTTCCAAAATTTAAGCAAAAATTGATTAAAATCCTGCCCCATGTGCCAGATATTTGTAGAGACATGCTGAAAAACAATACAACTATTACGGGGTTTATCTCAAAGTTTCGCACTTATTCTCTTGACAAGTAACATTAAGGAACCTTACCATGGATTCTGATGGAACTCATTTTTGTATTGCCCTCATTAACTTCTTACTCTTGCATTTGTGCCATTCCTTGACTGTTCGGAATCTTAAACAGTAACTCTTCTCCAACAATATTTTTTTCTTTAATAATATATGAAAACAGCCATTCCCACTAAAAAAAAAAAAAAAAGAGGAAACTTTAACATAATTTCAAAACATTTATCGAAAGGTAGAGACAGCAAGCAAGAGTCAGTTATGAAGTGATCACTTTCAGGCTGGTTTTAGTTGTCTATAACATATTTTCAAAGTCATGCAAAGGTCTGTTGGGATTTTATTTTATTTTAACAGGAAAAAATGACAGCTTGTAAGGATTAGAAAGTCACTGAGGAAGTTTAACACCCATACCTCCAAACCCCATAACTCCTTCCATCAAGTACCAGATTTTTCACATCTATATTCAAGAAGGGATCATGTTCCAAGCATCTTAATGAGCTTCCAGTAGTCACCTGGGCCTCGATGGTTTAAATAAACATGTTTTATTTTGTGTGAGTGAAGATCATATAGCCAACACACACAACTCGATTATTGTTTCTAAGCCAAAGTAAATGAACAGTGTCATGGGTCTATCACTCCATATTTGAAAGACTTATGAAATACTTTAAGATTATTGTGACTTTTTTCCTCAGTTCTAATGCATATATATACATATATGTAGAACATGGACAAGATTATACTTTAACCCTCACATACACCAGAGTACGCAAAACTTCAGGCACAGCCTCAGTTATTTCAGCTTCCAGGATTTAGATTATCAAATAGCACACAAATTACAGTATAGGCCACTCAAGTAAAAATAATGTCACATTTCTATTCTGCAAGGCAGGATAAAATAAATAGACATACAACAGCTCTTCCTATGTATGCAAAATTCATGGTTTGTTCTTATTCTTTTTGATTTAGACCCATCAGCTGCCACTGCATCCTTTTTCTAAATGCCACAAGTGACTGAAAACCTCAGTCAAGCCATACATTCCTGTTTCTTTCTTCCATACATTGTACATCTAATAAAATTGACAGCTATACCTTGAAGGCCTATACATATCCTTATAACTAGTAGGAAAAAAGAGAATTAGGTTGAATGATACCTGAGACTTAATGTGCTAAGAATATAAGACACTTCATCATATTCTGGTTAATGCTAGGAACATAGCTTCACTGGATGATAGTCAACTTTCTCCAGTAATTCAGGCAGTCCTTTATAAATTAGCTGCTCAATGTACATTCTGAACTAATTCATCTGTGCTGGCAGATAAGATACGACTCCTTAAATGTCACTTGCCTTAAAATATTGTAGCAAAAGATGAATAGGGCAAAGTGAATTTATGAGATGGTATAGTGTGAAGTACGTCTTTCCTATAAGACCAAGAAAAAAAAACCACCGCTGCTTCCATCTCAAGATAGATGAAGTACTCCCTTTGTCAATTAGATGTCATTTTGTCAACTGAATTTGAAAGACATGCAGTCAAATGCAATGAAGGCTACAACCATCACTCTGAAGTAGATAGCAAAGTTTGTTTCCATGAAGTGAACTTCAGTGACAGCTGCCTTGAGGCCAGGTCTCAGTTTTGTTTCTTACCCTATATTCTACTGAAATGAAAGACAATTCATAATGACTATTAGTAACTCATTGAGGACATATTCATCCCTTAGCCTCCTAAAGTAATATTTCAACTCCAATCTCTGCCAATTTTTTTTCTTAAGAAGTAGCATAATAAGACTGTTGAGTGCCCGTGACCAGAAAAATGCTTATGATCTGAGGCAGAGGCCTAGTATTTTGAAATACATAACTTACTGACATGAATTGCTTTTTTAAAGTAACTTTAACTGACAGAACTGGACAAAGAATTAAGCACTCTTGTTTCTGTGGTGAAGAAAAAAAAAAGTCTTGAGAAGGGTAGAGAATTCAACCTGGCTACAAGACAGCAGTTGCTATACAGATTTTCAAATAGAAGAATTCAAATAGATTTCCAAAAAACAGCAAAACAATTCACATATTTTTGCAGCTGGATCATTGAACCCCATCTATTAGTGCTGTCTGATATTTTTCATTACAGGATTTTATTTACATTTGGTAATGACCTCAACAGCTTTCAGTCATTCTGAAAGTTCGTATTGTCTAAGATAATTTGGGGCTGCGAGGGGGAAGAACTGGGTGTGAGGCATAGCTCTGGGAAGAAAAAGGATGCATTCATCTTCGTTAGCAGTCTATCAGAATTCATGTTTATTTTCAAGAACAAGGTTGGGGCAGGGGGACAAAATGGAAGACTGATAAATACTGAAAGACCTCCATTAAAAAAAATATCTATACTTCAATATAGGGACTGCAGGTTAGCCTTTGAACTTGAGTTCACTATATCTGAAATCAGCCAGATTTATTAAAAATACATACATTTAGAAACTGTAGAGACTTGCCTGAATTGAGAAACTAAGAATTACTGAAAACTCTCTTTGCTGAGCATGTCCTGCTTTTCCAGTTGATAGTACAGACCAAGTGGTTTATGAACTAACCATGTAGCCCCACACACTACAGTCCTAGGCAGCAGGAAGAAGTGGGCATACTGGACTTCTGTTGCAGTGGCTCTTGTGCACCTGTGTAGCTGAAATTAATTCCCAGGAGGCAGACCCACCTATGCTTCAATGTCCATTAATCAGAACTCAGGCTATTTTAGAGTGAACTGATTCAAATGACTAGGGAGACAAAAGCTGAAAACAGTGAACTATGAGAGAGGGATGAATCAGAAGCCAGGGCCAGCAAGAGGTCTGTCTGGGAACCTAGAAAGAAATGGGTCAGGAAGGAGGATAATTGGTGGCAGAAGAGAGACCACAATGCATGAGATGGTGATGAAAAGGAGCCAGGGAGTGGAAGGCAGGTGACCTCTTCCAAAGAAATGTATGTGAACGCAGGTAGATGCAACTTTCTGAAGAGACAGATAATTCATCTTCATGAATCTCTAAATAAAACCTGACCCAAAGCTATGAATCTCTAAGTAAAACATGACCCAAGGCTTGGTAAAATCGTTAGAAAAACCATCATTGACTTTGGTGGCACATGGAATAGAGACTTTGTAGCTGAGATTTTCACGTGCCGTACATTCTTTTATTTCTGCCCCTAATACAATCAATTTAATGCAGAAGAAAGATAAATTTTATAAAATATGTTTATCAAAGGATTGAAGCAATAAATGTACAAAAGCTTAGAGAAGAATATCCTACTTTGAACTAAGCAGTGACTAACCTGTGATTCTCGTTACGTCTTATTTAAACTTTAAAAACAATTATTCCATTTTTTCCTATCTAACAAGTAAAACTTTTTGCTTAACTGCAGAAGCATAATTATAGTTTAACACCATTTAGACAGGTTGCGTATTCCATGAGGAGATGACTATTTGGTTGTCTCGGACTGAAGTTCATTTACTGGACCCTTGTTTCACAACAGGAATGCTTTGAGTGTTCATATAATGCAGATCGATAATAATAAAACATTGTATGAGAAAGTAAATGGTCCCATTTCTAAAAAACAAGTTGGATAGGATAGTTCCAGTTGGAAAGTACCTAAACTGGACAGCTAGTCCTAGTCCTCAATCACTTCAGGGCTGACCAAAAGTTAAGAAATGTTAAGGGCGTTGTGCAAATGCCTTTTAAACATTGACAGGCTTGGGGCATTGACCACCTCTCCAGGAAGCCTGCACCAGTGTTTGACCACCCTCTCAGTAAAGAAATGCTTTCTAATGCCCAGTCTAAACCTCCCCTGGTGCAGCTTTGAACCATTCTCATGTGTCCTATTACTGGATACCAGGGAGCACCTCCCTCTCCACTTCCCCTCCTCTGGAAGCTGTAGAGGTTGATTCACTAGTTGACTCATTGGCCAATGAGGTCACCCCTCTGTCTCCTTTTCTCCAAACTAGACAAGCCCAGAGTCTCTAGCCACTCCTCGCAGGACATTCCTTCCAGCCCTTTCACCAGCTTTGTTGCCCTCCTCTGGATGCAATTTTTCAAGCATTTTTGGTAGAGCCTTTTGGAATGTTTTGCTAAGCTAAGCAAGCACTTCATTTGCAAGGCATTAAATACGGTATCATGTACCAGATTGTACTGGTTTGGGCTGGGATAGAGTTCATTTTCTTCATAGTAGCTCATATGGTACTGTTTTGGACTTGTTACCTAATTTGATGACACATCGATGCTTTAGCCATTGCTGAGCAGTGCTTACACTGCACCAAGGCCTTTTGTGTTTTGCAAACCACACCACTAGCGAGTAGGCTGGAGGTGGACAAGAGTTTGGGAGGGAACACAGCTGGGATAGTTGATCCTAACTGACCAAAGAGATGCCACATACCATATGACATCATGCTCAGCAATAAAAGCTGGGGGAAAGAAGGAGAAAGAGATGTACATTCAGAGTTGTGGCATTTGTCTTCCCAATTAACCATTACTCACGATGGAGCCCTGGTTTCCTGGAAATGGCTAAACATCTGCCTGCTGATGTGAAGTAGTAAATGAATTCCTTATTTTGCTTTGCTTGCATACATGCTTTTGCTTTGACTATTAAACTGTCTTTTATCTCAACCCACCAGTTTTCTCTTTTACCCTTCCCATTCTCTCTCCCTTAGAGGGAGTGAGCAAGCAGTTGTGTTGGGTTGAGCTGGCTATGGAAGTAAACACACAACACATTAACATTTAGAAAATGCTATTGCTACTTCTCATCCAGTCTCCTCTTCAGTTTTATTATAATACCAGCTAAATTTCCAGACATTCTACACTTATATCAAAACAGTAATGAAAAGAAAGTTGAAAAGCTAACAGTTTGTTACTCAAGTCAAAGTATTTAATGACATTAGATACTACATAAATAAATATGTATTGCACATGTAACATTCAAGTTTTGACTCTGCATCAGGAAAAAAAAAAATCATTAAAAGAACTATAATTGAAGTGCATGGAAATCAGTATCAAATCCAAGATTTTTCAAAACTAGTACTAAGTCAGCTGAAGAATATTGCTCTGCAGTTGTTTTTCTTATGTGACATTAAGACCAAAACAAAGGCAATCAAGTCTTGGAGTATTTAAAGCAAATATTCTATTTGATGGATTATCCTTCCTTGGTTTATCTTAATTTAAGGAATGTGAGACATTGGAATCATATAGCTTGCATTTTGTCAGTCAAAGAGCCTCATTGCAAGTCAAGAAAAGGAATGTTCAATTATGACATAGGCAAAATAAATAGGTTGTGACCCATTCATATACTCCATTGCTAGTAAACTGCTGACTCTTATATGAACTCAGAGAGCAGAAAGGCATTGCATGAACACACAGATAAAAGAAATGTGAAGAAAGGTGATTTACAATGCCTCTTCATTATGCAAAGTCACCTAGATTTAGCAGAGATAAAGAGTATGGGGCATTGCTTAAATTTCATGCCACAACCTATTCAACAGGAAGCCTTTCAAACCCTAACAATATAGAAAAAAATGAATCTGAAAGTAAAAGCTCAAGGAGGAAGAAATGAAACAGAATTTAACCTCACCTGTGTTTATATAAGCTATATATTCTCAAAGATCATAAGAAGCTCTGAGAAGGAGAAAGTTATCACCAGCAAAGCTTTACTCTGGTAAAGCTACCAATTATAGCCTTTTACCTTGGAGAAACTTGCTCCACTTTCCTTTTCAAGGCTCAGGACAAGGGAGATGGTCTATTTATGATGTAATCACAAGGTGAACTAGAAATGCAAGCAGTTTAAAAGCCATCATAATCACTGAGAATTCCTCATTTGTCTTCAAAAAGTTTCAGATCACACATCACAGCTGACAAAAATCACAATATGGTAGCAAGCAAGCAGTTCCAAGAATGCATGCACTGGTTTTGTTCATTGCTTTTGGCCCACTTTGGATAAAATTGATTGTCTCCTCTGTACTCCTTGCTGACTATAAAGCAGTTTAGAGGTAAGACTTGTTTTACTTTTTGTATTGAATATATATCCTACAGCAAACTACAGGTACTTCAAAAAGGGAAGGGTCTCAAATGTGTCAGAGAATGACTGCCGGATTAAAGATGGAAAAGACAGAAGCCATTAAATATTTTTGCCTTGCTGGAAACTAAAGCAGGTTAGATAATATCATAATGGTTACATCTACAAAAAATGTGCAACAACATCCTTTTTACCTCAGGCAGTCAATTCACACTATGAAAAAAATTATCTAGCATCTCATTTCTACTTGAACGTATTCTAGATATGGCTAGATTGATTTGGGCTCTGGAACTACACAATTTTACCAGTTTGGTGACCACAGTGGAGGCTCAGTCCACACCTTCCCTACAGACTAAGCCTCAGGGTACAGGAGTTTCCCACTGAATGGCTGAACAGGAAGGAGAAGTTTGAAACCTCTCTTTTCTCTCAGCATTCTTGACTAGTTTACCATCTTACCATTGAACAACAGTCTGACAAAAGCTGAATTTAATGTACACAAATAAATAACCTTAAAACTGGTTTCCTATGACCATGTAACAATAAGGATGATGGAGACTGTAAAGGTTTCGTACACAGCCTTAGAATAAATGTGTTATTCACAAGTGAGCTGCCATGTCACTTCTAGTAAATGTCAATAGACTCCACACTTAAGGACACTCTAAATAACTTGACAGATAGACCATTTTTCAGAGATTTTTTTTTAATAAGTATTACTGTAGAATTTTACTGAGATTCCTTTGCAATTATGCTAGAATAGTTGTGTGCAGCAGTTTTCTAAAAGCCAGGCTTAATAAAATGAGACCAACTGTGTGAATGTTAAAAATAGATCAATAAAAATAATTTTTTAAATTCTAAAGCTAATTTATCAAGGTCACTCTATTCTAGGGGTGGGGATGTTTTGTTTTGTTTTTCCTGTTAATTTGCCAATTGTGGCTTTTATTTTGCTAAATTTTTTCAGAGTTATGTTTGTGATCAATTTACTACACACACAAAACCTACACGTAATGTCAGTGCAAAGACATCCTAGCCACATTGAATATGCAACATATGCAAGGAATGCACCAAATCTACAGTGTAAGTTCTTGTTCTGTACATTCCTGTCCACTGATGCATTTCAAGCATTCACTCACTGCAAACATATAGACTAATTTATACCTCCCAACATACTTCACATCATGTTGAAACTGTTGCATGTATGCTGTTTATTCTCATATCCAACACTCTATTTATGGATGTTTCTTTACCATGAGAATAGCTGTGAGAATACCACCTGAAATACTATGTTAGAGTTTTACCCTATTATCTGCCAGCACAGAAAGAATTATCATCCCTTATTTTTAGAGCACATAATACCAAATCTCCCATAGAGCAGTTGCACCTGTTACTGACATAGAAGAGTTATTGAAAGACACGAATATGTTAAGTTGGAAGAAAGATTAGATTAGATTGGTTCCTGTGACATACCCAGAATATGGCCAAAGCCTTTGGTCAAGGGAAAAGCATATTTATGGATGATATTTACTGACACCTATCCCTACCCCTTGAGCATTAGCCCTGAAAGAAGTGTTGGTGTGGTGCTGGACTTCTGAACTGACAGGACTGCAGATTTAGCAAACAAAAAGTATAACGCACTAACATAAACAATGTGCAAACCCAGATAAAAGTTATGTTAGGTTTCAGCCCAGGTGGAAAAAAAAAAAAAAGCAAAAAAAACCAACACAACCAAAAGGGAAATTTCTCTATGTGAGAACTCCAAAAGGGAAATGTTTGGTTTTTAAATGCTACTGCTAAGGATGATCACTTAATGGTAAGAACTGAAGTAGTAGTTCCAAACACATGTGACAAAGCATGTATAATACACTGTGTAATGTATGTGTGTGTATGCAATTTGAAGAAGCAGAATATCCTCCACATAATTTATTCTACGTTTTTAAATAGTCCATTAGTTCATCCCTGCTACAAAAAGGCAAAACAAATCCATGATAAGTGTAGTTAAGTATTTCAGGGAAGACTAGCACAAGCGACTTAATTATACAGCTGAAGCATGAAATAGATCTGAAGTGATACACAGAAAAGAGTAACAGCCACAGTCTGGCCTCTGTGAAGAAATACGCATAATAAAGAGAAACAAACAATATTTTTCAATTTTAATTAAAATATTAATGAGCTTCTTTAAGTATTACAATTATATAGAAGTGTTTTAAATGCCTCCATGACTTATCTATTTTTCACAAACCTAGTGAAAAATTATGACTGTTAGTTAAAAATTATTATACATTTTAAATGGTGCTTATCATACTTTATTCAATTCTAGGAGAATCTAATTGATTCTTTGGTCTATTTTCTTATAGACTCTCTTCAAAGGCCTGTATCTCTATTAAAGAGAGAAGTCTAAATTATATTCCCTGGTAATTGAACTAGCTGCATACTAAACACTTTTATCTCTGTCTTAATACATTTTTTTCCTTCCCAAAAGCTGTAAGAGATAAGCAGTCCTGAAGTTTATGTGTAGTTCAAATGAAAAATAAGGTAGATAAATGGAATGAGCTGAATAAGTGGAAAGAAATGTACTATGAAATTAAGATATAAATTGTAACTATGGAAACAGCCTTTGTAATTAAGAATAATTTAGAAAGGCATGGAAGATGTTTAATCAGTATGTAAATTAACTGATTTTTTTTTTTTTTTAAGAAAGGTAATAGAAGTTAACTCAATAAAACCACTTAAAACTTTCTAGCGGCCTAAAGTAAAAAATGAACCAACAAACAAAAAAACCACCCAGACTCCAACCTCTTTGTGATTTGTCATCCATATAGGGATAAAACCCATGCCCTACTTCACAACTTCTTCAAGAAGTGTTATCAAACCCACAACATAAATTAAACCAATATTCTTATCTCCTATTTATAGACCAGCATTAATACCTGATCCTCACACACTTTTTACTGATCCTAGTAGTTTTCACTAAGGGGAGGTAAAACATTTTATGAAGGAAAATGATGCTAATATTACTTTCTCAAAATTCCAGCTCAGCTAGCAGGCTGAGAGGCACAGCTGAGAAAAGGTGTTTTGTTTCTAGACTAGTGTTGTGGTCTAGTTCATTAGCTAGGGAGCAAAATTATATGAAATCACACTTCATGCAGAGTGCCTAGTTTACTCTGAAAGAAGCAGCAGAATGCCCAAGTGAGACAGACGTGAGCTGGAGCAGAACTGGACCTTACATGGTAGAAGTAAAATAAATTTAGAAAGAAGTGTCATTGGTTTGACTAATTGCTTTTGAAACAGTCTTACACTGGTTACCTACTAGGTGTCATGTTTTTTTAATGACACTTGAGCATAAGACGCTCCAGTCAATCCCCTGCAGAGAAGTACCCAAGTAACTTGAAGTTCACTGGCTAAGGTGCCAGAGCCAGTGTAGCTTTGCAACATTTAAGTCCATACTACTAAATCTTTGCTTAGTAATAGAGCTCCTCACTTCTTTGCACATATTTTATTATGTACAGGTTGTTAAAATACAGACTACTTTTTAGCCCATTCAATAAGTCTTTATTGTACTTCAGATACGTTGAAAAGACCTATTAGTAAGGCAGCAGAGTTCTGTGGCAATAGAAAAATCATGTGGGGAAAGCCAAAATGGAAAACCTATATTCTGCTAATACATAAAAATAATCGATTGTATACAAAGCAGTGACTGACTTACACACAATATTCACGCGTACCTCAGCTGTAGTCAAAGAGGTACAGACCCACTCTAAATGACACACCTGTTATATCTTCCTGCTAGTATCTCCATGCATCTATTAAGTGTATCATTACCAGAAAAACTGAAGCCATGCTGAAGAGTTGAAGCTCAAACTATAATGGTACAGCATTTCAGAAATTTTACATTGACAAGGTTGAATGTAATAAACCAGAGCAAAAGCTAAACCTTACGAATACATAGGGAGAGGTCACAGCTAGAAAGCATATCTTAATAAAAACAAAGTTAAAAATGAGAGAACAGATACCTTGTAAGTACAAAGTGTTTTATACTCATTTCTTCTCTGTATTATCACTTTCTTTAAAATCCCAGACATTAACTTATGCTGTGGCAATAAGCAAATCTCACCTTGGTAGCTCATGTTATTTTCTTTCTGTCAATGTTGAACTTCAGCTGTCACCATCAGAAAAATAAAATGGATAAACTTAACTAGATCTCCAAGAGTTTGGAGATTTAATCCATTGTATTTTAATATTTCTATATGTTAACATATATTTATCTTTCTCTTCTAGTGAACTTAAGAAAATCTGATCCAGCTAAACAAAATTTAAGTAATATGGTACCTTTTTTTTTTTTTTAATAAAGACAGGTATCCACCAGAAACTGTTTAAAGAGCAATTATGTGACATAAGCTACTTATCAGGCAAACAACTGTCTCCAGGTATCTACAGGCAGTTTTATCAAGCATTCAGGTGCTCCAGTTGTAGAAGTGACCAATGGCATTAAAATGTCTGAGCACTAAAAGTCTATGAGTAAACCCCAAAAGCCAACAAGCAAGATGCCTCAGTTTTGCAAAGAGCAGCACCTTTTGGTGGCTCAACCACCCCTTAAGAGTAACTATGTAGTCCACAATGACCAGTGTAATAGTCAGAAGGAGGAAAACCTGCTCATTAATGGTCCTTAGCTCTGTATACACTTTCCCCAAATCTAGTTTACTATCAGCCTGGATGTTAAAAAATTCTAAATTGCTTTCAAAGTAAACACCATATAATTCAATATCTTATTATTTGCTTAGCCACTTCTCCATTAGTTTTAACAATCTGAGACATTATAACAACTTTTCAAACAACTAGAAAGTGGTAAACAGTATTTTTCAACATTATCAAAGACAACCAAGAGATTATGGTCCATTTTTTTTGGTAAATTTAAGAGTTAACCACAGAGTATCAAGGCCCAGAACTCCGCAATACAAAAATAGAAAAAAGACAAATTCTAATTAAAAAAATAAATCTTTAGTGGAACCCAGATGAAACAAATCAGTCAGTGAAGCAAAAGCAGCACTGTGTGTATTGAAATACTGATTAGCCAAGAAAAAGTAGAGTTATGAAATTCTGCTTCCTTATGAAGAGTCAAAGGAAAAGGACTCTCTCTGCACTTTTCCCCATAGGGTTACACTGACACCTTTTTTTTTTTTCCTCTTTTCCACCACTCCACATCATGTAAGGGAGACAACACTTCAAAACAAACCAGAGTTAAATGATGTTTCTCATACTCTCCCTCCTTTCTTTTCAGCATGACTAGATGTAAACATCAGTAAGGTCTTTGCACTCTTCAAGGAAATGTTTGTGTTCTGTTCCAGCTTTAAAGTTGTTCCTCAGACCGTCAGAAAACAGAGTTTTACTGCATAAAATTCTTGATATAGCAATATATTTCAGGTACAGCAACACAGTAAAGGTCATACTTTGGAGGTACCATTAGTTTTGTGGTATTTCTTATATCATTTTGAAATTTCTACATAAACCAGTCAATGCTCTTGATTTTCTCAGACAGATGTACTCCTACTTACTCCAATTCTCTGTTCCAGAGGTTTGCATGAATAGGCTTTCATTCTCATACACACTATGAGCATCTCCATTGAAAGCTGAATCACAGTGAGGACACGTTTTTAGTCATCCCTTTTCCAGGAAGGTTCAGGTAACTGTTTTGTAAATAACCTGTCTTAACCATGACTTCTACATTGCACTTTTCAGGGTGATCAGTATGTTGCTTTTTTGGCTGGGGAAGTTTTACTTTAGTACTAGAAGTCTCTGCTTCGGAACAGAGGGATGACTCTTGTAAAAGTCAAAGTGACAATGATAGTGCAAATGGTAGTGCAAATCATTGTGAGTTGTGATATCATAACCTGTTTATGATGAAAAGTTTGATCCAAAATGTCAGTAATAGTAATTCAAAAAGTTTTACTGTACCCTTCTGTTTCATATAATTAAAGGGAATAAGAAAACCACATGAATATTATTTTTTTAAATTGCAGTTACAGTAATTTCATTCTCTTTTTAGGGATAAATCTAATAAAACATAAAAAAAGTAAATAACTATCAATGAACTTCAGAGAAAGTATCCAAACCATTAAAGCGTTTTCTAGAGAAACTACTATGCAGACAATTGAATTTTAATGCTAACATAAAATACTTGATTTTTTTTTTTTCATCCACACATGAATTTAATTGGGCTTAATGTCCAATTAGCTTGCAGACTTCATTTCAAGCATACATATAAAACAGTGAAAATATCAATAGTTGTTCATACCTGCTTCCAAGAAAGTGTATACTTTAAGATAATTTATTATTTTTGTAAATTCAATTTTAGGTCTCCAATGATTTATTTTTTCTGCACTTCTAATCTCTGAAAGCATTCAGAATGTAAAGAAGTTATTTGAGAAAAAAAAATATTTTAGTGTATGGTACAATAAAACATTGTCTTAATTAAATAAGTGGAAATTTAACAGTTATGTTTCACACATTTTTATACTGTGATGGGGATGACTGCATTCTTTCTCATCATATCACCAGAAACTATGACAATATCTATGAATTCTAACACCACCAATTTTGTGATTCAATATACGTAAAGAAAACTTGACCACAGAGGGATTTTCACTACTGTTGTTGTATCACTGGATTGTCATTCACAAGCAGAAGGATAGTATTTTTTTCATCTGAACAAGTAATATGGAGCACTGGGGTGCTAGCTATCATTAATAGCTATAGTACAAACCTTAAATTTTGTTAGCAGATACTGGACTAAATAGTTCAGAAATACTGCACGTTAATTCAAAAAGGAAGGAAAAAAAGCTTTTCTCTGCTAAGCAAACAGCTTTATTCTTGAGTAGTCCTTGCTGATAATTGGTAAAAAGTCATTCTTGTTTCTTATGCCCATTAATCAGTGAACTTTCAGTAATCTCAGCTAAATTCAGATATTATGGTGTTCATACACTAAAATCCTTTACCCTGGGAGAGATTGTTTGTCTAACAACTGAATGTGTATGTAAATCACTATTCTGTCACGCCTGGAGGTGTTCACAAAGGGTTAGATTCACAGCAGCACAATACAGGAGCTTATCTGAACCTACCTTAATGTGTTACCCTGAAGTGAAAGGGGGAACGTTTGTGTCAGTCTGCTACCACGCTCACTCTAAAACTTCATTAAAACATAAAAACGAGGCTAGCTTTAGTCAATACTTTGTAGATCATATAATTTTAAGATGCTTCAAACGTAGTAGATTTCCAGTGTGCTATTCAACAAGGATACGAGCAAGAGAATATTCCAAGTGATTCATAAACATATTTCATGTAGGTTTCTTATCCTGGGGGGGAAGAGGACTTCTGGCTGCTCCCAGAAGGATGGCATACGTGTTCAAAAAAAAAAGGCTCACAAATGTTTACTGTATTCCTTGACATTTTAACTCAAATGTGCAGTGACTGAATGTTTATGAGATGCAATTAATCAGCAGCGGATGTTCTCACGTTTACGGATGGATTAAACGCTGTAAGATCTAATTAGCTTATGCTTAAACATGAAATTATAAATAGCAATCATGTTTCTTAATTTACGTCTCCTACAATCTTCACTCTGCTTTTGGAAAAAATTGAACATTATTAAGTGTTAGTTAGAAACAGGATAAACACAGCAGAATGTTACATAGGGAACAGAAAATATGAATATGTTTGCCAAACGCACCATGTAAAATTATTTCAGCAAAAGCATTGGTATGTCTCCAGCTTCTTAATAGATTCTCCTCTGTGTGGGAAACAAATAGGGTGGAGGAGAAAGAACTTAATATTAAAGGCAACAGTAATGCAAAGCAACTTTCAAATCTTTTTTTCTCCCTCGTTATCTTATTTGAAGGGTTATAACTGTAGAAAAGCTTAGAAACAAACATCTTCAGCTGCTCCACCTCTCCAGACATATCATTTCACCACCAGCTGAAGAGGGTGAAGGGATAAGAATGTAAGAGATACCCTAAATCCATGAGAAAGTATTTGATGAAGTAGAGTTCCTCCCCCTGGCAGAGATGACTATACTGTAGTCACTGAGACATTCTCAGTTATTTAAAATTCTTTAACACTATATGTTAAAAAAAAGCAGCAATGCAGCATACAACAATAAGAGTTAAAGGGAAAACACTGTTTCTATGCTTTGCTTTCTCACTTTTCAATAACACCTAAATTCACAAGAGGAGGGAAAATATTCTACTTTGACAGCAACAGCAAAAGGTATGAAAAGTATTTGTACAGCACCTTGATCTGGAGTTAAGTGAAAAAGGCCATCTACTAGTTTGTCCAGTCACAGATTATCTCAGTTTCCACTTTTCCTTTGAAGAAAACTTCTATTGACATATAGGGGAAATAACCTCATTTAAAAAATACAAAATGAGTAAGAGATGTAGGTGCTTTTTCTTATTACGAGTCCTCTGTGCTATAGTCACTTTCCACAGTTAAATCAGCATGAAGAAAATAAAGCTGAAATTCAGAAAGTTCCATTCAAAACTTAAGTCTCAAGAAGTGGTTTGCCTAAACCCTTTTACTTGTTAAACTTAACAGATAAAGGAACCAGCTGCTGTGGATGATGTCTTCTTAAGATAACAACACCCCAATCCAGTGATGGATAATTCCAATGTGTATTTGGACAGTCCTCTAATCCCTGCCATGAAATATTTACAAAGATAGTGATTTTTCTAGCTAAAGACAGCAGTTTTTAGTATAGCCACAGATAGTATTATTAGAAGGATATTTTTGTATTCTAACATTATAAAGGTTAACACCGTATGGAAACAGTGGTAAGAAATATCTCGCAATTTAAAAAAAAATAACAACTGCAGTAATGTTTCTTTGACTAACCCATTTAATCAAACCACGTGTTGAGATGTAAGTTAGAGGCAGAGTAAGAGAGTCCTGACACAGCAGAGATTGCCTTTACAATGGATTAATTAACAGTCACCCTCCCACAACTTCTGACTTCACTTCCCATCCTCTGAAAACAGCTCCGAAACAATAAAAATACCACACTGTTACCTCCTCTAATGACCCTCTGCCACCATACTTGATCTCTGACATGCCTCATTCTTAGGCACACTTTCACATCTTATTCCATAATGAAAAGCAGTGCACAGGAACTGGGAACTGCTGTTGTAAAGTGGTTGCTTACTTCCATTGACTCCATGACCTGAAAACAATTAAAAATCACCTCCATTTATTACTTTTGACCATAACACAGGTCTGTGCATAAATGGAAGATTTCACATCAATTTCTATTAATCCTTTCCTGAACATCAAGCTGCCTTTTTCTGGATCATTGGTGGCAACTTTAAGGAGGGACACAAATACAAAAGTAATACTAAATATTTAGAGTATAATTATTTTAGTCGGAGTGGAGGGGAGAGTTAGGGGTGTGTACACCCATATGTACCCTCCAGATACAAGAAAAGCAGGTGGCATTGTCCTGGCAAATATGCATAAACCATTACGAAATACCTTGGAGAGAAAAAATGCTGCCCACGGATGAATAACTTAGCATCTGCTCCCAAATGATTCGCCATGGAGTAAGGCAATTTGCACAGAATATTTTAATATACACTATTCTCAGTGAAAGATTTAGTTGTGCTGGTCCACACTACATTCTGCAGAAGTGCAGTCAGGGTAAGCTGGAGGATGTGCAAGAGTGTTTTTTCACAAAAGAAATCACATTCTGTCATGTCCCAAGAGTTTGTTGTGGGGTACATTATGACTAAAACCAGTACAATTTCTTTATGCTAGCTGAATGCACTCCTGTAATAAGCAAATATTTAGTTGAACCACTAGGTAGGTATGTGCAGTAGCAGAACATGGCAATGCATAGTCCTAGCAAAATGCAGAAAGCATAGGCCAATATACTTACAAAATATTTGTTCTTGTCTATGACTTAGATTACACGTAGAGTTATCTCTGCAGTCAGAAAGTAAGAAAGTGGACGCACTTTTCTTATAGGTATAATCTCCACTAGATACCAATAACCATTAACTACTATACAATGATTTCAAGGGAGCTGAGACAATAAAAGCATTGTCATGATATAGAATTTGAAAGTCAAGGAGGTGTTTTCTGCAAAGAAATGAAACAATAGGCAACTAGAATAGTGCCAATAATATTTTGCAGCTACAAGGTATATCCAGGTAGAAAATAACACAAATTCCCTAAGGTGAAAAGAATGACCTACTTTCTCTCATTATGAAGTCTCTCAGTCATGTTGAATTATCCTTTTAACACTATTATGGATATTATTCTTACAGAAACCCAGGTCATTCTTTATTCAGATCAAAGGAATTGTTGGACAGTGACCTGAAAGGTTCACTTCCTCCAGAGGCTGAATTTTTCTTTCATAAAGAAACTCCACCTCTGTTCAGGCTAGGAATGGGAAATGTAGATCAGAGTCTGACCTTTGAGCCTCTGCAGGCAGCGCAGCATGCTGATGAGAGCAACAACCTGGCTATTCTCCATCAGTAAATGGCTGCTCATCAGCACAGTTCCAACATGATGAATTACTGTAGCATGCCATTTTATTGCAAAGGACTCTTTCATGGTTCAAGGAACTGTTGTTCTTTTTCTCTGTTGGGAACTGGTATTCCTTAGAAAACTGGGTTCAGCTGCTTGTTCATCCATGGCCTGTTAGTATAAACTGTGGTAAGTCCCTTTACTTCTCTGTCAGTCAGAACCTCTCCTGTAAAATGAGTATAATAGCTTTGATTTATTTCCAGGGTTTTGAAGGTGTAACTATTATCATGATTGCTCAGATATTTTGTTACCATAAAAGAACCTAAGTCTGCTGGGTATTCAGAGTGACTTTGTAATAAAAGTCTGACTAAACAACAAAAGTCATCTAGAGTCTTGGTTTTTTGGAAATTAGTGATCTACAAGTTCTCCAACCTACAGCCGTTGTCTTCAATATTTAAGACAGAGTCTGTTACAGCTCAGGTATAAGCTAACATTGCAGAAACAAACTTAACTTCCCCTTTAATTTGTCTACATTGTTGAGAAGTGAAGTGTTGAGAAAGAAATAATGTTGTGAAAGGGAATCAGTTCATCTACCCTAGCAAAAACTAAAATAAGGGAGGGAAAGAAAGTTTCTTGACACTCTGTGAATCCTAACAGCAAACCTGAAGAAACTGCAGAATTCATATTTTCTTCTGTGGATCTGGCTCTTTTCTTGAACATGCTTATTAAGCTTACCAGTTTTGTACAACACACAGCCATGCACTGACAGAATCATGTCTGGAAATGCACTCAATGGAAACATGGATATTATCAGTAAGAATGTTACTTTATATCATTTTAAATGGCTCTACAGGTGCTCAAATTACCTTTAAGGTGCACTAAAATCAAGAATAGAGTCTTGTTAATGTGGCTGTATAGTTTCTAGATAAAAGACAGCTCATGAAGGTCTCTCTGCACCTGGCTGCAGAAGCATCTCTCTCATCAACTGAGAAACAGTGCTTGAAAATGAAACTACTTCATAGCAGAAAGTTTCCTTCCATGTTGTTGAGACTAGAAGGACCGATAGACGGCAGCAGCATGGAGCCTGTATTCAGAAATCATGAAACCCAGGGTAGCAAAGCCAAATTCTGAAAATAAATCTTTAAGTCTGATGAAGGCAAAGACTTCCATTCATTAACAAGAAGAAATGTAATCAAGATAGAACAAAATTATTTGAATAAAGATCTTGTGTAGGGCAATGGAGAGAAAAAACAAAGGAGAAAGCTCAAATATTTATTATTCTTGCTTCTGAAATTAATACTTGCATGCAAGAAAGAAAATATTTACTATTCTTCAAGTTGTCATGAAGCTGATTCAGTTACATACTATTCTCGTATCTCATTATACTCCAGAACAGAATGATTTCCCAAATCTTTGCATTTGGTAATTTTATGGCTATGTTTTTTTAATCACAGAAAAGATAGTGATTCATAATGGGAATCCCAGTGATTTCTTTATGCTGGAGATTGCTTCTTTGACAAGTAAGTTAATAAAATTACAGTGAAGGGTGAACACGACCCAGTTGTGACACTATTTGAAAGTTGTTTCTCAGCCTTTTAAATGGCCTTCCCATGTATTATAAACAAAGTCAAGCATGGTGTACGTACCATACACATCAGTTTATTTGAGGGCCAGGTCACACAGTCCCAGGGAGACTTGAGCTGAGGATAATGCAGGACTAGAAGCCAGAGTCCCAGTGCTTGACACAGCACAGGCTATACAGTTCTGAGTATTACCTGCTACACTATGTTAAAGCTGGCACAGGTGGGGAAATTCACAACAGTTACTAGAAGGATTCAGCCAATATTCTCTACCAATAAAGAAAACTGCAAAACAAAACAAACAAAAAAAAAAAGAAAACCACAAGGGTACATCTAGATTCTAGTCACCTTCTTACTTTGTCCTATTTTCTACAACTGAATAACCATTCCTCAAAGCAACATTAAGTTGTGCAGAAGACACTCTCTGGCTTACTCCTTCTGAGTCCAAATTTTAAAAGCACAGAGGTCATCAACACTGATGAGCTTCAGTTTATTGCCGAATAAAGATACAGTGAGGATGCAGTAACCTGTAGCAGCCTTGGCCACAACGAGCATGAAGAGTTGAGATGAAGACCCCAAGGGGAAAGGCTGAACAGATTCACAGAGTTCAGACTTCAGGCATCAAGCAAGCAGCCTGTGGCTTGCTCGGGGAGCAGACAGCTGGGATCATACAGGAGCAGCTCTGAAGGGCAAAGAAGATACAAGAACCTGGAAGGTCTTACATGCAGCATCCTCCAAAATAATTACTCCAGTCTGACTCTCAGGAAAATATATCCAATCTGATACTATGTCCAGTCTGTACCTACTGCTTTATTACTGTTGTCTCTCTTTTTCCTGCCAATTCACTATAGTAGAGAGTTCAGATTTGGTTTTTTTTAGTAACTTTCTCTAAAGCCATCCCTTCTCCAGGCTGAACAAGCCCTGGTCCCTCAGCCTCTCCTCACAAGACAAGTGCTGCAACCCCCCACCAGCTTGTAGGTCCCTCTCTCAACTTACTTCAGCTTATTAACATTTTGCTTCTTTTGAGGTGCCTAAAACCTGACATGATATTCCAGAAACAGCCTAAAAAGTGCCAAAAAGGGTACTAAAACTTGCCCAAATCTGCTAGCTGTGCTTCTGTTAATACAGCCCAGATGTTAAAGTATTGTGGGGGGTTTTTTATGTTTGAATTGAATTATTTGCTCACACAGTATCAGTGAAATAATGCATTCCATCATTTGGAGAATGTTTATTACGATTGCTAGCAATAGCAACCCCAGAGGACTGTAACTCTATCAAAGGACTATTAGAATTCAAAATGATCTGAAACTGGAAACACAGCATGCAGAAGTAAATTGAATTGATTTTTTTTTTGAGATGAAAATGAGATTTTTGTCACATGCTGGAAGTAGTATCAAACACAGGAACAAAATCATAGATCTATCAGGGAAGCTGAGACCTATGAATCAACAGGGGATAGCATCTCCTAATTAAAATTAGCTCATATATTAAGTCATAAACAGGAGGCAGCTACATCCTCCTGAATTAAAGTTTTAAAGGCCACTTTCAGCACCAAGTAAACAACATGTCAAGTCTACAAATACAGAGCAGGGAAGATAAAAAAAACACACAGGCATTCCAGGGGGTCACCAACTGAACTTCAGCTAATGTTGAAAGAAGAGTAAACATCATACAGGATATATAACAGGAGTATGGATACCAGATGTTGGAAGTTACATTGCTCAGCACTGGTCAGAATCCAGCTGAAATACACTCTCTAGGTTAGGGCAACACACTTGAAGAGAATAAGAGCCAGTTGTATCAAATATCAAGAACAGTAATAAAACCAAAACAAAATAAAACAAAAAAACCCAAAACATTCTAGTTTCTGTCTAGCTATTAGGAAAAAAAAAAATAATGGTGAGACTGAAATACTGTGGAATAATTTGGCTGGAAATGTTCTGGAATTTCTGCTGTTGGTGGGACAGCCCCAAGAAACATCTGTTAATAATAATGATTGATGAAGGGAAAAAAAATCCAAAACATTGCATAAAAACCCCAAAGAATACATGATTTGAACACACAGGAATTCTTTTCATTCCTCTCCTTCTTATAAGGTGAATAAAAGATATACTAGCTTGTTTCTTGAACAAGAGAATTAATCCAATGTCCTTCTGCAGTCCTTTTCACCCTTATGATCATGGTTTTGTGTCCGAATTATGCAGGGAGCTACTTCATTGTCCAGACTGGCAAACCTGCAAGAGAACAATTTGATACCTTTTTTGCACCTGCTTGTGCATCCTGATTTCCTTCAGCATACCAGAGCACATAGGAGAAAAGAAGAACAGACATGGAGGTGATGATGTGCACCCACATCTTCTCTTGGAAGCACAAACAAGAAAAGCCACTATGCACAGCCAGGCTTTGGAACTCTACCAAGCTTCTGCAATTTTGGCATGCTTACTACCTTCATTAATCTAAAGCTGTGACTCTATAATTTTAGCTGTATAAATTAAAATTGTCCTCTCCCACTAACCATAAACTCAACCTGTGTTTTTAGGCTTCTCTCCAGCATTTTGGGCATTGTGACTACCTGTTGGGCAATGCCAGAGGACAATTATCTCCATTCTTCACTAACATAATTCATAGAAAATTACAATTCAGAAAGTAACCCTTTAGGATCTTTCCGTAAAGTGGAAATCCCCTATCTGGATTGCCTGGGTGAAACACCAGCCATATTGTTAAGAGAAAAAGAAAAAAAATAGTACAAAACATATTACCCAGGATATTTCACCTCATTAATTCACAGAGCTGTATGAGGCTTCTTTTTGTGTCTTCCAAGGGAAAAAAAAAATGCACTACATCTTTAGAAAGCCATCCCCCAGCTCATAGTTCCCTAGTCAGCCTGACTAGTGCTCCAAGACTGACAACTATCCAAGTCTCCCTCTTACCAGTTGCCCTGCCTCTTAGGCAAATCTTTTGTATTTTGGTTTGTTACCCTATGGATGTGATGTTACCTCAGCAGTTTCACAAAGGACAGTTTAAGTTGACATGAAAGTGTAAACCTTTCATTGATACAGGGTAATTCCGCCTCCTCTTGCCTCTCAGAAAACTCTCCACCTTCCTGTCTGTAAACCCAGCATTTCAAATGCCACTTAAATCTCCACTTTCTTAAACACTCCTCAGCAACGTGGTCACTGGACTGATAAATGTATGCCCATTGTTTTGGGTTACCACATTTGCACGCTGACAAAAGTCGTTATATTAACTGATCAAAGATAGCATGGATTTCCCTTTTTTCAGTTCCTTCTGTTCTTTTTCCTTGACATGAAAAAGAGTTATTGGCAGGCTCCAGACCCTCTTTCATAGTTGTTTCCATCTACTGATCAACCATCTAGATCTGATTGTGAAATCTGCATATAGTTTATACAGGAGAAGAGTTATACATTGATGTTCTACAGCTTCTCGGTAGAAAGCATAAGATGTTTCCACAAAGAATTTTCACTGGTGTTATACAGAGAATATAAAAATAAATTGATTTAACATGATAGAAGCAGCTTTCATCAACGTGGAGAGCATCATTTACTATGTGTGCATGCAAAGTTGGTACTTAAGTGCTAGTCTGACCTTTTTACTACAGGTACTATCTTCTGCTTTTTTTCAGGATATTCTGTGGTTCAATTTGAGCTTCTAAAGCCTTTTATACATTCAGGTATTGACCATTGCTGCATTTATATCTGTGATAAAACTGAAAATGAAAGATAAAGGTAGGCTAGCAAAAAGACATTTTACAAAAAAAAAAAGTGTTGGTAAGTGTAAAAACAAGTTGCAACACTAACTCTAGCAGTAGCACAAACAGATTTTTTCATGACAAATGAGCAGAAAAGTAATGTGAAAATAAAATGCAGTGAGCTAATTGTATAACTGCAGAGAAAAAGTACAGAAAAGTGTGTACAAATTGTAAAAATTGTGATACAAAACTGAGAACATAGAATAGGCAGAAGTAGTAAAAAGGGTACCTGATAGTAGATGAGGAAAGACATGGAAAAAAGACGTCACTCACTTGAATTTCAGCCTCCCTCAGTGATGAGCTTTTGAGCATGACCACCTCAACCTCCAGAATCACACACTAATAAAAGTTTACTGGCAAAACCTAGTCACTACACATCCTTATTTCCTAGTCATTAGTAATTCATTCCACAAAAACTGTGATCCATTAGAAAAAAGCACATACGTAAATAAAAACATTACAGATACAGAAAAAATTATTCTGGAATATACTTGCATTTAATATAATTTAATTTACTTGTTACAGTTATATCACAGGCATGTGTTATCAGAATTACTTTACATTTGCATGTTTCTTTACATTTTCCAAACAAAATCTATATTTCAGTTCACATCCTACCTAACCTCTTTTTCACAGTCATGCAAACTTCAAACCACAAGAGCAAGAATTTAAAGAGTAATACAGAAATATGCAAATATTTTCAGCAAATTCAATGTCATGTAGCAACTGAAAATAAGAGAATTTTATATAACCATCAGTAGTTATCTCTGAGACTATAAACCCCCACAAGGAGAGTAATGTAGCTGAAAATAAAATATCAAAAACAGAACCAAAATTATAAATTGCAGATATAAATAACTGCAATAAATTAGAATAGAAGACCCAAAGAAATCTGGGGACAAATGAAGTTTATTGGTGCTTCTCAGCCCCATGAGCAAAACAACTGAATGTTCAATATTAAGAAAAAAGACTTGATACTGTCACAGTGTAAAAATGTTTGAACCTCCTTACAGGTTTGGACATCTCTTCAAAACACAAGGGAATTGTAGGATGCAAGGAACTGGACTCAAAGTCCCTCACCTAGTGTTAAGTACTATATTAACTCTGTCCTGATGGACATGTCCTTCAGAAGACTTAAACCATCAACTGTAGTTAAATAATAGCATTTAGGTGCCTGACAACTGTCTTTAGGTGACACATGAGCCAGATTCACAATGAGGTAAACCAAGTGCATTCCCTCCCTTCTAGGACTTTAACAGGCTGCGTTCAAGGCCAGCTTGTTCACATGAGTGAACTGCTTGAGAGGCTTTGGCCAACTTTGGAACTGAGGTGAAAAAAAACTGGAAGCCTCAGCAGCAGCTCTCCCTGCCACTGCTTGGGGCAGTGACTAAGATCTGATACTCCTGTGCTTGGCCCCCACCTGAGGCACACTGTGACTACATTGCCACTGTATCTGCATCCTGTCTTGTACCTCCTTGATCCAGACCTAGAACCTGCTGACTTGATTTTCTGTTTTGAGGTTTGCCCTACCTCACCACTATAGACTTGCTGGGTGCTTGCTTGGACTAGATTTATTATGCTTTAGCCTCTTCTGCATGAAACTCCCCATCTCTTTTCTCCACATACAACTTACTTAAGCCTCTAAAGGAGCTCTATCACCACGTCTCTATTTTGCTCATCACTAGGCCTAGCACAAAGGACACAGCCAGCAGCAGAACAAAGCAGTAACCAGATTCGATTGCACACAAAAGGGTCAGTACATGGGTGATTGCTGGGGGTACAAACAAGTCAATCAGGTTACATAAAACAGACACCAACCCCAGGAACAACACAGCACAACCAACAACTGGTGGAACAAACAAAGAAACAAAGTCTTCCATAGAAGAGATGAGAGACAGCCAAGCCAAGTGGCTGAAAACATAGGACAAAGGCAGCCACATACTGTCCCCACAGAGCCCACATTTATAAGTGCCAAACCTGACAGGGGTGCAGTTGCAGAGAGAGGCAAGAGGTCCTTCTTCAACAGAGAAGTTCAACTCTTCAAAGTGCATCCATCTCACAGACAGACACTCCACCCTTCCTGTGAGTGGGCCCAGCTTTTATCCCCACAGCAGGACACCTGGCACTCATTGACCCAATGCAGGACACCTGGCACTCATTTACCCAAGGGCTTTCCTTACAAGGTCAGCCACACCTCTTTAGAAAGCCAAAAGGCAAACTCATCCCCTCCTTTTGAAGGACCATGGGAACCACCCATATGTCAACCTTAATTCAGGGCTCGAGGTTCAGACCCCAGCACTTCAGTCTCTCACAAAGTAAGTCAACAGAAAAGCAGAGTACCACAAACAGTTCCTATTCAGTTCCTAGATCAATTCCTATTTTCTCATTTCTCTGAGAAGTTAAAAGAAGTTAAGAACCTTGGGCTTTCCACTTTTAACAGTAGCCCTCCACCTACCTGGTAATTTTAGGATTTATACACAGAGGAAATTACGAATGGGTGAAATAAAGCGTGAATTAGCTCACTACTGCTCCCAATGACCCACTGAACACTCTTTTGGTGTGTACAGACTGTGCCTGCCTTATACTTATAAAAATATACCTCCCAGCCTGATGTTCACAGACTACTGATTTTCTCTGTCCAGGAAACTGTGCAATATGTTTGTGTTATTCTGGCTCCGATGCTTCCTGTAATTAAGCTGGCTCATTTCAAGCTAGATTGAGTATCCCTGCATTACATTTCAGACTGAGTTCTAAATACTCCCTTGCTGGGTTCAGTTGTCTATGGAATGTTAGTGCACATTTTGTGCGAGTAAGAAATAGTTAGCTAAGAGTACACAGGGAACTGAAACATGGTAGCCAGAACACAGTATATTTACACTGTTAATGTATGACCCCAAGTCTACCCTGACACCTTACTGCAGACAAGTTCTTAGTAAAGATAATAACATTGTCCTTGGGGTTTCTGCTGATCATTGTGCATAGGTAGATGGTCCCTGCTGATATATTTGCATACAACAGTTCTTTTAGCCTCTGAATAAAACTCAGTTTACTGCATTTTACCCCATCCATCCTGTGGATTATATTTTTTTTCTGACATGGGCTGCACTTTTGGACCAAGTGTTTGGGGACTACCCCTTAAATTTTCTTTATAAATCTAATTGTAAAAGGGGACAATATTATCATGTAGCCCATTAAACACTTATATTTGAGGACCCAAGTTAGTTCTTATGATGCATCCTGGTTTCCCAGGAACAGCCCCCAGCCCAGCCATGCAGACAGGCCATGAGCAGCCCCCAGTCAGTGGGAGTTTCAGTCAGGGCAGCTGCCCCAAGCTGACCCACAGGGGTATCCCACACCTCTGACAGCCAGCTCAGTGTAAAAGGAGGGAGTTTACTGAATGTGAGGAGTTCCTCTTCCTGGGGTTCTTGCCTCTTGGTCTCTTGATTCTAAGTATGAGTCTGAGTATAACCTTATTTATTTATGTTGGTGTTTGTATCAATTTTGTTATTTCATTAAATCTGTTTCTTCTTCAACCTACAGGGCTTTTCCCTTTTTACTTTGATTCCCCTCTGTGAGAAACCAATGGTCTGGGAGAAAGATGGAAAAGGATATCCTAGCGTTGCCAGGATGTCTCAGCGCTCAGTGATATGTCCCAACACTGTCTGTGCTTGGCACCCCCCTTCCTGCAGCTGGAGATGGACTATTGTGGGAAACCACCTGGCTCAGCATCCCCCTTCCTGCATCTGAAGGGAAATAACTAGGACCATTCCCCATTCCTGTATCTGAAGGGAGATAAGCAGGACAATTCACACGGATACTACAAACAGGATGCATCAGTGTGCATGCTCCAGCAACAAGGAGGTCTTCAAGAGGAAAATGAAAGAGGGATGGAGATTGCTCCTAACAACCCTCAAACGACCCCTGCAGTGATACCTGGTGCCTGCACTGGTTGGCCAGACATATGCAAAGCAGCGTGTGGCAGAAACGCCCACCTTGAGTAAGTGAGTGGAGAAAGAGACGATATCTAGCAACAACAGCTCACAACTAATTTGAAGATCTTCCCCACCAATCAACAACTGGACTTGAGAGATGCCGCTGGATCCGTGGTGGTAACCCCTCTTTCTCTGCTCTATCTCTCGTAATACTGCTTATTCTTATATCCCCTTCTTTCCTATTGCTCTTTAATTTTCAAGTGCACACAACTTTATAATAAACCATAGAGAGTCTGTGACATTTTACCTTGTTTGTGTCTTAATTTCATTTCTTGGACCAAAATGAATCTTCCTTGGCCCAAACTGGGTCAAGACACCATCCTCAGCTGGGGAGGGGTCATTGGGTGGTAGAACAACTGCTACAATTTAGCCCTGGGTTCAGGCTAAATGTAGACATGATACCATACTTAATAGATGTAGTCTTAAAAGTTAGTAACACACTGATCTTTTAATAGTTTATGTATTTTCTTTGCCTCATTTGTATGTAGCTCATGTATGTATGTTTCCATTATTGCTGAACAGTGCTTACACAAAGGCCTCTTCTGCTCCTCACCCCACCCCACTGGTGAGTAGGCTGGGGGTGCACAAGCAGTTGGGAGGGGACGCAGCTGTGACAGCTGACCCCAACTGACCAAATTCCACACCATATGGTGTCATGCTCAGCATATAAAATGTGGGGAAGAAGAAAGGGAGGGACATTCGGAGTGGTGGCATTTGTCTTTCCAGGTAACCATTACATATGATGTTGCCTTGCTGTCCTGGACATGGCTGAACATATGATTGCTGATGAGAAGCAGTGAATGAATTCCTTGTTTTCCTTGGTTTTGTGGCTTTTTGCTTTACTTGTTAAACTGTCTTTATCTCAACCCACAGGTTTTCTCACTTTTACCCTTCTTATTCTCTCCCCCATCCCACCAGGGGAAATGAGTGAGCAGCTATGTGGGGCTTAGCTTCCAGCTGGAGTTAAACCACAACAGCTTTTCAAATATTATGCATTAAGCAAACCATATAAAATGTTCCCAGAATTAAAATTCTCTACTGCATTATGACGTAAGGTTCCATAGCCATCAGCTATTGAACTCAATATTGTATTCAAATTGATAAGAAAGAGTTCCCTTCCTTGTACAGTCAGGAATTGCCATTCTCTACTAGAGAAGTTCAAACTCGATGAAAATAGCTGTACCCTTTTGGTGTCTATATCATTAAATCTATGAATTTATCTTCTAGCTAATTGAAGTGTCTAGTTCTGAAATATTTTCTTTCAGTATAGCAGTGTGTATTATTTTAAAAGTTCTGCATCTGTAGTTCTAAGCATTTGAGCTTAGGTTCTAGATCTTATATTATGCTCAGGATTTCTTCTTTATTTGAAAAGTTCTCAACAAAACTTTCTAGGGATAGAGTTTCATATTTTATCACTAAATCTGAAGACGGAGTCAGAAATTTTAGCATTACCTTCAAACATGCAAAGTACACTTTCAAAGTGTATTCTAGAATTCATCTATAAACCTTGCAAGAGTTGCTGAGCTGTTATATATTCCCAAGCAGCTCTCTGAAAAAGCGTTGTACAAATCACTTTAGAAATGTGACACATATAAAACACTGAAAGCATAGAAACGCCAAAGGCTGTTACGCTGTGACAGACACCATGGTAAGGAATGTTTAATTCAGAAAAACCTGTGTCAGTACTAGAAGCATCATGCAGTTTTGGGAACTTGATTCATTCCATGTGACTAATACAAGCAATCTTGAGAAAAAGTATTGGACTGTGTACATGCCAAATTCGGAATCTTGACTGTTTTGACTCAAGAAGCAAAGCAAATAGAGAAGGAAAATGGCTAAAGGAACTGCCTTAAAGGACAGATGAACTAAATAGGTCAAAGAACTGGTGACTTTTTGTTTGAATCTGCTAATTCTTTATACAGGTGTTGTACAACACCATAGTATGCTAGGAAGTTGGGAAGCTAATTATTATTTTATTACACATTGTAATGTGTCTTTTAATAACCTGTACCATCATACAGACATTGTGTAGTCTGACTTTACTTGCTTACTGTGTCTTTTACACAACTGTGTCTTTAATTTTAACATAAAGTAAGACTGCAGGTGTAGCACTAAGAGCAAAACTGGAAGGGTTGAGGAAAATGAACTTCACAGTTATTATTGACTCGAAAACCTAGATGGAGGCCTCACTAGGATACCCTGGAGAGGTATTCAGATATTGTGAAATAGTGTCCTCTTATTCTCTTCTCTAAAATAGAGATCTTGGATGGATATTTACTCTAGCAATAATTCTGGTTTAATATGTTACTATGTTGTGGCTAATCCCTAGTATAAACTGGGATACACAACTGGAACTGCTCTGTGTCAGATAAGTCATCTGTAACCTTTCCCTTACAAAGCAAGAGGTCTCAGGCAAGAGCTATTCTGGGTAAGAAGTCTAAACTTGCACAAGGAATAGCTCATTTGTTTTCCAGAGTAGAAGAGTCAATAGAAATTTAGCAGTAGTTAACATAATGACATCCCACACTGAATATCTTCAATTCTCATTAACAGAGCAGGAACATTAGAAAGCAATGTAACATTATCACAGTTATAGTATATCATCCTACATCTGCACACATTGTGAAAGTGAGGTTTATTAAATCCTATTAAATGGGGATTTTTTTGAAAACTTCTGTCTTATTTCCATAAGTTCCAAGTCATACAGTGCTTAAAATATTCTATTCATATGTCTTTTAGTTAAAAAAAATATCTAGAAGGCAGAATTCCCTCTTCCCTGTATATGAATGTCTTAATCATAAGGAGTTTCCGGCTCAGTTAACTTTGGATTGTTTTCTACAGTTTGAATAAGAATGTTGTAAAGTGTCCACACCTTTTTATTCTAGAACCTGGTAGCTACTGTGCTTGACTAAAAGACAGGCATGTGGTTTTGACCTTCCTTGGGTTAGGATGGGGCTCTGAGGTCACTGCTGTAGTATAAAGTCTTGCTGTAGTATCAAACAGGAGATAGAGGTTCAAGAGAAGGTCATTCTGACTCTTGCTGTTTCCATGTTTTTATAAGGGAAGAAAGGGGCAATCTTTGGGAGGCAAACATGATGTCTAGTTCTAGGAGGGAGCAATGAGGCAAAGATGCCTACAACAGTGAATGAGCATTATTTCTGTCCTCAGAACTAAATGCTTCAGTGTTCAGCATTTCTGATTCAATGAATCAAATGCTCAGTGTCCTGGCTGTTGTGAGTTTTCTTAGATACTTGACACTTTTGCCTTACTGGCAGAGAGCTTTAAGTCAAACTCTTTGCTGCAAGATTCCACCTGTGATCCAGGAACAATAAAATTCAGTATCATAAGCATCAAGTCTACTTGGCTATGTCTATACTGGTAATTTAAACAGTGCCAGAAAATTTTCCTGGGCACTGCCACACTCTTTTTAATTTTTTCTTTTAAGTGTGCATGTGTGTTTAAACTATTACTACAACAGTCCCTGTAATTTCAGCCTGGACAAGCTCACCCCCTCTCAAACCATTTCTGGTTGTGCCTCAAGAGTTATCATAGACCAGGGACCGTTCCCAAGAGAGAGTTCGAGGGCTGAGAGATTAGCAGCATGGATTCCAGCCATTCCATACCAGATGGCACCAGCATTGGATAACAATCCTAAGCACGGTCAGTTTGGCATTATAGACATGGAGATAGTGATTTGAGCCCTAGCCATTTAAACAGTTTAGCACAATGGATGGATAGGGGAAAGGAGGAGAGCAATGTCACTGGAATGGCTAAAAGCAAAATACTGCAGCTGGTGCAGATGAAGCTGACACAAGGTGCTTTTGCTTTGTGTGAAAGGAATCAAGAGCCATGCCATAATGTCTCTTTTTCTTTCAAAAAGACAGAGGGCTTTCTCTTGCACACACAGATGCTGTAACCTTCTCTTAATGTACTCCACTTTAATGAAACAGTCTGTTAATAAACAGCAGATGACCAGGGTTGAAACAAATGTTGTACCATGTCAAAATGGATAAAATGGCCACCACACAGGGTTGTCTACAGAGCCACGTGATCACATGGTATTGCACTGAGAAAATAGTTAAAAGAATGTCATCCTATATTTCTGTTGTATCAAATGCATTTGTACTTGCTGTATTAAAAAATACTCTGTAAAACTGTCAACTATGTAAAATCACATTCATTAAAATGACCAGGTGTTTTAATTTTCAGATGTTCCTACTATATATACTAATTTCCACTTTGCTATGTTTTCTCATACATAATGTATTAACTGCCTCTTGCTGAGGGAAAGTTCTTTTAAATGTGGTGCTGAACTGGAGAGAGGCAGAATCCCATCTCATTGTCTACTTGAATTTTAAATATCTTTGAAGTACTTACAATTTACTTTGGACAGGAAAGAAACATTTCAGAGGACAGCACTATCTGCTGAAGCATTTTCTGAATAACTATAATTATACTTGGAAAGGTCAGCCTTTCTGCAAATTGTGTTTTCATCATAGTATTTTGTTTATTTAACATCTCATTCTTTGGATGTAATCAGTACTGATGGATGGAGAAATCAGTAAGCTGTTGAGGAACAGGGCAAGAAACCAAGCATTACTGAGAACAGATAGAGGAAGCTAGGAGAAAGAAGTAAAATTCAGAAAAAGTGTAGTAGGAATAATAAACAATAAAACCAACCTAACTGTGATTCCATCACAGGCCAGTGGCACAGACGAGCAGCTGGTATGAATTGCCATGCCATCCATCCTGGTAGTCTAAAAAGACAATGTCAGAATCATTCTTGATGACCTTTCACTGATGGTGGTATAAAGTTACCCAAGAAATATATTGTATGATGAGTTCAATAAACACAATACCGCGTTCTGAACTATTCTGTCAGAAAAGACATTGGAGAATGGCATGCACTGAATAAAATTAAATTTCCACCTGCACAGAAATTCCTCAGAATATTGCATTGTGCATAAGCTGTGACAATTGAAATGAGCTACTTGCAAGTATTTTCACTTCTACTCCAGTTTTCATTATAGTTTTCATGCTGCAAGACATTGTTTTCCCTGAAAATAATGTATTCAAAGTAGTTTGCCTAGGGTAGAGTGTGTACATTACACAATATTATCATCTGATAACAGAGAAATGACACTTTTCACTTTATTTCTTGTTTTCTCTCCCAACTATTTATGGTTATCTACTGCATTACAAAACTGAAATGACACCTAATATTAAATCTCCTGATATCATTATGATACTCAGTTCTATAAGAAAGAAAATACGAATGACAAGACAGTGATTGGGTGTCTATAAAGTGAAGTATTTTCAAATTCTGCCTCAGTTCAAAAAATTCCAGGAAATCTTATTTTACAGTGCCTCTACTTTTTAAGTGACAACACATGTCAGAATTCACCCCTGTATTCAGCCTTTCAGGCCAGAGCATAACGTTTTGCATACTGTGCCTGTCATATGCCACAATGACTGTCATATGCCGTAACTTTCGGGTGTAAAACTTAAAAATCTAAACCTAGCAGTTATGGTTTCATAAGGGATAGCAAGAACAAACACAAAGAAGAGAAATATTGGTAAAGGGACCTTTAGTTTTTCAATTTTTTCCTTTTTGCAAAAAATGATGAAGCAACCATGCTAAAACCTGCAGAAAAATAATGTATATTTATATGTGCTTCCATACATATATTATATACAGGCTGGTAACATCTGAACTGTTTTTAAGTTAAACTTTAGCTTTACAGCTCATTATGTGGTCTATTTTTATAATTAAAACTCATTAAAGAATCTTAAGGGTCTCAAGAATGCATAAGCTTTCTGAACAATAAGTAATCATGGTAAAATAACAAAAGTCTTTGAATGGGAAAAAAAATCAGTGAAAAGAGAGAAACCTGTCATAAAGAACAAGTAGCCTTTAATTTCAGTGGAAGGAGGTCACTACAGACCTTCCCAGAGATATGTGCTGTGGCATGTGCTGTATTATATCTAAATTTTAGATGACCTGAAAAAATGAGTGAATAACAAGGTCAAAAAAAGTACTGATGAATGAGTTATTTGGAGTAGCAAGAATAAGAACCGAGTGTGAAAAAACTGCAGGAAGACCTTACAAAGTATATGATTGAACAACATGGAAGCAGATGAAATTTAACATAGTTGTACAATGATGCAGGCAGTTTAAAAAAAAAAAAAAAAAAATCTTAACTTCACATATGAAGTAATGTGCTGCCAGCTAGCCATTACCAGTTAGGATACTTGGGGGGTTTAGTAGCTGGTTCCATGAAATGCCAGTTTGATATTCAATAGCAATTCATAAAGCAAATCAGCTGCCAGGCTTCTGAAGTGGGTTGACCTTGGCTGGCTGCTCGATGCCCACCCAGATGCTCTCTCACTTCTCCTCCTCAACAGGTTGGAGGAAGAGGGGGAAATCAGATGGAAAAGCTTGAGTTGAAATAGAGAGGGAGATCACTTAACAATTACTGTCATGAGTAAAATAGACTTGACACCTTTTCAGGGAAAAAGCTGTGGATATGTTGATTTTCCATTTATTCAGTTTTCACCTCAGTGAAGAAATGGGGACTAAAGTTGCTCTCCTTGGGTAGTACAGAGGTGCTGAACACAGTCTGAGGCTCCTGTAATTCCTCTGAGAACTAATTGAGAAGTGAGCAGCAATGAAATAATAATAATAAGCACAGATGCCAACGCTGCAGACAATCACAAATACAGTCAAATTGCAGCATTAGAGGTTGCATCATCAGACCTACCCTCTGCAGCAACAAAGGCTTTAGCTTAAAAATAGGTATATAACAAGTAACTCCTGGTTGTGGGACTAAAACACAGAGACTGGAAATCCAGCAACAAGGCCCGTAGGAGAAAATAATAATGCTATATCTCATTACACTCATAAATTCACTTCATGCTGTTCATCTGTAGAGCTTTGATTTATTCTTTATGGGAGATCGACGGCAGCCTGACCTTTTTCCTGAGCACAGGCACATTCTAATTCCATAACCTTTGCAAGCTTCTCACTCAGTAACTAATTTTAACTGGATTCAATCCTGACAACACTAAGATGCTCAAATCCACCTCTGGTTTTCCACTTTAACATACAGTGCATGGTTGGTTTTGTTTAATCTTAATGTCTTAAGATAGATGGAAAGTATCAGTTTCATTTTGATGACCCAGCTACTTGTTTTGTGTCACAGCCTCCATATTATTTAAAGCTATCAGCTTTTGCTTTTTTTCTTAGTGTGAGTATAGATCAGTATCTTACATCATATTAGTCAAGCTTGACTTCCTCTTTGTAGTTAGAAAATTATTCCAAACATGACTTAAAAATCTCCTTTTTAACCATACACACATCAGTGAACTCTACAATCCAGTGTCTGATACCCAACTAATCAAGACTGATGGATTCATTTACCAGATGGTTACAATGTTATTAAAATGCAAATGGTTGGTTTCTGTTAATTGCTTAATATCACATACAATTAATCTGGGGACTTGCACACTTTCTTGTGGTTTGGGTACAATTCACCTAAAAATCTTGGGAAACAGAAGCAAAATCTGATTTTTTTTTTTTCCCCAGTTACACGAATAGCAGCACTGAAAAGGTAGCAATTGTGAACTGGAAATGAATTGGAAAATTGTGGGGTTTAGAGCCACTAGATGCAGGAATACAAAATAGATGGAAAGAAGAATTATGAGATAGAATTGTTAAGATACGAATACTTTTAGAAATGGAAGGGGAAAATCGATCAAACAAAAAACCCAAGCTCAACCAGAAACTTCTAGTTAATACCAAATACGTATTAAAATTTTAAGTCTGAATTTGCAAAAAAGAAATTACCACTTTAATCTCTTGCCTGAACCTTTTGCAGAGTTGGGCAAAGACTTTGGAAGACTAAGTCCCAGAGAAGTTGCTGCAGTCTAATAGATTAACTAAGGGTACTTATTCAGAAAGAAAGGAAAGCTGTAGCTCCAGAAAGCTTGGCTGGACTGCTCTGGCTCCTGCCCCTCGAGTGGTTGCTGAATTGCTACAGTTTACACAGTCCAAACAATTGTGTTCTGCTACCAGTTTGGGCACTGATAACCCAAACAATACCTTTTTATTTATTATTCTGAACTATAAAATTTTGATGGCTCATCAGATGAGCTAGGCTTGTAACAGAGGTGCGAGCCTCTGAAGACAGATGAAACAATCAGGAGACACTGTTGCTATCCTGAAATATGCCATTCCTGCTTCTGAATCATACACCTGAAGTATGCAACAATGCCACAGTTTGTTCCTAAAATTTAAGAAGGTTCCAGCAAATTTCTTTGCTCCTTTTAAATATGAAGAGAGCTAATATAAATTTGCTAGCCTCATATATTTTTTGACTAGAAGAAGAATGGTTATGTGACTAAGACATGGCAGTTGAATCATAAAATCTCAGAACAGCCTTGATTGGAAAGGACCTCTAAGATTATGAAGTCCAACAATTCACCTCGCGCTGCCAATTGATCATTACCCCATGTCCCTCAGCACCTCATCTACACGTTTCTTAAATACCTCCAGGGATGGGGACTCCACCACTGCCCTGGGAAGTCTGTTCCAGTGCTTGATAACCCTTTCAGTGAAGAAATTTTTCCTAATACCCAATCTAAACCTCCCCTGGCACAATCTGGTCACAGTGTTTGGTTCCTAAAGCTACTCTATCCTAACTGCTGAATCTAGCAGACACCCAAAATCAGTCTAACATAATTCCTAGAAAAGGAGTTCCCAGAATTTTAGATTAAGGTGTCCACGTTTTCCAGAGGATAATAGATGGTACTAGGCATCTATAAAAGGTTGTCACTACAGCCAACATACTTTGGACACTCCAGCTGTCAGCTGGAAGCAGTGGGAAGCCAGCTGGAGGTTGTTAATAGGAAATATACTGAGGGCAGGCAAAAAGACCTAAATTCTAGTCCCTGTTCAAAGATGCTTATGCACGTTGTGAAATGTGTAAATAATGCTCAGTGTGTACTCATAACCTAGGATTTATCCTGCTGTAAATGATAAGCTACACAGTTGTGCTCTACTTCACAGTTGTGGGTCTTTTCCAGACTAATTAGCCCTCAGTTCTTTTTGGTACTGCAAGGCAGCTTTCACTGGGAGGGTAACGTGCATCCTGTCCATAAAGAGCCAACAGATTTCTGGACAGTGCACACCTGAACACTGTGTACCTGAATTTCTTTATACCAAAGGAAAAGAAGATAAAGCAGTCACCTTCTCCTACTCCTCTAAAAGAAAGCAGCAGCTACCACTCTCAGAGCATTTCCTGGACTGTGTCCATTTATCCACAGGTAGTTCACAAGAAAAATTCCTAGCTCCCAGATCTTGGCAGGCCTCAGGCTTGAGTGTAATGTAAAGATGCTTGAAACTTTTGAGAAGTAATCACTCATTTTGCCTAAATCTTACATTAAAAACCTAAATTATTTTTTAATCTGTCTCTTATTTTTTTCCATCATGCCATTTTAATGGTATAAAAGCAAAACATCCATGCTGTGCCAGATCAGAAGTTCATCACTCCCAGAATGGAACAAATGGAATAAGAAATGGAGCAAGCAGAGAGTAGCTTTGCTCTTTAAAAACCTATTCTCGTTTACCCCTCTCATCTTTCAGAATCAGAAATTTATGAACTCCTGAACCAAAGACAACAGTGGGTTTATTGTATCTAACAGCTATTGAGCTCTCTGTACCCTGAATATGTCTAATTCCCCCTCCCCTCTTCTCTTTTTTTTTTTTTTTTTTTTTTAATTTTCATTTTAACCTAAATACTTTAAGTTTTCCTTTCCTTTTCTTTTCTGGCATTTTAGTGGTATTGCCTAGTTCTAGTACTGTGGGGAATTCAGAATAATCATTCCTTGTTCACCTAAAATCATATCTGCCAGGTAGAGGTAGTAATGCTTCTGTCACTTAAAGGATACTACCCAGTACCTTTGAGGCATTTGATATGAAAAGGCCATACAGATATTTGGATTTTTTTTAAATGTAATATGCATAACATGTTTACATGTGAATATTCCAGTTTGCAACCTTTTCTGGCACATATTTTTATTTAAAACATTATTTTATTTAAAACCTTGTTTTAAATAAAGAAGATGGGAGAAGGAATCACAGTCATAGGGTACTTTAGGTTAGAAGAGACCTCTGAAGGTCATCTCGTCTAACTTCTCACTGAAAGCAGCAAAGCAAAATAGATGTCCTTGCTCAAGGTCTTATCTAGTTCATTCTTGGTAATTTAAAAAAGATGGAAAGTAGAGTGTTAGCTGAATGATCTTGAAATTTAATTATACTGAATTAGTGGACTTGAACAATGAATAAATTATTGTATCTCCAAATCTTTAGAAAATGAAGGAAAATTTGAGATATGACATTTATATAATTAGAAATACTATTTTACTGGGCAGTGAAATTCTTCTGAAGACACAAGCAGAGCCCCTCCACTAAAACTGTGATGGTAGAATATGTAAGAGTTTGCAAATTTACTAAGTACAATGTATGATGTTAGTCATATGTACCTTTGCTAATATAGAACAAGGCAAGAATATTTGCCCGCTTCTATGAATATATAAACTCTGTGTAAATTGGATCTACACTGAACTAGTACTCTTTCTTACAAGATTGCAGCTGACAAGGAGTTGTAATCCTTTTTAATTTGAAATGTCTTTGAATCAAATTCCAAATCTGCATGTTGTAGTTTATATACAGACAACAAAACTTCAAATATCACCTCCTGTCCTGGTTCCCCAGGCACAGCCCCATGGGCCAGCCATGCAGGCAGCCATGAGTAGCCCACAGTCAGCTGAGAGATCCACTCAAGGCACTGACTCACAGGGGTATCCCATAATGCTTCATCATGCTCATGATAAAAGGAGGGAGCTCAGTGAGGGTAGAGTTCCTCCTCTGCCTGGGGCTCCTCCCTTGTGGTCTTCTGCTCCTGCTCTCAACATCAAGGACTGGGCTGAGTAGAACTTTCCATACTTTATGTCAGTTGTTGTATCAGTTTTGTTATTCTATTAAATCTGTTTCTACTTCATCTCACGGGGCTTCTGCCTTTTTTTTCCCCAGTTGTCCTTCTCAACTGGGGAGGGAGCATTGGGTGTTAGGATAGCTGCTACAATTTAGCCCTAGGTACTGGCTAAACCACCTCCACAGAAGGTGATCATTTGTGTTTTGTCCCTTCCCATTTTTAAAATGGACACTTAACATTATCTTTGACTACTAATTCTTTCACTCATTTGGATATTTGTTTAATATAACCTCCTAAATGTGGTGATGTAAATTCATGACCTAAATAGTTTTTAAAAAAGCCTTATTTTTTTTTTTTTTTTTCCCCTGGAAATCTTATTTTATTTGTCAGGTACTTTGTACAGACAAATAATCCCTCTATCTTGCTTTTCAGTGTATTTTTATTTAGTTATTTACTTCAGAGAGGAGCATGTGGATTAAAAATTATTTTCTCCTTTGTGTGCATTTCACTTATTGAAACTCCAGACAACCGAATAAAGCAGCTTCTCTCACCTGTTTAATTACCCATGTCTTGTTTTTTCTGCATTGCAGAGTCTTATCAACAAAAGCCAATTATGAATCCCAAGTTTGACTGTCAGGTGAGTATTAAGAATTATGAAACAGTGCTGCAGGATGACAGCCTCTTTGACTTCCTGATTTTCTTTCTATGGTTTAAGTACCTTTCCCTCCCTTCAAGTTGTGATATTTGTAAAGGTTAAATTCCTATGGGAATGCAGTGTAAAAAGTTCTGAACATTTTTATTGTTGCAATTGAAGTGAATTCAACATTGAAATTATTCAGAAATTTACAACTGAAATGTATTTGGTATCATCTGTGAATTAGTTTAAACACTGTGGCAGTTTTGTTATAACTGTTACAAATAATTTCTAATTGAAAACTTTTGGAAAGCAAAGCTGTGTAAATCCAAATTTAAGATACCTGCACACGAAAATATAATGGCAGTAAAGAAAACTTTTACAATGCATTCTTTTCTGCTTTATAGCTGTTAAACTAATGATGTCAAAATGGAAATATGCCAGTGCAATACACCACCTGTGTTAACTTATTTCTAAATGGTGACTAAACCTATATACATGTGTAGTTTTAATGTTGAATGGCTTTGTGTTCCTCCTACCCACAAAAATTGCTTAAATTGTCTACAATACAGTTCAAAATCACCCTTAAACTCCAACCCATCCACTGCACAAGACAGGTACATACTGTAAAGTCACTGATACTTCCAGTAAATCTTTGTGTGTGGTGTTAAAAAGCAGTAACTGACAACTAGATCACTCCTATTTAGCCACAAGCTCAGTCTTCCACATCCTTCACTCCCTTGTCACAGCTGTTCTACTGCTTTATTTATTTCCCAGTTCTTTCGTTTTGACGTTTCTTTGATCTGCTTCCTTCTTCATGTGACATCAAAAAGAAAGAGAGAAAGTGTCTCAAAGATCAAAGGAACAGGTGAACTGGAAGGGAAGAAGAATATTTTCTCTCTAGACCTCACCACCAAGCTTTGTATTCTGAATATGGGTAATACAGCAAGTTCAGTAAGTCAGACGATTAGCTGAGAAATAAAAGCTAAGGAGCTCGTGTGATCGAGGTCTATTGATCTGAGACACTGAAAGAAACAACTGAAAGTCTGTAGAATGCAGTCTAAAGGAATTCACTTTAGCTGTTACATCTGCTTATTTCCCTTAATAAGATCAAATGTCTTAATGAACCCAATATAGAGAAGTAAATATGTCCACAGTACAAATTGCAGAAATACTTGGGGTAGTAGTAATATCATCAAACTAATCAATAACATGTTCAGCCTAGTACTGCAGCACTCTGGTTGTCATGGCTTGGGCCTGGCTGACAACTGTGGCAGAATATGAGCTTTTGCTAACCCTATAGCACAGGGAAGTCAATTAGTTCCTGCAGCATATACAACCCATCAGTTTCTAGAACAGCTGCAAAGGTGTGGAAAGCCTTTGAGAGGCTACAGCCTGGTTGATGTCAAGTGTCTCATGTCCGTGCATGTCCCAGTCAGGAATCAGGTATTCCCTGTTCAACCACATAACCAATTGTATCACTCAGTAGAGGGAGGCTGCAGAGTACCAAAAAGAGGAAAATCCCAGGATAGAGCATGGGGAGAGGGTCAAAGAGACCTCTGCATACCCAGAATCCTGGCCCCAACTGAGTACCCCATGGCAGGACCCACTGTGCCAGCCTCTCCAACCTTCATCCTGGCTCATGCCATCTCCCTCAAGGACTATGGAAGTCCTGTGATTCACAAAACTGCATATATCACTCATTGAAGTGTCTTGGTGTCTGACTCCATTTAGTCTACATACTGTTCTTAAATTGTGACAAACATTTGACCAATAAGGGTGTAATCCAACTAAATCAGATTTCTTCCCTGATAGGTGACCCACCATCAACACAGCAAACTAATCATTAACACTCAGGAGAAAACACAGAGGAAAGTATTATTTTTTGTTTAAGAAAACTGGGAAGGAAGGAGGGAAGGAAGTTGGTTTTCTGTCCTGGTTTCTCAGGTACAGCCCCCAGCCCAGCCATGGCAGCAGGCCATGAGTAGCCCCGAGTCAGTGGGAGTTTCAGCCAGGGCAGCTGCCCCAAGCTGACCCACAGGGGTATCCCACACCTCTGACAGCCAGCTCAGTGTAAAAAGAGTTTACTGGGGGTGGGGAATTCCTCTTTCTGGGGTTTCATCCTCTTGGCCTTCTCCTGATTCACAAGGACCAGGCCAAGTAGAACCTTGTATACTTTATGTTGGTGAAGGTATTAGTTTTGTTATTCCATTAAATCTATTTCTTCTTCAACCCACAGGGCATCTCCCTTTTTTTCTTGATTCCCCTTCTCAGCTGGGGAGGGGGCATCAGGTGCTAGAACAACTGCTACAGTTTAGTGCTGGGTACAGGCTAAATGTAGACAGTTTTCCTTCAGTCTTGCATCCAGGAATAAATCTCAGTAAGCCACAAAATTATATCTCTGACTCCAGTAAATCACTGTGTCAGATGAATAGGATACAAATAGAAACCTGCAGAGAGAGAGGGAGCGACAGAAAGGTGCACCTTCTTCTACTGACAGGGTGGCCATACTAGTTTTTTGAGGTAAGTCTTAAACCTAGGAAGATGACTAGGTGATTCATATACAATGCCCTGGTTATTAATTCTCACAGATCATTAACAAGATTATAGAAGTTTCCTCCTCTAGGGAGGTAACTATAGTTTCCATGACTTATCTAGAATAAAAAAGGGGTTGACTATCATCTCAGCCCTCAGCTAGACACTAAATAACCAGTCACCTGGAATAACTAATCTTTGATAATATATCATCAGGGAAAATGGGATCATGCCTTTCCCTAGACAGGGAGAATTCTCACTGGTGTTACCTTATGTTTGGCATCCTATTTGATCTTAGGAAATGAGTTGTTATCTAAAACATATATAAGAGTTATTGACATCTTATTTTCTATGTCTTTGAGAAAATATAGCAATTTCAATGGAAATCATAACACTTTGATCAAACTCATCTTCCTCATGCTTTCTCTAATCCTCAGTTTCTTTCTCTACATGAATTAGTCTGTTGTTTTCTTTCTAAGGAATATCATATTCACAGAAATGTAGGAATTAATTCTCTTATATCTTTTATCATACTGTGTCAGATAAAGATAAAATACAGTTGTAACAGGAGGTGAAAAAGGGAAGAGGTATTTGATTGAGACAGTACATTGACAGGGAAATTAATTATAGTTTGAGGAAAGGCAGTTTAAACATAGTCAGAAAAAGACACTTTCAGGCTATAGAATGTTTTAGTTCAATTACTTTTTTTAAAAATTAGAATGTAGTACTTTCAAGCCCAGATTTGATTTAAATATGTTTGGGTTTTTTACTTTTCTTTGAAACTGATTTTAAATTAATTTCCTCTGTGCTAACCTGTGGTGAGAATGATAGGAAAGACACAATTTTACAGTTCAGACTTTCTTAATCCCTCCTCCCCAGTGCTACAGCAGTCACTTTTTAATATTTTTGACAACAAAGGCCCCCAGGGATGAATTTGGTTCATATAGTCACATTTCTCATCTCTACTTTCATGGCTAAGGGGCACAAGATACACAGTACAGAAGGTACCAGTGCAAAACAGGTGAAAGGGTGTGAATAGAAAAATGGATGCACACAATGAAAATGTCTGTGTGAATTCTTAAATTTTGCATCTACATTTCTCTGTATGAGGTGAATGCTTACTGCTTGATACAAATGTGTTTTTGGTAGTTACATTTTGATAGAGTAGCAAGAATGAGCTTCAGTTAGTGTGAAGTAAGATTTCATAAGGGACATCAGGATGGAGGAGTCCCTCTGAGCAGATGTGATCAGGTGACCCACCTAGTGGATGAGGGAAAAGCAGTGGATGTTGTCTGCCTGGACTTCAGTAAGACTCTGTCTCCCACAGCATTCTGCTGCAGAAGCTGGCAGCTCATGGTCTGGACAGGTGGACTCTGCGCTGGGTTAAAAACTGGCTGATGGCCGAGCCCAGAGAGTTGTGGTGAATGGAGTTAAATCCAGATGGAGACCGGTCACAAGCGGTGTCCCTCAGGGCTCAGTCTTGGGGCCAGTCTTGTTTAATGTCTTTATCAATGACCTGGATGAGGGGACTGAATGTACCCTCAGTAAATTTGCAGATGACACAAAGTTGAGTGGGAGTGTGGATCTGCCTGAGGGTAGGGAGGCTCTGCAGAGGGATTTGGACAGGCTGGAGCGATGGGCTGAGGCCAATTGCATGAGGTTTAACAAGGGTAAGTGCCAGGTCATGCACTTCGGCCACAACAACCCCATGGAACACTACAGGCTTGGGGCAGAGTGGCTGGAAAGCTGCCTGGTGGAGAAGGACCTGGGGGTGTTGGTTGACAGCCGACTGAACATGAGCCAGCAGTGTGCCCAGGTGGGCAAGAAGGCCAATGGCATCTTGGCTTGTATCAGAAACGGTGTGACCAGCAGGAGTAGGGAGGTGGTCGTGCCCCTGTACTCGGCACTCGTGAGACCACACCTTGAGTACTGTGTCCAGTTCTGGGCACCACAGGGTAAGGAGGACATTGAGGTGCTGGAGTGAGTCCAGAGAAGGGCAACGAGGCTGGTGAGAGGTCTGGAAAACAGGGCTGATGGAGACCAGCTGAGGGAACTGGGGGTGGTTTAGTCTGGAGGAGACTGAGAGGAGACCTCATTGCTGTCTACAACTACCTAAAGGAGGCTGTAGTGAGCCTGGTGTTGGTCTCTTCTCCCAAATTACTAATGATAGGATGAGAGGAAATGGCCTCAGGTTGCATCAGGGGAAGTTTAGGTTGGATATTAGGAAGAAGTTCTTTACTGAGAGGGTGGTTGGGCACTGGCACAGGCTGCCCAGGGAGGTGGTGGAGTCGCCGTCCCTGGGGGTGTTCAAAAAACAGGTTGATGAGGCACTTGAGGCCATGGTCTAGTGGTTTAATGGTTAGGAATAGGATGGGATAAAGGTTGGACTTGATGACCCTGGAGGTCCCTTCCAGCCATAATTATTCTATGATTCTATGTACTTGTGATCAGGTAGTCTATCATCTGCATTTACATATTCCAGTACAAAACAAATTAGGAAAACCGTATTTATGACTGTTTATGTCAAGATTGGAACTTCTGAACATTTCTGCTTATGTCCAACATTAATGAGTTTGTTTGGCTCAGGCCCCCTATCTCAGTTATTCCAGTTTGTGAGTTAGAGGTCAGAAACAGATGATGTTTGATTAATGGCTAATAGAAGCTAAATAAAAAAAATAAATAAAAAAAAAAAAAAAGAAACAGATAATTTCATTATGTATCTCCCTTCAGTTCATCTGAACTTTTCTTTGTCTTCTAAATATATCACTGGCCACAGTATGTTTTCTTTTGGACAAGGTCACCATCTCCAGTGGAAAAAAAATAAATATTTTTAGCTTGAAATAGACGTAAAAAATGTTAGCAGGGGAAGTTAAAGACTGGACTGACAAACTAGGAGAAGCAGTGAAAATGGAGTTGGGTATTTACCTATGTTCTGTGGCAAGAAGCTCAGTTTTTGAAGGGAATTATGTTGTGTAGGCACACCCAAGATTATTTAAACAGAAGCAGGGATTATCAGTGATCATAACGGTACTCTAGAATTTGTTTTACCTTTTTTCCTGTTCACTACACTGCTGGGATGTTATATGGAACAGCCATATGGAGGTAAAAATGGTTATTTGAAAAAAAGTTATTTTAGAATCTGCTAATATAAAATGATACAAAACCAAACCTGCTTACAAAACTTTGTTTCCCTAGCTTTCTTACAAATACTAATTCAATTTTTAGCAGATACTGGATCTTAATCGTGTTTCAAAAGCATGACTAAGGGAAAATATTTTTATAATTAGTTTCTGTTAGGCAAATGTATTTAAAGTACAGATGGATTATTTTTTTTTGTCTAAAAACCTACCAATTCTATTAATTTAAAAAACGATTTAAAAATATTTTTAGTTTTACTCAAAATCTGGTTTACCTAGTTTATGTCTTCATATCTGAAGAGTGCATTAGACCTGAGAGGGAGTACATTTTTTTTAAAAAAAATCCAGATTGATATGGAAAAAAAAAATAGACTTTGTTCACACTGGCCAGAGATATTCAAATTGTATATCAGTAAAAAATAAATTTACAAAAAATCGGTCTTTTTCCCCCTTTAACACATTGAGTATTTTCTACTTAAAATGCTATTACCTCGTTTCTTTCTCTAAGCTGAGCAGCAAAATTTTTATCTGTGTGACAAGTCCCCATCATTCATCAATTATAGAGTGTATTATACACAAAGTTGATGATTATGACTTAATTGGATTTTAGCATTTTTTTTGGCAGCCCAACCTCATTTCATCAATTTATGTCCTGTCGAAATATCTTTCATAAAAGTTTTCAAGAGCATATTCTCCATCAACACTGCATCTACAGCATTTAGAATAGGGACAAACATTGCAAGCAGGCATGAAAATTTGATAGCCTTTTCAGTGTGGAACTACTCTTTTTACACTCTTTTTTTTTTTCCCCTGTCCCCCCTTGTTCATCCCTGTTTGACTGGATGTAGGTCAAGAGCTGTTGGCTTTATTATGTGAGTTCCACTACATATAACTGAATTTTTGCTCTCTTATGAAAATTTTGTTTTCCTGGTGCTGAATTATTGGTGTTCAGTGTCAAAAGTTCTCAGCATATATTAGAAATGAAGCAGCCAGGATACCATAATGAATAACAATAAATATATTTGTAATTATGCAGGCACTTCATAATGCCAGCAGTCTTGTGTTCACCTTGGAATTAAATCAGCTTAAGGGTAATGGGTTACCTTTGAATTAATTCAGAAGAGTAACTCATTGAATACTTCCTGAACCTATAAACTCATTCTGAAAAAGTCATTAACAGGATTTCTGATCCCCTAGCCTAAGAATTCCTTCAAGTCATTCAGTCTGTTGAACAAACACCCCAACATAAAGAGCCAGAATGAAATCGCCTTGCGGTAGCCGCAAACCACCGCAAACTTATTTTAACCATGCAGTCTTCCATACAGTGACTATCTAAACAAGGTTTTGAAGCTCTCAAAGTACTTTTTTTTTTTGCTAAATTGTATTAACAGGCAAATACTGCCTGAGAAAATCTGGTGGAAGTAGATGCAAGGATGAATGCATTAATACATTTCCATTATAAAAAGTGTTTTCAGCTTAGCTTTTAATTGCCCCAAAGGACAGCTCCCACAGTCAGTTAATCCAACACAGAAAGGAACCTACACAAGTCTTAAGGCTTTGTTTAACTGGAGTTCATTTCTATAGGTATATTGCCACCATAGGTCATCTCTTCTTATGCTCTTTCTGTGCAGTCTCTCACAATATATTACTTTGACTTAAATTAAATTTTAGATTCATGGCAACATTCACATGTTAAAAATAAATTAAACTTTTACACTGGTTTTGGGTGCGATAGAGTTAGTTTTGTTCATATTATCTTCTGTGGTGCAATGTTATGGGTTTCTGATGCAAAGCAGCGTTGATAATACACCAATGTTTTAGCTATTGCTGAACGGTGCTCGCACAGCGCCGAGGACTTTTCTGCTTCTCACGCAGCCCTGCCAGTGAGTAGGCTGAGAGTGCACAAGAAGTTGGGAAAGGACACAGCTGGGACAGCTGACCCCAACTGACCAGCAAGAAAAAGCTGAGAGAAGGAGGAAGAGGGAATGTTCAGACTTACCGTGTTTGTCTTCCCAGGTAACCATTATACATGATGGAGCCCTGCTTTCCTGGAAATCTGCCTGCTGATAGGAAATAGTGAATGAATTCCTTGGTTTAGTTTGCAGGCACAGCTTTGGCTTTCCCTGTATAACTGTCTTTATCTGAACCCATGAGTTTTCTCACTTCTATCCTTCTCACTCTCTCCCCCACCCCACTGTGAGGGAGTGATGGAGGGGCTGGTGTGGTGCTGAGCTGCCTACCAGGGTTAAACTGGGACAACTTCAAAAAATGAACCACTTTCTTTAGGTTCAGAAACTTAATTCAAAATAACTTACCAATAAGAGGAAAAAAAAATGCAATTTTCATACTGCTCCAAACACTTACTGTAACCAGGCTTTCTTTTATATTTGGAAAAGCAATAGTTTTGCAAAGGCTAAAAGTCAATAGATATGGTCCTCTCAGACTGTAAGACATAAGAAATAAAGGTATTTGCTTACTAATTTGTTGCTGACGGTGTTCCAAAGCAGATTAATACATAAGAGTGGAAAAGTATTCGGTAGGTTTCCTGTCCTCTAGCAATTTTCACCTGAGGAACTTACTGGGCAAGAGGGAGAATTTCTGTATGTCAGTCAGTTGTAGGCTTCTCTTCTGTGAAGCTACCTGGGCCTCTCAGGACATTTGCAGCATCTTCCTGGCAGAGCTCCACTGCTCCAATACCTTTTACCAAAAGGACCATCATCTTTTGGATTGTTTGGAAGCTGCTTCCAGACAGCTTGATTTGATGCCTCCAGTTCATGTAATGAACAATAAAGCCCCATTTGACTTCTGCATGCCACTTATAATTTTTAAAGACTTCTGTTATAATTTCCTAAGGCATCTCTTTTCCAGGGTAAGCAATTCTTGTCTACTTAGTCTTTTCTTGTGCAGAAGCTATTCAAACTTTTGATTGTCCTTACTGACTTTTTCTAGTCATATTATTTTTAGAATGGTGGGGGAAAGAACAGTATGCTGAATTCAAAATATGGGAATACCATGAATTGATATGGTAGCATAACAGCACAATGATGTTCTCAGATTTCTCTTTCTATACTAATAACTCTAAACATATGAGTTGGGATTTTTTTGACCGTTAATGAACACCGAGCTGACATTTTCATGAAGTTGTCTTTTACAACTCCCAGATTTCATTCTGACTGATAATAGTCAGTTTAAAGCATATAATTTCAGGTGTATAGTTAAGATAGACCACATTATATCACATTACTTTTGTCTGTATTCAATTCCACATCACTCCAGTCTAGCCATCCTATCTTACAAGATCCTTCTGTAGTTCTTCATGCTGGACTCTATTAGCAAAATTTGCCGTCTCATTCTTATAATATCATGTCTGAATAGGTTAAACAGCATTATTCCCAGCACAGATCACTTCAGGATTTTCCTGGTGACCTCCTTCCACTCTAAAAAATGACCATGCACTTCTACCCCCTACTTCTTGTCTTTTAACCTGTAATTTATTTGTGCAAAGTTATTCCATAGCATCTTTAAAAATCTTTGTTGGTGGATCTCACTAAAAGACTTTCAGAAATCCAATTAATCTGTATTAATAAAGCTCAGTCGTACTCTTGTTAATTTGTTTCAAGGAAAATTGATTCACAGTTGGTCCTGTCAGACTTACCAGAATTTAACCTGACTCAATATCTACCTTTATGCAATTCAAGATGATCTTCTACCTTGAAATCTGGTTATTTAAACTAAGTTTAACAGCTCCCACTCTATCTGAAGCACTCCTAGTACTAGTGCCAGCTGGGAATTACCTCCAAATGTGAATGGATGTAATTCCCAGCTGCTACTAGTGCTGGATATAAATCATTCACAGTTTATATTGATAAATGTGGCCAACTTCTATACAATACACAGCTTCGTGCAATAATTAACATACAGTGCCAATTTTCAAAGCCAATGTTTCAAATGTTTCTGAATTCAGAAAAAAAGAGATGATTTTCGTACAATTTATGTAAAGTCACTTTTTGAATTATTTCAACATAGAAATGACCTCCTAAAATAATTTTAAGAAGAAGAAAGGTGGTACATTTTTTTTAATACCTTGGTAACTCAACAGTAAATGGATTTAAAGGGAAACACATGCAGTTCAAAATTATTTCATTTAAAGGGTGAAACTAAGTACAAAATATTCTAGGAGAAAATAGTAGTATCAGGAGTCAGTTATTCAAATTAAATAGGAGGCTGAAAAAAAAAAGAAGCATATGAATGTTAAATAAGGTTTCTGTTTATACTGTTCCTCTTAAAATGTTTATGATGTAACAAGAACAGAATGTGAATTCTTCTATGTTTCTCTGCTAAGACATTTTCTCACTAAAGAGATCAGGGCTTCTTTTCAATATAAAAAAGTAAACAAGAAAAAAGGCAGTTTTAGATAAACTGTCCTCTTTTTTTGTCACATATTCACCAAAATACTTTGATTCTTACTCAGAAGGATTTTTCTTACATGCTGTTAATCCTGAAACATATTTCATCCAAAGAAGATTATGCAACCAGGTAGGTCATAAAATAGCTTTTGGACAATCTTCTGCTCCTGTGTGTTTCATGCTTTAAAAACTTTCTCTTTTTCATCATCATTAAAGTACAGTGATCTCTTTTTCTGTAATACAACACTGACATGATGTACTTATTTTTATTAGATATGCAATAGAACAATGTACAATATTTTATTTTTTACCTGACCTAGGTGTTCCTGCTCTGGCAGGGGGATGGGACTGGATGATCTTTTGAGGTCCCTTCCAATCCCTAACATTCTGTGATTCTGTGATTTTTCACATACATAGTTCTCCACTGAATATTTGCTTGAATTTATAATCTGTCAGCTAGTGAAATGTTTACAAAACTGTATTCAGGGAACTCCACATGCCTGTTCGATTTCATGTTTTGAAATACTCCATAGAACATAAATTGTGAAATTGCCTTACCATATCATTCAGTGATTATGCATAAATAAAGAAACCTCAAAGATCCTGGGGACTGCCAGGTTTTAAACCTGTGTCTATATGCTGAAGGACTTTAGGATTGCTCACGAAGTGTGAATTTTTTGCGGTGTGCTTTTTGGTTGCTGTCATTATTTTTATATATATATATATGTCATTTAAATTAATATAGATACTTTCATATAGAGATATGTAAGCCTGTGTATATATGTATATAAACTTATAAAGTCTTTGGCTTTAAAGCACATTCTTTCTCAGGAAATGTTTACACCGGTTTGAAGGAAATTTCTCTGGGTTTTTTTATTGGTTTTTTCATTTTTGTTTTCGTTATTTTTTTCCAGTTAGACTGTCTTATTGTGCATGCCATGTACATTCAAGGTGATATTTGGATGATGTAATAAATTAAGCTCGCCTAAACTTTATTTTTTTAACTTTTTTATTTTCTTAACAGGTTGTTCTGGAGGAAAGACATAAAATTTGTAGAACTTCGATACTTATAGAAAAGCTATGTTTCAAACAACATTTATCTTCTGGTCCCCTTAACATTATAATGAACCACTACCTACATGAAATGAAAGATGAGGGTCATAAGGAGTCAAGTATTTTTCTTACTTTGCAGATCATGTAGCTTTCTTTTTCTCTTATGATTAAGTAGTAATTGTCCAGTAAAAGTGCAAGTTGATTTGTACACTGAAGTATAAAGTGTCCATTATGAACTTTGATTTTGCAAGTGTTGAGGACACTTGAGTTTAAAACAGATATTTTGCAGCAGTTCAGAGTAATACTCTATTGTCTACAATGTGAGCAAAAAAAGACATTTGAAGCCATAGTGAATCTTGTCCAAAACACCTAAGGGAATAAGTCTTGTGCAATCACAACTATTCAAACAACAGGATTGAATGCCAGAAGAAATTAAAGGTGACATTTGACTGATGAAGGACAAGGAGAGGACCTTGAGTTAAAAGTTTGTGCAAGGCTGAGGAAAGTGGAATCTGACATCTGATTAGAAAAATAAGTAAATTCCAAATGGATGCACTGTTATCTTCAAAGCACTAACAAACCAGTATCTGGGAATGACCAAGTCTTGCTGAAGTGATCAAGAGAGTAAAGCAGTTTCTATGATTTCTGTAATTTCAGATCCTTATCATTAAAAAACCATAGAACATTGTAGTTATGCATGAGAGAGAGAAAAAGTCATCTGGAGATTAATTCAACTGGCCTCAGTATAGGAACCCATTTTGCAGATCAACATTATTTAAATATATCAAACATTATTTGGTGATGTGGAAATGCATTTGAGTCTTACTGGAACTTACGCTGAGAACAGCTGTGTACAATGCAATGTCAACCTTATTTCCTCCTTTGCCCTATTGTATTACACCAGGCAAAGAGTTATGAGTTCATATGACATGAAACAATGTGATATTCTATCAGCTGAGATTGCAAAACTATCTTTTTCTTAACTGGGGAGAGATGTAAGTAAATAACGAATAGCAGCCAGAAGCAATTATGTAAAACTGAGCAGTATTCCCTAGAGAGAAAGATATGTACATTTTCCTGTCTAGTTCCATTATGTGTGTTCATTTGAAATCCAGACACTTTCCAATACAAACAGAACAAATTCAATTTTGTTCAAACAACATCCCCTTCTAACACTTCATGTGCCAAGTGAGAAAAGCAGCACAAAACCTCTAACAAATTAAACATCTCTTTAAGAACAATGTAAATGCTATTCATTTACTTCCAGTAATGGGAATTTTCCTGATTCACTTCATAACTACATTCTATTTTTGCAAAGAATAAGCTGTTTTTTCCTACTTTCATATTGTTTGTATACAAAAAGATTTTGTCAAATTCCTGAATGACAACTAATATTGTAGATACAGTCTTTGTTAAGTGCTTTTACAAAGATTTATTTAGACTTTACTTAAAAGGGAAAAGACAGGAGTAGGTGATTGCGTCATATGCAGCTCGGCTGAAGCGATATGGCAGTTTTATTTATCTTACAGGCTCACTAGGAGGGCTGTCCCAGCAAGAGCTGAAACACCTATATATATATACATACGCATACACTTTCACCTGCTTACTGCCCAGCGAATGATGGGTGCATCCCTACTTGATCCCTGAGTTATGTAATGTACTTACTGACCACTGTAGGGAAGGAATAGAATGAAGGAAGGAAGACTTAAATAAAGCATTAGAATTTTAATTATATGCATATTTTGTGATGTTTATAATTTGATAAAGAGAATGAACAGTAAAACACTTGGAGGAATCATCACCTAAGAGGGTAGAATTGCAAGGAACAGGGAGAAACATAGTATGACAAGATGACATTTGAGAAAAAGGTGGTGGACCATGCACTTAGAGCTTGATATCAAGCATTTCTGTTATAAACTAGAATTCTCCACTGCCACCCAAGGAAGGGAAAGACTAGGATTGTTAAGAAATTAAAATGGCTGAATGTGAGCCAGCAGTACAACATGGTACTGAAAATGTAAATGTGATTCTGATCCTGAAGTATGTCAGAAGCATTCAAACATGTATAGTGGTATTAATGTGAAAGATTCAAGGCATTGCTATGACCCTAAAATGAACTCTGAGCAATTTTGATAATCCAAGTTCAAGATTAATTTAAACAGGAGGTGAAGAACAGACAACAGCTATTAGCATGATTAGGAGAATAGAGGATTCCGTTTATGGAATGAAATGAGGAAAATTCAAATTATTCATCCTAGTATAATAAAGCTAAGAGGAAATACTCCTCTACTTAAACACAGCAGAAGACAGCTACTGGAAAGAAAAGGAACTATTCAAACCCAAGAACAATACCGGCATAGAAAGAATGGGTGGAGCTCAAAACAGATTTCAAAGCAACAAAGTTTTGGAGCAGTCTGCCTGTGTAAGTAGGGCAGAAAAGCTGTCTAGCTCTATCAGGGAACAATGTTTAGATTATTAAGTTCCTAAATTTATTAAGAGAATTTTAGGATATTGTTGTCTGCCATATTACAGGATAGAACCCTGTGATTAACAGCATAAGCCTATGGAGTACAAGAATACATATTTATATATGTACTGTTCCAACCTTCAGCCATTTGTTCCCCGGGTGTTTCCTAAAACAGAGATTGTTTCTTAGCACTGAGTAACTTTGAATGGGGTTTTTTTGTGCATAAACCTGTTCAGGATCCTTTTAAATTCTATCTGTGCAGACTTTCAGCATAGATAGCATCCTATGCCAAGGAGCTCTATGGCTGGTTTAAATTTGTGGAAAAGACCATCTCTGTTTCATTTGTTCTGAACTTGCTACTTTGTAACTTCATTTAATGCTTCCTAATCATTATACTACAAGAAGAAAAGAGCATTGAAAACCTGTACACTTTTTCTTCCTCATTATATCTATAGACCTGTCATAGAATAGAATAATAGAATAATTATGGTTGGAAGGGATCTCCAGGCTTAAGAGTTTTACCCTTAATTATCTCTTGCATAGAAGCCTCTTACCCTGATCATTAATCAGTGTCCTTCCTCTGATCCCAGAGAAAATGCCTCGCACACAGCTCCTACACTGAAGTTCAGAGCTACAGTCCATACACTATTCTGAATGTGTCCCTAAAGCAAAACAGAAGGACCATAATATGAAGATAGATTAAATTTAAATGTTTTAGGACCTTGTAATTTGCAGACTTTGATAAAATATCTTAAGTAGAGACAGCAAAGATTTGGGGTCATATTGTAGAACCAACATCTTAAGTTGCAAATATGGGTACTTTGTAAGGACTTTTCCATGCTGTTGCACATTTTGCATACGTGACAAGTCAAGACTGGAAAAGAAGACTACTCAGACCTTTACATAAAGCCAGAAGCATTCTTTTCTGTCTCTGAACATTTAGCCAAATTAATTGACAATGTATCATAATAACACAACCAGAACAGACCTTTGCAAATCTTTTGTGACAGCAAGACAGTAACTTCTTAACCCTCTCAGTTTACCTACTAATGCCTGTTGCAATAATTTCAGCCTCAGGAGGAAGCTCTGAACGTCATCAAAACCAACAGTGAAATGTAATGTGTTGCTAATATCTGGAAACACATAATACATGAAATTCTCACATGATCCTTCTTGAACAGCTAGTTAGAAAGTAGTGTACTTTCATAGCTAGTCCAGAAAATACATGATAGTTCTGAAATATTTGACTGGTAGCTTTAGATTTATTTAGTTTGCAAAGGTATTTGGCAAGTATAAGCAATACATCAATGAATTACCTCCTTGTCTTAATTATTCATGTGTTACTGGTTAAACAGCAAACATCAATGTATTTGGTGAATTTGTATCCAAATACTAATCAAAGATAATGTCCTATTTCAGCAGATCTTTTAGACAAATAGATACCAAATCAAGCTATTAATCTGCAGCAGCAATAGCAGATTTCAGTGACTGAAAGCTAGAAGTGTTGTGTGATAACTCATAGAGAGATGGGTTTGGTGGGATTTGAAATGCCTCAGTATGCTGTTTGTTATGAAGATGTCTTATTTCAGCAATGAATAGTCAATGTCCAGTGATAAAATACCAAAATAACCCTCAATGATGTGATTAGAGAAAAGCTCACTGTTATGCTATGTGCAAATTTAGGCAAGTTTTTGGCACTTCTGAAGAGCATCCTTCAAGTTACAACCTTGAATTCCTTCATCTAGGCAAATAACATCTCTTGTAACTGAAGTCATTTGTTCACAAACAATATTCACATTCTGTTTTGTACCAGTAAGATCTTGTCCTCCAGGCTTCTGCAAAAGATTTAAACACCACTATAATCATGTCTACAGAGATAGGTATAGAGGGACTACAGCATGTTCTGATCCAGACATGCCTCCCATGTGCTTCCTCTTGTTTTAGTTAGCTTGTGACTGAATTAGGAGTGTAGCCTCTTAAGAGAGCCCGTCTGTTTGGTCACACCATGACAGAAACGAGTACCTGTAGCTCCTAAGCCAAAGTGATTTAAATACCTAGCTTGCTCAGCAAGTGAGCAGAAAGGACTCTGGCCAGGCAGCCCCTGGCTGCTCCATCACCCAGATCATTAATGAAGATGTTGAGGGGAATTGGACCCATTATTAACCCCTCTGTTATACTGCTAGTTTTTCACCTCCAACTATATTTTTTGCCACTGATCAACATCCTCTGAGTCCAGCTGTATAGCCAGTTATCAATTCATCTCACTCACTGCCTGCTCATCCAGCCTGTACTTCATCATACTTCTTTATAAGGGTCTTAAGGGAGATAGTGTCCAAAGTCCAGGTAGACAATATGCACTGTTCTTCCTTCATCTACCAAGCCAGTCATTTCATTGTAGAAGTTTATCAAGTTTGTCAAGTATAACTTCTCCTCATTGAACCTCTGCTGACTACTCCTGGTGGCTTTATTGTCCTTTATGAGCCTAGAAATTGTTTTCAGAATTAGTGACTTCATAACTTTCACAGGAACTGAGGTTATTATGTTTATTTACTTAATTAATTTAGACATTTATATAAATATGCATATTTTATATAGAAGCATATTTGTTGGGGTGTTTTTTAATGTATTATTATTTAAATATCACTATCATATAATGAATATTTTCTGCAAAAATATTCATTTCATTCATAAAAATAGGTATAATATTTTATACATCACATATACAAATGGAAGTCCACTCCTCCCATGGAGTTTTCTATATGTACAATTGCTGAAAAAAACTTTGCAGCAACATTTATGGTACAAAGCAGAAAAACAAGTGGTCACCTAACAGATTTTGCTGAAACAATGTGTGTAAAAGTGAAGGTAAGGGTCAGTCAGATCGTTCTTATCTTTTTTGATATCTTGGAGGGAGAGTGTGAAACATCTGAAATAGCAAGGGTATGTCTGACAAGGTTCATTATCTGCAAGTCTAATGTGCCAGACAGAAACAGCATACAGGAAGCTCTCCACTGTCCAGTAAGTCACTACGACACCATACTTGGCATCCATAGTGTCCTTTGTTGGCAACTTGAATTAATCTTGTGTGCTGCTTCCTCACACCCCTGCAATGGCCAGTGTCAAAAACAACACCTGGGGTAAGTGTCTTCAGTTGTCTTCACTGCACAATATATCATCATGGCAAGGGCAGAGGGGAAAGCTACAGGCTGCATTTTTCAGCCCCTCCAAAACACTTAAATTCATGTTGTTATGTCAGTTCATGCATAGGTCACACCTGTGTGTCCCTGAACTGTCGCCAAGGGCACTGCTGCAAGTAGTATTATGACAGGTAGACAATTAAGCCTGAACCTTGTGCATAGACTCATTCTAATAGCAGTGTAGAGGTGGTCCTTGATTCTGTCCTCAGCCTGGCCCTCAGGGATTTACTGAGTTTATAGGGGAGAAAAATCATCTCAGGTTTACATTTTTATAAAGTTTCTTTTACAGTTTAACTCTTTGAAAGAGAGTGAAAGTCTGGGCTAAATACAGTTGGAGTCTAGTATTTAAGGCCAGAAAAGAAAAGCAAAACAAAACCAACAAACCAACCATGAGTCATTCTATACTGTAAGAGTTTCTTTTGAACTAAGGTCTGATCAGGGAAGAGAAGAAAGATAAGTAACAACTGCATGTTATTAATATACTATTTATCAGGATAGAGCTGTAATCAGTTACAAAGTAATTCCTTGAAAAAAAACTATAATTCACTTACCTCTCAAGCTAATAAATAGGGAAGGAAGTCAGTATACCTTTAAGGCATATTAAAGTATTTATTTCAGGAGATTTTCCTATATGGAATTTGGACCTACACTTAGAGAATTTCACTCACAGTAAAAAGCACTGTTACTTAATTATAAGGTATAGTAAAAATGAGTGAAATGTTGTATTTCTTCTGACCTTGGACTTAGAGGTTCTACTCAAAATCTTCTGGCTGCAGTACAGGAAAGTTCTTGCCTCCACGAGGGAGAGGAATCATGTTTCAAATACATTGATGCAAAGAAATGCTCAGATACAAACTTGGCATCCATAATCCTTACCAGGATCAAGACCAAGCCTGAACTCTTAACTCCATGTCCATGCAGACATGGAAAATATTTCTTATTAAACTCAATTCCTTTCTTAAATATGACAATTTTTATTTGAACACATATACTGCATTGTCTGCTCAACTGGTCTAGTTATAGCTATGTTGCATAAGAACATCACTTTTGATTTACTAGGCTGTGTGGTCTTGTGCCTAGAAATTGTCAAATCAAGCAGAAGTTAACTGAATATACAGTTCAGGATTTTTTTGAGCCCTTTAGAAGCAGACGAGCTGTTGCAGTCCTGACCTGCCATTAGGGTCCCTGTAAGTCCTTACTTCCTTCACTTACAGAGTGGAGTCTGTATGTTCATAGGTGTAAAAAGCTGTTGTATTCTCTATCTCCCTTTTTGATATTTTCAGCTTGTGAAGATGAGAATGAACTCTTCATTTGTCAGACTTTACAAGAAGCATCTCCTGTGCTGACCTTTACATTTGGCAGGAGCTTCTCAAAAACATTGATAGAGTTACCACAGCACCCTTCTTCAAGACACTCACTAAAGATCTCTTTTACCACAAGGCATACAAAAACACTTAACAGTGGTTAAGTTGACAATACAATATAATTGTTTCTTATCATGTAGACTAATGTTGTCTCTTTGGACTCATCTGTCAATGTTTACTCAGGGTTCATCCGTTTTATGTTTCATTGTAAGAGAAGTGTAGAATCACAGGCCCTTAAAACAGGGATTTTTTTGATCCACAAGAATAAAGCCTGATCAATGGCCTTTGGTGTTCATCTGCCTGTGGGTCTCTAGTTATATTCTTCAGAGAAAATAAGGCAAAGACAACACAAAGAAAGCCCATTGTGCTGGAGAAATCAAGCAGTATTTTGATAGTTCAGTGACTATAGCTTATACAAACCTGTCTGTGTTTGCACTATAACTTGCTAGTACATTGCTGGCAGTCAGTTTGAAGAAGACTGAATATTTACTCAAACTGTCACTGGATTTGCAGCTCTACTGAGTTGCTCTAAAGCCCATGCTAGGAAGCTAATGGGGGGGTGGGGGGGTGGTGGAGAAGAGTTATAGAAGAAACTGGCCAGCATATATTACCTTTGTGATAGTTTCCTGACAGTTTATTTTTCTAATTGAGGCCAAAATTGTGTATTAATTCATAAACACACAGCAATAGCTTCTGAAATTAAGTAGTCAATATATTTCTCTTTTCTTACATCTCTCTTGTATTTAGTGGGGGGAAAAAATAAACATGATACATAAACATACGTATATACAGACTATATATCATAACAAAGTAGCTGTTAATCGATGTACAATCAGATTACACCTATAACTTGCTTCATATGAACTCTGATTGTGCACTGCCATCGATTGTTGAATGAAACATGTTAGTCTAAAAACCACTCAAAATTCCTGGGAGACAGCATCAATCTGCAGCTCCATACACCTTATGGTGGCCCCCAATCCATTCAACCCGATATCTATGGTGCAATTGTTTTAAAAGCTGGCAGAAAGGACGAGAAGGTAGTAAAAAAAAGGCTACGCTGAAAGTCATAAGACATGAATGCTAACTCCTTTTTCTGACCTCTTGTTTAAATCTGATGAGTTTGTGAAACAGTGTAATGATTCTTTATTTTAAAGGCTTATGGCAACCTTCGATAAAGAAAATAAATGACTTATGTTTTTCCATCTTTTGTGCTCCATAACTCAGAGAAAGAGATTCCCCAAATAAGTATTTCTGATCCAGAAGAAAGACTTCTTACTGAGGCTTCCAAAAAACCAGATGTTCAGATAATGATACTATGTATTTAGACTCCAAGATCATGCCTGAAAATCTTCATAAATCTTGCATGGAACCAAAGCATCTTGTAGCTGTTTCTACAGCGGAAATCAAGATGTTTTAGTTGAGTGTGAAAAAACCTGAAGTGTCTGACTAACATGAGTTGTCCACTGCCTTTTACTTAGGATGGTGCTGGATAGAATGTGTTCTAAACATCAATTGATCTTACAAAAAGAAGTGTACCAGATAAAAAATAATTTTATTCTACTGTCTATGGTTAGCAAGTACTCAGGGCTAAACCGTAGCGGTTAGTGTATCACCCAAGGCTCCCTTCTCAAATGGGAAGGAGAATTGGGGGGGGAGAAACAACAAAACAAAAGGAAAAGGCCTGTGAGTTGAAGTATAGACAGATGTAATAGAATGACAAAACAGAACACAACAATCAACACAAAACATAAAGGGTTCTACTCAACCTGGTTCAATGCTGACAGCAGGAACAGAGCACCACCAACAGAGAGCCTCAGGGAGAGGAGGAGGAACCCCACCCTCAGTGAGCTCCCTCCTTTTATGATGAGCATGATGAAGTGGTGTGGGATACACCTGTGAGTCAGTGCCTTGAGTGGATCTCCCAGCTGACTGGGGGCAACTCATGGCTGCCTGCATGTGATGCCCATGGGTCTGTGCCTGGGGAACCAGGACATCTACTATCTGCTTTCAATTTTAACGATAAACCTTTAAATTAATGTAGCAATTGTGGAGAGAGAGTTTCAGTTTTGACAGGTGAGGGCCTGGCACTTGGGTGGCTTTGAACTGCACTTTAATACAACAAGAGATTCTGGAATTTTCGGTACTTTAACTGCTCAGCCTCCTTTTAGGAACTAGTAAGGGTAGTTTTAATGTCAGGCATCAGTTTGACCAGATTTTTGCTTCTTTTTTTTTGATTCACAACAGAATAATTTGGTCCATCATGTGCCTGTCAGTATTCCCAGAATTCCCTGTATGTGAACACACAGCTTTGATGCTCTCTAGAAGGAGATTTAGAGGAACAAGGACACAATCATTTAAGCTCGCATAATAACTAGTCTTTGCTGTACCATTAGGCCAAACAGGTGTGTGGATAATCAGATGGTTTAAACTGTGTGATTCTGGAGCACAGTTGGACAACAGTTTTAGGAAAAACAAAAAGGCAGTGTAGTCATCTGCAGCACAAAAAAGTCCCTGAGTAAGTCACTGATGACAAAGCGTGTCTGAGTGGTTACACGAAGAGAGAGATTTGCAGCCTGGCTGGTATTCAGCTGTCTTTCATTGTCTAATTTCTCTTTTCCTTACTGGGCATGCTGCATTTCTCTTTCCAGGAGATCAATGCAAACTCACACAGATCATTAGCCCAGATGAAAAATAGTTTGTCAAGCAATGAAATACTTCTAGTGATATGATAATGGCCTATTTGTGCATGCTGAGTCTGAAAATATACAGGCAGAACAGAAATGTGGAAGGAAAATGATTCAGCCAGTGATGCTGACTACTTGCAGAAAGTTGTCAAGTTGATCCATATAGCACGTCTGAGTTCTGAGAGTAAGCATCATGTAAGCAATGATAATCCTTCACTTAAGGTGGAAGAATCACAGTAGAGAATTTTTCAATAGATTCCTCCCTGGCAGTTACTAATTTGCTAGCTGCACTTGTCTGCCACAAAGGTTCTAAGTCAACTCTGCAGCTCTTAAAGAGCACATTAAATGAAAGAGAGAGACAAGTATATATCAGCAGTGCCAATATCACAGTGTCTTAGTATGGCATTGAACCCAGTTTCTTAAGTTACTCAACTTGTGAACAGCTTTGCAAGCTGGAATGTGCATGGAGGAGATGTATGATGGTAGACATTGGCTTGTGTGGGCAGATCCCAAACTACTGCAAAGCAAAGTAGTAAGACAATATGCTTAGAAATTTATACAATAAATAGAATTCTTCAGTTCTTTTGGACTTATGGTAACATGATGGCAGCAAAAAGTCACATTTTTTCAAGCAAAGAAATCTATTCTAAGTTGTGTTATAGAAATTTGCTACCTTGATTAAAGGGAAGATTGTTCTACAATTTCAGACATTGTCTGAGATAGCTGCTTATACTTTTTATTATGTGTAAAAGAGTTTCTGATGTATAGCTTCACATTAAAACATCAGACTTTGCTATTTAACATACGTAACAGGTTTCAAATGTGAAATACTTTTCACACTTGGCTTCATATATGACCACAGAAGGCACATAATTTTATCTGTGAATACAAAGAGAAATCTGAAGGCAGAGCTACTAATCTCTTACATGGACCTCAAAATTATTTTGATTCTAAGACAAATGCTTTGTGGGAAGGCTACAGTGGCAAGACAAAACAGCTCCACAAATGGCACCTGTAGGAATGTATTTAAAAGAAAATGACCATATAGTGAACCAGCCATACGGGATGTTGGCCTAGGTACGCAGCTGCATTCTAGAAACTACTTCAAAGGAAGAAAAAATAAGAAAAGAGCAATGACCGCTTCCCTAAGGAATGCAGGAGTGAGCAGATAAGGGTGACCAATTGGACACTGCAGGAGAAGAACTTAAGAGCCAACGGGAACTGAACTAAGCTGTATGCTTACCTTGTGCTAGAGACTTTTAACCAATTAAATGATGCGTGACCGGGTCTAGGGAAAAGTAAGATTGTATAAAAGGGACAGACAAGGTAAATAAAACGTCTTCAGTTTGATTCACACTGAATGGTGCGGAGCCCAGTTTTTTCTCCTCAAATGGTGACCCCGACGTGATACCGACTTGCGCAGCAAGAGAAGAAGGTACAGGGGAAAAGCCCAGAAGGAGATAGACGGCACGGCAGGGCCGGAGACCGGGCGGATCGGACGGCGACCCGGAGAGGAAAACGTACGTTACGACAGGACACCCAGTGAGGTGAGCAGCCGGGAGCGGAGATGGGGCACAAACTATCGAAAGAAGAAAGTGCCTTAGTGAAAATTCTCCTACAGACACTCTCTAGGAGAGGAGTTAAACTCGATAAGCGTGCGCTCCGGAGGCTGTTAATTTGGTGCCGGGAACACGGATTCCCTGCTGAGCCTCAAAATGCCTTTAAAACTAAGATTTGGGAAGAAATCGGGAAGTGCCTGTGGGACGCAATCAGTAGAGGAGAAAAAAACTCAGCAGGGTTAGCTTTCACTTGGCGATTGATTCTAACAGCTTCACAAGATATGGAGGTTGAGCGGGCAGCAGCGGAGCGGCGCGATCGGCATCCCCCCGCCCGCCCCCCGCCGCCCCCCCGCGCACTCCGGCAGCGGCGGCCGGCAGCGGAGCCGTACCCACCGCAGCGGAGCGGCTCGACCGGCATTCCGCCCCCCCGCCCCTCGCTGCCACCCCGCGCACTGCGGCAGCCGGCGGCGGGGCCGTACTCAGCGCAGCGGAGCGGCACGATCGGTATTCCCCCGCCACCCCCCCCGAACACTGCGCCAGCGGCCGGAGCGTTCGCGGCTTCAGGGCCCTCGCCACCGGAAGCGTTCCCTGCCGGGATCAGAGTGTTCGACCGAATGCCTGTTCCGTCCCCCCCTATTCCAGCGGCGCCCCCGTTGGAAGAGGTGTCTGGGATGGAAGGAGAGGCAACGGACACAGACGAGCAATGGCCCGAGCCGCCGCCGCCCCCCCCACCTCCTGAACCAGACTTTCCTGAACCACCTCACCTGAGTGAATGGACAGACTATGCACCACTACCCCCTTCTACCCCACCCACGCCCACCTCCCCCGCCAAGCCGCCTGATCTTAGCAGCGAACCGCCCGTTTGGGCGCAAAAACTGTTGGAAAAGATGGAAAAGTTAGAAGCGGACATCCACAAGCGAGAGACACTGAAGGAGAAGGAGAAGAAAATCATTGCAAGATTTCAAAAGGAGCGTGGTTGGGGGGTGGACGAGCTGGGACAAGAGATGGAGTGGGGGGCGGAGGCGGGAAATGCAGGGAAAGAATTTGATCCGGCTCAGAGATGGAGAGGAGTTATTCAAAATGCATTAATCGAAGGGGAATTCCTTCCAGCTGCATTCCCGGTAATGCTGGGGGGGACATCGGGAGGTTCTAGAAACCCGAATCACTGGGTGGGCTTCCCATGGGAGTTAATTAAGGAAGCCCGTAAGTCAGTACAACAGAACGGTCTACAATCACCATACACTCAATCGTTTATTCATAACATTTTCCTGACTAACCTTATGACTCCTTTTGACAGTAGGGTACTTATGTCAATGATACTGACACCAATGCAGGAAGTTCTGTGGCGTTCTCGGTGGCAGGATGCAGTAGCATCTGCCGCAATAACAAACTTAGATCGTGCGGATGGTGACCCACTGCGCTTAGCGACTATTGACATGCTTATGGGTCAGGGAGATTTTGCTGATGCCCAGCGCCAAGCTCGATTAGATCCCGCTATACTGCGACAATCCGCCGAACTGGCAAGAGAGGCACTTAGGACTCTCCCTGAGGATGGAAAACCAACACCCCCATATACCTCAGTAAAACAGGGTGCAAATGAACCATATATGCAATTTCTAGATCGGTTGCAAAATGCGCTTGATAGGGCATCTTTATCTGATCCTGTGCGAGAAGCATTACTCTTATGTTTAGCTGTTGAAAATTCTAACCCAACCTGCAAGCGTATTTTACAGAGTCTGCCTAGAAACTCCAGTATTGCTGAAATGATGGATGCTTGTTCGCGGGTAGGAACACCTGAAGAGCATGCTGGTTTCATGGCCTCAGCTTTTGCTGTGGCTATCCGACCCTTGGTACAACAAGGTAACCGTAATCGAGGCCCAAAATGTCATAACTGTGGAAGGTATGGGCACATTAAGGTACAATGTAAAGCTCCAAAAAACAAAAACACAGAGGAAGGCTTTGATGGTGTCTATAATCACTGTCAGAACTATGGGCACCATGCTAGTAAATATTGCTCCAAAAGGAGAAAGAATAGGATAGCAAATGCTCGCAGGCCAGGCGCGATGACACAAAATCGGTCTCGGGCTGCTTGGATGGCGTCGCCACCGCCACAGCAGGGAGTGCCCGAGTGGATGTGAAAACAACAATAGAAACAACATTGACAGATTCACAGGTACAATGTATCCCAACTAATATGAGTGGTCCACTAGGACATGAGTTAAGTGCCCTGTTGTTAGGGCATTCATCTACAACCCAAAAAGGTCTTTTTATGTTACCTGCGGTAATTGATTCTGATTTTACAGGCACTATCTCTATAATGGTATGGACGCCATCACCCCCTGTACACATACCGACAGGAGCAAAAATTGGACAACTCGTGCCATTCAAAACAGCAGTGCCTGTGGCTGGTAATCGCATAAGAGAAGCAGAAAGATTTGGCTCTACAGGTCAAGCAAAAATTTATTTGGCAATGGATATTGGTAAATCAAAACCAACACAGCAGGTAACACTAAAAGAACCAGGGGGCAGTACCTGTATAATCACTGTGTTGCTTGATACTGGGGCTGACGTCACTATCGTCAGTCCAGATGCATGGCCAACATCATGGCCACTTGAAGTACCTGCGTCGTCAGTCATGGCAGTGGGAGGTATACAGTCTACCAGAATTAGCGTGCGCTTGTTTCAATGTACCTTGCGGAATGGGAGTGTATGTACAGTGCGGCCATATGTGATGAATGCCCCCATATGCCTATTGGGATGTGATGCACTAAGTCAAATAGGGGCGCGATTGGTTACGAGCAAGGAGGGTTTTTAATTCCAAAAACCTGGGACATATTAATTATTGATTTGAAAGATTGCTTTTTTACCGTTCCACTGCACCCAAATGATTATCAAAAATTTGCCTTTTCAGTACCGTCAGTAAACAAATGTGAACCCATGAAAAGATATCACTGGATAGTATTACCACAAGGAATGAAAAATTCACCCACAATGTGTCAATTGTATGTGGCCTGGGCACTTGCTCCCATACGAAAAGCATATCCAAAACTACTCCTGTATCATTATATGGATGATATTCTGATAGCAGGGGAGCGGCTGAACGGGGATCAGTTAATAGCTGAGCTGGAACAAGCGCTAAAATTAGGGGGACTGCAAATAGCTCCTGAAAAGGTACAAAAACCAGAGGTATGGAGGTACCTTGGCTGGGAAATTACCAAGGCAACCATTAGGCCCAAAAAATTAGAAATTCTAAGAGAAGTATGCACCCTAAATGATGTCCAGAAATTGTTAGGAGATCTTAACTGGGTAAGGACAGTATGTAACTTACCAATGCAGAGCTAGCGCCGCTAATGAAACTGTTGAAAGGAGGAGGTGGTGCTGAGGCACCTCGGACATTAACAGAAGAACCAATGCAAGCTTGAAATTACATAAGCACTAAGATTGTCACAGCTTACAGGCATCGCTGGAAGCTGGAGTATGGGATAGGGCTATGGATTATTAGTCCTGAACTACATACTTTTGCTTTGATAATGCAGTGGATTTCAGGGAAGGACCCACTGCACATCTTGGAATGGGTGTTTTTGTCACTGCAGCCAAAACGCACAATCACTACGCAAGTAGAAGCTTTTGCACAGTTAGTAATGAAAGGTAGGCATACAGTTGTAGAAATAGCTGGCTTTGAACTGACTTTTATAGTAATACCTTTAGTAGCTGAATATTTACAGTGGTCATTGCGTCACTTAGTACGTTACAGGTACTCCACATTCTCCAACGGGTCAAGCTAGTGTAGAATGGATGAACCAGAACACTCAAGTGCCTGCTTCAAAAACAAAAAGGGGGAGAAATAGGACTGCCACCTGCAGATAGATTGAATAAGGTTATATATGTATTGAACTTTTTACGTCTGCCACAGGATAGTCTAGTACCACCAGTCGTGAAGCATGAAGCAGGATTGAAAGGGGAGTTGGACAAGATAAAACAAGGACAGTGTAAAGTTATGGTTAAAAATGGAGTGACAGGAGCTTGGGAAGGACCGGCACAGCTAATAACCTGGGGAAGGGGATATGTATGTGTCGTTACAGATCATGGATCCAAATGGATACCGGCAAAGTGGGTGAAACCATGGCTGTCAGAACCAGATTCGCAGATGTCCTAGGCTGACATATGGATAGTTCCCATGGTCCTCTGAAAGGAGGGGATGAGTTTGCCTTTTGGCTTTCCTTCAGGGTGCGGCCGGCCTTGTGGTGGGAGCCCTTGGGTAAACAAGCCCCAAATGCCCCAAATTGGATGAGTGCCAGGTGTCCTGTTTTGGGAACGAGGACTGGGGCCACTTGCAGAGAGAGTGGAGTGTCTGTCTGTGAGGTGGACGCACCTTGCAGAGTTTTCCTGTTGGGGAAGGACCTCCTGACTCTCCCCGCAACTGGGCCTCGGTCAGGTTTGGCACTTGCAAATGGAGGCTTCATTGGGAAACAATTGAGGACTACTTCTGTATGATCAGTCTATTGACTTGGTTATCTCCCATCTCTTCTGTGAGAGACTTTGTTTCTTTGTTAATTCCACCTATTATTGAATTCCACCTATTATTGGTCACTATTGTATTAATGATTGTACCTTGTGTTTTCGAAAAGGTAACAAGCATGATTACATATACCATGAAGAACGTATGGCTGGCTCAAGAAGAAAAAGGGGGAATTGTAGGAATGTATTTAAAAGAAAATGACCATATAGTGAACCAGCCATACGGGATGTTGGCCTAGGTACGCAGCTGCATTCTAGAAACTACTTCAAAGGAAGAAAAAATAAGAAAAGAGCAATGACCGCTTCCCTAAGGAATGCAGGAGTGAGCAGATAAGGGTGACCAATTGGACACTGCAGGAGAAGAACTTAAGAGCCAACGGGAACTGAACTAAGCTGTATGCTTACCTTGTGCTAGAGACTTTTAACCAATTAAATGATGCGTGACCGGGTCTAGGGAAAAGTAAGATTGTATAAAAGGGACAGACAAGGTAAATAAAACGTCTTCAGTTTGATTCACACTGAATGGTGCGGAGCCCAGTTTTTTCTCCTCAGGCACCAGCCAGAATCTGCTTCATATCTGTAAGCCATTAATAGTAAAATAGGAGGAAAAGGGCAGGTGTTTAAGCACACAACCTAAGAGAACAGCTTTGTTTTACTAGGGGCTCATTAACATGACCCTCACAGTTTACTCTTTGCATGTACCTCACATACTTTTTCCATATTTTGCTGATCTGTTACAAGGTGCAGCTCACAATTGTTCTTTCTGGACTTTTACACCTGAAATGGGATGCACTGGCTTCTAGCAGACACCTCATCCAAACGAGTGGCACAAGTTGCCTCAGAAACCAACAGGAAAGATGGGCTCTGCCAGGACACACTTTTTCCTTTCCCAACCCAGAAAGAAAAGCACCACCTTTCTCCCAGGAGTGGAGAATCCAGATCTAGCACTGCTGCTCTACTGCTTCCAGCATCCCTGATTTCACGATTTCTTTTTTTTCTTCACTGTGAGCATTCACAAAAAATAAACATTAAAAGTAAAAGGCAAGTAACAGCCATTACAGGAATTCATTGTGGTTTTCAGTCTGCTTTTACTGCCTGTGGTTAGAAGGGCTCTGTCCAGTCATTAAAGAATGATAGAGTTCAGTTTCAAGATAAAATCTTCAGGAGCTCTACTAATAACCTCCTTTCTTTAGAATATTTTCTCTTTTAACATAGATTGTCTTCATTTCAGCCCACATGATCATTTTTACAGTTCTGGCATTATTTCCCACCTTTTTGTTTTTAAACTTATTATTTACCCTGCAGTACCAAATCAAATGCTTTACTCAGGCCCTCGTTCAGTCATTCTTTGTTCTAAAAACACCTGGTCATCTTTAAGAAAAATGATTCATAACACTACTTCATCTTATTGTTTCCAAAATGCATTTCTGTAATTAGATTATTTCAGATTCAAAATTTGTTCGAAGTTCTTGCATCCAGTTGAGGGAAGAAAATAGCTCCTCAGTGAGGGAAGAGGATGTGACTTTTTTTACCTCTGTCTTAGATATTCTTATCACCATTTTCCAGTCAGCTGGTACCACCAGAACTTGCTATGAAACCTATTTTATGTGGCATAAGATAGAACACTGGGACAGAGCTCATTTGGTGTCTTGTCCTTCTTCCTTCCTTTTACCTGAGGCCAGTGGACTTTCAAATTTTTTGTGTTTTCATAGTATTCTTTTTTTCCATAGTTTCATTCCCATAGAATATATTGCTTTGTTTTCCACATTCTGTACCATTATTTAAAAAAAAAAAAAAAAAAAGAGGGAAAGTTTTATTTTAATGCTACAGCCACAGTTGCATGCTTTTTCTTTACTTTGCCTTGTTTCTCCCCATCTTCTAATTTTATTTATATGCTATTTCTTTTAATAATTTTTCTTGATCTAATTCTTTGACTTCTGATAATGTTTTTTGGTTTGTAAGAAAAACTTCTCTATGTCGATTAGTCTTTTTCTTTCTTTATACAACTTTAGTTGCTAGGAGCCTAACTTTCCCATAGAGACTTCTGATGATATTTGAATATGACCTGTGTGAGACTCCAACCACCGTGCAAACAGTCACATATTCTCAAAGTTAGGTTGCTCAAAGCAGACTCCATTTTACCTAGGTTTATCTCTTATTTCTTTCTTTTCTATAGCTTTGGTAACACGCAATGTTATCCCATCATCTTCACCCTTCTCTTTTCTTTCTGTCTGGGTTATGGATTGTCCTGGTTTCCCAGGAACAAAGCTGTGGGCCAGCCATGGCAGCAGGCCATGAGTGTCCCCAAGTCAGTGGAGTTTCAGTCAGGGCAGCTGCCCCAAGCTGCCCCACAGGTGTATCCCACACCTCTGACAGCCAGCTCAGTGTAAAAGGAGGGGGGTCACTGAGGGTAGGGAGGTCATCTCCTGGGACTCCTTCCTCTTGGCTTCCTGCTCCTTTTGCTGATCCTAAGGACCAGGCTAAGCATAAGCTTGTATGCTTTATGTTAATATTAGTTTTGTTATTTCATTAAATCCATTTCAAACTATGGGGCTTCTCCCTTTTTTTCTGAATTCCCTTTCTCAGCTGGGGAGGGGTCAACGGATCATAGAGCAACTGGTGCAGTTTAGCCCCAGACATAAGCTAAACATAGGTATGGATATACAATCATACATCTGTTTTTGTCAGAATTCTTACTCTAGCATATTTTTGTCATCTTTATGTTTGCTTTCTCATCCTTTATGCTTTTCCATTATGATGCATAGGATTAACATATATTGAATTAGTATACAAATATTTTGGTTATTTTACCACTGTTCTCTTTAATAACATTTTTATTTTTTCCTTTCAATCATTTCTTTTAACCATTTTTGCTCCTTTAAATATAGTCATAGTCACAGTTACCTGAGTTTTCTTTTTCTAGGACACTTAAACAATGTGAAGACTATAAATCTATCTTCAAATATTCTTTCACCATTCTTCATTGCTTTTCTACAGAATGCTTCAGCCCATGGCACATTAAATAAGATATTACAAAATATCTTCTGAAATAATTTGAATTTGCATTTGAGGGGCCACACAATTTTGCCATAATCTGCTGTGATTGTTGTCTGTCTAAAAATGACCACTGACTACTATTTTCAGTTTCTTAAGCTTTACTGAGTCCTCAAAAGTTTTCACTAACTATAGAATCATAAAATCATTCAACTGAGGAAATTAAACAAAAACTGAAGCTCTGATAGGAACAATATATTTAATTTAACTTCCAAATGGCAGCAAGAACTATAAATCTTCCCACTTGCTTTTTTTCAGTCAGCCTGGCTGGCTGTTTCTTCATGAGGAAATGTACTGCAGATAACTACTACAGCATACCATCTGATACAAGGCTCCAGACAGCTATTTCATCTTAGAAATTAACTCAAATTAATGTGGTGATAATTGTTGGAGCACAGTTACATGTTTTTGTTAATTACAGATTGAAGGAAATGTCATAGAAGAGACAGTAACATTTGTTAATGGGAGTACACTAATGATTTGGCTGTTCCCATTGACCTCTGAAAAGGTTAAACTGCTAGAGCTGTTGGGAGAATTAGTAAATATGTCAAATCTGGGTTATTTTTATCTTATTTAAAAGAAAGAAAACATATTTTATCTCAGTGATTAATGAGGAAAAATTAATAGATAACTCTGTATATTTCATAAAATTACACAGATTTTTGGCACATTGTAATCCTTGTTCTTATATTTGGCTGTCTAGTTAATAAATGTGTCCCTGTATGTATCTCTCTTATGGGTCTCCTAATAATTTCTGAACCATGCTGAAACAATATCAACCAATTTGTCGGACGAGAAGCAGTCTCAGGGCTACTCCATTTTCTGAGAAATATCATGTTGTATCACGTAGATATTTTGCCTGTATCAGTTACAACTGTCACAATGAGTTGGTGATATCTTTCAAAAAGAAGTAAAAATGCAACATAATTCATTAAGTAAAATTTTCTTCTTTTTGAATTGAAATTAAGGTCATTATTTGCCTAGAACTGTTTCATTTAGGCAGCATATACTTGCACTCACCATCTTATCCTGTCCACAAGATCAAATAAGTTGCCATCTTTCCTTCCTGAAGCTCAACTAAACCTCATTTAATTTTTATTTAAAGGATTAAAAGCTCTATCCTGACTCTTACCATTTAAATTAATTTCCTTGTATTCAGAGTATATATTCCAGCTTGTCATTACATCCTTAACTGTTGGAAGGCAAGATAGACATGGAAAAGGTCACACATTAAGACAATGTTATCTAATTTTATTCAGATAAAGTATTGATCACATCAATGATAAACAAGTTAGACACAGGCAGCCATTCCACCTCCAGGCCTATAAGCCTTTCACTTTCATTTACTTGGCATATTACAAAAGGAAATATCTGCATTCCTTATCACTGACAGAATCAAAATATTTCTGTCATGAAGTTACCATTTCTTGTTTATGCATGCTAATTATGTAAATATTATGTAATCTGATGTATAACTGCAAATTAAATAATTGCTTCAGTGCTGATTGATACAATAGATCCACTAAAGTAAATGTCTTGAATTTACAAATTAAATTATTAGATATCCTTGAAGTGGCATTAAAAACCTTATTTGTTTATGGAAATTGGTTAGAAAAACATTAAATTCAAACAGCAGAACAGAAAACAGAACAGAGGCAAGGAAGAACACTGAGAAGCAAAAGTGTTTCTTATGCTTGTGCTTTGGGTTCTGCTGCTACCAAACTACCATGCTCTACTGAGATATAATTGCCATTTTATAATGGGCAATACATTAATTTACTTATATTTCATTTTGCTTAGGTCAGATCAAGATTCCTCAGAACTAGTCACGATGCATCATCATGTCTTTCTTATTTTTACTAATGTCAGGATTTCTTGCTAATATTAAGGTCTTTGCTAATTTCAGAATCTACTTGAAAAGAATAGATCTGGTGAATAGTGTCAGGATAAAACTAATCAGAGTAACTGTTTTTCTATTAGCTAACTTGCTAATTGCAATACCAGGAAGTATAGTGTACTGAAATTTTTTTTTAAATCAATGTTCAAATTTCTGGGCTAACAAGAAGTAAAATGCTAGCTAAAATTGTGTGCCCTCAACTATAACTTTGGTTTAATCCTCATACTATTTTCTGAGTCTGCCACTAGGTTATTGTATATTCCTTAGTACATCTCATGGACCTAAAAAGGAAACAACTTTATACACTGAGCTACCCACAGAGATGTATTTTATCAAAATTAGTATGTTTTGACTGAGGTAGATGGATCATTTCTATAAGTTAACTATATTTATTATATTGCTCAAACTGCATGATTTCCCCAGCTTTTGCACATTCTAAATAAATTTTTTCCTCAGAGCATTTAGTTTTCCTGATACAGCCCAAAGGGAAGTAATATGTTCAATTCTACTTTTTGTCACTAAGCATCACTATCAATTTTGACCAGTGTTCACTGGGATAGTTCACAAACTGGAAGTCCTATCCGCTTAAGAGGACAGAATATGTTTTTTTCACTCCTGTCTTAGTTTAGACACATCTTGTGCTGCAATAAACAAATTGTTCCAAATTCTCCCTTTTTCCTTTTCATAAACTGTACATTGAAAGTTGCATATTTCCCCAGTTATGTTCATTGCTGGATATTATTCATCTATTTGTTTCTAGAAAAAAATAAATCATCTTGATGGTAACACTATACAATTACTTGATATTAAGGCAGTTTGGTTATTTCATTGTTTCATTTTTGGAACAATAAATTGAATTCTCTGAATAAATTTTTTTGTGACTGCTCATGGGAAACAAGTATTACGATTTCTAAGTACTAACAAAATTCTCTTTCATGCCTAACTCTCTGTGTGAGTCACTATGTGTAAAGTTTAGTTATGACTATTAGCAGAAATCTCAAAATGAGGTCATGAGCATAAAATTATATTGAATTAGAGTTTTGGTATATAATAGATTTTTGTCAGAATTTTCTCAGTACTCGTATCGTATAAGATACTCGTATCTTATGCCTCACTGGTATTTATTACAGAAAAGTTGTCTAAAGGAAGGTACAGAAACAAAGACTAGAATTCTTACCCAGGTAAGTGTTCGGAACAAATACTTAAATGAATGATTAATATCTCCAATGTTGAGATTAATATAATAATTTCAATATTGTATTGATCAGGATACTTAAAATTTATGCTAGAATGTATTGCTTATAGTCTTTCTGTTTGAATTTATAAGTACTATACCAAAAAAAAACCCCTCTTGAGCAGCAGAAATACTTCTGCCATATCCCTTTTTTTAGGATTTCATGTGTTTTAAGAAATGTGGCCACAGGCATACATCTATCAATAGGAAGTATCCACTCTGGCACCAGCTGGCATTGAGTCTCAATAAATATTACTTAACATCACATAGGCAACCCAACGCTTGCTAATTGTTGTCAAACTGCCAGCCTGAGTAAGAGTGAACTTCATTCCACGACATGTGCTGTAGTGGGACTCTGAAGAACTGTTGAATGAGACGGCTTAGGGGAGGAATACTTCATGTACAAATTATTTGCATTGTTCAGATTCACCTTATTATAATAAGTTGAATTCCTAATTCAGCTGGCTGCTATGATTGTCTAAAAATCAAGACCTTTCTGTTATTTCCCAGGGAGAGCTTTTAACTATCATGTCAGAACTCTACATGTTATCAGTATATTTTCAGTATTTCCTGTAAATACTTTATTAGTAATTGACGTATTAAGCCAGCTTTTGTTTCTTTAGCATATGAATATAAATATTCATGTCATCATAATAAATAATTCAAGCTGAACAGACACATATAAATGAAGCATATTTTAAAACAATTTTTTCAAGCAACTGCTGAAGAGTTTAATCTAAAAATTGTCTGTTTTGTAAGCTCCACAATTCTTTGATCAAGGATTATAATTATAAAAAAAATATTTTAAATTGCACTGGCATTTTCAGAAGAAACAGGACAGACAGAAGAAGCACAGAAGACATTGTTTTCTTCCAAGATGATTTTTTAAAAAATTAATTATCTGTCTAAAGTGTACACATTGTATTTAATAAAACAAATTAAATAGTTTGAAAACAGACAAACACAAAATGAGTTATGTTTTTATCCTGAAATTACAGGCTCTGTACTGGAGTCAGTTACAGTAAATGTAACTTACAGATAGAGTAACTCAGAGATTTTTAGTACACTGACAACCATTTGACTTTATATCCTGTCACAGAGTTTTAACAAGATAATTATGTTTTTCTCTACTTCTTACTCAAAGCTGAATATCTTTAGGGAGAAGAAATTGGAGTCAAGTCTTCATTCCCTCTCAAAAACCACTGTACTATCACAATATTGTAATAAAACATACAATAGAGTTTTCTGAGTAAGACACTGTTGATTTGGTGGAGCAAAAATCACAGAAAACAGAACTGCAGCATTCAAATGACCATAATTTTTGAAGCTTATTTATGTTAAACATCAGTGATGATCTCCCAAAGTGGGTGCACAGTTTCAAATAAAGCTGGTAACCTTTCCAATGTTAATAATTCATGTGAAACTGGTACATTTCCTTCCCACTCCTTAACTATCATCTTGTCAGTAATTAAAAGACTGCGCTGAAAAAGAAGACACAGAATAGAAATTATGAAAATAGTATTTGCTCTTATCTTTCAGTGATCACAGATCACTTCCTTTTACAGGAATACAATGATTAGGAAAAAATAAAATTCCTCCCTACGCATTAGTGCCTGTAGGGCCTGGGAGCTGCAGTTCCCAGAACAGATACTACACAGTGAAGTGCTGAACTGAGATGATTGATGAACTTCAAATGCAACATAGCCACCTGGGAGGTACCTAAAGGAAGGTAATTGATTGTTCTGTATCTAGGTTACATCTTTTTTGTGGCGCTGCAGTGCTCATGTCCTTTTGTATGCTGGTCACCATGAGCAACCAGAGAATTGGAGCCTGCCCCTCACTACTGCATCTACCTCCCTTTGGCTGCACATGAGCAGAAGGAAAACAAGGGGGTAGCTGTGTGCAATAATAAATCAACATAGTCTCATTACTCTACTTGCAAGGTCATGAGTGATGAATCATTTTTTTAAGCATAACACTGTGATTAAACAGAAAAGGAATCTTGTTTTTCTTTTGTTCTTATTTATTGCACCCTTTGGTTTCCATGAGTCAACATTCAATGTCTCTGTTCTGTTGTCCTTGTCCCATCTTCCCCTTCCCCATTCATTTAATTCAGCAGGCCTTCTACTTCTTGTTCCACTCGTTCAGTTTCTTAACCAGAAAAAAATTCCTCAACTTCCTATTGTCTCATTGTTTTCCTCCTCACACCTGTTTGTGATCTGTAACTTTGGTGCACATTTCACTTGATGCTGCATCTTTGCTATACAGGTGATTAAACAGCATACTTCTGCAATCAATTCAAAACTTCAAATACTTCATGTCAATTTGTTGTCTGTCAGAACTTTAATGGAAATAAAATGTAACTAATTCCTGAAAATCTGAGTGAAAAGGAAGAAGTCCAGAAACATAAAATTTCCCCAAACAGATGACCATTTTATTTTGTTTTATTTTCGTATAAAAGCAGTTATTAAGGGATGATTTGCTAAGATTTTTCTTGGCTATCTGATATTCTTGTATTATATGCAGACTGCCATAACTTGAGTCAGTGGTGGAGCCAATGCTTTTATTGACAGATACGTGCACTATTGGACACTTCCACAAAGAATTACAGATAAAAAGGCATTAGATTGATATTTACATTTTTACAGTCACATCTTCCCAAGAGTTGAATTTTTTGTTGTTTGTTTGGTGGGGTTTTTTACCAAAAAAAAAAATTTTATTTTGGCAGTAGTCAAAGGTAGTATGCAAAAATAGTAAAAATAGCACAAATTCAGGAGGCAACCATGAGGTAACCTAAATCTCTTTTTATATTATATATTTTTAATGTTTACTGTATTTATTATACTTATTATATTTAGTATATTAATACAATAAGCTTATAAAAAAGGAACATTTCAGGAGAAAGGGTAGTTTTGTTTTTGTCTGAACTTTGAAGAATACATGCAATAATCAACAAATTAACCAATAAGCCACAGTTTAGTAAAATAAAAATAAATATTTTATTTGGAATAATCATTTTATATCTGCAAGGATGCACAGAGTAGGCTGAGTGAAGTGCAGGGAAGAAACAAGAAGTGCATGAGGCAAGTGTGGAATCTGAAAAGATTACTTTCTTCTGCCTTGATCTGCTTGACAGTATTCTGTTGCATCTTTTTTTTCCTCTTACAATGATTTTTGTTTTCAAAACACAAGTTGCATAATCATTAATTGGCCCAATAACAGGAGATTTCATGAAGGCAAATACAGGAACATTCCCAGGTAATTTCATACAATATAACACCCTAGGAAGATATTCCTACATACTTTAATATAACACAACACCCTAGGAAACTGCTGTACAACAGCCTTGATGTAAAAAAAATAGCATTTACATTGGTAGAAAAACTATCCAGAGCATAGACACACACTAAAAATTTATTACTATAAGAAGTGCTGTGAAATAAAATGAGGAAAGGTAAACCACAGTACAGATTATCTCACATCTGTCAGCTCTGGGGTAGCTTTTTATCTGGGACAGTGGGATCCAGTTACACCAGAACCTTATAAGCCTTTGCAAAATCTTTTTGCCTTACTTTTATTTTCTGTTGCCATTGGTACCTATGCTAGCACAAAGCCACAGCATAGTGGAAAAGAATGTATTATATTTCTAGAATATATTATTCCTAGTAGCAATACCAAAACCACTGTGACTGCTAGGAGAATCTTTTCTCTTCTGCTAATGTCATTGTTTGGAGGTGGACTGGCCACTAAGTGGATGACAGGTGCTCTCTACAAACCACTCTTGCTTCCCAGATAGTGGAAGGGAAAGAAGAAAAGGGAAAGAGATTTATGGGTTGGAAAAAACTAAAACAGCTTTATTAAAACAATAGCAATAAAAAGCAAGTATAATAATAATAAGAAAAATAATTAAATATATACAAATGTATACAAAACCTCTCAATCACATACTACCCCTGATGATGCTTATGTCACTACTGGTGCTGCAGGGCAGCACTGGGAAGATCCAGGGCTGGACTCCTGTACTCAGTAGCAGATGGGAATTGGATTCAAGAATGCATGGACTGGGACCAGAGACAGAAAAACAGACAGAGTCCTTCCAGGGTGCTGGCCATAGAAGACTTGCCCCCTGTGATCTCTCGCCTTTATGCTGAGCTTGAAGTGTGTGGGATGGTCAGCTTGGGTCACCTGTCCTGTCTGCTCCTCCCTGCACGTGTGAACCTTTTACATCCTTACACCTACGGGGATCCCAAGGCAGCAGTGAAGGAATTGGGCAGTGACTTTGGTTTCTGTAAGATTAAGTATAAGCAAGAGCCTTTCTGCACACCATTGTACTGTGAGGTCAGTGCCAACTATAAAGGTGGAGTATTATCGCTTCTAGGAGCAGACACTGTCTGAAAAAAACTGTTAATTTCAGAAAGTGCAGTCTTAGAAGAGACTTAACTGAAAAGTAAAATCACTGAAAGGAAAAATTGGTTCTGTTTTAGTCAAACCAGGACACACTGAGAGGTTTATTACCACTAAGAAATTTAAGAAATGAACTTTGGGGTGGACCTAGTAGATGAGACCTACAACTTTTACTTCACTGGACTTTGATGTCAGTTAAAGTGCACATCAAGGTACAGAGATACTCACCCTAAACATGAAATTGCTTCAGCTGCCTTTCACAGCTAAGAATTCTATCATTTTTTATTTACAGGCTTTTCTTTTCCTGCAGTGTTGTCTTGTCATGCGACTTACACTACACAGACATAAGCATGGGTTTGATGGTTGATGTAGGGCATAAAGAAAAGCATGGCTGCAGCACTAATTCTCAGTACAAAGGTGAAAAGATGGTAACATGCTGAAGGTTTGGGCAGTGAATGCATAGCCCATTTGATATTACTGTACAGATCGATTGCATGTGACTTATTTGCTGTACCTAATTTAAACCCAAAGAGTGTGTATGCCTGAGTTCCTGCTTTATATTTCATAAGGCCTATAAAGACAGATTTCTGCCATGTATATTATTGGCATACCAGATAACCTTTGAAAGGCCAGTTTAAGTGTTTACCATAAAAATAACGTAAATTACTTCAGTCGATAGCAAAAATACACAAGGAAAGTCAAACTAGGGATTCTAGCAATAGGACTAGACACAGCCTGAGGTATACTGAACATTCCTTTCCATCCATAGCAATCTTATATGAGGAGTTCTCTCTCTGATTATTAATTCTAATTAGGAGCTTGCTTTGGTGTCCTGGATGCCAGGCCTCCAGATAAGAGTTTGGAAGCACCAGGAGGAGGAAAAGATAAGCCAGCTTTCATCGCACACAGTACATGCCCTCAAGAAAAACAAGCTGATTGATAATAGCCTGAGATTTTTTTCAGCATTTATTTTCTTTTACTTTCTCGCCAGCACAGTGAGAAATTTAGTTAGGGATGCAAAAGGTAAGACACATCTTGGTTTATTATGCAATTGAGACAGGCAGCAGTTAGGAAATTCAGGAACTTTTCTGACAATGTTTCTCACACCACTGCCTTTACTGCTCTGTATAGAAAGTAATATATCCATTGCTGTTTGTTAAATTTAAAGCTTAATGCACTGAATGATGTGGTGTTAATGTAACCAGTAAGAGAGAGAGGATGTGGAATGTGGCTGAGATGGTTTTCCAAGGGAACTCTGTCTTTTTATTATTTCCCAAGTACCTCAGTTTTCAGCATTAATATTTTATCAGTGAGAGAAACGTTTCTGCTCTCATTACACTTTTGAAATGTGCTGTGGTATACAAATCTGACATCTCTGAGCTAAGTGGCATAAGCAGTATTTTTAAAATAGCCAAAACTGGGCTTTGAGAGCTAGAAGTTTGAGTTGTAGTGCTGGATTTGCCATAGTTCCAGTTACTGATATTGGACAGAGTAATCATTGTACATGTTTTCTTGGCTTTAAAATGAGCAACAAGAATAGTCTTCATTCCCTCCCTCCTTTCCCCTCATTTTTAATGAACACATGAAATCTGATATAGGGCAGGATTTAAGTTGTTTGAAGGACATTTGAGATGATATATAAGTTGAGATCCAGGTTAAAGAAAGGAATTTCAAATCAGACTAGCAGGTTTCATTTGTGATTGCCTTGTAGTCTTTTTTTTTTCCCATGCAAAGTATTAAATAATTGGATTTCATTAGATAGGATGCAGCTCAATGGTGAAAGACCATGGATGTCTCCTCAGCTGTCAAGTGTAATTAAATAGTTTTCATGTGATGACAACAAAGTCCTTGGAAACATGCAGTCATTCTTATTACCTAATTAAAGCTTTAACTATGGAAATCCAAATTGCTTAACCATAAAAATCTAAGTTGTAACAAAGCAATATGGTTTACAACCTGGACATTTATCAGGAGTTTAAGACATAAACTATCAGTAGGAAATACAAAAACTCCACCAATGAGAAATTATTTCAATTATTTCATCACAGAGGATGAGGTCACTGGTGGAGTAAGATAAAACAACAACAAAAGATGGAATACTTCACAAAATATTTATAGGAAGCTAAATTGACATGATGAAAATGAGAATTTCATTGAAAGAGGACCAGATATAAGAAATAGTAGGAATAGTAAGAATAAAGTGGTCAGGTTTTGCAGAAGAACATAATTCATGTCACAAAAATATCAACAGCCCATGCTGTTCTACATAGAAATAATTTGGAAAATGAGAGAACTACAAAATTACAAAATATGCTGATATTACAAAGATTATTTATGACAGCCTAAACTAACTTGATTGTGAAGAGTTAGTGTGTTCTACCAGCACTATTCAGGAAGGTATCAAACACACTGATGGCAACAAACTGTGTAAAATACAGGAGAAGAAAAAAAAAAAAATTGTACTCTTTCAAAATACTGAGAAGGTCTCTAATTTAGACAAATACCAGACTCATTTTGAGACATTCTAAAGCTAACATATTCAAACCTGTTTTCAGAAACTCTGGAAAACACAAAGTTAAAGAGAGCAGTATTTTTTTTAAAAGAACTTCCTTGATCCTTAAGTTAGAAATCCTTTTCATACCAGAATTTTGGTGGTAACTGTGAAACTTATGGATTAGGCTTAATGAGGACAGGTGGAAAGTGGAAGGGTCTGTTAAGATGTTCAAAGTAAGCACTGCATCACAAAATGTACAATGGAAGACACTTGGCAAGAAAACTGGCAGTGAAATTTAGTGCCAAAAAGCACAAAGTAATTTAGCTGACTGCAGAGAGTTACACAGCAAAAGGTGAAAGCCCTGAGAAATACCTCAGGTCCAATCAGCTGTAAATTTTGTGATTTGGGCTCCTATCCTTATCCTTAATTCATGCATCTCCCCTTTCTACCTGATGAACAGAATGAAACATCAGACATTCTGGGATGCTGCAAATCAATTTGTATTCCTCTACCAATTGGGATAGTTTATCTGTGTCACACTTCAAGCCATTCAGTCTAAGTGACATAGTTTGGTTTTAATTTTTGGTTTGCCCTACAGGAAGTGTTTTTGTTTTGAAACTATGTTCAAAATTCCCATGTTTAATAGAATATAAACTAACATTCAAACAGCTAGAAAAGAATGATGTGACTCACTATCAATAAAATAGTCATTTCCCTATATTCACTCTATTGTTTATCATGGCCTTACTGTTTGCTTTGCATGAATGCTTTCTGTAATATTGACTCTATTTATGACAATCTGCATTTTTACACATCCTTGAACAGCTTGCTCATTTTTTTCTGAACACTAGAAGTGCTGTCAGTCTTATTTACTTTCCACTGAAAGCACCAGCTCTATGCAATAAAATTCAGAAACAATCAAATAGAAGCTTATTTAAAATGCTTTTGCAGACATGACCAAATAGTTCATATTTGAAGTTTTGAATATCTGTCATTTGCAATATATAGGTATTTATTTCCCAGGCAACAGAAACTGAGAACTTCTAAGGATGCAGGTGCACACAGCCTGTTGAAAGCAATTTTGACCTACTAATCTATATTTTCTATCACAAGAAACAACAAAAACTAAACACTTGGTCCTTCCATTTCAAAATTCCACTTTCCACAAATTAGAATGTTGAGAGGATGGGGGCAAAAAACACACAGACATCTCCAGTTCTCCCTCAAAGGATGTCCAGCAGTGAAGAACACTGGTAGATCTGGAGACTGGTGGCAAATTTACCTCGATGAGAGATCAAGAAGCATTCAAAATCCCATCTGTTCCTCACAGCCAGCATTACTTTTAGTGTCTTGACACATGCCCCAAAATAGTCTCTTCATTATAGGTACTCCAGATGCTTCCTTAAATGGAAAATTCAAAACAGGAGACGTACTGAAAATAAAAAGACATTCCTGCCTACAGGCAGTTCAAGGTACCTGTTCTTTCATTTCTGACTCATAAAAATATGAAGTTAACACTGTTAATTCACCTTCCAAATCTGAACATACCCAAAGATTCCTGACTTCAGTCCATCTCCACTACAGACCAGTACAGCATTTGTCACAGCACAAACTATTTAGTCTCTAATGTCACCTGTTCGTGAGCTTTATCTGTTAAGCAGAAATGACCCCAAATCAAAAGATGTATGCTCTGAGTGATACAGTCAGAGAATGAGCATCTTCTAAAGGAAGTTATCATTAAAAACTATTAGTGTGGATCTTTTTGAATGGAAATCGGATATATTAGTCTAGAAAGCCATTAAGTAGTACTGAAAAACTAAAACTGATTTCTCTGTCATTATGACATGAACATTTTTTTCTGGAAAAAAGCACACTTTTAGCAAACTCATACATCAAAGTGAAGAATAAGTAACAGATATGAAATTACCATGACTGTTTTTACAGATTCAAAATGCCCTTCTTTGATGTGCAAGCTACATAACACAGATTACTCCTCAAAGTCTGTGAAACACTGTGAATATATTTTCAGTATAGTTGTTATAGAACATTTTATCCTGTCTGCATACTAATAATACTCAAGTCTTACCAATGGCAAATTAAAATCAACGACAGTTTTCTGAAAGACCAGACACGTTGATTTGTTCTCTCATATATTTATAATAGACCTCAAGCACATCTTTAGTAGACAAATTGTTACTGCCTTACAGTATTATTCAGAAGAAAACCAGGTTTGGCAGGTAGTAATACTGATTATTTTTTTAAGACAAACCTGTATTTCATGTTTCTCAGATTACTCCAGTCAACTTCCTGATGCCCCTCTAACAAAAGGGCTGCAAGGGATATGCCAAGCATGGAGGCAACGAGCAAAGCCTGAGGCAGCTCCTTGTCTATCTATCTCACCCTTTCAAGCTACAGCTATTCCTCCAAAATGGCTCTTGTGTTATAGCTGAAGGATGAGCAGCAGGAAATTTCACATCTTCTTCAAATAAATGCATCAACCACTGTCAACTGAAAAGTAACCGTCAGTTAATAAATCACCAGCAGCATTTCCAAATGTGCAATAATTCAAGCCAAAATATATCAAACTGTCTTATTAATTTAAAATCACAAGCAGTTCTAATTCACATGTTGGGTATTCAATTTTTTTTCTTAAGTTCTATAGCTTTCCTCCCTAGAACAAGATTTGACTTGAGATATGGCTTTCAGTGCAAAAATAGAGGGGTATCAACTACATTTTCAAGTAAGAAGAAAGCATCTTTTCTCCTTTTGTTCACTTAATAAATGCTAGGTAGGATCCCTAGCCAGGGTATTAAAGTCACCAGCCGAGTGCTCTCCTCTGGCAGACTTTGAAGCTACAGCACTGACTCCTAGAAAAATGCATTAACTGCCAGAATATCGTTAAACTTTCTTACTGACGTCTTCAATCAGGAAACATTAATAGGAACAAGATCCAAACCAGGCATTTCATGTACCTGCTGAGTGTGTTAACTATCAAGATAACAAGATATGAGTAGAATATGATGTCATTCTAAGGAAACCTGTTTCCAGAGAAAGGTTTGGCAGGACACACTCATTCAGTCTCATTTTAATTCACCCATGGTTCTGACTAATGTAAACAACTGAGAATTGGGAAAGACAAAGCTATACACAAATTCAGGCTGAAGTCAGCAAGTAAATAAAAAATGAGATATCCTGGAAAATTTCCACATGTTCAAAGAAAAGAAGGTGTGGGTTTTTGAAAAGCCAATGTTTGGGCTCTTTTAAAACACCTTTATTTAAAAATTAGTCTAAACTGATGGATAAAACATTAAACTACATACTACATTTTCTTTCAGGCTCTCTTTTAAGTCTTTTCTTACAAGTTCTTGACTTGAGAAATATAATTTTTCAAGACTGAGAATTATGAATACATAGTCCTAATGATTAGCTACACAATTATTTTAAAGACTCTGAGCTGTATAAATTATGGAGTAGATTACTAACTTTTCTCTTTGAACCTAACTGAAATTTTTTTTACAATAGACATTCCATTATACAGGAATTGCAGTATACTATTGATTTATATCTTTTTCAAGCACTCTTATGAAGCATACAGTATTCACCAATCCATCACTGTGTTGTGCATTTATTTAAAAAAAAAAGAAAAAATATTAGAAGAAACATACTTCACTACAAATCGCCATATGTGGACTTCTATTGCAATAAATCTATCCAGACAAAACCACTGAAATAACACATGATCTAAGAAAATCACTGCAAAATAGGTCTGACTTCTAAAAACTACTAATTGTTTTACCTGAGATTTATATTATTATATTATATTATATTATATTATATTATATTATATTATATTATATTATATCATATATCATATCATATCATATTATATTATGTTTTCAAAACAATGTGAAAACCAGCAGAATATTTCTTTACAGTTTGTCTGTTTGCCTTAATTCAGAAAAATGCAGGGAAGGACTGTTCACTGTACCCATAGTCAGTCAATAGAAATCACTGGAATTATTCTGGATTTAGATCTGAATTCACACCAAAATAACTAATTACTGCAGACCATAGTAAACTGTTAAAAATAAATCTGCAGAAATATTTTATCAATCCCTTGCTAACACAAAATCATCCAATATCATTAAATACTTCACCAGGCAAACAATGTGAATTTTCAAACAAATTAAAGCTATATTACATTATTTTTCAGTTTATTTAAAAACTGTAAAACTGCTTTTCCTGCGTAGGATACTTTCTTTGTAGTAATGATATGTGTCATGTCATGAATTGCATAGTTCTGATAGTAAGGAATAGTTTAAATGTTACGTTCACCTACTAAAGATAACCTTGGCAAGTGAGACAATATATATTGCAATGTCATACAATACAGTTCTGAAGCTTTGTTTGTGGCAAGTGTCATTTTTCCTAAAATATAGTCAAATTGTATTTCTTCAGCAGATTTACATCCAGTACTGTAAGCCATTTGGGGGAGCCAGTAACAGAAGCATTCTCCACATCCATTCCATCTTTCTCTTGCCTTGTTTGATCATTACTTCGCAGCCTCATCTGATGTGTGATACCATTCCACCACCATTTTATCTGCTCATCTGCTGATTGCTTTCCTGACACTGTGACCTCCAGTAATGCTTGCTCTGATTTTCATCCAGTCTTTTGCTAATATAGAAAAACATTTTCAGTTTTGTCTCTGAGATGTGTATATTGAATGCCTACTGCACAACAGCTGTTGAAGTATCTACCCACTGGCTGTTCCAAATATTGGTTATTACAATAGGTTTAAAAAAGAAAATGTACAAAGATGATTATTTGAGCATAGTCTGTTTATCAGATGTAAACTGTGGACCAAATAATACCTACATCTTTTTGATAGAGTTCTTTTCTTATAGATCCTCTGTTGAGTGGTTTTACAGCCAAGCCATAAGTAAGTAAATAAATAAATAAATAAACTGGAAGGTTACATTTTAAAAATAATATAAATTTTAAGTATTAGGCAAATACCATAATAAAGTTCTGTGGATATTCACTGAAATTTGAAATTAATGTATTTTGAAGTCTTTCCCTCACTTTTTCTTTCCAAAAGTATTAATACTAATAGATACTTTTTATAAAAGTTCAGAGAAATTGATTTCAGAGTAGCATGCAGAATCATAAAAAGAATTAGAAATTTTTAAATGTAGGTATTTACCTTTTGTGTACTTGAATATTCATACAGCTAGGGAATAAAATCTCTATGAATTACTAATCTGCCCATCCAAAACTAACAAATTCCTATAAAATCAGCAAATTCCACATATTCAAGTCTTCAGACTTAACATTAGAGACTAATGTATTTCATCACAGTAAACAATAGAACATTTAAAAATTACACAGCAAATATTTTTGCTTCAGAACTACTTTAAAACCTCTTATCTAAGACTGGACCAAGTTTATAACCCATACAGGAAGTCAGACAGTCTCTTCTCAGAAATCTGTCAATCAAAATAATCAAATAAAAAAGAAAAAGCATAGAGGAAATCAAGGTGAAACTTCAGTTTTCCAAATGCTGAATAAATGTGTTTGAAGACATTTTGAAAACCTGATAAGCAAATTAAGTGCAATAAATAAAAATTTTTTATAGAGTACTTACTATCTCTAGTAATAAGACTGCTACAGATTACTTTTTGTTCTGTTTCTGGTAAAGAGAAAACCCCTTATTCATGTCGCAGCTCTTGTTTGGCAACTGCATACATTGAGTAAATGAGATAAATAACTATACTAAAGCAATGTAAAATACATACAGTAGTTGCATTAATGTTCTACTCTGTTCCCACTAAGTGAGGAAAAAAATTCTTTTAATTAAAATGGTGTTCTAGTGGCAATTTAAATCAGTTATGCCACCTAGCTTAATGATCAAACTACAGAACGAAAACAGAAGCTTCCAGGGATGAAGGATTCCTCCAAAAGTGTGAGCAAAATCTGGGCCACATAAGCCAGAGGCTCCTCATGTGTGAAAACTCACTGGCTGTGGCAGGGTAGGTATGAGCATTGTGTAGGCAGTGCAGACTACATTTTTAGCACTCCATTTACCACACAGGAACATACTGCTGTTCTGAGATCACTGTCAAAAAGTGCAGCTGGATTAATTTCCCTTCATTGACACACGTGGAGCTATACCATCTCTTGGGCTCTATTACCTGCTGCAGTTCTCAATAAGTACTCAAAAGGAAAGATCCATCCTACCTGCCCAGCACTGCTCAACCCAGTTATGAAGCCAGAATGAACAGAACAGTCAGCTCATGGATTTTCGTTTCAATGAAGAAAAACAAATTGCCTTTCTCCTTCACAAACATAAATGGTGACCTTGTCAGCTCTTGCAAGCTGCCCATAGATTTACTTTCTTTATAGTTTCAGAAAGAAATTGACATTTCAGTGTGGGATATAATTACAAGAAAACAAAGAAAAGTGAGCTGAGAGCATCTTTCTGAACTAATAAGGCCAAGAACGGCAGATGGAGCTTCGTAAGTCATCATACTTTCAGGAAAAATAATAATGTTAGGGCAATAAAGATAATTAAGATGTTGTAGAAACCAATGCAACAATTAATACTTCCAGCATGCTAGAGCATTTGAGTGATAATCTACTTCCTGCCCCAACATAAAATTTTAATATTCTTGTATTCTTTGCTTCTCAGAGCAATAGAAGCTTTTTGTTTCCAAATAAAAAATTCTTGGAAAAAATCGCTCTTGCCTTTATGTGAAAAAAATCTCAATATTACTAAATTAAATGCTAGTTGAAGCACTGGTTTTGGAGCATTGTGTCATCACAGGCTTTTTATTTTTATTATTTTGAAATACATTCTTTCATAATAATCAGTGGGTAAGGTAACTACATGTGATAATTAGAATATAGAAAGAGGTGTTCTACAAGATTTTTATGCAAAGTATTGTTTCTACTAAGCTTATTTCCACTGAGAAGTAATTTAGTAGAATTTCTACAATTTTTAAATTTATTCAAAAGTTAATATTTTTATTTCAGGTCATAAAGTTTATTAGGAACACTAATTAAAGCTTTTTTTTCCTTTTGCAGTTCTATTCAGGTCCTCATGATTCACTCTCAGTAATCAGATTCCTATGATGTGCCTCAGAAATTTTGTTCAAAAGAGAATTTCTAGCAGATAAAAAGAACAAGGATATACGGCACCTTAAATAGTATTTCTCAAAGCAGCCAAGCAGCACAAGAAGACAGTTAAGGTTAATCTGAGTGGAATATCTTCCTCACAGCCTCTTTCCCCTCCTCTCAAAAATGAGGGAAGGATTAGTGAAAAAAAAGAATTATTTTGATACTCTGAATGTGGATTAAACTAGACATATTTTAATGTAAGCAATTCTATGAATAGCCAATTTTCCTAAGACAAAATACAGAAAAAAACAATGCTTATCTGCAGTCAGTTCTACTTCTTTACAAAAATTAACATTTAGAAACAGAAACAGAAAGGACTGTTATAAATGAAAGTAGACTTTAAAGTTTGTATTCCACTCAAGGAAAGAAATGAAACACAAAAGTATTGTGCAAAGACTACTGAAAAGATGACTCCAGATAAAAGATCAAATCTGTTCTATCAAGACCAAGGAAATACCTTTTTATCCTGTATTAAGCTCATTTTAGTTAACCCGTGGAAAGATGAAGAACAGTGATTAGAAGATGATGTGTAGCCTGGAACACGTTTGAGAACTATGTCAAATATATTGAAGAAATGTCTTCCCACATCCTACTTTATTTCTGAAGCAGTCCATAACCATCTACATATTATTGCTATTGGTTTGGAGAGCATAAATTTCACACAATTACAATACACATTAGTAATCAGTTTGGTTTATATACTTCAGATATGCTTCTCTCCACGACACAACTGCTTTATTTCACACTCACAGTAACATAATCCATAGTTTCATACCAGACTACTTTCCAGACACCACAGCTGTCAGTTAGTATTTATAATTTAGAAGAATATTACCTTGTATGTTGGCATTTTTTCAAAACTATTTAATTCAAACATGGAGATGTATTAAAACAAATTGCAGGAAATCTCATTGGCAGAGAAGAAAAAAAATCAAAGCGCAGGATTCAGAACATAGCATCACTGTTTTCCTTAGTTAAAATGTTCTCTTTGCTTGCTTGGCAATAATGAGCACAGTAATTTTTGAAGTGCCATATTATCTTTTTTAAGAGGGGAACTGCTGTATTTTTTTCTCAAAAAAGTTACATGTCAAAGACAGAGTGGTGATAAAGCACTTCTATAAAGTATTTCTTCAACTCATAATAAGAGTGAGAAGAGGTAGAAACATTGTCCTTGAATAATTCTCTCTGAAAGCATGGGAAGTTTTAGCAAACTTGTTACACCGTGCGAAAGTTCATTACTTGGTACTCCTCCCATGCCAGAACTCTGTCCTCAGCACATTACATGTCACCAGGGAAGAGATCCTCTTCCCCAGGACGTCTCACTATCTCCTGCTCTCTCACTGCTGTTCTAGGAGTAGATGAATTTACAGTGGCCAGGGTGTCTTCCAGCTGTGATTCATGCAAATACAGCTGATAGTGATAAACCAAGTGGTGGGAAGGCTTCTCCAGGGAGGGATTAGATGCATGATTTTACAACTAAATGAGAGGCTTGGGACTGTGGTGGCAGGATTCTTTAGCTCCATGGACAATGATATCTTTTGAGGGAGCACGAGGGACATTTTTAAAGTGACTTTAACCACAAAGACCACAGTATACTCTTTAGAGGAAATAATTACTTTTTTCTGAGGTATGTTTTTGACCTTTTCTTGTTCATTGCTTTCTGAATTTACAGTTGAACAACTGCTCTAACCTCTGCTCAAAAATATATATTTTATTTTCCTGTAATTTTTCATTGTAGAAATCTGATAAAATGCACATCTTATAAACTATATTCTTCTGCTATTTGTTATAGTATTTCTAGAGTTGAAAAAAATTACATTGATACAAAAAAATAACAAAAGCAGAGTCAGCAATATTTTAAAATATCTTATTTATATTGTACGAATTATATGCATTTTTATAACTGAATATGTCACAGTCAATGTAAAAAAAAATATTTGTACGTTTAGAATATATCAATAAAATATATATACAAAGTTGTACTAAATCAGTCTTTGAATTATGCTTGTCAACAAACCTATAGCAAATTATATAATTATATACTGTTACTATATCACCAATGCATACACCACAGCCTGTTTCTACAATACAGGTTTTTTTGATGCCCTCTCAATGAGCAGTTTTGCTCAAAGTTAGAACCATGTCAGCAGTACAAGTTCCATACAGATAAAGAATATCATCACTATCAGTTTCCTTCGTCCTTCACTGTCTCTTACCCTTTGCTCCCACCTGGCACCCTAACAAGTAATATGCCTGCAAAATGAAAAGCAACTACAGAGACGAATCATATGCCCTGTGGAGGATGCAGAACACACTCCTCATGGCTAGGATCAGAAGGGCTGAGGCCAAAAAGAACGTGTGATAATCCACACTACAACCCTTCACACCACCAACTGTATGTTTCACACACATCTTCCTACAGGCTTCAACAGCTGAAATAGAATATGGATTACAGTTCTTGATAATACAAGTTCACTTTACACACTATAAATATGTGCATCATGTTCCCATTCTGAACCGGAAGGTTATTTAATTGCACATCACTGGCTTTGCCTATTAAACTGTAAAGGTGGGTGTGCTCTTGTTTAGAGAATTACAGATGGAGCTTAAGTTACCTCAGCTTGATCTTTCATGACCTAAACTGTGTGAATTTCTTCAGCTTCATTTTAAAGTATTCTTGTTGAAAAATGAATCTTCTCTGAACTTCCGTTAGGTTTTCCATAGTCTTTTAAAAGAATGGATGTAAGATGGGTCTCATTCTTGCAGCACATGATTTTAAGTTGTCCTCCTGAATATCCAATATAAACTCTTGGTTTTTGACACAGTTTCAAAATTTATTACACTATACCATGTTGAGAACAGTATCAGAAATAGAGATATCTGCAATAAACAGATTCCATTTTGAATCTATACAGAATCTAGAGTAATGAACACGAGTTCTCTTTTTACTGCGCAAGACACCACAGATATTTACTAGCCATTAACCACCTGTAGTGGAAATACTTGCTTCATCCTTCTTTTATTATGTGCTGTCATTTCTGTTGTTTGACTCAGAAACATTTTGATTCTGATTTTCACAAACTGAGCAGAGTGAACCATGTGAAAGTTTCATAAATAAAGTTTTTGTTGAACTGAGATGCAGATGGAAGCAAGCAAGCAATACCAGTGTCAATATGTCAACAAATTATAGGTTGTCTCTTGAGAAAATCCCACTGGGCTCAAATTCATTACCTTTACTCACAGTGAATAATTATACAGATTTAGTTTCACAAGAGGCTACATACAATGTAGGGTATTAAATACCACTAATGAATGTAGAATCAGGCCCTCTGACAGAAACAGGAATGCAATCATTGCTCTACATAAAATTTACTGAACCGAGATAAATACTAATATTCCAAACGTACAATCTCAGTTCATATACTTGAACTTGCAGTCGTTTCCTACATCCTACTTCTGTACTGACAATTCATATCATTTACTCTGTGAATTATGCATGCTGCTTAAATCCACTTAAAAATGTGAAATCTTTGTGAAATGATGAAGTAAAAGGAAACATACGTGTAAGCATAATATTCACCACGTATTTTCCACTTCTGTCTTTTATTGACAAAGTACAGGCATTATTATACATGCTTTACTCCATAAAGAGGTCCTTGGTCTTGATTATTTCATTTTTGAATAATCAACAATAATATCATCAGTTTGCAACATTTTATTACAAAAGGGTTATTAAGGTAATTATAAAATACATCGGCTTATTTTTTTAAAAAAGTGGGAAGTTCTTATGGGAGTTGCACCCAAATAAGGATAAACAGGACAAGAAGTTGATTGAGAGTAGTCAATGTGGATTCACTAAGGGCAAATTGCTCTTGATAAGTGTTACTCCCTTCTCTGATGGGCTGGCTAACTTCATGGATGAGAGGAGAGCAGTTACCATTCTTTACTTTAACTTCAAGTAAGGTCTTTGACACAGGTGATACTTGGTGATGTATGTACATGATACTCCAAATAAGCTTTGTTAGTCCACATGGGAAGTTTGCAAACATAGGGAGACTTGGATTTCTACATTCTCTCTGCTCTGAGAAGAAATACAAGAAGTAAAATTACATAGTTTCAGTGGTAACTAGGAAAATAAATAAATTTGACTTGGAATAACAAACATGAAATTCATTCCTCAAGTGGCTCAACAGCAAATTTCCCTTAAAAATGACAGAGTCCATGAGTGAAACAATCAATTTATTAAAACCAGTTAGACTAGACAGTGGAGTTTTGTGATGAAGCTTTTTCCAAATCAGTACATCTCTGCTCCAACAAAAATAAAAGTCCCAAATTTGAGACTCTGTCCCATTCCCCAAAACACATCTTTTTTTTTTCCTATGAGTATTGCTTTCACTGTATTAATATTTTTTTTTTCTTTTTTTTTTCCCTTTCCTTTAAGAAAATACAATGTACTAAGGTTATAAACTGAACTGTAGACTTTAGACATAACAGCATATCAGACATGGTCTAGTTTACACCAGCGTAACTAAAAGAATTTGGGTTTTTTGTGGCGGCAGATTTTTGTTTACAGTTCAAAAGGGAAAATATCATCTGATTTACAGGGTTTGAGAAAATGATTTATGTACTATTTTCTGACTACCATAATCAAAATTGAAGAACTTGTATTATACGCTATGCACAGTCATCTAAGATCCCATTTATAAGCCTAATATTACATATAAGAGAGTATTGGACAATCAATCAAGAAATTGAGACACTGATGGCTAAATTATATAAAATGTGAAAGATTCATGACTGAACTGCTCTGGTTGGAATTTCTGGGTACTGTAAATATCAGAGAATTCAGCCTACTTTGATGCAAGTTCATAAATTCAGTTTACAAACATGGAGTCAAACATGCAGAAAAGAGAAATATAAAAACCGTGAGTAAAAGATTTCTCTCCTAAGAAACATGACTTTCCCGTTTCATATTTCAACCAAGAATGCATTCCAAGACATAAAGAAATATAGCACACAACTGAAACTAAATGTATGTTAATAGAAAACATTTTCCATTTGCACCAGGAAATTAAAACATGTTTGTCTCAAAGTTACAAGCACTGAACATCAGCTTTGCCTTCTGGTACAACATGGGGAAATCAGAAGCCAAATAATACCCGATACCCATTTCTTACAAGTTGTGATTCAAAGCAATTCTGGCCAGCAGACCTAAGCAGTCTCTAATTAATTTGTAGACATTGCTAATAGCTGTTGTTTTCCATTGACTGAAATATCAAAAGTAGTTCTTTATGTAACAGAAAAATGAGGAACACTGCACTGTTTCAGGATGTAATAATGCAACTTTGGGTTGCGACTTTTGGGTTTGCAAGTCGAGGGTTGTATTTACCAAAACTGAGCAGTGATGCCTGAGCACCATTGTCACTAGGACACTGATTCCTCATTTTTTCTACCTTTTTCCTGCTTTCTCTGAAAGTTTACTCTGTGAGAAAAGTGGTATTGCTTCCTATGTGCTGTCACAAGGAGGCTTGACATTGAAGCAGAACATCTACTTGCTTCTGTAATACAAAGAATAATTAAAGGTTATTGACACTTCCAGGTATAACTGAACCACAGAAAAGTCGTACGAGATCTTTGGTGGAAGTTCTGTCATGGGTCTGAGTGGGCTTTAGGGGCTGACATTAGGACTCAATGGTTGATCACAATGACTTGTCTACAAATATAGCTCAACTTCTGTCTTGCAGAAAGCTATGAGAATGGATATCCCCTTCTTCTACCCCCATCTGCTCATGGGAAACCACTTTGTAATAGAAAAAATGGGAATTATTATGACTCTTTGGGTTAATTCTTTCTTTAGTGTGTTAGCCACAAATTCTCAAATTCCAAAATATAAGAAAAATGTTAAATGGGAAGTATAATTGTCCCTTTAAATGCTAATTTGCCTTATATGTTAGATGTACCTTAAGGTAATTTTCTTCAATGACTTTGTCCTTGATCTGTTTTGACAATAACAACTTTCAACAATTGAATACTGAGGCTTTGAGCAGCAGAGAGCCATATGGCACTATCTTATTTTTAAGCAGAACTCAGCACTGAACTAAGTTAGCTGCTCTGTGTAAAACTTTGGCATACTGTATTTACAATGAGTTGAATATATTTTCCAACACATTATCAATGATTCTGAGCATAAATCAATATGGACACCTTGAGAATAGCTTATAAAATAATTTAGATTTTCATATTTTGTATCAGTGTTATGTTTTACAGCATTTGGCTCTATATTACCTCTTTTTTAACTGAGAAAATTAACATTGAAAAACTGTTTTTAAGTTTGTTTTCTCTGGATTAAGAGTTTGTTAGTTGGAAATTTTGAGGTACTTCTTAAGCAGAAAGGAAGTGTTAAACGTTATACTGCTGTAATGTATCACAGTGTTAGATTTCCTTTTTTTTTTTTTTCTTTTTCCTTCATTCTAGGTACCTGAAATTATTTTTTTCTTTGGCAGTTCTCCAACGACATAGCCTTCTTAGCTGACTTGTTATGCCATGCCCTAAAAGTTAATCTAAAAGACAAATAAGAAACTGCAACCCAAAGGTTAAATGAAAGTAATTTCTAGTAAGATATAATATTTATTTAATAAAGTCATAGTTATGACCCTACCTAGAATAATATTAATATTTTTGTACACCTAATAGAACATGAAAAGTCCTGCAGTATCAGTGAGAATTTCTTCACAGTTCACGTATAAAAATATTTTTCAGTTTCAAATTACTTATATATGTAGCAGGAAGGATACAACACCAGTAATAAAAATGCAACAAGCTTTTAATGACAAAATTTTAATAACTTTAAAAAAAAAAAAATTAGATATTGTCGTTTGTTTACTGTAGCCACTGCTGGCAAATGCTTACTTGTTCAGAAACCACACAAGTACTAACATATTACTTTTACTGCTTTATTTGGAAAATATTTAGTCATTTCTGATGGCATTTGTCTGAGAGTAATGGACCCTGCAGCTATTTTCAGTAGATATTTAAAGGATGTACTGTGAAGTTTATTTTGTTAATAATACCTTGGTAAGATTCACTATTTAGTTACCTAAACTGGGGAAGAAAAATCTCAGATATACCATTACAGAAAAAAGACTAGATACCAGGGATCCAAAGACAGATCAACTTTTTTTTCAATCGTATCCAACTTCCATGCCTGGAAAACATTTAAGAGTACTTTTGTTACAGTCCTCCCTACTGACATCTCTCACCTATGTGGGTCTGTCAAAGGTGCGACCATTGAACTATAAGGTAGAAAAGATTCACATAAATCTCATAGAAAGAACAGCAAGTAAAATAAAGTATTCCATCAGGTATATATTTGAACCATAGCTGGAGCCTAAGGAAATATCTTTTAGATTATAAACATCGATAAATTTATTATAACAATACATTATTCTGCTTTTTTCAATATAATTCTTACACCTGCAAAGTTAACCAGTACCGTTGTATTTCTCACTAACAAATATGTTAAGACAGCCATGTTCTTCAGGTATGGTGTGTAACAAGTCATTTTCCTTTGTGCAGCCTGATAGGAGCAACATTGTAATCAGCTACATAAACATATAATTACACTCTATTATCTGCAATTGTGCTGTAGGAACCTTTTTGCATCTCTATGTTAACATGACTAAAGATCAGTTTTAAACTACAGTTAACAAAGGAAAAATAAATACTGCTTTAAACATAACCTTTTTTTTTTTTAACAGAAAAACAAATTATTTAGAGGTGCTTAAACAAATTATTTAGAGGTGCTTTCAGGTGCTTTTATTTTGACTTTTAACTTAAGACTTGTGCTTAGATAAAATAAATAAATATATCAAGCTATATTCTGAATTCTGCAATGGATGCTGGGAAAATATAAGGGCCTTTCACTGACTAGAGGTCAAAGATAATGATGGCATTCCTGCGATATAAAACAAAAACTACAAGACATAAGAAGAAAAGAAGGAAAACAAAAAACCCCAATGTTTTCACAAAACCTATATCCTAAAAGTCATCTAGCTCAATTAACTTTTAACTCACCTCAAATATTTTCCTCTGGAAGAAAAATAAATTTAGAGGATTTTTGATGAAGTGTACTGGAATAAATATGTGTGATACCTGAAAAGCAACAGCACCAATCTTGAAAATGAAGTTACAGTCTGCAGATATCACAATCTGACTCTAAGTTCCAGACAGTGACTGACTGTGAGAATTATAGTTTTTAAATTATTAACTATTTAAATAAAAATACTGACATTTCATTCTTTGATAGAATCTCTAAGAATAATGACTGATACAAAAATCATTGTACAAACATGCCATGCTACTTCCTTGAACAAGGAAGACGTTAAAACTAACTTCTTTCTGAATAAATAGGTGGTGTCAGAGGGTTGATGCCTTTTTAATAAATAATACAAAAAAATTGGTCCTGAATTCATCTTCTCTCTGCTTCACAACAGAATCTATCTCTAAAATACTCATACTTCACCTAGGTGATGTTTATTTTTAAAAAAACAATGCATTTTTATAGACAAGGTATATCTACAGGTCTGCATGTGACCCCAAAACTAGCAAAAGAAACTAATCTTCCACAACTTTGCCTTGCAGAAGGATCTGTTAAGGTATTAACTCACTTGAAGAGAGTGATCATGACAAACTTCTGTGAGCTTAAATTCGGAAAGTTCATACTAGCATAACATAATCCTGTTAAAAATTAAGTATTAAATATCTTCAGCTCATTGGGGCCCACAGAATAAAGTTAAAATTGAAGTTTAGCACTGGAAGGTGGTGCTATCACATATGACAGCTGCTGGCAATGGCATGGTGCTACATTGCTTTACAAACTTTTTTATCCTGTCAGTTTATTTATGGGTGAACACAGGGCACTGACCAAGCAGTTTGAACTCACTTATGTCAGGTCCTTACAGGTCCACAGGAAACTTCAAGAGGTGTCAGCATCTCACAGTGTCAGATGGCACCAATATTGCAGTGTAAAATCAGAACAGAAAGTTTAGATTTGTCTCGTATTTCTGTTTCTTGAACTGGAGAACATTTTAGGTATTGTAACACGTATTCTACTGGAATGTGTATTATGTCTGACTTGTTATTTTAACTTAAATACAAGTGACATAAAAGGCCATAGTATAGATATTTATGTCTCTATTAGTAATGACATATGTTTAAACATTTTTCTTTTGAAGCATGTTCTTCATGAAATACATTTTTTGCATAAGACTGGCATCTGCTCCTACTTTTCTCCTGCAATATATATAGTTGTATGGCAACTGAGATGTTACTGCCCCTTAGTAATTATGCTTGGCAATGTATTTAAAAAATATCTCATGCCCAAAGTTGACTGAAACATTAGCTTGCTATCGCATACATTGGATATTGTTGAGAAAGAATGCTCTTTTCTCTGTTGTATTTTCCCATTAACTTCACTGCTATGCAACTAAGCACACAGTGACAACATATAGTCTAGAAACTTCTTCATTTTAAGACATTCTTCCTTCTAGGAACAGTCAGGCTACTAGTCTAAATCTTAGACTAATTAAAAAAAAAAAACAGTTAATTCTTTCTTATTTTGCAGAAACAAAGGAATAACAGACCCTTACTTTCAGTGTCATAGAAAATAATTTCCTACACATCTGAAAGCACAGAGGCGTGCAACTAGTTAATAGATGATGGTCAGTGCATCAGCTGAGTAGCATGTACTCAAAATAGATTTCCATTCTTTAAACCAGAAGCTGTTCCCTGTACTCTGTATCGGAGACCACAACCTCTTAGCCCATCTGAGTCAAGATTTGTAATGTGACTTACTCCATTCTGCAGCTTGTAAAAATTTACTTGCTCACAGAACTTTTCTTCAGTAAAGAAGACCTAAGTAGGCAGTGTCATGATGCAGAATGGATGAATAATTAAAACAAAAAGTTGGGACAGGAAAAAATTATTTGTTTTCTCAGTGGAGGGAGATCCTAGTAAAATCTCACAGAGATCCCTGAGGGAACCTGCACAATTCAACATATTTTCAAAAAGGGTGAATAAAAAGGTGACAAGATTTGTTACTGATGCTAAGCTACTAAAGGTAAATCAGAACCAAGTGAAGAACTACAGAAGTTCTTTCTAATACTGGCAAATGAAATTCATTGTAAATAAATGTAAAATGCTGTACGTTGGTTGGGGGAAATCAATGCTCATGTTACAGCTCAAGATGAAAACTTGGAACTATAATAGATAGATAAAAAAATGTTGTCTCACTACTCAGCAGCTGTTAAAAATAGCCAATTTAAAGCTGGAAACCATTGAGAAAGAAAAAGGAAACAAAGGGATATATGCCACTCACTGAACCATGGAGTCATAAACATCCTGATTGCAGTGTACGGTTCTAGGTACTGTTTCCCTCCATCTAAAAAAAAGATTCAAAAGAATCTCTGAAGACATACAGAGAAAGGATGACAAGAGTGACTTGAAACGGCTTCTGTGCCCTGAAGAGTGGATATGGAGGAACAGATCACTAAAGGAGATACTAACTAGGCCTTCATGGTCATGAAGGACAGTGAAAAAAGTAGAAATCCATTATTCACTATCTCCTCCGAAAAAAAGAATTAGGTGATGTCAGATTAAATTAGAGGACAGTGGTTGCAAACAAAAGTCTTCACATAATAAACAAGTAATCTGGAAAACAGCCAAAGGGGACTGAAGACAATAAATGGTTGTAAGGGCTGCGAAAGTGATTTGTCCACTGTGGGCTACTAAACAGAACGATATATACTCTCGTATACATCATACATGCTTACTCTGCTCCTATAGTCAAACCTAGACATGTGCTTTTGGCACACTTACTGTCATGGACAAAACAGACTCAATCCAAGAAAAACTAATTTAATTTTTTACCAGTTAAAAATAGAGTTGGATGTTGAGAAATCTAAAACATCTTGTCTCTCCTTCTTCCCAGGTTCAAATTCACCCCTTTACTCCTGACTCCTCTAGCTCCTCCACCTGGATTGGCACAGGGGGATGAGGAATGGAGAGCTGCAGTCAGTCCATAACAGCTCCTCTCTTCCTCTACACAGTTTTTCCTTCCCCAGTGTGGGGCCTTCCCATGGGCTGCCGTTCTTCACGAGCCCTCTCCATGGGCTATGGGCATGGTCCAGCATAGGTCCCCCACTGGCCACAGTTCTTTGAAACCTTTTGAATATGTCTTTCAAGTGTTAAACTGGATAGAACAATATTTTCTTCTCAAACAGATGATTACATATATTGCAAACCCAACATTCTTCCTTCTGTGAAGACAAGTGCTTAGGCAGCCAACCTAACTAGTAAGGATAATCCTAAAGCATTCAGAAAGTGCTTCAATCAGGCCCTATGACAGAAGTCAGAAAAATACTGAAAGTTTTTCTTACAAAAAGAAAAAATAATGAGGGTTTTTTTTTTTCCTCCCCCTCGGTCATGGGTTCTGATATGGTTACAGCTTTCTGGTTTTTTCATGTCTCAGAAAACTTAAGTCTCTTGTAACTCGACACAGAAATGGTTAGGAACTCAATTTAAAAGACTGAAAATGCTGTAAGACTCAATGATAATACTGAAGTAACATTACTATAGCCAATTTTGGGATGAAGTACCTTAAATCTCTTCTTTCTTGTTGCGGCTTTCTCAGAACAATAAGGATAAAATCAATAACACTTTCAAATCTTTAGTTAGGAGAAGTAAATAAATGCCTGTACAAACAGACAACCCACTGATTTTAATTATGCAGCATTTAAAAAAATTAGCCTCAGTTCACAGTACGAATACAAAGCTGAAAGGCCCATAGAGATTTTTCAGTCACTTGCAGTAGAATTCTCCAGAGTACATTCTCACTAATGCTCCACAAATGGAACAAAGGAGGAGCAAAACAAAACCACATTTACTAAAAAGTGTATCTTGGCATAGACATGATGGTTTCAGCAGGCTGACAGGGCAACTACATTCCCGAGTACTACAGGTACCATTTCAAAGTTGTTAGGTAAGAGTTATATTTTCCTCCTCATTGATCTTTATGTTCACAGAATTACATTCACAAGGAAATGCCTTAGGTCTTCTCTTTACCTTCTCAATTCTGTGTACCATGCACAGACTATGTAGAGAGGAGGGAAGGGAGAAACACAGTTGACACAGTATAATACTTTCTCCCTTGCAACCCCACAGAGGCTTCCTTAGCCATAGACCTTACTGGTGTCGTACACAATGTCCGTACTTGATCCTGTACTTTTAGTAAAATCGTCTTAGATACGAGGTGCATGTTTTCATGCTGAAGAACGCTCTACCAGTCTTTTAAATACACCTGGATTAATCTCATCAGTTGCTCATCCTGGATTTGATTGAACACCCACACATTTTTCAATCAGCAGGATGAGGACTCCTTTGACTGGGTTCTGAACCAAAATATGAGGCAAATCTGTTTGTTCACTTACCTGGAGTTGATTTATTTCGTTGTTGACTGCTGCAGCTTGTTTACCATGGCTACAATGTCACAGGTTAATTTTACTTGCTGTAGTCTTGACACCGTATCTCCTAAATTATTGACTTTTGTGCATGCTACTCTTTCGTTTGCTTATTCACAGTAATAAATCTTCAAGTTTGTTTACAAATAAACAACACAGCACTATTTAAGTGACTTAAATGTCACTCCAAGCGAAAAAGCCTGCAACTGCATCAAATCTTTACCTCAAAGTAATGTTGCTTTCTAGTATCCTTAGTTCCCCATTTGCTTCAAAAGTTTAAGTCTGCTTTATGAACAGAAGTTCATTTTTCCTGATACTTTCAGGACTCTTATAATAAAAAAGCCTAGTTAAGTTCTCCAAAGTTCTCAAAAAAAAAGCCAACCTGATCAACAACTTCTGTTTTATAGGAACATTTCCTGACATTCATGAGGATCTCATGGTTGGAATCCATCTGCCCCATATGTGTCCTGTCATAAAGCTGCTTACACTCAACACCTATGTTATGGGGACAGGCAAACATATCTCTTGGAGCTGATATTACTAAGCTAAGACAACTCTGAACTAAACAAAGTTGGATTCTGTACTTCTGTAAATTTTTATTCTTATTTCAATTAAAATTCTTATGAGTGAGGAAAAAGAAGCATCAACATTTCCACGAGCAAAATAAATGATAATGCAAATAAATTCAGAAGACTACGAGAACCTCCACTTCCATCATTAAATATCATCTTCCAACAGCTGGAATGACACTGTTGCGTATTTGATTACCCAGTGCTTGGGTAATCTTTGTTAGGTCTTTGTTAGGCCACAAAACTAACTAGCCCTTATTTTAAAATTGTTCTTAAAGCAATATATATTGGCAGTCAAATAGCTACTTATAATGTTCAACAGTTCTATTGTGAATATTGTAAATTATCATAATATTTTGTGTTTTGCCAATTACTAGGCCTAGCACAAAGGATGCAGCCAGCAGTAGGACAAACCAGTAACCAAATTCTATTGCACAAAGAATGTCAGTATATGGGTGAACACTGGTGGTACAAACAAGTCAATCAGGTTACACATAACAGACATCAACCACAGCGACCCCAGGAACGACACAGCACGACCAACAATCGGTGCAACAAATAAAGCAATGAAGTCTCCCATGGTAGAGATGGGAGACAGCCAAGCCAATAGACAGATAATATAGGAGAGAGATAGCCACATGTTGTTCACACAAAGCCCGCATTCACAAGCACCAAACCTGACTGGGGCCCAGTTGCATGAGGAGTCAGGAGGTCCTTCCCCAACAGGAAACTCTGCAAAGTGCATCCACCTCACAGACAGACACCCCACCCTTCCTGCAAGTGGGCCCAGCTTTTATCCCCACAGCAGGACACCTGGCACTCATTGACCCAATGGGGGCACCTGGGGCTTGTTTACCCAAGCTCTTTCCCTGCAAGGTCAGCCACACCTTGGAGGAAAGCCAAAAGGCAAACTCATCCCTTCCTTTTGAAGGGCTGTGGGAACCACCCATATGTCAGCCTTAATTCAGAGCTCAGGGTTCAGACCCCAGCACTTCACTATGTTGAAATTTTTCAGACATTTTGTTGCTGTCCTTAAGGAAAACTAAGCTTATTGTACTTATAGATATTATACACAAGAAAGATGCATTTATGTCCTGAACATCTTTGCATTTAAATGCCAGTCTAATTTCTTTACATTCAGAAGTCAGATGTCTCTACATATAAATTAAGTAAATTACATAAAGACTTGTCCTGATTTACATTGTCATATCAGCTCTAGAATCACCAAAATGAGCAGCTAAGCATCCTCCATCGATAGCTCTCTGATGTTTATGTACAGATGCCTACTTTCAGAAAGAATCATATTAATGTAGATTTTCATTGGCCACAGTAAAAAGTTGCAACTTTGTAAAAATTACATCTGAAATATTTCAGCTAACACATTGATTTGACAGACTTTCAGGAAAAGTCTCTGCTAGAAATGTATTTAAAGTCACACTGAGAAGCATTTTAAAGCAGATTATGACTTTTAAAAGTTTGGGAAAATAAGACTCTTTTTCCTATTAAACATTTACATACCAGTAAAAGATTTCACACGCATTTGAAACAAAAATGTAGAGATCATCTTAATCTTAATATTTATCTTCTTGACCTAAACCAGTCAAAGGTCGGAAAAACAAGATGACACACAAAAACCAGAGTATGATCCTTTAAGAATGAAGTAAGATTTATTTGATCCAGTCACCTGCTTTTCACAGGTCTTCTTCCCAGAGTTAGACCCAAGGGTCCACAGCTAGACTGGGTCACAGATAGCCTGGAGCACAGGTGGTCAAACCAAGGGCCTTCAATGATGCTTTCGTGGTCCTGACCAGGAAGGAGCTAATATGGACTGAATAAAGAGTTTCTATTTACTGCCTCTTCATGCTGAGAATGGCACTTTTCTCATCTGCAACAGCTTTTTCCTCAGTTTTCCTGTTGGAAAAGCTGGATATGCAAACAATCACTTTCAAAATGCATGGAATTTCTCATGATTAACTAGAAAGGATTAAGGACAGTGATTCAGCACGGAGTTGTGGAACCAGTGTTTTAAGGATTTGTAAAATTGTTTAAAAATCTGATTATGTTTACAGGGGGACTGAGAAGTAACAAGTTGATGTTGGCTGTAGAGAGAATGACACGCATGGGAGGAAAAAAAGAATATCTATACTACTGTGCAAGCGATATGAGATAAATAAATATAGATAGATATTGATTTTCTTTGAGAAGTATTCTTAAATAAATCAAGTCATACCTTTCAACAAGCTATCACGTCTTCTGTTTTAGAGACAAAACAGACAGATGATGCATTTATATGGCAGTTCAACGAGCACTCTTCAGGTCATTGGCAGACCAGACACAGTAGGATGACAGTTCTCCTTCGAGCTGCTATTTAACCTGTCTCACTATAAATCAGTCCAGATTGTCTCAGACGAATAATCTCCATAAATGTTTGACTGTATTTGTGTACTCAAATGGGAGAGTACCTTTGCTCATTTTCCAAATATACATACTTCATATCAGAAGTACTTTTCCAAAGGCATATTTTCTCTTTAGAAAAATCATCCATTTGGCTGCACAAAAGTTGCAAACTTCAGTTCTACTGCATTAATCCAACACTAGGGTGATTTCATTAGGTACTCCAAGGAAGCATTATATAGTATTTTAAAAAATACATATGCACTGTTCTAATATTTTGTGTGTTTTCATGACCCCATTTATCCAAAACATTTAGCTAAGGAGACGGTTGTGTCATCTGCCCACCAGAGCTCTCATTTCCTTCAGTTTAAGGAGAGACTTCAAATTCTTTCCTTTTTAGAGCTCAAAAATTGCTACGAGCTCTTATCTTCTCAAATGCCTTGAAATCCATTTAACAGTGCATCTGAACCTCTCAGCAGATTTCAGAAAGCAATTTTAGGCATTGGAATGAGAAAGTTAATAGTGTGGAGGGGTGGGGAACATTGTACCCATAAACCCACGGATCTTCTGCAGGGATTTGTACTGCTGTATGTTATTCTTCCCTAGACAAAATTTTACAGGAGGAGGGCAGCCAGGGGGCCCCAGGACAGTCTCAGCCCCAGGCATCAGCCAGCTGCCTGGGAAAAGGGACAGGCTGAGGCTGGGCTGGTATGTGGACCTGGCTCAGTGGGGCCCCTGGCTGGGGAGCTGGAGACCCACACTGCTGTGGTGTCACTGGGGCAGGAGCTGGCATTGGGTCCTGGGCTGTGGGCAGGGTGGGAGGAGCCCTGGGGGCTAGGTAGGGACAGTGAGGGCTGGCAGTGCTCCCAGGGCCATGATATGTTGTCTAATGAGCTGAGAAAGATGTTTCTTCAGAAGCAATTCAGAGCAGCAGCCCAGTTTAGGGCTTTGAAATCCCCTTTGCTGTCACCTCCTCCCTCATGGAGTAAAGAAGGTTGCTATAGAAGTCACTGTATGAATGAAGATGCAGTTAGGTGCTGAGCATAATGCCTGCTATTGTCTGCATGGATGACTTTCCACACATTTGGTCTACAGTTCAGTAAATGTAACTTACTCCCACTAGTAAAAAGCACAAGACCCTGTACTGCCCTGACAGCTCAGGGATCAGGACCTGGCTGTCCACAACATTTTGGCATGTGTTAGTGTTATTGTAACTGGACTGATAAAACTTCTGGTTGTAGTTTTATTAGAATGTTTTAATTTGCTAACAGTAAATTGCTGGCTCCCCCTTTTCAGTTTTGTCCATAAGAAGATTCTTCTGAGTTTAACAAATGTATTTCACCTTCCTTGGTCCTCTCGATTTTAAATATACCGCATCTGAACATAAGTGAACACAAAGACTGAGATCCAGTCAGCCTAACTGGTTACCTAAATGACATTAAACTTTCAGACACATCACATGGTAGCTGTCTTAAAGTACCTGTCTAAATGCGTATATAGCCAAGATTAGTGGTTTTTTAGGGATTAAAACATTACAATTTTGGAAGTCTCCTGAATGCAATAAAATTAGCATCCACTGAAACTGTATTTCCTGAACAATACTTAAGTTATTCAGTCAGCTAAGGTACTGAAAAACTGATTTATTTTTTTTTCCCCCAGGATCCATGATTTTTAATTCAGTGCAAGAGTTTTACTGCAATCCTTCTATTTTCAAGCTAAGGTATAAAACCATAAATATTTCAGGAGTAAACAATTAAAATCTTCAGCACCTTCCTCCCCCACTTGATAATTTACTTTGATAGGAAGGAAGCACAACAACAATTACTCAGCCCTAGAGTGACATCTACAGTTCTGAAAAATAGGCAAGAGAAGCAAACGTTACATCCACTCATCCTGCTTTAACTAGGAAAAAGGAGTGTCCTAATGATGAACAGATGTATGAATTGAGGATACGAAAAAGGAATGCATTATACCACAAAGCATCCAGACGGCCACGTAGCAACAAGAATACCTCAGTCCACCTGTCAATTCAACTCTTCTGCCAGTAGTTTCCCACCTCTACTTTTTCCTAACAGTCCTAGAAAGTTTTAATCCTGAAATAGAAAAGGAACATCCATCAAGTGTCACTGAGAAATAATCAGATCTGGGGAAAAAAGTCATCTGATGAAGCAATCTTTTTGGAGGATGGAGCACAGGAAATAATAGGAAAGACAGCTTGAGCAAGAATGCAAAAGACTCAGTGAGACAATAAAATTTTACATCACCCATTTAAATAAAACTCTGTGACTTTACAGGTAATTGTGCAGTCTACAATACTTGCTTCAATGATAATTACTCAGAAACATGAATTTCAACACCAGAAAACAAAGTTCTATTTTTTCTTCTAAATTCATTATACTACTGAGATGCTATTTTATGGGATAGATGTATTTTCAACTCATCAAAGTAAGCAAAAGCCAAGAAATTAAGAAATTAAAAAATTAGTAGACATTTCTGAAAAAGAAAAGCATTTAATATTGGTGTTAATGCACAGATAAAGAAAACAAATCCACCCCATTGATCAGGCAATGGGGCCATGCAAGTACTGGCTGGTTTATTTGATCTAATGGTATTTCTGGAACTACACATATGATACTTCAGTCCTGAAGTCTTCATCAGTGGAGTAAAACTGTCATATACAATGACATATATAATGGAAAGACCATTAGAATGGTCATTAGAAAATATGAAGTGCTGTTTGTAAGATGATTCATAGTCTGTTTAGACATGATAATCAATGATAGCTGATTTGAAACATGTGAGTCTATTACAGGTCAGCTAACTTTGAAATATGATTCTGAAATTATGTAGATTTCTTGCTAAAGTCATATTGTGACCAGTCAATGCAATACTTTACTTACAGGAGATTGATAGTCTCTTTGCATGTGGTTAGAACAGCTGTAGGAAAAATGACCAGTACCTATCAAAAGACTTTTGTAAGAAGAAAAAAAATAAAAATCTTAAATTTTCCTTTTAAAAGTTCCTATCACTTGCTCTTCAAACTTTCAATTTTATTAATCTTTCACTATCTAGAAATGTAAAATTCTGGTTTCTGTGTTCCAACAATATTGTCTGTGCCCAAGAATTTGTAAAAGAACATGGGAAGAATTAATTTTAAAAAACATTTGAAAAGCTAGGAATAAGAGCAGGGAAGTACCATAATAAATAACCCATTTGCAATAGATTTACTGTCCTTGTCAGAAAAGAACAGATGGTTTAAAAAGGTTTAAACTTTTTCGACATGACAGGTTTATTCTTCCTGAACACAAGCCATTTTAACAACTTGGCCAATAAATGTTCATGTGTCCCATCACTCAGAACAGATACAGAGCTCACTCATTAACGTGCTCTAGCACAAATTAGGTAGGCTGCAACAATTGTCATCATAAAAGCCAAAGAAAAAATCTGTATGGAAGGTAATATTTATATTTTTTGCAGTGGAGATGGAGCACACCAAGATGTTAAGCAGTCTCACCATTACAGACAGAATGCTACAAAAGATTTCAGTATAACTCCCCCTCTCCACTCCACCACATATATTCAGGGTTCAGGAGCTGATCACTGATTCTTATTAATGCTAAAAGATATCAAATTTGCAGTAAAACTATTTTTGTTTGCTTTTTACCTATTTTCTGGATTTTCAGCTTTTTTTTTATTTCTGCTCTCAAATTTATTTGAACATGTAAAGGCAAACTGTTTCTTAAAAGAAAAGCAAGATTTTCACTTAAGCCCAAGATGCTAGAGGCATTAGGAAAAAATAAAAGATCACAAAACTAATGAGACTTGGGGACACTGTTGAACTCTTTGAGAGACTAAAATTTTCCTTGTCATTTCAAGAATGATCCTTTACACACGTGTCTTCATGAGTGCAACTCTTATTTCCACTCATATAGCATATTATTCCATACAATGCTTTGGTGGAGCAAGAGATCTGCTCACTCACCCTCCCTCCTTTCTCTGATGAGTTCCTCCAAGGTGGAAGACTTCTTTTCAAAGAGTGGTTTTCCTTCCATTGCTATATTCTGCACACCTTAAAGATGCTTCTTAGCTCATAGTTCCCCACTTGAAAGAAACTTGTCCTAGCATTCAGCACTAAGAAATTGGGATTATCACTTCCTAGCATGTAGAACAAACAGGAGGAATTAGAGATGTTTGTGTGTGTAGTTGCAGGACTAGAATGTGATTTGGATCACAGAAGTATGATGAGACAGCTCCCTCATTTGGAGTGCTGTAATGAGTAGATACAACCTCTATAGGAAGGATAGACTGAGAATGCAGGGAGAAGAGCTGCCTTTTTTGTGAGAGACAGGGATGGTGACTAGTCAAGAGTTTGTAGGTTAGTCATATAGGGCAGACCAGTGTGGGTAATGCTGTGGTATCTGCTACAGATTGCCTGAACAAGAAGCAGTAGTATATGAAGCCTTCTTCACACAACTTGGAAAAGCCTCGTATTTGCAGCCCCTGGACCATATGAAGAACTTCAAGAACCATCCTAATATCAGCTAAAGGGACTAATCAGAGCACAATCAATCCAAGAGATTTCTGCAGTGCATTGATGATAAGTTCCTGACAAACGTGATCAAGTTGATAAGAAGAAACTTAATGAAATTCAACAAGGGCAAGTGTAGAGTTTTGCATCTGGGGAAGAACAACCCCATGTACCAGTACAGGTTGGGGGCTGACCTGCTGGAGAGCAGTGTAGGGGAAAGGGACCTGGGGGTCCTGGTGGACAGCAGGATGATCATGAGCCAGCAATGTGCCCTTGTGGCCAAGAAGGCCAATGGCATCCTGGGGTGTATTAGAAAGGGAGTGGTTAGTAGGTCGAGAGAGGTTCTCCTTCCCCTCTATTCTGCCTTGGTGAGGCCACATCTGGAGTATTGTGTCCAGTTCTGGGCCCCCCAGTTCAAGAAGGACAGGGAACTACTTGAGAGAGTCCAGCGCAGAGCCACAAAGATGATGAAGGGAGTGGAGCACCTGTAATACAGGGAGAGGCTGAGAAAGGAGGGACTGTTCAGCCTGGAGAAGAGAAGGTTCAGGTAGATCTTATCAATCTGTATAAATACCACGTGGGAATGAGCAAAGAAGATGGAGCCAGACTCTTCTCAGTGGTGCTGACTGAGAGGCCAAGAGGCAACGGGTACAAATTGAAATACAGAAAATTCTATTTAAATGTAAGAAAGTCTTTTAACTGTGAGCATGATGAAACAGGTTGCACAGAGAAGTTGTGGAGTTTCCATCCTTGGAGATATTCAAAACCTGACTGGACACACTCCTGGACAAGCTGCTCTATTTGATCCTGTTTTCAGCAGAGGTCCCTTCCAACCTGAACTATTCTATGACTGAGTGATATAAAACAGTTTTATTGGACAGGGTAATGTTTTAGTCAGATGAACATTTCCAGCAATTGCTATCTATGTCTAAGTGTGTAACATTTACTACTTGGCTTTAGGAAGGGCACATGAAAAAATATTTCATCAAATCATTGAATCAACCACGTGTGTCTTCCAACAATTGTACTTTTAGAGGAATTGAGTTTACATGGTTTTTCTGGATACCTAGATGTATTAAATGGCTTTTCAAACTTTTTTTTTTTTTTTTTTAAATCCAGTTGGAGTTCATGCTCCCAGAAGAGTGGTGAACACATGCAACTGATTTATTTTAATAGGATCTGTTTGGCACAGATCTAAGAAGATATTTTTGATGTATTGCTCAGTACTATTCCTGCAAGACACAAAGTCCCTGGGGTAAATGAAAGATACTTCAGAGAAACTGAAAACCACTTTACATGGCTAAATGTTTGGAAATAGTATCTTCCTATAAAAAACACAGAGATCCATGCATTTCTGATAACCCAAGACAATTCTTATGTCTCTGTAGAGAAAACTGAGTTAAATAGGTACTACTGAATTTAATGTGAAATCATATGGGACTTAGGGCAGCTTTACATTTCAATGGAGAAAAATAACCACTGTTCAAAATAAACAGAGCAAACAGAGGAAAACATGTAGTATATGGAAAAAATTTGTGTTTGCTTTTCTTTGGATTATTCTAGTTGGTTTTGTTGGAGGTTTTTTTTGTAACTTAACTGATTTTTAAAAAAATATGATTTGTCTTTAAAACTATCAAAACACAGGACAATCAAGAATATATTTCAGATAGAATAAAACTACAAATCCCCATTAATACTCTATTGGATCATGTAGTCAGCATTTTATTTTACTTCTAGACAACATATTTCACTTAAAGAAATAAATGGGGTTTTTCCTACCTGTAGATAAGTAACTGGGTGAAGTCTCAGATTCTGCTGTACTATGGAAAAGTATTGTCAGTTTTTCAGCAATTATAAGTAGTCTGTTTTGCTAGTTTCCAATGTGACAATGCATTTCCACAATCACTTGCCTTGGAGAATTAATTAACATTACCACAGTTATTACATATTTCATTAACATATATATTCCAGTGACACTGATAAACATACATGGCCTATCCTTGTGTAATAAAGGAAGTATTTTTCAAGCCTCAGAAAAAAAACAAAACAGAGTTGATTTTTTGCTAGTGAGATGCATTACCTTACTTTTTAAAAGTCATAACAAGAGACTGAAATATATAGCAGGCTGTCCATAGATGTTTTTTGAATCAGTCATATCAAGCACTAAACAGCATTGAAATCTTTGGGGGAAAAAGAAAAAAAGATAAACAGTCAAAGTAAAGATTACAATTCTGTTCATAAATAAGACATGATGAAATAGAAACCCACAGCAAACTGGTGATCAATATTTTTCAGGAAGTTCTGCTATTGGAAGGTCCTTACAGTCTGTGCCCACCGCCAGCAGGTGCCCTGCACAAGTTCCATCACTCCCTACTCTCCAAGCTGTTGATCAGACACAAGCCAGCAGGATGGGCAAAGTCAATTCTACCACTTGTCAGACCACAGCAGGAGGGTTAAGTTCACTCACCACACCAACAAGAACATTATCAAGCTACAGCAAATGCCCAGGAGGCTCAGATGAGCAGGCAGACAGAGCACAGAATATATGTGGAAAAGTTGACACAAATGGCTTGAGTCACTCTGGAGAAGAAAGGTCCACATCCTGCTCTCTTCAGCTGCATTTCAGCATCCTCGAGAGAGGACATGGACAGGCTCTTCTCCTTTATACTAAGATGACAGGTCTCCCAAGCATAGTACAGATGAAATACCAGAAGCAGAAGTTTCACTTTCAGTGAAAGCTATATCCCAATACCAAATTAAGTGTACTTAAATGCTGTAAAGCCAAGTTATAAGCAATTTAAATCAACTGCCTGAGATATTTGTAGCAGTTCATCTTTAACAGATTTCAACATTGGTGAGGACAATCAGCTGAATATTTGCCCTGCTTCTTATTTGTATCTAACAGTATTGCTGCCAGAAAAAAAAAAAAAGCAGCACTCAATTACTTCATGCATGTTGAAGAGAGGGGCTGTAGCACAGTCATAATAAAGAGTTCTCCAGGGTTTGTTACTGACCTTTAAAAGGACACATCTCAAGCAGCACTGATTTCTACAAAGAACTTGTGTTGTGCTTTTGTATATTATTCTGCATCTGTTATGCCAGCCACAAAGTCAAACAAGCCTTTGTTTGATTCAAACCAAATTCTATTGGAAGATGTATAAGCTTTGTACTATTATAAACAAATAGAAGCACATTTCTCACTTGGCTATCTTTCTGCAAAATCTGTGCCTTCAACTAGTCATGGTACACAAAGGCCACAAGATGGTAGTCTTGCCTTGAAAATAATATGGGGACTCCGTTTTTCTAAAAAAAGGGAAAAAAAAGGGTTGGCTGTGTCCTTTGTCACATGAGGGATTTTCAGCTCCTATCCTATTTCTCTGAAATAGCTTCTCGTGTACAAGTAAAATTAGAGCACAGAAGGTTTAAATCTCAGCACAGTTTTCATCATGAAAACATGATATATTCTTAGGGAAATGAAGAAAAGTTCGTGTATCAACAGTAACTTGCAGAAATTCAGAAAACTAGTGCAGCTTACAAACAAAACTTCTCTTTTAACACATGTATTTTAGTGGGGTAAAGCTCTTTCCTCATAGGAAACTCATTCTCGTAATTTGGAATTTTCCAGCTCCATAACTCATACAGCAGTTCTTAGATCAGACTGAGTAGCTAATTTCTTTTCCACATGCTTTGACCACTAGGTGATTCAGTTTTATACATGGAAAAGTGGACTCCAAAACACATTATTAGAATTAGATATCTAGAGTCTGTCTTTAGGTCCAGCAATTCTTGTATTTGTAACCTAAATTAGCCCCCTAGAGGTAGATAGATGCACAGCAGGTGTTTTGTGGGGGGGAAGCAAACACGCAAACAGCCAGGTTTGTATTTGTATTGTGGCTCCTAATTCCTCAAAGCTGAGCTAGCTGTGTGAGCTTTTGGCTCATTCTGAATTAACAGCACTACGAAAAGTTTCTTTTCTTTGCCAAAAGTGGTAGAACACTCTGTGATGAACAGTTATGTCAAGCATATGGCAAAAGAACAAATTGAGTTTTCTCCCAGAAATCCTCTGATATCCTAGTTCATTGAAATGCAGACAGTTGAATCATCAAGAGCACAACTTTTCATGACAATTTTTTTTTTTTTTTTTTTTTTTTAGCTAATGTGGACTTCAGCAAGCATTCTGTACATCCTTTGTTCTCATCTCTCTATATCATATTCTATTTCTGGTCCTACCTATACTGGTCATTGATGGCCTTGTTCAGAAAGAACATCTTTCCATTTCCTTAAAGTTTTTCTTGTATCAGGTTTCAATAATAATCATCATTATGAGTATTGCCAGATTTTTTTTTAAAACCTACAAGCTTCAGGTAATTTCAATAAAAGATTTTAAACACTTCCAAATACTGCTGAAAAAAAACAACACGGTTTAGGTTTCAGAGAAGAAACAAGAAAACTTTTGGATTGCTGGTGGTCTACACCTAATCTATGACATCAGAAGTGTTAACTATTCTGTCACAATGCGATTACATGGTTAGAAAAGACAATTCTATAGTCTCCAAGAGCTAGTATTCTACCTCTTCTGCCAAAGAAAAGACTGTTTTCTCAGTGCTGTTAGCTAAGATCGAATTAAAGGCTCAGAAAGCTAGCTCAACTTTGAGGAATTAAAAAATTGAAGTAGTGAGTTATAGGATAGAGGAATAGAATTTATTCTTATATCAGTTTCATAAATTTAACACAAATGTTGCTGGTTTAGTGGTTTGGTTTTTTGGTGGGGCTTTTTGTTGGGTTGGTTTTTTTTTGGGGGGTGGGGGTGGTGGGGGTGTGGGCGTGTTTTTTTTTCTTATCCCTAGTAAAAGCAGGATCATCAAGTCCAACCTTTATCCCAACATCTCCCTAACCATTATACCATGGCCTCAAGTACTTCATCCACTCATTTTTTAAACACCTCCAGGGATGGCAACTCCACCACCTCCCTGGGCAGCCTATTCCAGTGCCCAACCACCCTCTCAGGAAAGAACTTCTTCCTAATACCTGCTTTTCCCTCATCTACGAGGTGGGTCATGTGATTATAGAAGGAGATCAGGTTGGTTAAACAGGACTTGCCCTTCATGAACCCATGCTGGGTAGACCTGATCCCCCTGTTGTCCTGCACTTGCCGAGTGATCTCCCCCAACATGAACCATTCCATCACCTTCCCTGGCACCGAGGTCAGGCTGACAGCCTGGAGTTCTCCGGATCCTCCTTCCTGCCCTTCTTGTAGATGGGGTCACACTGACAAGTCTCCAGTCATCCGGGACCTCACCCGATAACCAGGACTGCTGAGAGATGATGGAGAGCAGCTTGGCAAGTTCCTCTGCCAGCTCCCTCAGCACTCTCGGGTGGATCTCACCCAGCCCCATGGACTTATGGGTGTCCAATTCACTTAGCAGATCCTTCACTACTATTTCCTGGATTACGAGGGGTTTATTCTGGTCTCCATACCAATCTTCCAGCTCAGGGGACTGAATACCATGAGGAGAACTGGTCTGACTGTTAAAGACTGAGGCAAAGAAGGCATTAAGTACCTCAGCCTTTTCCTCATCCTTGGTAACAATGTTCCCCCTCGCATCCAATAAGGGATAGAGATTCTCTCTGGTTCTTTTTTTGTTGTTAATATATTTGTAAAAACACTTATTATTATCTCAGAGGGCTGTGCTGCCATCCAGCGGGACCTGGACAGGCTGGAGAGCTGGGCAGAGAAGAACCTCATGAGGTTCAATAAGGGCAAGTGCAGGGTGCTGCACCTGGGGAAGAAGAATGCCAGGCACCAGTACAGGTTAGGGGGGACCTCCTGGAAAGCAGTTCCGAGGAGAAGGATCTGGGCATCCTGGCAGACAGTAAACTATCCACGAGCCAGCAATATGTCCGTGCCACCAAGAAGGCCAATGCCACCCTGGGCTGCACAGGGCAGTGTGTGGGCAGTAGGGCGAGGGAAGTCATTCTCCCCCTCCACTCTGCCCTGGTGAGGCCACAACTGGAATCCTGCGTCCAGTTCTGGGCTCCCCAGTTGAAGAGAGACAGGGACCTACTGGAGAGAGTCCAGTGGAGGGCAATGAGGATGAGTGGGGGACTGGAGCATCTTCCCTGTGAGGAAAGGCTGAGGGAGCTGGGACTTCTTAGCCTGGAGAAGAGAAGGCTGAGGGGTGATTTAATTAATGTTTACAAATACCTAAAGGGTGGGTTGAGGGAGGATGGAGCCAGACTCTTTTCAGTGGTTCCCAGTGACAGGATGAGGGTTAACAGACACAAGCTGGAACACAGGAGGTTCCATTTAAATATGAGGAAGAACTTTTTTTCAGTGAGGGTGCCAGAGCACTGGCACAGGCTGCCCAGAGAGGGGTGGAGTCTCCTTCTCTGGAGATTTTCACGACTTGCCTGGATGCAGTCCTGAGTGCTGTGCTCTAGGGGATCCTGCTTTTAAGCAGGGGAGCTGGACTGGATGATCTCTGGAGGTCCCTTCCAACTCTGAATATTCCGTGATTCCATGATTCCCTCCTAACTTGGCTAAGGATCGAGAACTGGGTCATTTCATGGTCGCTTAGCCCAAGATGGCCTCCAACCACCACATCACCTACCAGTCCTTCTCTGTTTGAAAACAACAGGTCTAGCAAGGCAGCTTCCCTGGTGGGCTCACTTACCAGCTGAGTCAGAAAGTTATCTTTCATGCATTCCAGGAACTTCCTGGACTGTTGTCTCTCTGCTGTGTTATATTTCCAGCAGATGTCTGGTAAGTTGAAGTCCCCCACAAGAACAAGGGTTTGTTATTTTGCAGCTACTGCCAGTTGTCTATAGAACAGTTCATCAACCTCTTCATCCTGGTCAGCTGGTCTGTAATAGACTCCCAACAGGATATCTGCCTCAACTTTAACCATAAACATTCAACTGGTCCATCACACTTGTTGACCTCCATGCAATCAAAACACTCTCTAATATAGAGAGCCACCCCAGCACCCTTTCTACCTTGCCTATTCTGCTATTCTCATCAGTGGACTTCCATCCTGTCCAGCCAGAGAGGGGAACAGGATGAGAACGTTGTTATCTATGTTCACGTGAGCGCTCTTGAGTGTCTGTGATCTGTGTGGTTGGCCATGGACATATGTGGTGTAATGCATGTGCTCTGAGTGTGTATGCCTACTGGGAATATTTCTTCAGCCTTACTACTGGTTGTATCTGGGGACATGGAACTGCAGAAGCCTTCCCTTTCTCATGCTGTTGTACACATCATGACATATTTTCATCTAAGAACACGGGCCACATAATTGCTCTAACTTTGTCACAAACAGGATATTGAAATCTATTTTATAAGTGCTTTGTAAGAGGGAGGCAATACTAACTACTATATTTAAAAAAAAAAAATAAAAATGACTGAACTCTTTGAAAAATGTAAAATTAAGCTTTTTTTAAAAAAAACCCAAAAAGTCAAAACTTTCATGTTAAAACAGAATCATGCAAAGCAACTGCAGCTGAAATTTTAAAAATATCCTGTCACTAGCAGGGTTTTTTTTTTCTACTTATGTATTAATCATTTGCAGATGAATTATACATATATACTATATTTAATATTGACACTTACTGAGGAAAATAGTGATGTTAAACATTTTTTTTAAAATATACGCTAAAGTATCCTTGGGAAAATGCACCACATCAATTAAACTCTTAAAAATCTCGTCTTCAACAAACTAGAATTTCATGACAGGATCATTTGAAGCCCTGTTTTTGAATATAAAAGAGATAAGATTTTTGATTCTCATTTGCACTGCCCAAGGCAGTAAGCAAACACATGTAGCCTACAGCTCAGTCATATAATATAAGCCTACTAAAACATCTGAGACTTCCTTGCCTGCTTTAATCTAATCTAGATGACATTAAAAATTTGTACCTATATGGGCAACCATATCCATCTACATTCTAAACTGTAGCTTAAGCCTCTATGCGTCTTTCTTCCAAAGCTGACAGTACAGAGAAATGCTGAACTATTATCAAATTCTGTCAGTTCCTCTGAATCCTTTCAGAATTTTCTGCCTCACTTTATGGTAAATCTTATTTCCCGTCCCTAAGAATGCATTTTAATCTGTCTGTCTGTCCCCCACCAAGAGCAAGATTATTCAGCAAGATTATTCAACTGGAGAGAGAAATTACTCTGTACTAGTTCTGTGTCTGTAAACTAGAGGTAAGATCAGGAACTCCAAATATTATAAGCTTGCACAACATAAACGTTGCTTGCTGGGGAACAGCTTCATAAATAAGCATACAGAGCGACCTTAGTTGCCATTTACATCTCAGTGAAAGTCAAAGGAGCTAGATAATCTGCTGTATTTCCATACATCCCGGTTTTACCATTGTAAGCTGGGAGTTTAAAAGATCTTAAGAGAGTGATTTGCCCATGGGCAAAAGAAGTCAAAGAGTAGAGCAAATAATTTGGCTAAACCCTGCATAAGAGTTTCTTCCTATGGAAACATTCTACCTCACCAGACAACAATGATCAAATACAAATATATTCAGTCCGTTATGGTTCATCTCTCTTGCATCCCCATCACCCCTCACTGTTATCATAGAATGGTTTAGGTTGGAAGGTTCCTTAAAGATCATTTAGTTTCAAACCCCCCCTGCCATGGGCAGGGGCATATTCCACTAGATCAGGTTGCTCAAAGCCCCATCCAACCTCATCTTGAACACCCCCATGGAGGGGGCAGCCACAACTTCTCTAGGCAATCTCTTCCAGTGTCTCACCACCCTCACAGCAAAAAATTTCTTCCTCATATCTAATCTAAATATTCTCTCTTTCAGTTTAAAACCATTGTCCCTTGTTCTGTCACTATGGTCCCTTGTAAAGAGTCTCTCTCCATCTTCTTATAAGCCCCCTTTAAGTATTGAAATGCCACAATAAGCTCTCCCCAGAGCTTTCTCTTATTCAGGCTGAACAACTCCAACTCTCTCAGCTTTTCTTCATAGGAGAGGGGTTCCAGCCCTGTGATCCTCTTCGTGGCCCTGCTCTGGACCTGCTCTAACAGGTCTACATCTTTTTGTGCTGTAGGCCCCAGAGCTGAACACAGTACTTCAGGTACAGCTTCATGAGAACAGAGTAGAGGGGTAGAAGCACCTCCCCCAACCTGCTGGCCAGGCTTATTTTGATGCAGCCCAGGATATAACTGGCTTTCTGGGCTGCAAGTGGACATTGCTAACTGATATCTCATTTTTCATCTATCTGTAGCCCCACATCCTTCTTACTAAGGTTGCTCTCAATCCATTCATCCTCCAGTCTATGATTGCCCTTACTCATGTTCAGGACCTTGAACTTGGCCTTGTTGAATTTCATGAGGTTCATACAGACCAACTTCTCAAGCCTGTCCAGGTCCCTCTGGATGGCATCCCTTCCCTCTAGCATATCATTTGCACCACTCAGCTTGGTGTCATCCACAAATTTGCTGAGGATGCACTCAATCCACCTGTTTATGTCACTGATGAAGATATTAAACAGCACTGGTCCCAGTACAGACCCCTGAGATCACTGATCTCTATTTGGATATTAAGCTGCTGACTGCAACTCTTTGGATGTGGCCATCCAGCCAATTCCTTATAGATCAAATAGCCCATCAAATCCAAATCTCTCCAATTTAGTGACAAGGATGCTGTGTGAGATAGTGTCAGCATTAGAGAAGTCAAGATAAATGACGTCAGTTGCCCTTCCATTATCCACCAATGCAGTCACTCCATCACATTGAGTTATCACAATTATTTAGGAAGCAAGACCATAAATGTTGAGTTGGAAATCCTAGAACTGTTAATGACACCTGACTTTCCCTCTTACAAATCTAGTGGTTTTCACTCCATAACAAGGGAAAACCAATCCATGCTAGTACAACTTGGAGCAAATTATCAGAAATTCACATACTGAATATATATATTAACCCATGTCAGACAATAAATAACATCATGAGGACAACATATTTGCCAATGTCAGAGATTAAAATCAAACATTTACAAAAAAGCAAAAGGCAAGAACACTTCCAAGAGTAAATTCAAAATAGTCCTACTGAAATTTAGCTAAAGCAGAAAGATTAGTTTCACTGTTTTGAAAATTAAGAACACCTACCAACTGTGGTTTCCTTGTTAGTTCAGTAGCATATCAATAGAAATCTTTTAGACCAAACCCTTTTCAAATTAACACTATCTTTTACATTTATTTCCAATAAGTGTTGGGCAAATCATATTTGAACACTACCATGAGATCAGAAAAGCATTGGTTGGAAGAGGTTGTGTAGTCCAACCTTCCACTCAAAACAGGATGATAATCAACATCATAAGCTAGCTGGCAGAGCTTTGGCAGAGACATCAAAACTTTCAAGGATGGTCACTCATCAACTTCCAAGAAATTTGTTCCTGTGCTGCACTGTTCTCCCAGCATTTTTTCCAACCTCCAGTCCAAACAGTCTCAAGTCACAGTTTTTGGCTGTTGTTCTCTATTATATTGTCTGGCACTACCACATAGAGTCTAGCACCATCATCTTTGTAAATCCCCTTGCCTGTAGTTGTAGTCTGCTATGAGGTGGCCCTTTAGCCTCCTCTTTGCTGGTCTGAGCAATGGCAGTCCCCCTACTGCCAGCCTCTCCTCTTAGCTTGTGTGCTCAATGCCTCCAGCCATCTTAAAGCAGTGTATGGGAACCTCACAATATTGCCTATTGAGCTTCAATTAACCAACTGTTGAAAGTATACATAATACAACATCATAAAATTAATTCTATTTGTAGTTTGAGATGCAAGATATTAATAACATTAGCACACTAATACTAACATATATGATCCAAGACTCTAATGTGTGTTTCAGGACATGGAAATCAGAATAGTTTACGCAAAGGTGGAAGAATGAGAAGTATTTTAGCTCTAAGTCTTTGGTCTTTAATTGTTAACTTGGGATATTCAGCACCATTATTATTGACCTAATGTCTTCACATGACAAAAGTGGACTAATAGATTAACTCAGAAACTCCATATTCCTTTATTAAAGGAAAGATAATATTCAGGTTCTATATTCATATATTGCATTACTTGCATGAGTGACTATATCCCTTAACATGATTCTTAAAGCTCATGATCTCAACAGACCATGGAAATACTGAGGAACATTCATTGATATTTTCTATGTTCCACAGGTGAATACATAAATCTGAGCTGAACAAACCTCTTGCACCTGCTGTAGAATTATCAGGTGTCTGCAGTGTTATATTGAAGAAAAAGAAAACTTTACTGCTTCTTTTTGCAATCTATTTGATAAATTGATAAATATGTGCATGAAGGAAGAATGGCTCCATTTTTCTTTATGGACAGAAAAATATTTCTGTCAAAAGCCCCCATATTTCAGCTGTCTAGTCTTACCTTGCTTTGACCCCATACAGCAAATTTAAATATCAGCTTTTCCCCAGAGAAAACATTAGTACTTTTAAGCCTGAGGTCTAAACAGACTGTCAAAGATTTTCAAATGTTGTTATCATTTGAACTTCAAAAACTATATATTCATTCTTTATAACATAAAATATTCTAAGTTGGCTACAATACATTCACGTTGGAATTTTTATTCTTTTATGATGATTACATATTTGAAATTCAGGGTTTTCTGACCTGAGTATCAAGTGTCGAAGCCACTGTTTTCTTTTCTCCAAGTCTATGTTCCCAATGTATCTGAACACAGATTTTGTTCTGGTTTTAGCAAGCTACATACACGTGGTTATCCAACTCCAGTGTATGAAGAATACAGGAAAATTCTGAAAAATAATTCCCAGTTATTTGACTTATCAACAGTGAATTCTACTTAGTTCAGTGTTTTAATCTCAGAAGAATGCACTGTAAGAACTGTTTACTTTTTTTTCCAGAATGTCAAACACACCTTATTCTGTCCTCTGATTGAAGTTAATTAGATGCCTGCTTGTATGTTGAGATAACAATAAATCAAAATTCACATGTTTTTTATTAAATATCTTCAAATTATCCCTTTCATCCTGGTATCAGTTTACAATTAACATGTTTAACTTCAAAGGGTCCCAAATCAAACTGTGTAAATAGATAATAAAAAATATAGTATTTTCCTGCAAGCCTTTCTACCAAGAACTCATTCTCAGTGAGTTCAATAACCTAACTTAACTACTCAGCTGAAACTACAAGATTTACTGCATACATATCAATTTTGTAGCCTAGTGTAGAATAGTGTGATATCGTCTAATTCAAATCATAATTCAAATTAAAGTTTTTTACACTTTCTTCCATAGCCAGACATATAGTGATCTAAGTAAGGACCATTTGGGAAACACTCATGCTTTTTCAAATGTGTCCTCTCTGTAAAGTCAGAAATTAGTCATTTCTTACAAAATTAGACCTAAAACTACAGCAATCTCAACAAGCTTTTAAATTGGATTTTTAACACAGTATAATTGGGCAGATTGGTTACATTGACTGTAGTGGTATTTATAGAGAGGAAAATGAAATTTAGTATTGGGATACAACATAACAATAGGTCCAACCACTACTGTTATAAAACTTACTAGGAGAAAACTATCACTGACTAATTATGAGATCTTGTAGAAAGTGCATACGTGCCCACCGCCCCCCTCCAAAAGTAAACTTTCCTCAAAATCCAATAAAGAAAGAATGTCTACACAGTGACCTATGGAAGACAGCTCCCCTAGAACATCTAATTTCTTCTGTAGGCCAGACTTTAGGCTATAGTATAATTTTTACAGTGCAGTTCTTGCCTTTCTAGATGAGGAGAGCAAATTGAATCCTGAAATGTGTCTCAGGTGAGAAACATGCCAAAAAATGGTCTCCAAGCCTGAGGTACCTGCACAAAAGAATTTACTCACCACATCAAAACCACTGAAAACTTCTGAGGCTTTATACTGCTGTAAGTAGTTTGGGTAACATCCTTCAGTCTAAAGTGGAGACCATTTTTTGGCATGTTTCTCACCACTTCTGTAAAACGAGTAGTGCGACCAGCTTTTTTTGTTATTCAAAGTTGCACCCCGAAATAATTATGCAACAGATGGAGCTATGTTTATCTTATCAGCTGCTTTCTGTAACAGAAAAAGACACTTAGTTCAACACTGGAAGCGATGTTAGAGGACATCAAGTATTGAGAATGAAGTATATAATAAAAGAATTTCAACTGCTTATTTTTTTATTGAAGTATTATAAATATAACTCCATGTCCATTTTTTTTTCATTTTCTAAAATCAACTAAACGGGCAAAAATTTATGTGAACTTGTAATGGAACAAATTCGGTGAGAAATTCTTATGTATCTTTGAAAATGGAAGAAAATAGTACTACAAGGAAGGATTTTTGAAAAGCCAAAAATTTTTCAAGGCTAGTAAATTAATAAAACCCAAAGCCCCAAAACACTGCAGTTGCTGCAGAAACAAAGTATTTTAATCAGTTTTTTGTTTTTATTTGTCAAAAATGTGTCACGTCAAAAGATGGTTAAAAAAGTTTCATTGCATTTGTCCATATGAAAATAACTTAAATGTTCTCTGGAATGAAATAAACATATTATTTTGACATTTGGATTTCCCTAACTTTGCTGCACACATGCTCTTCAATGACTTGAAGTCCATTTAGATAAACACAAGTAGCTGATTCTGCCTTCAGACTGATAGCCCCAGTGGTACTTCTCACCTTATTTTCAATGGTTTTGTAACATTTTTTGTAATTCTATACAAAGACTGATGTGAAGGACTTAATTTTTAAATGCTACGATATATCATGGTTTAAATTACAGAACTATAAAAGCTTGAGTTAAAGCACAAGCAAAAATGCCTGCAAAAACATAGAATAACATAATGCGCAGTTACAAGTGAATGGCATTTCCTAACTTCTAGGTTGTTGACTCAGAAGACATTTCATTAAGAGTTTTAAAATGACAAATTATTTTCATTGATATAATAATGCCATATTAAAGTTCTAGTTCCTTAAATTTTGTGCTCTTTTACTTATAGACATTAACTATATTGGCTGCCTAGATACTCTTCTGCTCACTATTTATTAGCTGAAGATAATCTCATTGTCTTTTCTATGACAGCACAGAGAACATACTAGTATGCAGACAGCTTCCTCCCTAAATAACCTTTTTAAAACTTTTACCTTGTTTCTGTTGACCAATCAATTCGGATAGTCCATCAGACTTCTCAGCAATGCATTATGCTTTGGTGTTATTAAAGTCCAGAGCTATTTTTTGACCAATCAGTGTAGAACACCATTTCAGAAGCTACCTCAGTTTCATATGAGACTGAGAATTTCAGCATTTCAGAAATACTATTACTAAAGTAGTTCGATAATACTGTACGTAATCCAAAGTGCTTAAATATTGAACATGCTCATTCTTCCTCAACAGGTTTGGACTTCACATAGTTGTCTGATGGTCTTCTTTTAGTCTTGGAAAGAGGGCAATACATATTTTTTTCTCAAATTGTTACAGAAAATATTATCTCAAATTTTACCTCTGAACACCTCAAGTGAAAAACTTTTCTGAAAAATATAGCTTGAAACTATAACAGAAATGTTAAAATGATGGGAGGTACAATATATCTGTGCTCCGATCTGAGATTAAAATTCTTCTGATAGGGAAGTAACATACTATTCTTTGTACACCAGTTTTCTTTCAAGTATATTCTAAGCTCCTTATGATAGTAGTCTACTATTTGTCCTGATCCATCCTGACAAATGAGGCCAAAATAAATGTTTCACATAGCTGCAAATAAAGTGTTTTTAAATAACACTGAAGAAACACTTCTTTTTGCCTTTTTATTCACACACTCACACCCACCCACCATAGTTAGCCCCAACTACAAAAGACTGTATGAACTAACTTAGTTTCCTGGGCTTAATGCTTGGTTTATGAACTTGCATTGTCCTCAAACACATCCAGTGCACCTACAGTAACTGCAGGGAAACTGACCAAGAGACATTTACAGACAAGGAGATTCAATTCAACTGAAGTAACTTCTCGTGATTTTTTCGAAGTAATCTGGAAGTAGCAAAGTCTGCCCCCTACAGACAAACCTCAATTTTTCAAATCTGAAGCTACAAAAATATCTGTTGTGAGGTGAGCATGGATATCTTACGTATGCACTGGAGATACCACCACAGGAACAGATATTATTTTCACTATCTGACACCCAGAAAGTTATGAGATACTGTTCAAGTGGGATTATTGGTATCTGCACACACAATTTGAAAGGCTGTGGCAACAAGAAATGCTTTGATATCACTGGAAACTTCTGTTTGGACAAAGACAGATACATTTACAGAAAATGTCAGAGGGGGATGACTAATTTCCTGAAGAAGGATATTTCTTCTGCTATTCTTTATGTGTGTGTGTGTATATATATACATATATATATATATATGTATATATATGTATATATATACAGCTAGATTTTAACCTAAATGAAAAAGTGAAAATAGAAAACCTAAGTTGAGAATAAAAATACTTGAAAGACTTTTTATCATTTATCTTCCAACTAACACATAATGGGTTTTGTCATGAAACACACTCATTACTCAGAGCAGTTATGCTTTTGCTAGTCCAGGAAAATATGTACCCTTCAGCATATGGTTATTCCCCAAAAGTCATTGCTAAGGAAAAAAAAAATTCTTTCATTTTTTCCAGATGAGTTTGATAGTGACTTAATGATGTTAATTGACCTCCGGTGTTTCTTTTCATGTGCCAGCTCTGCACCTCGTTTGACCTCAGGCTTGCAGAAACTAATTAAATAAGAGCACAGAGGCAACTTTAAAACTCAAACCAGCCAAGACAGATAACAAAAGACGACTTTCTCTACTTTTTTCTCCTGTTCCTTGAAAAAAGGAGTTCTATGTTCTTAGCAAAATACACAGACTGTCCTAGTTAATAAGATCATCTGGGATCAATTACTGCCAGGTATAATGGTTCTTTACTTCAGATATGAAAATGAGATAGTTGTATATCTCTGTAGAAAATGAACACTGGAATGCACCTTAATATTTTAGGCTTGCATTGTTTTCATATGATTATTTCGAGGGCCTTCTGTCCACTATGTTTCTCCTGAAGGGGACAGTTAGGGAGGCAAATCAGGTTATATAAAGAGTAGCACCCTATGAAAAAGGCTTTTTTTTTTTTTTTTTTTTCCTACATAAAGAGTAGACAGCTGATTTCAAAGAATTATGCTTACATTCAGATGCTCTCAATGAAACCCAAATTTTTGCCTAAAGGAGGATACATCTTCAAAAGTTAGTATAAACCTGAGCTACTAGAAAAGATGGTTCCTTCTTCCTCCCTGCATACTCTGTCTTCCAACCTCCTCCAGCTCTTCAACTCATGCAGCTATGCAAGCAGCCAGGTCAAAGATCTGATAAACCAGAAACAAACAAATAGAAATCTACAAAACCAGTCAGATTTAGGTCAAGTATGATTTTGGCTGTCACACAAGTATCAGTCCCATAATATACAGGAAAGGTAATATTTTCAATAGCAGAAGTCTTAAGGTAATTTAGTTCAATCAAAAGCTAAGATGTAAGCGAGATGATTTTCATTACCTGGACAGTGCAGAGTTTACAAATAGGCATTCTGTAGTGTTATTCTACTACACTGCGTATGGCACTTTCACAGGAGAGTAGCACTTCACAAAAGTATTTTTTTCACATGCTACACATGTTCAGCAGGACCGGCAGAAGAAACTACAAGGTCAGTGCGTTACAAAAGAAAATTTACACAGCCCCACCCACTTCCATGGGAAGTCCCATCTGCTCTTGAGGTTTTGCTCATATTTTTCTCTACACTATTATTCCTGGACCAAGTAATCTCCTCACAGGGTGCTACATCATACAAGACTACCTGGTAAGGTGTGAAGACTACAGAATGCTGTAGTGAAGCCATACCACTCCTCCAAGACAATGTGTGTTCAATATCATACTATTGAGCTGGAAAATATTTAAAAAACCCCAAAAACCTAGGACAGAGACACAGAAAGGCTGTATAGAAGCCATATATATTTCCTCATCTTCTGCTTGCAGCTACTAGAACCATAATTAATTTGCATATCTCTGGTCTGCAGCACTATAGACTTTTCATGTTTCAGAATGCATCTGAACGATCCTACCTATGAGAGGATGGATATTACCCTACTGGCTATAAATATTTCTGCACATTGTATGGTTGACTATCCATACAGGCAGGTGTCTGAGTCACTGGAAAGGCCTAGGAACTGGTCCTAAACAATTTGCTTGCAATGGATCAGCACAGGTAGTCTTAACAACATCATAATAGAGGTATGTGGAGAAACATTATCTGCTGGAATCCATCCAATTCCCAAGACTGCATGAATTAAAAATAGGTTGTTCTACTCTGAAACTTCTTACTAAAAATTCAGCAGTTTTGGAGGGTCAGGATAGAAATACTGTCAATCCCAAACAGGCTTTTATTGTACAAGTAATCCATTGTGTAATACACATTGTCTATGCGTAGCTCTCTTCTTAGAAGGTTGCAGTATCTTCCTTAGAGCCAGCAGGTGGAGAAATGCTTCCATTTAAAAAAATACATGTGAGAAAAGACAAGTTCGGCAGCTATGGAAGGAAAGCAGCTGCACTTTCCAAATCTATTCCTTCCTTATAATCATGAAATCTATACCAGTCTTAGTTTCCTAGGTAACCATGTGAAACCGAGACTACTAGTAGAGACTGGAGGAAGTAAAAAACAGAAATAATTTCAAGTCCACCTTCCATAAAATAATATCAGCTTTGATAAGATTCAGAAATTTAGATTTTATCTTTTTTTTTTTCAACACAACAGCACATATATGACACTGCCACTTCCACATGATGGCTTGGAATGACTTTGTAAGACATGAGAGTATAACACAATTTTTTTCAAGAATACATATACTGGCCTCTCCTGGTTATTATAGTTGGCACATAGTATTTTTATTGGTCATTTGTACTGAATATAAACATGGACACTTATACTTGGGAATATCAGCATCACACAGTCACTGTCATGCGCTTTACAGAGCCTGTTCCGAATAGAGCCAGCAGCTGACACATTAACTTTGCTGGAACCCATAACATGAAACTGACTAAAAATGCCGAGATAGCCAGTGAAAACTCCCTTCCTACATTTCTGTATTGACCTTCTAGGAAAAAAGCCACATTGTACTGGACTAGAATTGCATTTAAAATGCAAGCAGAATTCACGTAAAGCAAACCCAGTCACATCTCCTTCCTCACAATGAAATTTCTTGCCCTCTATAATCACGTCATTCACTCAGTATTTGTCAGTACTGAAAGCAAGGGGACACAGATTCTGAAAATGTTCTGGATGAAGGGAGACTACAAATCAAGGAAGGAGCAGAACTGTGTGCTGTGTTTATTTGTAAATGCATATGCATCCAACTCGACCTTTTTGGCATTTACAGAGCATGCATGGGATTGAAATATAGCAAGAAAAGATCCATATTGTTCAGAGAATGTGACCTGTGTATTTCAACACAGCACTACATGCAAAACCAGACTTGGCCAACAAAGTGGACAGGCAGATTGACAGACCTGGTAATTATATTTTTGATCTCTAGATAACTTTCAATTTTAAGGGTTCTTGTGCTAACCATAATTCCAATTTAAGCAGTCATTCTGCCTAATTTCTATTATTTATTTTCAACCTTGGCCCATATTTGGTAAAAAATTAAAAAAAGAAAAAAAGAAGAATTGGTTTTACTATGCCTTAGGTGTGTTATAAAAGCAGGCAAATGGACCTTTAAATTAAAACAATGAAATTTTTTAAGAAGTAGGGGGTAATAACGGAAATGATTATTTAAAGAACATCTCTTAACTAGACAACATACATTTTTCTGAAAACTCCTTAGTGACAGGCAAAGGTACCAGTACGCAGCTCTAGCTGCACCATCTGCTATGCAGGCTTTCAGTTGGAGACCTGCAATAAAATTTAGGGGACAAAGCCGAATTTTGTACAATTCAGTCTTCCTGTACTGATAAGTTTAACAGAATCCATGAGTTAAGCATCTGACTTAACCACTCAGTGATATAATTTCTGAAGATACAGCTCCTACAGGATGTGTAGCTTTAGCAAAGTGTTTATGCACAGTTGAGAGACGTTGCATGAGTGCTCAGTTACAATATGTGTTTTAATACTCCAAATACGGAGAAAACATCTGTGAAATACCAAAAATATCTAAAAATGATTTCAAGGCAATCACCTTTGGAAAAGTAAGCTATCAGATTTCTAGAGAGTAGAGGAGAGCTTTTCAACTGGTGCTACCTTTCAGTCTCACACAAACTGATTCCCATTTGATATAAAAATCAGAATTCTGATTAAGATATTTTTGCATTTTATTTGTGGGGAGTAAAAGGTGCCCAACATGCAGCCTTTCCCTGCAAAGCTCCAGATCAGCTAGGATTAAACAGAGGTCAAACTGCCTGTGACACTTTACCTTCTATGGTTTTTCACCATTTGGAGGGTTTTCTGACATGCCCCCAGTGACAGAGACTTGTACCGCTCCCACTGTGCGCTCTGTGGCAGTGCCTACAGCGAACGGCGCTGAACGAAGGCTGTATTCGGCACACCTGCAATGCCTCAATAGCCTAGGGGACCAACCATTTCATAATTTAGAAATCCAGGTGAAACTTTGAAGCATTTTTTTACGGGCAGATGCAGGCAGAAATAAGCATAATTAGCCTGTGCCTTGGACAAACTTGCCCAAATGGCTGTAGCACAGAAGCCCAAACTAGCTCGGAGTTACATCTGAATTCATGTGCCCTGTCACAGCCATTGGCTATACAGCTTACACTGGCTGTCAGTCAGGTCTGCAGGTTTCCTCAGATGTGCCTCCATGTAGATATGCCTCAGAACGATGAATTAAAGGCATTTATCACTTAATTGATAGCTCCTTTCTAGGTAAAATTTTCTCAGCAGTATTGAGGTTTAATTGCTTTAGATATTTTAGATTTTTTTTTTTTCTAAATATAGAGAAAATAAACCTCAACTCCTCTCTAGTTACCATAGCAACTGAAGGTATTATGGCACTTATCTGAGATCAAATTCATACATACAGGATTTTCTATGTATAAAACTAATGCCTGAATCAAATTTTTTATATGCTAAGAATATTTATTTTTTTCCATTTTGACTGTTTTACAGGTGACTTCAATGGAAATAAAGGAGTGGAGATTTGTTAGAATATTGTTAGAATCATTTAGGTTGAAAAAGAACATTAAGATCACAGAATCTTAGAACAGCCTTGCTTGGAAAAGACCTTTAAGATCATCAAGTCCAAGCATTAACCCAGCACTGCCAAGCCACCACAACACCGTGTGCCTCAGCACCACATCTACACATCTCATAAATACCTCCAGGGATGGAGACTCCACAACTGCCCTAGGCAGCCTGTTCCAACACCTGATAATCCTTTCAGTGAAGAACTTTTTCCCAATATCCATCCAATCTAAAGCTCCCCCAGCACAACTTGAGGCCATTTCCTCTCATTTATCCCTTGCTATTTGGGAGAAGAGACTGACACCCACCTCACTACCCCCTCCTTTCAGGGAGTTGTAGAGAACAATGAGGTCTCCCCTCAGCCTCCTCTTCTCCAGAATAATCACTCCCAGTTCCTTCAGCTGCTCCACATAAAACTTGTGCTTCAGACCTTTCACCAGCTTCATTGCCCTTCTTTGGACACACTCCAGCACCTCAATGTCCATCTTGTAGTGAGGCACACCCAAAACTGAACACATTATTTGAGGTGCAACTTCACCACTTGAGTACAGGGGGACGATTACTGCCCTAGTCCTGGAGTGGTAAGTGTAGATGAAGCACTTTGGGTTGTTGTGACCAGTTTGTGTAATAGAAGCAAAACGTAGAATTGCTGAACTATGAAGTTTTTAACTGGAAAGGAATAAATTACATAGAGTCAAAAAAAAGCAGTTAGTCCTACATGAACAAACTAATCGGACATAAATTAACGGTGAAGTTAATAGGAATACCAAGACACCCACAACAATGTTTTCTGTAAGTGTAATTCTCAGTAATTTGTTTTTTCAGACAATTTACCTATGCAATTTTTTTCCCCTGCATCCATTTGATAGTAACATCTCGCTTGAAATGCCATGATAGTGTGGGAAAGAGAGCAGGAGCACGTTTGATTTATATAAAAAGCAATCTCAAGTTATGTTTAAGCCAAATTTCAGAACTCACAGTTAAGACTATTTTTGAAATTCATACTGGCTCGTGGTATACAAAGTAGTTTAGTTTAATTTAGCTTTGCTTTTCTTGCTTCTAACAGTTACTAAAATAATTGTGAGGAAATAAAAGCTTTTTTTTACCTGCCTTTTCTATTTTCTTTCATAAAACTTCTATTGTGATTAGCCCTAACCTATTAACCCTCTACCTCAAATCAAGCATTTGTCAGCTCTACATCGCAACAGTGCAACTTAACACAGAATTATACAGCAGTTTTACATTACTGTATTTGTCCTCTTCTGGGCATTCACTTCCAAAGAACAGCAAATCACAAAATCTGTCGCTCACTGAGCTGGCATAAAAGCTTAGAAGTTTATTTCAATACCTTAAGTTTCTGTTACATTCATGAACATCACTGCACCCGAACACACAGTACGTCTTCAGGAGAAAGGTACCACATGCATCTCCAAATGACTGCTGTGACTCCCACACTCTCAGAGGTAAGGATGTCCATACTAGCTGCAATAGCAGCAATTCCTTCTAGCTCTGGGCTAGGCACTATGCAGGAGGATTTCTATTGCTCTGGAAATATGCACTGACTGCTTTGAGGTAACCTGAGTGCTAACGGTTCACAAACTGTAATTTGGGAACTGTTTCTCAGAGATTGTTAAGGGCTTGCTACAGGATACATCAACATTAGTTTGGAGAAAGGCACAGGGTCCCTTTGCCTGTATTTAACTAAATGCAAATCAGCTCTGAACTGAACCAAAAGCTGTGTAGGCAGAATACCTTAACTTGAGCTTTCTGCTATGCTAACACAGTTACTCTAAGTAGCTTGTAGTACAGGCAGAGTGAGCCCACATCTGCCTGCATCAGACATACTGATTGCAGGAAGGAATAAGCACCTAAGAAGAATCTAACAGTCTTTATTAATCTGGGCTTTAACCTCTAAATATATAAGGCTTGTATGAGTGTAATTTTAGGATAGGGAAATCTGTCATGTGCTTACATTGAAATTTTATGTGTAAATCCAGAGCAATACTTAACTACTCTGATCCCCATAAAAAGCCACCTCTATTTTACTTCTAGATATGTTCTGCTTCCATTACAACTTTTAACAGAAAATTAGACAGCTCCAAATAACTTAGATGGGGTAAATATCCTTCTCATTTTTGAGTCCTACTTGTCTGAGGAACTGTAAAAGTATGATACTTGCCCTCCATTCCCCATACCAACAGATTCAGGGAGTTGCAACTGGAATGGTATCTGCTGTTTACCAATGGACCTCAGAAAAGAGTCAACTAAAAATAAGAGCTCAGTATCTGAGGACTTAGTTCTTTTTAGCCTTAAACTTAAACAAAACAAAACAAAAAAAAAAAGGAAAAGCTGAGATTAGAATATATTTCTCTAGTGAACTAAGATCATGAAGCTTCCTTTGATGTCAGAACTCCATAAAGTAGAAATAATTTAAAACAGTACATCCACACTTATATAACTTTGAAGATTCACTATAGTTCTGTGCAAAAAAGAATACAAAGCTATAAAAAGAACTTTATCCAAAGAGCAATTAGTTCACAACCATAATTCCATGTTGCTTTTAGGTCTCTATCAGTCTCTTCAATTATCAGAGGCTGACCAGCTTATCTAGCTCATTTTTCTGAATAACCTTTCTCATACCTTACTGAGGGGATCTGCTCTGTGATAGAACGTACTGCTTAGGCCCAGTACAACTGTTACCGAAACACACACAGCAGTGAACATGAGAAGTGAACAGATAAAACAGTCCATGCACTTTTTAGTCTAATCGTGTATCACCAAGCATGTCTGTCTTAGGTTAAAATGTTCATTTGTATTAGATATTACAAAATGGTATTTTTCCCATTGCTACACCTCACTGTGAATGAAAATTATCTGACAAAAACAATCTGAAAAATGTGTAGTGTATATATATCCAGCCCTTAAATTCAGTCAGCTCGTACAAAACATGAGACAATCTTATATAGAATATTTAAATAAGAAGTATTGGGGATGGTCCAGTTTTGAGAGCAACTTGCTTCCTGTCTTCTGCATTGTAATCTTTGTGAAAAGTTTCACAGCCTCCACCTTCTTGGCATCTTATACGTCTGCACGAGCACACATCATTGTATCTACATATACAAAGCATTCCGAAATCAAATGCTGGTACAGCAACCTTTGCTGATGTATCCTGTATTTAAAAAGTTTCTCCCAATAGAACTCATTTACATGCTGAAACACAATGCCAGGTGTATCACTACAGCTTCAGAATGCTTTAAATCAGATCTAGTCAAAGATGTGCTGCTCTGAATGTAGTGTTGTAGGCAGAACCTATACCTACATCTTATTAATAACATATATTTTCTGAGTTGTCAACATAGCACTGCTTGCTTAGTCAACATTTGCATTCTTCAAAGAAACACTATTCAACTATTTATTACCAATGGAGGAAGTCTTGGCATAAAATACCCTTTTATAAACATACAAATATCCAAAATCCTTAGCACTAATCTTAGATTTTTAAAGACAAGCAATGCAATATTGAAAATATTTGGTGAATTGTGGTAATTTCATAATATACTCTACATGTGTTATTTAGAAGTTCTAAATGTGATTTTAAAATCGGATTGAGGCACTAAAACTGGAAATACTGCAACCAAGTTTACAAGTACCAGTACTGATGCAGTTTTATAGAACTTCTTCAGTTTAGTAAAATGAAAAGAAAAAGTAAAATTAAGATATTGATCCTTGAAATACCTAAATAGGTGTAACATTCTCAAGGGCAAATTCTTGCATCAAAGAAGGATGGACAATGGAACTATTTTCCTAAAATCCTTTTGAAGTCTTAAACATTGCTTAATTTAATGTATTTTGAATGTAATGGATAGCTTCCTTAAAAGTCTTCCTTAGTATTTGATAACATAAAAGGTCTATTTTCAGTTCCTCAAGAGAATAAATTAAATCTCTGCATTATTTCCACTTGTAGGCCTATATACTTTAAATACATTCAAACTACAGTTTAAAAGTAGAAGTTTAGAAACATAAATTGATCATCACTACTCCGTTTTAACTCTCCTTATTCAGTGATGAAACTTCAACAACACAATATTTAAGAGATTTTTTTCCCCTACTTCAGCAGAGTTTTCTGTCTTTACTGATGTCAAATATGATTTCTTATACTCAGAACTGAGTTCTCAAAGTTGACAAGGAATTTTTTGATATCTGCTGAATTTCAGGGGGCCCTTTCTTTCAGCAAGATTGTTTTGAATCAAAAATAACATTCAGCCCCACAACAGAGCTCTTGTTTTTCTGACCAAAAACGTGTCATTGATTTGCAGGAAGATTAACTTAACAGTTCTTAACAGTGCTTTGAGTGCTGACCACTCAACATGGTGATACGAATACATTATATATTTTGGTATGAGATACACTAACAAAAATCAGGTATTTATTACAGTCATTCTATGTACCAGATTTTGTGGGAAACCGTTCATAACTTACTGTAGTGTCGCACTCTAGCTATGACGATGCACAGGGGTAATACACATAGATGTATGCACAGAAATGTATAAACTGAGAAAGTTCATACACAAATAAAATTACTGGGATTTAGAAAATCTCTGCTAAAAAAAACAGGCATATATTAGCATCTTAGAAATATGCTAGCAGTAGTAGAATATAGTTCACCTTGATATAAAAAAATTGAACAAATGTCTCAAATCAGTGAAGTTAGGAGGTGCATTCCACAATGGGAAAAACTTGTTTCCTTGAGGACTTTCAAAACTATGCCATGATATTTAAAAGACAGTAAAATGCCAAAAATCTGTGATTTTCCTTAGCAAGATATCCATCCATATCTCAAGGACAAGAACTAGTGCTGCGACTAACTTCACTCTTTGTTGGAAGAAAAGGAGAACTTTGCATACAGTTTCCAAGTGAAATATTGACTATCAAACTAAGTACACCTAAATTAGTGTCTGTGCTAATAACAACATCACTTTACTGCATTAAAACGTTGTGCTTAGTACATAGCAAGAAGCAGCCAAATTAACTCAGTGCACAAAACTGGAAGTTTGCCGAAACTTAGACAGACATCCAGCACAACAGCCATCACAATTTCAGGAACGCTAATAAACTAACGCACTCTGTCACAATCATTTACTTTTCTGTTTAAGTAATATTAAGGAAAATACTTAAAACCAAAATGAATAAATATTCGCTTTTGTTTGAACTATGTGGCTTAGAACTTAATCATCTCATAGTGAGGGAGGAAATGACAGGCAGAAAGAGAGTGCTGAACTTTAACTAACCTGTTCTAATTCTGTCAAAATAATTAGGAAACGTAATGCTAATTAGTTTCTTTTCAGAGGTATCTGTGTTCATACTCAGGTTTTTTCCTATAATTGCACATGAAATTTATTCTTGTTTGTGGAATTTTTAAAAGTCTTCCTTATTTCATCTGTTTTCCAAATTAAGTGAGCTAAATTCAGCTATACATTAAATGACATCTTTGGATTTAATGATGTTTAGGATTAGAACTATAGAAAGGATTAAAAAAATTAGTCCGAAATGTATTCCAGTTTTTCCCAAAGCAGAACAATTGTTAATCAGCAGTGACAACTCTCATAACTTTAGGATAACATCTTGAAAGAATATAATCACACAGAAAAAATACAAACTAGAGTTCTGCAAAACTATACATCTTTTAGGTAAATTAATAGTAGAGTGGAATAAGGAATGTTGTTTAATAGCTGGGAGCCTTTTTAGGACCACTGACTGAATGCTAGCTTCTCCCTCTGAAAACTACACAGAACAACCTTTCTGTTAAGTGGCTGGCAATTGGGCTGTGATATGCCATGGGGCCTGAATTAAAGAGAGTGGCTTTTAGGAGGCTGTAGGAAGCCAGGCTGCTCATTATTTTGGAAATTAGCTTATTCAACAACTTTTGAAAGTGGCCAGAGATTCCTTCTGCAGGAAACTGTACAGTGTAACCACTATTACACTAAGAAGTCTGGTGAGAGGGAACTAAAGATGTGACCTGATGACCCCAGAAAAGGGTCTTTGAGAGGGTGAGCAAAATTAAATGTGCTTCTGGTTTTCATCTTCCTGATTTAAATCAGATTCAGCGAGCGTTAACTTTTGTGCTGAGCCTAGAAGAGGACACCAGCAAAACATATTTACCTAGATTTTAAAATGTTCTTTGAGTGTCACTTGCACGTGAACTGAATGTCAAGTGAGGCCCCAAAAAGGAGATGTTTTTTATACCAGATACTCTGCTTATACTTCTTTCATAGGCTCAAAACAATCTTTCCTCAAACGTTGTACAAGGTGAAAACCTACTACTAGGCTGTCTTTAGCACTTAGGGAACTTGGACAGAGAGATGCAGTGCTGCCATACTGAGAGGAGGAATGGTGTCATCTGGGGTGTGGACTTCCTCAGTATAAAAAATTTGAGGGTTCAGAACACAGCTCCTTTGGAGAGGAATGTGCAGACACAGGTTTTATCTATTCTTCTAAAAGCAAAAGACTCATTGAAGTGCTGAAGAACTACTGGAGTCCACTGACTGTTTTTTCTCAGCAGTAATTCAGACAAGAAAATTTGTTCCCTCAGCTGAAGTGGACACTCCAAATGAAAATTTATTTCAGCGAGCAAGAATACACAGCTTATGCTTTTCAATGTTAAGAACATCTTTTGCAGTGGAGAAACATTAAAAAATGTAAGAAGAAACTGCCATTCTTTGAGAGGTATTTTAGGAAGCTGTAGTTTACAAATGGTAACAAAACAGAAAATCTGGCCCTTCAAGTCTAAAAAACTGCTTCATAGTATATCCAAACAGCGTAAAACTTACTGATGAAATTAAATTTCCTGCTTATAATTATGTGCTTGTTGCTTTTCATACTCACTTTCTGGGTTAATTGTTTTCACAGGTGTAAATTATCTATTTCAAGAGGTGTCAACTGTGGCATATACTCATTCTCTATGCAACAGATGTTATATTTAGTCTTCTCCACCACAAATATCTCTAGGCTTTACTTGGCACCTTTATGCAACATAGGACTGATCACTTTAAAACTCCATTTCTACCAGGATCTCTCTGTAGGAATGCAGTTAAAAGAAAATGACCATATAGTGATACGGCCATACGGGATGTTGGCCTAGGTACATAGCTGCATTCTAGAAACTACTTCAAAGGAAGAAAAATAAGAAAGAGCAATGACCGCTTCCCTAAGGAATGCAGGAGTGAGCAGATAAGAGTGACCAATTGGACACTGCGGGAGAAGAACTTAAGAACCAACGGGAACTGAACTAAGCTGTATGTTTACCTTGTGCTAGAGACTTTTAACCAATTAAATGATGCGTGACCGTGTCTAGGGAAAGTAAGATTGTATAAAAGGGACAGACAAGGTAAATAAAACGTCTTCAGTTTGATTCACACTGAATGGTGCGGAGTCCAGATTTTCTCCACATCTCTCTACAACAATGATTATTTATTTATACATAATCCCTCTCTTTGATGTAGAATCCCAGTGACAGCATATGTGACAAATTAAATGCTTAAAACAAGATGTGGTGACAATACTTGCAAATTACTCTCTAAAAAAGAAAATGTCCAGCCTTTTAATGAGTTTGTCTTTTTTGGATCCAGCCTGTCTGCCAAATAACAGATTACACAGTCCTAGGAAAGCACACCTGAGTTGGAACATAGGCAAACAGCAGAATCATAGAACCATTTAGGTTGGAAAAGACCTTTATGATCATCAAGTCCAACCACAAACCTAACACTACCAAGTCACCACTAAACAAAACCCGCCTGGACATGTTCCTGTGTGACCTGATCTAGGTATTCCTGCTCTGGCAGGGGGGTTGGACTAGATGATCTTTTAAGGTCCCTTCCAATCCCTAACATTCTGTGATTCTGTGTGATTCTGTGAAACCGTGTCCCTAAGCACATATCTACACCTCTCATAAATACCTCCAGGGCTGGTCACTCAACCACTTCCCTGGACAGTCTGTTCCAGTGCCTGATAACCCTTTCAGAGAAGAATTTTTTCCTAATAGCTGGTCTAAACCTCCCCTGGCACAACTTGAGTCTCTTTCCTCTTGTCCCACCACTTGCTAAAGAGAAGAGAGTGACTTCCCACCTTGCTACAGCCTCCTTTCAGGTAGTTGTAGAGGGCAATAAGGTCTCCCCTCAGTCTCCTCTTCTCCAGACTAAACAACCCCAGTTTACTCAGCCGCTCCTTGTAAGGCTTGTTTTCCAGACCCTTGACCAGCTTTGTTGCTCTTCTTTGAACATGCTTGAGCACCTCAATGACTTTCTTTGTAGTGAGGGGCCCAAAACTGAACACAGTATTGGAAGTGCAGCCTTACCAGTGCCAAGTACAGGAGAATCACTTCCCTGTTACTGCTGACTACACCATTTCTGATACTAGCCAGGATGCTGTTTGGCCTTGGCCACCTGGCCACACTGCTGGCTCATCTTCAGCCATCTGTTGACTAAGACTCTCAGGTCTTTTCTGCCTGACAGTTTTCCAGGCACTCATTTTCAAGATTGTAGCGTTACCTGGAGTTGTGATTCAAGTGTGATCCAGCACTTGGTCTTGTTGATCCTCATGCCATTGGCCCATTGATCCAGCCTCTCCAAATCCTTCTGTAGAGTCTTCCTACCCTAAAGCAGATCAACACTCCCACCCAACTTGGAATCATCAGCAAACTTACTAAGGGTGCACTCAATCCCCCCATCTAGATCACTCATAAAGATAGTAGACAGGAGTGTCCCCAGTACTGAGCCCTGGGGAACACCACTTGTGACTGGCTGCCAGCTGGATTTAACTCCATTCACCACAATTCTTTGGGCTCAGCCATCCAGCCAGTTTTTTTACTCAGCAAAGATTGCACCCATCCAAGCCATGAGCAGCCAGTTCCTCCTGAAGAATGCTGTGGGAAATGGTGTCAAAGACTTTATTCAAGTCTAGGAGATCAGGTTTGTCAAACAGGACCTGATTTTCCTAAACCCATGCTGACTGGGCCTGATCACCTGGTTGTCCTGGATTTGCCACTTGGTGGCGCTCAAGATGATCTGCCCCATAACCTTCCCTGTCACTGAGGTCAGACTGACAGGCTTGTAGTTCCCTGGATTCTCCTTCTGGCCCCCAAGATCTGCCTTGTTGGTCTTTCCCTTGATTCTTACCCATAAACACTCAACCCTTCCATCACCTTCATCAAGCTCTAGACAGTAAAGAAACCCCTCCCTAACACACAGGGCTACCCCACCGCCTCTCCTTCCGTGCTGTATGTCCTGAAGAGTTTATAGACATCCACTGCAGCACTCCAGTTGTGTGACTCATCCCACCATGTTTATGTGATGGCAACTGTTCCACAGTTTTCCAGCTGCACAATGGCCTCCAACTCCTCCTTTTTGTTGCCCATGCTGCATGCATTGGTGTAGATACGCTTCAGTTGAGCTATTGATCCCACTGGCTTTTTTTAGGGGAGAAGCCTTAATTCCTATGTGACTGTTCTCAGGCACTTCTGTGGTTTATAACACATGAATAACTCTCGGTTTTTTGCTGTCACATGATCCTCCATCCCCTACCTCCAACTTCCTTATGAATATTCAGTTTGTTCAGACAAAATGTGACTAATTAAAGAAGTCATGTGCAAATCTTACAAATTCATGTTAATCATTCTCTATGAATTGTGAGATCCCAACTTCATACCTCCCTTTTAAATGATGTCAAATAGTGCGGTACTTCCTCCAGGGTGTCTGCTCACTACTTCGTGCTAGTTAGATCAAACATAAATTCACAGTTATACTTCTAGGCTCTACCATCTCTACTTATGAAGGAAGGCATATTCTCTCTTTTTTTTTTTTTTTTTAAATAATTTCTTTTATTTTCTTTAGGCTAAACAACCTCCTCCTCCTAATAAGTAAAAACTCCATTGGAGCATATGTACTTGAGACCGGATGGTTAGTTCATTTTACAAGACAAAGAATAATCCAGCTGTTCTATCTTAGATGTGTTGTGGTTTTATCTTCAAACGTATAAAAACCCCTTAATTTATCCTTGAAAAATTTTCAAGGAATGGGTAATAAAAGTGTTAAAGCCTCTCCCTGTGGCAGCAGAGCCTCCTCAAAGGGTCTCAATCAGGACAATCTGACATCTAATACGGCCACTAGATTATAGGCAAACAGCCCTGAGGCTTGGAGGGCATGTCGTAGAAAATTTAGTTGTTTAAAAAGAGGGAAATGAGTATTCTGAAACAATAAAACTTGCTACTTCACATAGTTGTGAGGAGCAAAAGACCTTCCTAAGTTGCAATAGCTGCAGTCAAGTTCATTTGTCAGTATCAAATGCAAATTCCACTTTGCACAAAGAGAGGGGAGTATCAAACATCATGTCTCAGAGGACAGCCAAAGACCCCTGAATTCATCTGGAGAGAAAATTCCTTCCTCACGTTTCTTCCCTACCTGTCTTGAGTTCCAGCTCTAGAGCACTAAGCTTCTGTTCACAGATCTGCTAGGACTCAGGCTTCCTTGTCTCAGCGTGCTTCTTGCTGTGTCCACTGTGACTTCAACAAAGGGTGGTGACGAGGATCTAAAGATGGTGGGGAAGAGGATCTAGAGATGTGTCCTGTGGGCAGGAGATCCAACAGTCATGCTGGTTCCCAGAGCAAAATGACGTGCATCAGCTTGACCCTGCCCAGAGCTCAGTCTCCATTTCAGCCTGGGAAGAAAGTAATTTTCAGTGTGCTTGCTTAACTTCAGTTTAGGCAGTAATTTAAATAGAGCCTAAACCTTAGCCTGCTTCAATCTACTGCCAAACTAATTGCCAATAGAATAAAGCTTCAGCTTGTAACATACAACCTCAGGACCCGTACAGTAAATATTTCTTCTTGGGGCACTCAGTTTTTCTCGCTGTGCTATGAGAAAATTCCTTTCCACTTTATGCTCAAGTTGTCTGAACTGTAGCTGCCTTGAGATTTCAGCTTTATTATTGCTTGGCCTGAGCCTTGAATCCTCACAAGAAGCACATGAATGCCTGACCTGCAGAGAGTACAAGCACATCTGTTGCAAGTGGATTGGAAGAGATACCTACATCACTGTATGCACATGCTAGAAAGCTAACTGAAATTGTGACTTCTACATAAACTGCTTTCAAATTTAACGTGGCTCCTGAGTACTTCCGTTGCCCAGATCACATAACTAGCAAAAAGGAGTCCACTGAGACCCACAACAAGAAAGAAGCGTAATAGAAAATCAAACACGCCACTTAAAGCAGCAAGGCATCGAGCAGGAACTTGTACTAAGATAACTTTCAATGTACTCTGAGGCAAAAAAAACCAATGTATCAATGATTCTCTAAAGCGCTGACCACAGCAATAAAGTTGAGAATGAAAGTAGAGTGCTGTCCTACTTGGATGAAAGTAAGGTTGCTGGAAGGAGAAAAATAGAACCTAATAACTTATAAGTGGGAATATGCAGCCTCAATCTGTTACACCTGAGAAGGAGGCATGGGGGGAGAAGGAATAAAAACGAGGAGGTAGTAGATGTTATGTTTCACCCAAGAGGAAACGGGTACTTAAGTGTGGCTTTAACAGCATTGTATATTTGTGAGTTAAAGGCCTGATTGCATATAGAGGATGTAATTAGCACACAGTAGAAGATGGGACATGCAGGGAAATGGCCAGAGTCAAGACCAAGGATGGCTGTTTGAAACAAGATGATATTCTGGACAAACAACATGGCAGATAGAGTGCTGCATCTCCATTGCAGCCTTGAACTTAGCATTGAAGTAAAACTTGTGGCATCGTCTCACAGGAGCCCTGAAAGATACAGAAGGTAACAAAAAAAAGCCAGGCTTTCTGAAATGAAGAATGCCAACAATTTACACTCAGATAAAAAGTTCAGTCTGTTCACAAGCCACTCTGAAGCATCACGATGAAGTATACTCATGACTGTAGCTGGATATTACTATAAGGAAACCTGTGTTAGGGTAAAACGGTAAAGAACTATCCCAAACTTTTTTCTGAAAGTTGTATTACAATATTGCAAAAATATAACTTCAAAGAGAGCAACAAATATTCTCTGAAAACTGCAGGCATGGAGCCATGCTTTGGTCACGCAAAGGGCTGCATACAGTTGCCAGTTCTAACTGGCAGGAGATTTTCTACCCAAGGCTATCCACTGGCTTCATGCTTAATCTGGTCTGACACCTCCAAAAAGCATGAGAGTCTGGCTCCTGGGCTCTGTCCTCAGTCATAGTGCAGCACACAGGTACAAGTATGGTGCAGACCTCCAGCATCAACAGCAAAGAACACACATGTGGCCAAGCATGGAGGGATGTTCTGTAAAACTGTGCCCAAGATCAGGCTGACTGAAATATTTCACCACTTAAAGTGCTAAGAATAAACTACTGACCTTGAGAGGACAGTCATCTGAACATCCTATGGCTCATACTTAACTTTGCAGAAGCTTAATAACTTTTAAATTGCTTAGCAGTTGGTAGTACCTCTGCTTCAAAAGATATAAATGTGAAAAGCAATAAATATTTTTGCAAGGATTTTCTTCCTCCAAGAGAGTGAATTAATCTTCAAAAAATTCTTCCTTGGTTATATACCACTACCCTCTAAAACTTAAAATGTTGCAGGAATATAAAATAAAATCTCATATTTAAATCACACAGAATCACAGAATGTTAGGGATGGGAAGGGACCTCAAAAGATCATCTAGTCCAATCCCCCTGCCAGAGCAGGAACACCTAGGTCAGGTCACACAGGAACATGTCCAGGTGGGTTTGAATGTCTCCAGAGAAGGAGACTCCACACCCTCTCTGGGCAGCCTGTGCCAGTGTTCTGTCACCCTCACTGTGAAGAAATTCTTCCTCACATTTATGTGGAACCTCCTATGTTCCAGCTTGCACCCATTGCCCCTTGTCCTATCATTGGATGTCACTGAGAAGAGCCTGGCTCCATTCTCATGACACTCACCCTTTACATATTTATAAACATTAATGAGGTCACCCCTCAGTCTCCTCTTCTCCAAGCTAAAGAGACCCAGCTCCCTCAGCCTTTCCTCATAAGGGAGATGTTCCACTCCCTTCATCATCTTTGTGGCTCTGTGCTGGACTCTCTCAAGCAGTTCCCTGTCCTTCTTGAACTGGGGAGCCCAGAACTGGACACAATATTCCAGACAAATAACAGACACAATATTCCATGCCTCACCAGGGAAGAGGAGAGGGGGAGGAGAACCTCTCTTGACCTACTAACCACACCCCTTCTAGCACACCCCAGGATGCCATTGGCCTTCTTGGCCACAAGGGCACATTGCTGGCTCATGGTCATCCTGCTGTCCACCAGGACCCCCAGGTCCCTTTCCCCTACACTGCTCTCCAGCAGGTCAGTCCCCAACTTAGACTGGCACATGGGGTTGTTCTTCCCCAGATGCAAAACTCTACACTTGCCCTTGTTATATTTCATTAAATTTCTCCCTGCCCAACTCTCCAGGCTGTCCAGGTCTCTCTGAATGGCAGCACAGCCTTCTGGTGTGTCAGCCACTCCTCCCAGCTTTGTGTCATCAGCAAACTTGCTGACAGAGCACTCTATTCCCTCATCCAAATCATTGATGAATCTACTGAATAGTACTGGTCCCAGTACCGGCCCCTGTGGGACTCCACTAGTCACAGGCCTCCAACTAGACCCTGTCCCATTGACCACAGCTCTCTGGCTTCTTTCCTTCAGCCAGTTCACAGTCCACCTCACTACTTGATCATCCAGACCACACTTCCTCAGTTTAGCTGTGAGGATGCTGTGGGAGACTGTGGTAAATGCAAACCTTCTTGCTTTCCTCTATCTTTCCCCAAAATCCCCACCCTTAGAAGAACTGAGTACTTAAGAACTCTGAACTTTCCCAGAATGAATTTTAGTTGCACCAGAACTTTCTTCTTGGAATGGAAATCAAGTGTTTAAATGACATAAGTAATGGGTATTAGACTACTTTAAACTACTATTATAGCCAAATCAAAGACTTTTTAAATCTTTCAAAATATCAAGCCCACATCCTAGAAGAAATTCTAAAGAAAAATTAAAATTCAAACTAAACATTTAAACATTACCACAGATGCTGACTTAAAGCATGACTTTTATGTTAACTCATTTTATTATTTTTTCATTCTTCTCCATATCTTCTGCAAGCCACTAACTACATATTCATGAGGTACAAAAATGAAAGCATCTTCACACACTTTCTGCTAAGTTTTGCTTAACGTGTTCTGACAATTTGTTGCTTGGTGCTGTAGAAAGCCTGAAGTCTCCACACCACCTTGGCTTTCAGTTCTTTCACTTTACAGTTGTCTTAGGCCTCATATGCACAGTTCCTTTGCGACTTTAAGAATACAGCTCCACAGTACTCTAAAACATATTCCTTTCAAAATGTGTTGCTTAGAACACAGTCTTTGAAAGGAATATATTTGATTACAGATTTTTGAAAACTGAGCCAGTTTTCGATGTCTGTGTCTCCAGAATACATATACTCTCTCTTTCATTCTAGAGATGACTATTCCAAATAAGCGACAGATCACACAGGCAATTAAAAAAAAGGAACCATTGTTAAATTTAGCCTTCAGAAGATTCTGAAACAACTGTTTCACATAAACTAGACGTCTTGGCATCTATATTTAAGTTAGATAGAGTAGTTGGTGGACATTAAAGCAACTACACTAATGGATTCAAGATCTCACCAAATCATATTTAATACTTAGGATAAAGGCTGGATTGATAGCCCTGGAAATAACTACTTGTTTTTCCACAGAACAGGATAATGTCAACAGATGCATATAGTATTCGCATAGCCATGAGAGGAATCGCTGCTATTGTGAAATCATGCTTTCACTTTACCTCTAATTCAAACCTCACCGTTATGCTAAGACCCTGGAAGAGAAGTTGGCTGCTGTGATACAGACAAGGTAGGGAGGCATAAATTCCAGAAGGAACAATCTACTTGATAAGATTAGCAATTGAGGTTATAATCTGAGTTTTAGCCCGAAAGTCAAACTGAAGGAATCTGTAGACAGCCTTGTGCAATATATGATCTCTCCTTAGAATGTTTTCACAGCACAAAAATAAGGAAAGCTTCTAGGATTTAGAACAAAATATTTAGTTTAAAAATTAAAAAAAGTGATTACTCAATGTCATTACTCACAGAATCACAGAACAGCCTTGGTTGGAAGAGATCTCTAGGATCATCGAGTCCAAGCATTAACCTAACACAGCCAATTCCTCACTACACCATGTCCCTTAGCATCTCATCTACACATTTTTCAAAACCCTCCAGGGATGGTGAATCCACCACTGCCCTGGGCAGCCTGTTCCAATGCCTGACAACCCTTTCAGTGAAAAATTTTTTCCTAATATCCAAATCTAAACCTACCCTGGCACAACTTGAGACCATTACCCCTCGTCCTATCACTGTTACCTGGGAGAAGATGCTGACCCCTGCTTTGCTACAACCTCCTTTCAAGGTAGTTGTAGAGAGTAATGAGGTCTCCCCTCAGTCTCCTTTTCTCCAGACTAAACAGCCCCAGCTCCCTCAGCCATTCCTCATAAGACTTGTGCTCCAGACCCTTCACCAGCTTCATTGCTCTTTGGACACGTCTTTTGGACAGTTTTCTGCTCCTACTGAAGAAGCTGAGGAGGCTTCCGAGTTTGTGCTCATAAATTATGAAATCTCTTTTGAGAAAGAAATTATTTTTATTAGTGCATTTTGAGTCAAGTATTGACTCAATAACCTCATGTCCACTACCTAATTACTATAAATCTGTGAGATTTATGCAAGAAAGATATGGATATTCTGCTATGTTAAAACTGTTCTATTTTATTTTGTGTACGACAGTTATCTAAAGAGGCAAACAATTACTACTTAAAAAATCATCACATTTCATATTGTCTGTTGAGTTTCCTTTTAAAAATATTTAAATGAATAAAATCTGTTATATAGGTTATAACTTGTGAAAGTTATGAAGAATGAAAATAAGACCAATGTTGGATTTTCATTATATTTTACATAAAATGCCTTTTAAGTTCAAGTAAGCTGTAATGGAAACTGTTTTACCAAGTGTCTTGGGATAAGTTTAAAATAAGCATAAAGAGTCTCATATCAGAATACTAAATTATACTATCAAAAAGAACATCTTAAACCCTTTCAAGACTGTACTATCCACTGCACAAACATTAAAGCTGTCCAGTTTGTAAAATCAGGCTGTGATTTACAGCAAGCCTTGTACAAAATGATCTCTCATGCTTACCTGTTGAAATGAAGTAGTCTCTTATTTCAGCAGGCAAATAAAATACCTTTTACTACTGATATAAGCAAGAATGAGAGCAGAGAAATCTTAGATCCTTAGATTTTTAAGCTCTCATTATTTCAGAGGTTATCAGTCTAAAGAGATTCCTTCATTTTCCAAACACCTTACCAAGTGACTACCTGTAAACTCTTTGTCATGAATTCATGCAATGTTTGGCACAGACAAGAATACAGCAGAGTATTCCCAGGAAAACACCTGAGTGGCTTAACTAGTGAATCATTTTTTTTTCTCCTGCATGCTTTCTAATTGCTGCAAAAAGTGAGGCAATGGCTTTATAATCAAACCTTCTCCAGAGTGGATATAGAACTGATTATGGCCCTATAGGACACGTAATACAATGTAATAAAACCATCATAAAGCTTATGTGTATGGTTAATGAAGTAAGACTTCACAGGCAACTAACACTTTCATTTTTAGCAACTTTGGACTACTTGATCTACAGCCTCAAGAGTAAGTTTTTAAGAATTACTTGCTTATTTTTAAAAAGCAAATTCAAACATAATTAAATCAGGTAGTAACCTATTGCAATCCACCTGGCTACAACCAGTGCTAGAAACCAAAAGCCAACACACCACTTGAGCAAGCAGGAGAGTTGGTAGCAGCATTTGCTTATCTTCTGCCCAGAAAAGCACTTCAGAGAAATGAGAAACCTTAGCACTGGGTTCCCTGTTTGCTGATAAGAGGCAATGGTGAGATTTGGAGGTCACTGTTCCAGGTTGCTTTCCATATTCCATCTTGAACCCTCAAAGGGGCTGTCCCAGCCACTATTTGTCCCAAGTTTCAGTTCTACCTACCCTTGTTCCTCATTAGTTTTCCATGAGGACCCCTCACTAAAACTTTCCTCATTATCAAGATTCTTTTCCCTTCAACACACAGAAGACTTGCTCTCAGTAAAAGCCAACACATTTTCCAAATTTCAGTGCATTTTCATTCTTTTCCAATATCAGAGAAGAATCTATTGTTCTTTTGTTTTTATCTCAGGTGATCCAGATTCAAAAATCTCATGCAAATATGTAGTCCAGAGACTGCATAAGGCAATCCTAGGGTTAGAAAACTTTAGGCCAAAAGGTTGAAGACAAAATGTCTCAAAATGAAATTTTATAGTGAGAGAAAACAATGACTCCCTTATTACAGGTGGTGCTGCTCAATCAGATTTTCGTGCCTATCTAAAACCATTTAATATATACAGAACACTTTAAATGAATGCAGTTTTTAATTCTTTATTTTTGCACCAAGAATGAATTAACCCAAGGTCAGAACTCATGAGAGAAAGTAGATAAAGCAATGACTGAACTTTTATCCATTTTGGAATATTTAGAGAGTAATATTTTACATTAGTTATTTGTTTAATCTAGATTGTTAATAACACTGTATTAATATCTATAGTCTTTGACACTATCTTTTAAGTACCTAGGAACCATCATACATTTAGAATGATGCATAGTTTTTGATCTTCAGAATATGTTCGGAAGCTTTCCTTATCATATCCTCTGTCCTATACTGAGAAAAATATACTTTGAAAATTGCACGTAGTATTCAAATCACTTGTTGCACTGATTAACACATCTTAAATTTTTTTAATGAGTGTTTAACCAAAGCAGTATTCTTAAGCTATTGTATAAGTTATGTCTTTTATTCTGAAGCCTAAAACCACGAAAAAATTTTCACCCTACAGAAAAAATGTTTTTATAAGAATTCATGTTTAATTGTTATTTCTTGGGGACCACCTCAATATATCACCTCTGTTGTCACTACAAGGTAAAACACTTTTATTGTCACCACAAAGTATCTTATAGAACAGTAATAAAGCAAATGAAAATACTACCTCTGAAAATGCCACTGCTTATTAGAATATTTCCTGTGTAAACAAGAGGGAAAAAAACATTGAGAAAGTATACTAGTAGTTGCATATGATAGTAGGATCACACCTTTCTTGGAGGAATACCTCATCTACTCAGGAACAAAGCTTCTATACAAGCACAGCCTTGGACCACAAACTTACTGATAGAAAATATGAATTTAAACAACTAGAACTCTTGACAGTGAAGTATATCCACAAGTGGTACAGGAAACTACTGGTACAGTGAATCACAAAAGATAACAAAATATAGAGAGCTAATAATTGAGGTTTAAACTTCTAACATATGTTTTGGTGTCAATATTAAAATAGCTCAGATCATAAAATTTAACATGCACTGTTGCTAAGATATAAAATAAATGTTACAAATATAATTTTCTATAAGAGAATAAATTGTAGATTTAAAAGAGAGTTTTTAAGGCTCTCCATTTCCTACGTTCTTCCCATTAGATCAATATCTCTATGAAACTTATGTCTTTTGCCCTAATTTGCCACTTCAGGTACGTCACTATTGAATATTGCAACCATGCACATGCTGCATGTTGTCACAAAAAAGATTATAATCTCCTTGTCAACTAAATACCACAAAAACTTTGAAATTTTAAGTCCTCCTGATACTGTTTATCAATAATAGATAAAAATGGCATCTGGGTTCCTGAAAAGGAAGGTTTCTATTCTATGTTTTCCAGTGTTCTTATTAATTACCAAATTTCTACAAAATTCAGTTCAGAGTTAAAAACAAGTATTTTCATTAAAATATCTTTCATACATTTGTTCCTATGTGTAACCAGCATATAAAAGAGATCAAAATTGTAGCCTTACAAAATAATGCATTTTTCCCTGATATTTGCCTTCATCTGTTCAGTGTTAAGTATAATTATACAAACACATGAAATAGTCCTAAGTACTTGGAAATAATGTGTCAAAAAATTCAGATTGTGGCACACACTAGGTATTCAGGCTCAAAGGGAAAGGAAGTGTACCTCTGAAGCAGTGCTGAAGGTGGTGTTCACCATGTCTGCTAAATGTCAGCAGAAAAAAGGGAGGATCTGTTTCTAAAGTCCCTTAGCAACACATAAAAGTCCTTCTACTGACCTTGCTAGATGAAGTCCAGTGAAACTGGGCTGAAAAATATTTGACAAAGCAATGGAAAATTCTTTGTGATGTGTGTTAGGCAGCTGATACAGAGTAAAACTCCATTATTACTCTCTTATGTAGGAATTTAGACTATATTGCATTGCTTCATCTTGAAGTGAAACTATCAAAAAGTTAAGATCAAATAGAAAGTAAGGGCTAGAATATCAAATAGAAGGGGTTGTAAGATGCTCTTCCAAGAATGATATATCTACATGAAGTTAGAAAGAAGAATTTTTAATTCTATTGCATAGCATTTGTATTCAGTACAACTCCTGAAAACATTCAGGCATGATTCCTCGAAGTCTTGCAATATACTCAGAAAGTGATGTTGACAACTCTGTTTTCAAATTCAGTGTTTACAAACAAATAGCTATATGATTTATGTCTATATCAGTGTGAAACACCATCTGCATTAAACACTGTGTGAATAGCTACTAAGGAACATGTGCTTGATAAAGAAAAACCCAGTTCCTGAGAGAATAACATAAAATAATATAAGATATATTTAGAAATCTTCTCTTGCATATTGAATGCCAAAGTAACAAAGATAGAAACTTAAAAAAAGACAAATTCCTATCAATGTTTCAATAGATAATGCTGACAAGGGATCAAGGCTAAAATCTTCAAATGTGTGCAGGAGAGCTACATGCCCAAATCCTGTTATAATCAGTTGTACATTAAACTCACAATTCTGCTGCTGTTCTTCACGTGGCTGATCTGCAGCTTCACTGTAGGAGGAAGAACTGACTCATCTCATGGAGCTCACTCCATGGGAGTGAACTAAACTATCCATATTTGTTTTCCATATAATAATATTCATTGATATCTATTTAAACTGAAGCTGAGCTAGAGTGCAATCAAATTAACAGAAAAATAGCAAAGGATATATCTTTTCCCCACCTCAAGCAGTGGGATGTCACCTCCAGAGTCAAACTGTAGATCTTTGTATTCCAGTGTTTCCACCAAATATTAGATTGATCTCAATGCTTTCCTAAATGAAGTGGTCCTAACAAAAAAGCCCCAAACCTTAGAACATTCCTAGTAGCTATTTGCACCAAATTACAAGGACCTCAGATCAGATTTCTGTGAATCATCTTGGAAGCTAAAATTAATTTTAAAAAATCAGGATTAAGTATAACATAAGCAAACCATAAAACAATCAACTTGATAATTGGTTTCCTAATGGCCAGTGGAGCATTACCTTTTCAATGAGGGTTTCTGTCTCAGTTCCTTGTGTGCAAGCACAGGCTTTCTCTCACATCTACGAGTTGTTCCCACTCTGGGCTTTTGAGAGCAACTCTGAATACTTCCTATCATAGCATTCTTTTTAATTTTGAAAAAGGGTAGGGGGTTTTTGCTCAGACTAAATTTTGTGACTGTAAGGTGGGAAGTCTGGATAGGGATGAGATGAAGTTTCCTGAAGGATTTCTCTTTGCTACCTCCCAAAGAGGAGGAGAATTATGATTACACAAGCCAGACCTGTGTTGGACGTAGGGTTGTTTTGGGTGTAAATGGCAAGGGGCTAACAGAGGCAGAGCAATTATAAGGGGGGAGGAGAGTTGTCCGGGTTGAAGTTGAATGTGGAAAAGGCAGAGGCTAATAACACTGCAGGTGGGTAATGTTTGTTCTTTTTAATGAATTAAGCTTACTCCCTTCTGAGTTAGGTTTAATTATTAAAATAAACAGATGTCTTGTAATTAAAGAATTTAAAAAAAAAAAAAAAAAAAAACCAACCACATTTGGGAAACAAGGCAAAACAAGAGTTTCCAAGAGAAAAAAAAATACTGAAATTTTGCAAATTGTGCATTTAGAACCAGCCCATATGACTGATCTTTAAAGTGCACACACGTTTAAAAAATTTAACTGTTGTTAAAATTACACACATCCATCCACATGTTCCCTATGTAGTATAAGCTGTGAATAGCTCAATGAAAAATGCATTAGAAAAGCACTTTTGCTAGAACTTGTCTTGCAATATGTGTTGGCTTCAAAAAGGAAGAGCTTGAGGTTTTCTTCTTCACTATTCTGATAGACAACTTCTGTTGAAAATCCAAGGTCAAAACAAATAAAGACTCAGCAAGTGCAAAGACCTTGAATTATTAAATATCTATGATTAAATCTACTACTAAGAGTAGTTGTAGTGAAGTTACTGAGGTTCTTTAACTGTACTGAAGCTAAGTGTATGCAAGCTGAATAAAGGAGTAGGGATGAAAAATTCTTTTATGTTTAGTTCAACCTGTCATATGAAAAAAAATTTATACTTCCTGTACTCTTCCTTTTTCCCATTTTCTCTTAAACACAGGAGACTAAGTTGAAAAAACAACATATAAATATAATTTATCTATAAATAAGGAATCTAACACTTGTTTCATTTCAGAGAGGGATAATATAGATAAACAGAAAACAAATGGAAAATATTTTTACAGAATCTCTCCCCCTTGCACAGTACATGCTTATGACAGGTCTCACTCCCAGTCCTGGAGCTGGTCAGCTCAATGGTATTTTGAATTGTGGCAAACACTGCACATTTCCTTCTGATCTTTTTCCACCACCATTGAGTCACAACTGACCAATGCCTGTATATCTAATCCCGGCTTCCTCATGATTCGGTTGAATTGGAAATTGTAAGTGTGACTCACTGTAGTATTAGCTGCTGTTTTACTCCAGTTCATGTAAGTTGCAGGTTTGAACTCAGTGCTGTTGGGATGCAGAATAGGATAGGAGGAAATATGCATTCTGTTACATTCAAAATTTTTAAATATTCCTACTTTGTAAAGTTAGAAAAAAAAACCCAACAAAACACTAAACTTGGCAAATCATGACTAAAATTGAATAAGGACTGACATTACACGACAAATGAACCCCACAAATAAAAGGGGAGCATGCAGCTCAAGGCAAAATAATCAGACATCTGATGTCCATTGAACCTTCAGTATGACTATCTGGTTTCAATGTCAACACAAATTTTTTTTCTAGGGTATTTCATCAGACACATTGAGATCATTGAAATTGTTTTCAGTGATTCAGACAGTTTAGCTCGGGATGCTTACCCACTCACTGGTGACTAATGGCTAATATGGAAATAAAAAATCCCATGGTCTCATCTGATGGTCTAATGGTGGCTTCTTGGGGTTAGTTTTCATTGTCATACTCGGACCACATGTGTAACGCTTCACTATAAAAAAAAAAGTGTGTGATTAAGCTTTGAACTCAAAAAAAACCTTCAGTTTCCCATTACAAGAGTGTATGCAATACTAAAAACTGATTTCAGCTTCGCCTGAGTCCTTCAGTGTGTTTACTAACTAGTAAATGTTCTCCATCACTCACTAATTTTACAATGCCATCAAACTAGTTTTAACAAAAGGAAGAATAACTAAAACATACTATACTTGCATTTATTTTCCAAGATTGAGTGTAAGAGTACCTTTTGTTATAATTTTTCTGGCTGTCAAGTTGTTCTTATTCATGGCTAGTGTAGAATTTCAGTCTTCACAGTATTTGTACTAAATTGGAATAATGTAGTCTATCATTTCAAATTATTCATGATTCAGGCAGTATTGTACTCCTTCAAATCAGGCCAAATAGCATAAAAGTGTTTTCACTAAAACTAATAGTGCATTCAATTAGTTCAAAGTAATATTTATGCAAGAAACAAATGAAGCTTAACAATCTTTCTGACCTACAGCACTGGTGACGTGGAACAAAAAATCTGGTCAAGAGACACTTGCCTGAACTTTCAGGTATTATGATCCCTACAACAGTAATACTGATGGTGATGTTCAGACTAGACTGTTCAGTCAATCACTGCCTTTTCCAAGCAAGACCTGATTAGGTTTTTTTACTGCAAGTTCTTAGCTAAGGTGTTTATCCTCACAGTTATTTACTTGCAGTTTTAGTGTTTTCCAACAATTTCAGCACTAAATAGGTATGTTGATGAAACAATTTGTACAGTGGACTATTTTATTATTCTGTGTAACACTTGATAAAATAATAATATAAATAATCAAAATTCTATGCACTCCTGTATTACTGAGCTGATGAACTGCAGATGCTGTAACTTGCATTGCAGGGTTACATCTGTAGGGCATCAGTGGAAGCTGTTACTTCCATAACTACCACCTCTGTAAACGTACCCCAGCCACACTCTCCAGAATGTTTCTCTCTCGCATGTGTATGATTGCTATTAAGCCTTATGTAGGCTAATTTGTCCTCCCTTGAGAGCTGTGCAATTCCATGGTTTTCCTGCAATGACACTTTTACATAATTTTATTTTATGAGCATTTCTATAACATTTCACTGATACCAGTCTTACACAGTGGTTCTTTCTTTTTTGATCTGAGTCCTCAGATTTCTTGATATTAGAAATAAAATATCAAGAATGGAATAAATATAGCTTTTTTTATACATAATAAGCTCACGTGGAACCACAAGAAGTATCAGATCTTGTTTACCAGGGATGGTCCTTTGTAAAACAGGATGGAGGGGAGAAGGAAGGGTCTGGGCATAAGCTGGACATAGATATTACTTGCTCAAAAAAAAAAAAAAGAAAAAAGGAGAGAGCAGTGGGATCACTCTGCCTTGTAGAAAGGAGTTCAAATCCCTAGTCTAAAACAGGACACAACTGTATCCTAAACATGCCTCTATCAGATAGCCAGTATAACACATTCATACTCTTGGTTTTCCTGTTTTTTAAAAATAGTAAAGCCAATAAAGCCAGAGAGACTGACTTCACAGTTTACTAACTCCCATCACACTTACTTGACAGCTAGAAAACGTGCAATTCCCATTCTTGCTCCAAATAATTTCTTTAATGAAATATGACAGTGTCATCAGGTGTGAGTGAAACCACCTGAGTCCAGACCATTGTATAACATAACACTTTGATGGCTTGTCACCTACATTGACCAGTGATACTGCAGTAGGAAATACTGATGCCATTCCCAGCCTTAAGCTGAGATTTCTACTCCAACATCCTACTTGGTCAGCTATGAGACAGGTCTAAATTTCTCAGTGCCTCAGCCAGTCACACACGGAAAGCCTGCAAGTTTGAGGGCTGCACAGCCTGTGTGGGCAACCTCTTCCACTGTTTGACTCCTCTCACAGTGAAAAGGTGTTTCCAAATTTCTCTCTTTACAAAGTATGTCCATCACCACTGTCTCCTGTAAATCTCTCTCACACTCCACTTGTTTACTTACAAGTGCAGGGAGACAAAACACTTTGCTTCAGACTGAAGGAAAACTGCGTATCATCAGGCTTGATTCAGTCTTCTGTCCAGGATGACTCCTCTCAGATCTTCATTTCAGCATGCAACACTACTTTAATTATTAGAGTTCTGAACTTTTTTTGGAGTAAATTCTAGAACACTTCCAGTCATTCACATAACCTTTGTGAAAGAGAGCTTACAAAAAAACCCAGCACAGTACAAAATACTAGTCGACTTTGGCTGCAACTAAATGGATAAATATGAGTCTGAATGTCCAAGTCAGCAAAACTATATTATACTTTTTAATGACAGCTGCACAGCTCCTCAGCCCTGGTAGTAAGTAAGCCATGAAACTAGTTCCCATATGAAGAAAAATACCATAAACCACCCTAAAGGAATTATTTTTTATTTAAAATCTATTATTCTTTAACCAGAGAAGAGCCAGGGCATTGTCAATAATGCAGAGTCATATTCCACATCTCTGGGGTAAGCAGATTTCAAGACTTGTCTGTCCTCATGGCATTCCTACTCCTCCCACCCCTTAAATTGGAACTTCTGCCTCTTTCAATTTGTATCCATTATCCCTTGTCCTTCCGTCATGAACAGCTGTAAAGAGTCTGATTATCTTCTTGATAAGCTCCCCTTCCCTGGAAGGTTTCTGCTATGCTCCCAAGGCCTCTTTTTATAGGCATGAAGGTGGTTGCTATTGCCCTGCAAATGCCCAAGGAACACCCAGGAAAAATTTTCAGACCTTTTCCTTATTTGATATACATTTGCGATTCAAGAATTGCCTTCCTCCTTGAGCCTATTGCAAGTATATTTTACATACCTTCCAGCTGTAGTACTGGATTTAATGAACTTTGGATTTCAGGTTCTCATCCCAAAGAAACAATTATAGTTCCAAGATGCAGTTCCCATAAATTAAAGTTTACTTGTTCTTGTTAATAATTATTTTCAAGCCAGTTTTCCAGTAGGTCTAAAAAAAGTATCTGGAAGTATCATTCTAAACTCTAAAGGTTACTGGAAGTTAAGTTGCTTCTATTGATAAACTATACAACTTATAAAAAATGCTTTTCAATGAGATTTACATTGGCTGTTAGGAAGCGGAGCCCCGCTGATATTTAATCGCAAGTTGAGCAAATTTACCATTTTATTTTCAATACTTGGCAAAACCCAGGTAAAAACCTAAGATCTTTCTCACATTTATGGCCTGTTCTCATCACCTCTGTCTGAATGTCAGGAAAATCTACAACGGATATTTAGATTGCCCCACATGTAGTTCACCAGATTTTCTGCAACCATAGTCAGGAAGGCAGGGAATGAAGCTCAGTCCACCTACTGCAACATGGGGTGAACAAAATGTTTAACCCTACGTGTGACTCTGAAATTCTAAATAAAACACTAAGAGAGTCTAAGTTTAGAACTTCTGGTCAAAGCCAGTTTTGTTGTGGATTTTTTTTTTTTTTCTTTCCAATGAAACTGTCCCTTTTCCTTGGTTTAACTGTCACTCTGGCTTTCAAAAGAAAATTACTGAGCCTGTGTGTGTTGTATTTGGAGAGGGAATTGCTGGAGGAGGGATAGAAGGAAGACACAGTGAACCCAGAGACTTATAGTGTGGAATGTTTTGATTTTGTTTAGGGTGGAAAGCTGGTTTAGGAAGAAATTTCTAGCCAAAGATATTATTCTCTGAAAAAGTGGAAAACAGATTTTTAAATATGGTTGCACAGACAGCACAAAGTCCCTGGTTACAATGTATGTAATTTAAAGCAACTATTGATAACTGTGCTATAGGACTGTCTTGGAAAATAAGAATATTCTGCTTGAATCTTTGTATCCTTCCAAATGATTATGATGTACTAAAGGACTGGAAGTTAAAAGTGTGCTGAAAGAAAAGCATTCTTTGCAAAGAGAGAAGTTAAATACTGAAACAGGTACCCAGAGTAGCTTCTTAATCCATAGAGATTTAAAAACAAGAAAATAATAGTCAGCTGAACAACCTAATATGACTTCGAAGTTGTCCCTGCTTGGCAAAGTATTACGGTGGGTTGATCTTGGCTGGCTGCCAGACCCCCGCTCTGTCCTTTTCACTCCCCATCCTTGACAGGTCAGGGCAGAAAGTAAGAAAAAGCTCGTTGGGGGTCAAGATAAAAATGGGGATATCACTTGCCAATTCCTGTCATGGACAAAACAGACTTGACCTGACAAAGATGAATTTAATTTATTGCCAATTAAAATAGAGTTGGACAATGAACAAAGACAAAAAAATCTAAAACACCTTCCCCCACTGCAACATTCTTCCCAGGCCCAGCTACACTCCTTCATCCTGAACTCCTCTACTTTCTCCTATCCCCAAGCAGTGCAGGGAGATGAGGAATGGGTGGGCCATGGTCAGTCCGTAATAGCTCCTCTCTGCTGCTTCTTCCTCCTCACACTTCCCCTGGCTCCAGCCTGGGCGCTTCGCAAGGGCTGCAGGGACACACCTGCTCCAGCACCTCCTCCCCCTCCTCTCACCTTGGTGCACAAGGAAGGTGGGCAGGACCTCATGGCATCCAGAGGTGCCCTCCAACCTAGTGTATTTGGTGATGAACCTGGTTGTTTAAAGCAGGTGATAAGACATAAAAGAACAGACATCTAATTATGAAAAGCCCATTCAGTTTGATTATCTGTAACTTGACATGGGTACAGTCGGTTCTGCTTTTTATCAGCTTCCAAATTGCACATCTATTTAAAATACTTATTTGCTTGGAGGGATTGCTACTTTAAATTTCAAATTAGTTTAAGATAATAGCAGTCCCTCATGCTTTAAAAACAAATAGATGTGGCAAAGTAAAAATATTTTTGTTTTCTTTCTGACTAGGAATCTGCAAGGAAGATTAACTCCAATGCTTAAAGCACCTGTATCAAAGGCCCCCAAAGCATTAGAAACTGTCTTAATTGCATGAGTCAGTTTGCTATTAACATTACTGACATCCACTGACTGAAATATGAAAGTCATTATGAGCACACTGTAGCTGTTCTGGACAACATAGCTGGTAAGAAAGAGGAATGATGTTCAGTTTAAAATCAAGAGTTATAGAGACAGGCCTGCAATTATAGTTGTCTACATTGAACAGAAAGAAGGCTAGGTGAGCTGTTCTGTGTTGACTGTTCTAAAATATCAGATAATCTCTAAAACCCAACTCTAAAATTGGTTATTTTTTCACTGAATATTAAATTGAGAAACAAAAAGGTAGGAAGACAGTAGAAAACTTCCTGAAACAAACCCTATACCAAAATTTTCATATGACTAGGAGTTACGGTTTATTGTATCATAATCATACCTCTATATGCCTGATTTTCATGATGACTCTACTCAGTAAGTTTATTTCTTCATGCCTCTACAAACAGAAAAACATGAGTTCAATTCAGTGAGAAGAACAGGTCCTTCACAAGTAACTGACTTCAGGAACGGTTGTAGGAGCTAAAGGCTGTAATCTACCATAGATAACACATTGTAATGCAGAGAAATATGCTAGCTTGTTATTGGGTTACAGTTGTATGAAGACAGTTGTTTCTCAATTCGGGACAGAAGTGCTAGCACAGTGAGCTTTTCCACCCACATTGCTAGATGAGTTCAGCTCCATCTGCTCACAAGCCACAAGTGAATAAACTTGTGGTTCAGTAGAGGTCAATTTTTTGGATAAAACGGTGTTATATGTACAGCAGCACTGCAAAAATGAATCTCCACTAGAAGATCTAGAAGACTTGTACTACAGTTAGATGGAGCTTGAAGCAATGTTGCAGTTTATCCTCATGCTATGTGAATTTGAGGGGCTTAGAGGAGACAGAGGTCCCACATACTCATGGTCTTATTGGCCACAATCTATTGTCACTGTTATAGAGACAACCACTTCAGACAATCCTCTAAGAGGCCCCTGTTAGAGTGTGCTGCAGGTGTCCTAACTGGTCTGTGTTCTACTGTTCCTGATCTACTTCAATGTGCAGAACCTAATATTATCTTCCCACATTTAGATCTCTTAATGCACACAGTGGGATCCAGAGTAATTTTGTTGATATATTCTGCCCATGGATAAAATAATTTTAAACTGACCTTGAATTAGACTACCATGTGCAATAGAATTTATGAAAGAATGCTACTCAAAAGTTCCTGGTTTGCAGTGGAAGAAAGAACTGGAAGAAAGCTACCTGTGGTAGATGCAGCATCAGCTATGAACATTATATTGATGTTATACTCTTTAACTCAGTATGATACAAACAGCAGTTTGCATCTTTGGGACAGCTTGTGCTGCTTCTTTCTCTAGGACATAAGGAACTGCTCTGAAGCTCAGGCAAGTGCCAAGTTCTGCTGCAGGTGCTCAGCAATTGACAAGAGTTGGGCTGCCTCAATACAGTTTTCTGAAGCTGACCTTTGAAAATGGGAATTCACTAGTATTTTTCTCTTCCTTCTCAATTCAAGCCTAACTGAAAAAGAACGGCTAAATGGACGTGTCACAGGTGTAGAAAATGCACTTACTGGAAGATATAAACAAGATCTTCCAGCATAATCTTTTTTCACACCAGGATTCTCAGGATTCGCCTTTCCTTCACAAATCAACACTACATGCTTTGGATGCACTTAGCACTTCATTTCTACAAGCCAATACATCATTTTTGCTAAGATGTTTAGCCATATTGACTTTCTACTATTTCCCACAAAATATTCCTAGACCCACTGCCATTTTAATTTGTAATGACATGCAATGAATTTGTGAGTTGACTAAAGGTTCTGAAGAGATTTTATTCTCTTCACATGAAATGTCCATTTTTAATTTGCTATCAAACCCAAAGATTTTCCACTGAGTTAGCTTGTGCAATGTAGTTGCTAGGCAACCAGAATAATTTTTCCTATCATAGTTCAGCAAAGGAAGATATATGTTTTCTAGCCTGAACCTTGCAGGAGCTTTTGTGGTTTAATTAAGTCTCTAATATTTATAATCCCTTGTCACTCATATCTGTGCACACTCATTACTTTTCATTGGAGTTTCACGCTGATGGGCACAGATGTAGCAGCAGTTCTCAGACTGCCTGCTATATGCACAAGTTAATAGCAAATTACCTGGATTCATAACTTAGGAGGGAGCTGTGTAAACACATAGAGGTTTTCAAGAGCTTTCTACTTGGTGAAAAAATACATAAGTCACTAGAGTCAACTTCAAAAGTCAAACAAGAATAGCCACTGATTTTAGTGTTCTCGATGCATAAATATGTCTAGAATGATAGAATGCTTCAAAAAATAATAATGACTATAGTTTTCTGTGAACAGTATCTTACCTTTCCTCCGTAGCTTATTATTTCATATTTAAAATTGGACATATTCCATATTTAGAGGCCTCTGATTAAGTGATCCCAAATCCAGACATGTGTTCAATGCAGTAACCATGAATATAGTTTTAAAAACACAAGATTCAGCATATTCAATGAGTCATAAGATATATATAGCATTTTCAAACTGGGAGAAGATGGGTCAGGCAAGTAGATGACTATATTCCATTTAAGATTAGGACAGTTAAGAAGTAAAATAAAAAGTAACAAATTATAACAATTGTTCCCTTCAAGATGAGAAGAATTCACTACAGGAAAGGTAAAACAGCATTGGCAACAAAGTCTGCATTTTGGTGAGTAATAGTGCTGTTTCAAAGGGTTCTTCATTTCCCACTTTATTTTCAGCAGAATGATAGATTTGCAAGTTTTAGTTAAAATAACAGATTCTCTAACTGTTGAACAGATGCAATTCATTAAATGTTGGGTGTGGAAAAAAGGCGGAGTTTTTATTACCTCCACAGTGGTTTTCAGTCTCAACAACTAGGATTTTTCCTCCCACTCAGCACTTTGTTTTTAAATCCAAGAATATCAAATTAAAAGCCCCAAAACACCAAGAGCTATAGCAATAACTAGAGCTCAGTACGATTTAAGCAAGGTGTCACAGGAATTAGGTAAGGGAGGAACTTAATCATCAATGTTGGACCTCTCTAAAGAAAGATTTTCAGTATGAAACAGAACGTACAGCTCTACTATAAAAAGGTGTCACACTAGATATTCTAGCATTTTTGAAGAACTAGTTTGATACATGACAAAGGTAGGGTTAAGTGAAAGCAGTACCTGCCACAGGACCCAATATACCAACTTTGGTGTATTAGGAATGGCAAACTGCATCTGAAAGCAACATTGCAACTATAGGGGCTACCTCTGGTTTGTGTTTTCATTACATGACCATGCACAGCACTACCCTGCTGTGCTGGGGTAGCATGTGTACCCAATTTCTGCTCAGGCAATCATTCAGTTGAGTCAATCTTTCTAAAACACTGAGATGCATCTTCCATCTTTAAGCCATCACACAGTGATAGACCAAGCATGACACAAAGCAAAGAAAGATTTTTTTGAGATTATGTTCAGACCTTCACATTTATTCAGAGAACTACCCTAACTTCCAGCCATTCACAGGCTGTGTGTTTTAGCATGGGTCAAACCCACGGCATTAATAAACTATCAAAATCAATTACTTAAGCTGTTTACATTTGAAACTTGCCAACAATTATACAGTGGGCCAGATTCTACTCCGAGTGACTGAGAACTGAAAGTCCAAATGACAAAAGGGAGGAAAAAACTGACTTCCATTTAGATTTGCACCAAATATCCCAGAATTACTAAATGGTGTCAGGTGAACAACTAGTAGAATTTCCAAACATCCTGAACTGCTATGACATCTTGAAATGATAACATTATCTGTGCAGCTCCTTAACTAAAAATTGTGAAGGTAGGGATAGGCACAGTGCTGGCGAGGGTACTTAGAGAGAAAAGAAACTGAGCAGTGGAAGCAGCAACCTCTCCAGAGTAGCAGCAGCCCAGCAGAGCCCTTGGTTAGAAGGACAAAGCCAGGACAAACGTACCCTGATGACTGCTAAAGCTATCAGTGTCATTCCTTGTTCCTTTAATGTCTACAGGCAACCAAAATGCCAGAGGTAGTTTGCTAAAAGGAGAGGTTCCTAGCCCTCATTCCCACCCAGTTCACCTGTTCTAGAACAGCTGTAATTTAACACCAAATAGACTTAACTCAAGATTTACTAAAAAGCAGAAGCTTAAAAAAAAATGTAGTAAAAGAGTGTCAAGGATGTCATAGGAAGTTAATAACTCACATACCAAAAAAGGCTGCCTTTACATTTCTTTTTGTGGACACATTTCCACAGTTATGCCACACACTTTACAGTAATAGCTCACATAGAATTTTCCAGTCACTGTTCTGTCTTTTTTTTTTTTTAAAGATAACTCTGAACCAGCTTCATTCTTTTTCCTACCATTTGCAGTAAGAAGAGCCAAAAAAAAAGTGTGAGCAAGGCCTTCATCACACAATGTGCTATGAAAAACAAAGGAACAGTCTTACATGGCAGCTCCTGTAGCACATTGAGCTATTTACAGTGTCAGGAAAACTTCAAGCAACAAAGAGAAAAGACAAATCTCCAGAGACTCATAATTCCCTATTTTAAGGTAGAGTATAAGTAACGATTAAATAGCATCATTAAAATGTGGTCAAATTATTTGCCATAAACATCATCACCAAAAATTATCTTTTATCTCTTAATAGGTGTTCCAACCAGATTAGCCCTTTTTGTAAAATGAAGTCTGTAACTGCTACAACAGTGGCTTTTTTTTTTTTTCCCATATACTTTCTTGTAAGCAGATTTTTTCCATGTATTCGGTCTCCTGGCTTTCTGAAAAAACACCCAAACAAAACCAAAAAACCATCTGAAAAACCCCCAAAAAACCCAAACAACAAAAAAAAAACAAACAACAAAAAAACCCTCCAAAACCACAACAACAACACACCAAAAACCCCACCCCACACCAAACCCCTCCCCCAAAACCCCAACTCTTAGCTTAAAACATTAACTTCCCCATGGCTTGTAGTATTCAGTGAAAGTGTACACAACAGCTACTGTCTTGTCTAAGAAAGACTTTTTTACTGTGCTTTTATATATGGGCAAGATGTTGCCCTGAGGTAAGAGATTCTAAATGATGTGTTATGTAAATAAAATCAGCAAAAAGTTGATACATTCTGTAAAATGAGCCATAGGGAAACCTCTATCTGTAAATTTGAACCCTGTCAAATATTGTGTAATTTTTAACAGTCTAGATTATCTCTTGAAGATATTGTATCAAGTGGGGTCAGAAATACACCTTTCTGAAATCTTAGTTTTATTAAATAAAATGGAAAATATCAGAATCAAATGTCTTGATAAAGAACAGAAACCAAGCCACTCATATTCCTGAAATAACTAGCAGTGGACAGATTTTGGCAGCAAGGGCAGCACTTGCATTTTAAAACTTATCTGAAGCTGTTTTAAAAATAACTGGTCTGTCAACTTGAGTCAATCATTTTATTTTTTTAATCCTCTAATACTGTGTACCATTCCTCTCCAAGGAATGTTTCCGGTGCACTGTCATGTTGCATTAGGGAGTCGATATGGAGATTGCATATATTGGTAAAATAATTAAATTCAGTCTTTATCCCAAGAGAAAGTACATCAAATATAAATTGGACTCAATCTCTTACATAAATTGTAAAATACTTTAGGGTTGTTACATGACATTTTTGTTGGTTTCAAAGCAAAATCATGACTTAAGAACAGCAGCTTTCCAGTGAGCAAAATTACCTTGTTTTTGTCAATGTGAAAGTTAACACTGCTGAAACATATTTCAGTGAAGCACTTCATTGAATGCTCCTGAACATTAGCTGGATATTTTTAACTATACAGTTTGATTACTTTTTCAAAGCCATGCTAGAAGTATGGCCTTCTCAAAAGGTCCCATACCTACTCCTTAGCTTACCTAGCATAAAGTGAACACAGATTTTGATCAAATATCTATTTTTGTTTCTTTGCAACAGAGCACCTGCCATGCTTCAGTCCTTTGGAATTCAGGAGTCCAGGATTTTTTTTCCTGTTCACAGTTTCTTCTCTAATATTTTACATTAGGTTGGAAGGAAGAAGTATGGTCTTTTCTGCCATAGAACTAAGTGACTCCAGACTAATCCAGATCTAAAATAGGACTCTCTCCTGATGTTTTTTCAATCACTAAGCCTAGCACAAAGGACACAGCCAGCAGCAAAACAATCCAGTAACCAGATTCTATTGCACACAAGAATGTCAGTATATGGGTGAACACTGGGGGTACACACAAGTCAATCAGATTACACATAACAGACATCAACCCCAGGGACGACACAGCACAACCAATAATAGGTAGAATAAACAAAGAAACAAAATCGCCCATAGAAAAAGTGGGAGATAACCAAGTCAATAGGCTGATCATATAGGATAGAAGTAGCCCCATACTGTTCTTCCATGAAGCCAACATTTGCAAATGCCAAACCTGACCTGGGCCCAGTTGCAGGGAGAGTCAGGAGGTCTTTCCCCAACAGGAAACTCTTCAAAGTGCATCCACCTCACAGACAGACACCCCACCCTTCCTGTGAGTGGTCCCAGCTTTTATCCCCAAACAGGACACCTGGCACTCATTGACCCAATGGGGGCACCTGGGGCTTGTTTACCCAAGGGCTTTCCCTGCAAGGTCAGCCACACCTTGGAGGAAAGCCAAAAGGCAAACTCATCCCCTCCTTTTGAAGGGCTGTGGGAACCACCCATATGTCAACCTTAATTCAGGGCTCGGGGTTCAGACCCCAGCACTTCACCTGAACAAAATCTTTCTGCTTTTTCTGTTACCCAGTCTATTTTTGTAGCATTTACTTTCCCATGTCCAAGATGGGTGCTAAAGAATATCATTAATATCTGTTAGCTATTCTGCTGCTGTGATAATTAATTCTTCTAAATATATTCTGGATGTTGATCTCCTTGGCTTCAGCCATTTTATTACTACTGATCTGGAAAGATATGATCCGGTCATGGCATTCACATGCATCAGGAATTTCTTCAGCAAGAACCTTAAAAACAAGTTTATCTAAACTGAAGCATTGCATTTCAGTAAATTATGTATTCTGACAATGTTATTCCTCTGCACCATTTGTTTCCTATTTCAGAAAATACAAGTATTTCAGATTAGGAAAAAACCATTATATCCTCCATGAATTGTGATGTATAAGTCACTACTTACCTAAAGATTTTATTGACAGCATGGAGCAAATTGTATATTCTACTAAGCATGGATTTAAACAGCTGGGTAATAACTTAGTAGTAGTTGTTCTGTTGTCTTTTATATAGATCTCTCCAGTAAGGGTACATATGAATGTTTAAAATGTGAATAAAGGATGGATTTAATGTTTTCAAAATGTATTAAGGTATCTATGTTTGCTAAAGCCACCAATATATAACATTTGCAATAATTACAAGCATTATCAGCTCGATTTGACATCCCTCACATAGAATGATTTTTCCAAATAAGAACAGGATTCATATACATTTAGGATAAACATCTTAGCTCTGGAAGATGCATTAAGAAAAAACCCCACAGAATAGTCATAAAGTAAGAGAAATGAACTAGCAATAGTAATTTGAGTTTGATGGGCCATTGTCCAGTTATAAGGAAATTTTACTATAGATCTCTTTTTACTATCCTGGCATAATAAATGCTAAAAGTTTATTGCTTTTTTACTAAAGCCATATGTTACAAAGAGGTGAAAGTCCAGCTTTAGAAAAATATTAATCAACTGAAAAAAATGTGCTTCATTTTGGTTAATGTATCATATGACATGCAACAGTATAAAAGCCAGGAAGTTAGTACAGCAGACAGAGCAGAGGCTAACAGCGTGCAATGTGAATGTTCTCAGCATCCAGTAGCAAGCTGTAATGAGAGCCAGAAGAACTTTGTTTTCAGTTGAGATTGCAGAATTTCTGATACAGTAACATCTTTCTTACAACAAGCTATGGAGCATAGTGTAGAAACAGAAAGAGATGCATCCAGCTTTTTCACTCCTTTTGAAAGATCTCAGGTCTGCAAGATCTAAATAGCTTTACACACACAGAGGAAATTAAAAAGGGATACAGATTTACAAAGTGAGAACTTAATTTTTTTATTTTTTTGCGAAACAAATTATTGACAATCACTGCACAGTTGCTCTTTAATTTCACTAATAATTGTTTTAAACCAGTAAAAAATATGATGTATAATCCTTCTAGCTAGTACAAAAATTTTAGTTGTAATATATCTATCAGAAACATATGTCTAACAGTTAGTAGCAATAGACTAGACTGTGAACCATATAAGCATAATGAGATCAGTTATCTCAAATTGAATAGCGCAGGTTGTTACCACTCTCAGTTTCAATGCTGTATTAGAAATCTTCACAATTCATTCATTCATTAAAATAAAGGAAGTACTTTACCAACTATGACTGTTTTGGGCCATAAATTAGCTAAAACTAAAAATCTGATGAATGTTTTCACCCAAAAGAACTACTTTTTTCTTCTTTTTCTTCTTCCTTGGTAGTCTTCAATTAACTGGGATTAGATTTTACTGAAATTATCTGGTTTGGGCATAATCTTACAGATCCTCACAAAAAAACTCCAAACATAGCCCACTGAGAAGAATAGATGTCATGGCAGACTGCAGGAGACCTGCTTACAACCTACCTTACAAATACAAGCATCCTTGATTTTAATTTATTGAAACTGAATTTTGAATAATGAAAAAATTCAAAATGAGACATCTGGACAGTTTTGAAATCAAGTCTTACAGAAGGTTATCTAAGGCAAATAGGGCTGCAATTTACAATCAAAGTAGGCCTGCTGGCCTTGGCAAGCTTCTCTCTTCTAACCCTTTCCGTGTTGTGAGTGATGCATTGGTTTTCTTGAATAATTCAAACCTGATCCTCCTATTTGATCAATTGTTCAGAGCTTAACCTTGAAACTGAAATGGCGCCAGAGACTTGGCTAGTGCAGCCTTGATCAAGAAAATTTACATCCTGAAACCATTCCAAGAAACAATATTAAATATGCAAATAAAATTAAAGAATGTAGTAGCTTTAGAAAATGTTTATAGAAAAGTATTTCAAGTAGTTTCCATTGATGATAAATCAACCAGAATTCTTTTAACACAACAATTTACAGTCTTTAACAGGAATGTAAGGAATCCCTGTTCTACATAATACAGTTACACCATTTTGAGCGGTAAAACGTGACCACATTCTTGAAGATTTGGAACACACTCAGCGAACATAAGGGCAAACAAACTGCTATGGTGCTCTTAAAAGGTTTGTTTTCTTTCCCTTCCTTGAGCCCCAGCTGCTGTACATTCAATTGTTCTAAGGCAAGAATCACTGAGTCAAGATGAGGCTTTCAATGTGCTTTCAGATTTCTCTTTGGAATACACTTCTCTCTGTCCTACTGTTCCAAGTATGAAGCGACTTCAGGTCAACCAATGCGTGACCCAAGACAGCTGAAGTCTTTGTATACGATCTGGCTTTGACTTAAAAATTACAACTTTTACTCACAGTTTTCCTCCTGATGGAGGATACCAAAGTTACAATTTCATCTGTTTAAGAAAGACTTTGTCCTCTTTGGGCTATAAACAGGAGCAATGTTTCATAATTTTTTTTTAAATGAGTGTTACTAATATCTGAAATACAGTGAATTATCTTTCTTCTTTAGTCTGAAAAACTCCCTGAAAAATTTGTTTGTGGCAATTAAGGCACAGACTTCCCAGGTAGTGCAGAAGGAAAGATGCTTTATTAGTACATCAGCTCCAATTTATACTGCTACAGTGCCTATTAATAGGTCGGTGCACATTTGTACTGTAGCTATTAATAGATCAGTTCATATTTATACCCATAGCTCAGTAGTTTACCTTTAATACTCCTATCGTCTTACAGGCTAATTGAACCCATGCTACTTATCCACTTCTTGTTCATGTTCTGTTATTGTTTCTACCTCTTATCTCCATGCACGTAGCTAGTTCTTGTACTTTCCCACTAGCTCAGCCTTGTCTTGCTTCTCCACACTTGTTTAAAATGTCATGTCATGTAAATATCTAAACTGAATATTTTTAGAGCCTTCTCCTCTTATTCTTCCCTCATCATGACAGCAGATAGTACACAGGTAAAGGGAGGGGATGGGATGGAAATAAGATCAACATCCACTACTGGTATGTGGCTTCTTGCAAGGTCTCAGCCCACATAAATCTATGGGCCCAGAGTGAATCCAGCCCAGGGTGCTAGGAGAAGTGGCTGACATTTTTGCAAGGCCACTGTCTATAATATTTGAAAAATGGCACAGACCAGGGAATGTTCCTGATGACTGGAAGAGTGCAAATACCAAGTATTGCATCTGGGTCAAGATAACCCAATTGCCCAGTACAGGCCAGGGTCTGTGTGGCTGGGGAGCAGCCTTGCTGAAATGGATCTGGGTGTCCTGGTGGACAACAAGCTGAACATGTGTCAGCAGTGTGCTGCTGCAGCAACACAGGCAAAATGGATCATGGGCTGCATCTACAGTCATTACTATCAGAGATAGATATGTGATCATCCAACTCCACTCTGTTTTTCAGGCTGCACATGGAGTACTGTGTCCAGTTCTGGTCCCCACATTTCAAGAAATATGTGGACAGATTGGAGAGTGTCCAAAGGAGGGCTATGAAAATGATCAACAGTCTGGAGAACCTGCCCTATGAGGAATGACTGAAGGAGTTCAGCCTTTTCTCTGGGGAGAAGGCTCAGGGAGGACCTCACTACAGTATTCCAGTACTTAAAGGGCAGCTACAAAGAGGACAGAGGCTCCCTTTTCACAAGGAGCCACATGGAGAAGGCAAGGGGTTACAGGTACAAGTTGCACTAAGAGAGGTTTCATCTCAACGTAAGAGAGGTTTTTTTATGGTAAGAACAATCATTCAATGCCATAACCTCCCCAGGGGCATGGTAGACCCCCACCACTAGAGATTTTCAAGTTGCAATTGGACATGGTGCTAGATAATCTCAGATGAGAGGCTCTCTTTCCCACTAAAAGCTGGATCAGATGATTGTTTGACCATTACAACCTGGGCTATTCTATGAAATCTGGAATTATCTTCAGTAAGAAATTATCTGGCTCCTGCCATTGTTGCATGGTTCTTTCATTAACAAGTGCCTGAATCACTGTGATTTACAGACTTATTAAAAGATGAATGTATGAGTTTTTCTACAGTTTTTCAGGTGCAATTTGCTTTGCTGGTATGCTTGCTATAAATATTTATAGGACCAGCAGGACAATAGAAGCTTGAAAGCAAATCTACAATTTAATCTGTAGGCATTTCTATAGTAAAATACTTATAACACACTACATTCCACTGATATTTACAAGTGAATGGCAACTCCAGCACATATAGGCAATATTAACTCCACCTTAGCCTCTCATCAGCACAATAAGACATGAAAAGATTTAAAAGTTACTACTATGTTTCAACTTATTTAAAAGAAGCCAGTAAACACAGAGAATATTGTGCAGTGCAGTCATCATTAATGGGGGGCACTTTTTAACAGAGCCCTCCACTTTTCAAATGTTTTACTGTTCTTGGCCTTCACTCCCATTTGCCACCCTGGTTAGGCTGTCACCAGCCCCACTTACACCACCCATACAAGAACAGACATGACTACCAGTGATTCGATCCTTTAGCACATATTTTGAAAACAATTTCAGATCGTTTTGATACTGGCACAGTAGTGGGCCACACAATGTCATGCCAGACAGTTTAATCCTCTACCAGATTCTGAAGAAATTTTGTTGCCCTTCTAGGTCTCTCTCCAGTTGAAATTCAGGGATGATCTGTGCTCCTATCACTACTATGTACCAAAAGGATTCATCCTTTCCTTCCCCTTTCATAAAACTTCAGTCCTGTAAGTCTTTTAGATCTATTTTGTGTTCAGACCCAGTCCTAGTGTGACGGGTAGCTTCATTTCCAAGCTGGCAGTGCTGTGGATCTTTCAGTGTACATCAATTTAAACCTTCCAGGTATACACATCTTCGGCAGGCAAAGTCAACTAATCAGATCAGGAGATCAAAGAATCTACAATACATATGTAAAAAGACTTTGCTTATTCACCACTGAAAAAAGAAGGCTCAGAAGACTGCCTATATATATAGGTTTGCTGTAGTAGTAGTATTAGCAAGGAAGAGTCACAAAATAACCTTGGTTGGAAGAGACCTCTAAGACCATCAAGAAATAGTTAAAGTCTATATTGGCACAAAAATAAGCTGGTAATTAAAATATACAGTCTTCTAAGCAAAAAACATTTCTAAATATCTGGAATGTAAAGAAGCAGAGATCATACCTACAGTTACAAAAAAAGAGAAAGGCGATAACGGACTGATAACCTGAAGAGTTTGTTACAAGCATATATTTTTATGTTCTCTGTTTGCCAAAACAGGTTCCTGCCTACAATTTTAGCAGACTGGAGTTAATGCATCACTTTTTTTTTTTTTTTCATTTTAATGCTAAGAGAAAGTAAGCTTAGTATTTCCACATTTCACTTTAAAGTGGGAGTGGATGATTCTTTATTTGCATGTAAAATGTGAAAGATGTATAAAAATAAACAGAGATTTAAATTATTTATCTTAACCAGCACTAGAAATAGCAAGTAACTTTGGAAAACATATTGAGTATGACAAGAAAAATATGGCACTATTTTCCCTCAGACAGACCTCTGTATTTCGAAGGACAGAACTCTGAAAGCTGTAAGAACGGTGTGAAGCAGAGGTTTGTGCAGGAGGAGACAAGTCATCAGAGATCAGAGGCACTATTTCTGACAGGGCTGCCTACCAAATTGGTCTGTAAGAAGGGAAAAGAAATACATAAAGCCTTCAAGAGAGCCTGGATTTCCTCATACTCTTATAATACAATATATTCCAAGACCTTTTGTATATTTTAACCCTTAACATACTTTAGACATACTTTATCTACTATTTGTTTCTGTTCCCAGCAAGTCCTATTCTGAAAGCACAAGGACAACAGCAAAACAGCTTCCAGGAATTTCTATCCAGATAAAAGACAGAACAACCTTTGAAGCAGGGTTCGAAGAATCAGCATAGACTGGTTGATTCCATGCAAGTACCAGTGTATGGTACCAGGCACAAGTACTTCAGTCCTTGTGCATACCTAGTTTGTCATTCTGTTCTAGGCCTCCACTTTCTAATGATCAATGGTAGACTGTTCTTGGGCCCCATAATTAAACAAAAGCTCTTCCAAAGGAGATAAGGAAAGGATCTTCCATTCAAGGCTGTTGGCATGAAGTACGATGCATGGAGTCAAGTGGAGACAAGTGGCTTCTTGGTTTAGTTTGGTTTGGCTTGGGGTTTTCTTTGTTGAATTGCTTTGGCTGTTTTCTTTTTTAAACCACTACTAGTGTAAGCATCCCATAACACGTCCTTGGGAAAAATTTTCTTGGGGTTTTTTATTAGATGCATGAAAACACACTTCCTAGTCTATATACCAACTAATTGATGTAGGTTCTCTCATTTTAAGACTAAATTTAGTCCACTGAAACAAGGTAACTTTTAAATTGATTTGACTAAGCTCAAAATCCCTTTGATTTCAATGCTACAGTAATATGCCACTATTATTATGTTGAACCATTCTTTATAAAATCGAAGCTAAAGGATTTTAGAGGAAGTTCCATTGGATGCATGATTTACTAACACACTTTTCAGTGCTTCTTTCTCTACTGCATTACCTCAGAGACCTCATTTCTCCTTGTACAGTAAAATGCATAATTCCTAAATGGTAGTTTGCTTTGAGCTCCCTTGATACTATAGAAAAGATAACAGCAGCAATTTCTCTGAGGACCACTTGACTAGAAAGCATGCTTTCCCTTCAATCCTTCATGTCTAACTTGTTTTAAGCTTGCTGCTTTTTGTTTAGGTATTAGCCTAAGGATGACATAACCACTTGCTGAGAGATGCAATAAAAGAGATTTGGCAAGAAAGATTCTGATTATATAAGGCTTCAAAGACAGAATACCACGTTTTGATTACACAAATTTGAGTGGCAGTAAGTCCACCTGATTTTATCCAAAGCCTGTCTAGCTCGTTCCAAATACTATAATTTCATTCAAGATTCTGAACCATGAAACAAAATTCTCTGCACAGTCAGTACTCTTCTATCAGTAGTTCTTCACAACATAGGTAGAGTTTTTTTAGGACTACACTTGCTCCTTGATTCAGGTTGCAAGAGAAATGAGTAATGCCTCAATAACTAAGAACTGAAGAAAAATGAGAAACCTGGAATGAGAAAGTTCCCTTTTTCCATTGCCTCATCTCCCAAATGTGGGAAGTTGATTTCAAATATGCTGAGCGTTTTAAGTGCTCAGACCAACAGCATTTGTATCCATTCCCAGATCTGCCACTGTTTTATGTCTGTCATTAAAATATGGCCTGTTCCATGTCTTAAAAGCAAAAACACACACCTCATAGACTGCTTCCGGACAATGCCTACTGCTTATTCTGGGACGAGAGAAAACAGCATATAACAGAATCTGTGGCACTTGCACAGGCTCTGTTGAATACCTCCAGGAATAGTTTATAACTGCAATATAAACTCCTTCACTGTAGAAAACACCAGCAATGATCAAGAGAATAGGTTCAAGTACTTCCATAAAAGCCTGGATTTTCAACTTGGTATCTTTTCCTTACTCCCTAAAACTGAGTATCAATTGCCATTATCTTTTCTTCTGTGGGAAGATAAGTGACAATATCATATTTATGTTATAGAAAAAGTATAAGGATCTTAAATTACAGAAACAACTGAAAACAGGGCAATAATAGAATTTGCTGGGTAGCATTATCAGTCAAAGCTGCTAGCAGCTAACTGTCCTGAAGCTTCCAAGCACAGCATCAACCACAGTATTTTGCCCTTTGATGACTTCCACACTGTTTGAAATTACTTTATAAAGGATCCATTAACCTACCCATGCTGCAGGGAGGTAATATTGCCCACATCGTGCCATCGAGGGCACTCAACCAATTCAAGTAATTCACCCCAAGTTGCATCAGAAATTTAACAAAACCAAGCAGAGGGAGACAGGTCCAATTCCTGATCCCCTCAAAGTTTCAATTCTCCAAACAAACTGAAGCAGTCTGTACACCAATCATTTCCCACATGTTTTAATACAGGCAATTCTTGAATAGAAGACAACTACAGTGTGCAATGGTGGAGAATAACATGCTTTTGAAATTTAATAAACATAAGCAAGGGGAAAGCAATAATGAAACCTGGACAATAACCTTTCTACCCATGCCGGCTGGAAGTACTGTATCATCATTAGTAAATGTATCTGGAAAGAATCTTAACTGCAGTGCATCCACAATTATGTGATTAATTCAGTTGCCAGATTTGCAATTCATTTTTAAGCATTGCAGTGAGTACCTAAACATTCAATATTCAATAAATCTATGAAACTTGGGTGTGAGGAACTATCATCTATTGAAGTACACTAAACATCATCATGAATTTAAAAATTACAAGTGCCTGCGGCAAGGAACTGGTCACTGATTACTACTTTGAGAACCACTTGGCTTACACTATACGGTGTTTTGAATTCTCTGCTTAAATGAACTCATAGGAGAAATATTGAAAATAGCAGGATACTGAGTGTCACTGGAGAGCCTGATCTAAAGCTGGAAAGCTTTTTATTTAGAAAATTAATCTCCATTTCATAGCTGATCTGCAGGCTCTGCCTCTAGATGTCTTATGTCCCTATGCAGCTTGCTTTATCTAAAAATTAGGTAAGTACAGTTAGGCTGGTATTATACTCTGTAAAGCCAAGCTAGAAAGAATCTACGTTTTATTTTCTCAGCTAAACTGTGTTTTAATATATTCTATATTGGAATATCAGAAAGTAAGACAAGATCATGTGTACAGAGAATTAAGATGATGCAAAGAAACGCAAAATAGGATACAGACCACACAATGTATACAACATAACACCATCCATATGCTGAAGTTTTTGTAGCAACAGGCACTTTTTTAAAAAAAAACAATTCAATTCTTTTAATGGAACCATTTAAAATGAAACTGAGAAGCTGGACTCTTCCCACTAAACTATAATAATCCTTTGTAATATATAGAAAATTTAATTTAATCTGTACTTGCATTCAACTTGGGAAGCTGTTGATGAGTTCCTGTTGTGGTTTTCCTAATAGATATCAGATGAAATTTATGGACAGGAATTGATTTTTCAGGCTTAGTGCCAATCTTCCTGCTGACTGGGTTTAGGGTTTATTTAGCAACTTCAGCCTATTTCAAAAGTGTAGAATTTGGGCTGACAGTTTAGCTTTGGAAATATCACACAGAATACTTGTCAACAACTGTCCACAAGTGTATGATTTTCTACTATGAAGTGTATAATTTGAAGAACTTCATAATGTCTTTGAAAGGTTACACTGTTGTGATCAGTCAGTGTAATATTAAAACTTTTCTTTCTTCTTCTATGTTTAATAGAGCAGATTGAATTCTTATATAGACTTTCTCTCTTCCAAAGCAAACATATTAATGGTACTTCCCCTCCATTTCTTTCCTGAAAAGCAGTAATATAAATTGTAACAAAAAAAAAAATATTTAACAGATTGCACAGATACAATTTCAGAAAAAAAAAAAAAAATTACTAGGTTTGGGAAGAGTTCATTATGACAGCACACACACCTTTCCTGTATGTGTTTATTTGGGCCTATGCGGAATGAAGGTCCAACTGAAGGACAGGAAGGAAGGAGAAGCTTAACCATGTTCAGTTAACCCTCACACTTTACCACATCAAAGATCTTCAATAACATAATGTCTTTGGACTACCCAGTACCTGCTCCAGGCACTGAAAACCTAATCTGTGGTAACATCTTGTATTTTCACAGCAATCAAACTCTTAACTGGGAATCACTTTTTCTTCTCTAACTCAGTTATAAAGCACGCAAATGGAATGCAATTCCTACATATGCTGCTCTCTGTGAAATTGAACTAGTATAAATTGTACTGATTTTAGCAGCATTAATTTCATATACCCAAAGCAGATAGACTATAAAAAAATATAAGAATAAAGGGGCAGATATATGTAAAAACTTCATTCATTTCTTATTCTAACAATGCTTTACCAGTATTTTACCTTCTTATACCTTAATTTTTCAGATACAAAAAATTTCCCCCTTTACTCCAGAATCTACCTGCCTACACTGAGATTTTAACCACCTTATAAAACATGAATAGGAGAAATGGAAGAGGAAATGAAAATGAAGTAAGAGCAGAAAGGTGTCAACATTTATTTTGTTATCAGCTGTAAATGCAGTCAAGTATTTACAGAAAGGACAGTTTCACATCATTTCCAGCCTATTCAGATGAAGAATTCATTAGTAATACCACCAAAAGATACACTTCTGGCATTCAGTAACATATCCAAGCTTTCTTTACCAGAGACTGAAAAAGGTAAGACATGCAGGGAGAATTAAAATTAAACTAAATGAAGTGATACTATGAGGAAAAACAGGAAAAAAATGGGGCACTGAACCCTTCAGATATTAAAGAGGAAGAGCTAAATTCAACTTATGGATAGATTTGGAATATTTGCTCATGGTTATAGTTACACCATTAGATACACCCAAGAACTTGTCTGTTTTACTAACAGTATCAGTTGGTTGTTCTGCAAGCCATGCCACATCCTGAGACCACAATTCAAATGGTACCACTCAAGCATTACAAATGCCCTTTTTTGTACTGGAATTTGTAACTGTTGGGGAAGCTGTGATGAATTTAGCTTTAGTTCTAGAGAAGGTCTCTGCTTTCTTGGTGATGCTTAAGTCTTGAACCAAGAAACATACAGAAGAGAGGTAAAGAACAGCTATCTCTTTTTGAGAGGCCCAATTATTCAAAGAAACCTTGGGAAGTTTTTGGGGATGTACATTCGTTTAAGTGATGTCTCATGTGTCACTGAAAACTCATTCTTAGAATACATGGATGTAATTAATATTTTTCTGCACTGATTTGCTAAGTTGATTTAAAACTCACCCTTTCTTTAATGAATACCACCTACCATCTTTTCTGCTACCTTGTTTGAAGTGGCAGGTTGCATTTCTGGGGCTTTTCAGGGGCTTAAAGGGTACAGTCAGTCATGCTCCCTGTTGTCAGCCTCAATTGTCTGTTCTGCACCAAAACCATGTGATATAGCCAGGCACTTTACTGGATACCATTTACATTAAATCTTTCATCCCTCCTTCTAGGATTAATTTAGTCAATAATTAAAATTTGGCATTTTAAAAATTAATACTATAATACAAGAGAGATATATCATTTATCCGCATATCTGACTCCATAATTAATTGTCAGCATTTTTAATTCCCTGTAATTAATAGATTTGCTGCATTATCTGCTTATGAGTTTAACTTATTCACCTTACTAATATTTTTCTACTTTAAAAGTTATACATTGCTCCTCTGCATCACTATTTCATCATTCAGTTAGTTTTAGATATTGTTGATCAATTCCAATATAATAATTTCCCAGAGGACTTGTACCACCGCCAGCTACTAACTTCTTTCATTCTGGCCATTACCTAAATTTAGTTATATTCTCCTCCTTGGGAAACTTTACTTCTTCCCAAGTTTAGGCCTTTCAGATTCTTGCATTATCTATTTAAGCAACCATATCACACCCACAAGAATTCTTCTACCAATCTCACTCCAGATGTACTCCTCCACAAGAGAGTCCTCAGCCTAACCCACCTAACAACGATTTCTTCTCTACTACATTTCTGAACAAGATTCACTTTTTCCTCCTGAATGCTCTGTTCCTCAGACAAGCACTGGCAATTTCTCTTTTTTTATTTATGTTATCTTTTTAAACCAGCCCCTCTACAGTTACATGAAGTTTTGCCACTTTTTTTTTACAAACACAAAATCACACAGGATTACATCTTATCTCCTTTCTATAGCACACACACTCCCACCAGTTTTGTAGGGTCTCTGTTCCCTCCCTTGAACTATGTTGAAACTATTCCCAAAGCTTGCATGAGTCAACATACAAAAACCCCACAAGCAGTCTCAAGTAGACTATCACGTTAAAAATATTGTTGCTTATCTATTAACCCAGGGTGGATTTTTGGATTCAGTAACTTCTTTGGATTTTCGGATTCAGTAACTGCCATTTGGCAGGCATATAAATACGTGAAAAATGCTACTTTTATTTGCCTTCAGAGATGTTAATTTCAAATCTCTTCAGTCAAGGAAATCTAATAATGAACCACATTTGTGCAGTTTTATTTCCAGTTTATTAGTAGTGTTCCAACAATACCAGAATATCACCAACAGATTCTGAACCACAAAGTAATAAAAAAGAAATTACAAAAAAAATATGGTTTTTCTTCAATATAGGAAATACAGTGCATGGTATAGTCTCCTGATGCAGGAACTAGCTTTTTTTAGACAACCCTTTTTCTTCAAAGCATTTGAAACTTTCAGTTTGCTAAATCTGAGATAGCTATTAAGCAATTCATTTCAGCATGTCCTTGAAAAAACATTGTATTTTGAATTGAACACTCTGATTGGGGGTACAAGTCAAAATCCCAGTCAATAGATATCCACGTAGTGACACTAACAGAATTTTCACGCCTGTAAATAGCAAGTCTTCTCCAACCAGATCAGGTACAACTAAATCTTTTAGGGAAGTCATGTGTATTTTCATTCTTTAAGTTGTTACAATTTATTTCTGCCTTTAATTTTTAACATGTGAAATGTACAAATTATTGGCTTTGGAATGAGTTCCAATGACTTTAAGAGACTAAAAAGATTCTTGTTTATTCCTTTCTTTTGCTAATAAAGAGTTCATATTTTCACAATGGGCTTATAGATCAATTTAGTAATGACTACAAAAATCATCACTAGAGCAATTAAAGCAATTATGCCTTTATTGTCAGCATGACTATTTCTCAAAACTTTACAAGGTTTTCTATGGAATATCCTGTACTTGTCATAATTTTGTCATATTTCAATGGCAAAAAAACCTCAAACCCTAAAATCAATTCTGCAGGCAGAAAAATCAAATTGATACAACAATTAAATCCATACTGGGACAGGAAACAAATGTGTTAGTCCAACAGCCTGAAAAATCTGCTGGAAGCAGTGGATCGAATACAGCTTTTCTGTTCACGATAAAATTGCAACTGAAACAGTTTCTCTTCAAACAAATTTTCTCATCAAAACATTTATCTTTGGTGGTATCCATAACCAATACTAAAAATGTTGCTCAGAGGTCTCAGGCTCTCAGTGTAAAAGATATGACTTTGAATCATTGCCAGCCTTTCACATTTGACTAGATTAATCACATTTTGTTAAAGTGAAAAGGGAAAACAATCCCCAAGAAGAATTCAGTCACAGTATTATGAGCAGAAAATACTTTCTATAATAGAGCAGCAAAAGCACAAATAGATGTAAAAGTTATTTTCCAGATACAGAATTTGAAAATTTTTCAAAACAAAAGCCTTTAGACTAGTTTTAAAGTATTCTGTCCTTCCCCCCACCAACAGATGTTGGATTCACGAAAGTTTAAACTACCAAAACATTGGGAGGCATGTGGGGGAGTGTTGTTTGGTTGCTTATTACTTCTACATTGGGTCAACTTGTGTTAAGAGCGTTGCTAACAAAACCATTTAAAGAGTATTATGCATTTGCCCTTAAAAAGTTATTATAGTGTGAAAATTGCATACAGAACAGATATTTTGTCTCACTGTCTCATTGGAGGCCCATGTGAGCAGAGACATCAACAGTATCTGCTATCAACTGAGTCATGCATGTGTTACTGAAGCCAGCTCCAAGAAACAGTAGATTTAGTGCAGGAAGAAAATGCATGACGTTTTGCCTAAAAAAAAAGTCTTGCTAACTCTTATTCCCCTCTACAAGTTTACAGAAAACGCCTTATACAAGCTGCTAAGACGACAATTCTCCATTAATTCCCTGTCAACTGAATTAACTGAAGTTAATGTCATCATTGCTAAAGAAGTCAGAAGAGAATGAGACATGTTAAACAAGAATACAATCCTAATTCAGGTGAAAAGTGAAAGAACATAGGAAGACCTCCTGCTTGGCACTTACTGGTATTTGTCAAGACCACCAAAGCCGTTCTGTTACACTTTTTTCTTCCTACTTCAGTTAAATTCCATTCTGAGAGATTAAGCAAATTAGGTTTCTGGAGGGCTTGCATATAACATTCCTTAAAACAGTAAAAGGACCAAGAAATTTAAATTTTCACAGCCTTCATTACTTCTTCATTACTGGTACCAAAATTCATTAACTGTCAAGGAAAAGAAGAATAAAAAAACAAAACTAAAACCAACTAGTTTGCAGTCAAGAAGTACTGAATTTCTTAGGGGAAAGCCTGTTTTTGAAAAAAACCTGTACATTAGGAATGTAAAACTGTGTGGTGATCAGAGTTACCTGAACTTAGGGTCATAATTTAAAGTTTATGTCTTTTGATGTTATAGTACAGCATTAGATAAACCTTTATATTATTCCAGCAATTGCTACTGAATACAGTTTTCTTTACAAATCTGTCTCCATAGGAGGTTTATCTAAATAATAACTATCTAGAATTTTAGTAAAAAAATCTAGCTCCTATGCTACACTCATTAACTGCTCCTGAAAACTCTGTGTTAGCAAAAAGCCAAAACCACTCTGTTTCTACTTGATACTGTGTCATGCAAGACAATGTATAAAATACTGAAGCAATTTCAAACTCATACCATTGGTATCATTGTTCTGCAATTAGGGGTACTTTCTGAGGTTACAGTGATTCTTTGTGTTTTCAGTTATGATCTTACAGATGACAAATAATATTAGAACAAGGTAGCATTATAGTTAAAAGTGCCAAATAAGTGTTCTGAATTCTACGCAATTAACAACTCGGAAATATAATAATCACTGAGTGATCTACCATTGTCTGAAGAAACAGTAAAAATATGACAGGAAGTGCTTTCTATAAATAAACACATACAAAGATCACATAACACACCTGGTTGAATCCACCTCCATTCAGCTTGATGCAACTGAAAAGTGAGACACATGAAATAAATATTTTGAAAGTTATTCTCCGTGTGCAATCTCTACACAACGAATTGAAATCACAGACTGGATTTTTACTTTAGTGTTATGCTCATGGCCTGCCGTGCCACAGCTATACACACAGAGTGAATGTACAGGGTAGACAGATGCATAGGAAAAAAAACCACTAGACAAATTACATGACCTTACAACTTTGTCTATTGAATCCACTGTTACTTTTCATTTAAACAGTATATTTAGAGGGCAGGGGAGATACTCTCATTCTGAAAGCACTGAAGGTTAAACAATAAGCAAACTGTGTCCCAAACCAGTCAAAGAAAGATTGATTGTTCCAAAACCTAGCACACTATTCTTTGCAAGGTAGATTTGCTTCTACATGTCAATATAGATAACTTCCCCTCTCTCCTCTTCCCATGAAGCACAACTGCAATGCAAGTGAATTAAATAATAGTGCAGTTTAAGTATAAAATGAACTGGAAAAGGCAGCTAGGATACAATGAAGTATAACAGAATAAGTACAATATTTAAGTGTTTTATGTATGATAAGTATTGAAACAATATTTTTTTGATAATTGATAGTCAAGCTTTTCCCCTGGATGGAGGATGAGGAAGAGAGCGCTTAGCATTTTTTACCTTCGTAGTGCTGGGGAAGGAACGCGCTTTCCAAATAAATCTAAAATTTAATGTAGCAGGCAATCTGCCTTCAGTTATGTGGTTTCCTTTGAAGTATCTTCAGCAAGTTTCTAAGCAGCTGCAGTGTGCTATAGCTCAAGGAAAGGAAAACTACTCATCTTATCAAGACTGATGTCTCTCAGACCACTGAATTCCTTAGTCTCATATGTACAACTTACATCAAACGAAGAGCAGATTTTCTTTTAGAGAAGATGATTGTGGTTTAAGCAGCTCTCTGTTGAGAAGTTTGAAAGTTTAGCTGTCTGATAGCCAGGAACCTCTCTGTTGAATAGCAACAGTGAGGGGGAAAATGTTTTAGGATTTATTCTACTACAAGGAAAAAAAAAACAAAACACAACACTTTTATTGAAAACACATCTGGACTAAAACCATGTCATATCTTTTTACTAGATTCCTAGTTTTACTGAATGACGTAAAACATAATCTTCCCAAATTTTATGTCCATTTGAGCTGAGATTTCTGGATCGTAAAGACATGTCTTCTTCCAAAAAAGTTTCAGAACCTGTAGTTATCTTAATATTTATATGGCAAGCCTCTCTGAAGGAATAAAGCTATTTTGTCCATTCATTTTAGCTAGTAGCCAGTGCACACTGGAAATCAGGCTGGTGATTCTGTAGGGGGTCCTTCCATCTCCATATCATTATGAAAGTAGCAACACTGTTTCACATATTATGTACTCTAGTATTGCTGGAGGTACAGAACTTCTCTCTTTTTAGGCTTGACAGAACAGATATTCTGCCCTTTTACATTCCCCTTCCCAGGTACTTCTCTTTTCTGGACATTTCTTTTATCAGATAAATCCCCAAATCCTTCCTGGAGCATAATTCCTGATCAACTGCCTATAGAACAATAGATCAGAACAAAGTTGCTTATACAATTGTGCAGGACAAAGACATATTAAAGCTTTAGGTTCAAGAAAGATTATGTATTTGAATAAGGAATTATAAGATTTCTTGTGCCATATGTCTTTGCATGTAAGGATCAGTCTTACATACAGTTTAACTTGATGAGGATAATCAATACAGAAGAACAGGAGGTGATTGCAGTAGTTCAAAGCAAAGCTGGAGGAGCTTTGGATATATTGCAGTCTTAAAGAATAGGGAAAATGTCAATGAGGAAAAAAGTAATGTATTGAACAGGATCTCACACTAAAGCAAGAGAAAAAGTATATTGTTCAGATCAGCAGAGAACATACAGCCACAAAGTGAGGACTGGATTCAAGAGTAACATCCAAGTTCCGCTGTTTACCCATAAAAATAACAGCCAAACAAACCTAACCATTCTACAGCCACTTGAATGCTTTCTCTGAAGCACAAATACCAAAAAAAAACCCACCCAAAAAAACCCATGCCCCCAAACCTCATTCCACCCACAAAAACACCTAAACATTTTGATACGGAAGTTCTCTAAATAGTCTACTGGATGTATTTCCAGACACCTTTGAGTAAACAAGACCGTTGTTTTACTTGACCTCCAAAGTATTTAACGTAGCTTGCCTCTTTTACTCTATTTCTCTTATGAAGGATTTTATGTCAATCTAAATGCCTCTTGAAGGAACAGTTTCAGTAAATAGCACACTGGATCTTGTTGTGTTTAGATAATGAGGCTGTAATTACTGCACATAATTAATATAGATCAGTTTCCCCTTCAACGTATCCAAAAATGTCAGGGCAGAAACTGCTGCAGAACAGAGCTTCTGACCTTCACTACTGCTGATGAAACAAAGCTAATTTTCTACTCCCTTTCCCTATGTATTTCTTCATTTTAAGATCTTTAGGAGAAGAATTCTATATAAATACAAACGATCTTATAAGCTGAAATATTTGCTTCCGTGCAAAACAAAATCATCACATGAAGTAATGAGTAGGGCTGAAACAGGATGACATGACTCAAAATCCTTAAGAGCAAATTTTGCCTATGTTCAGCAAGGAGGCCACGGGAATTAAAGCACAAACAAAATAGTTTGATTCCCATAACATTCTTTGTCATGTCATGACCATTAATGTAACATTCAGAACTTGGGCGTTAGATCACAGAAGTATTATAACAACCTATTTTTATGTAAGGTATGTCTTCTACCTGTTGTCAGTCAGAACCTGCTCTCACCGCTCAGAGTTTCTCTCTTAATTTATCCTGCCAGAAAAACAGCTTCACACAGCCATACACCTAAATGCACATATGATATATAATGCTCTAATTAACATCTCATTACTAAATCTTGCACTAGTACATTAGACGACAACTAACATCCAGGTGAAGGGTGCTTCATTTATTTTACTATTTACATAAGCCAGTAAGCAGGAAGAAAATGTCCTGCAGGTGATGATTTAACAACAGGAGAAACTTACAGTTGCCACATAACCCAAAAGATTCCTTAGAAATAAAAGCAACAAAATGACTTTAAGAATATTTAATAATCCATCCACCATGAAGTAGCAATAAATATATCTATCTCATCCATCTTTCCTACGTAGTGCTACATAGTTTAGTGGTTTTCTAGAGTTTCTCAAAATACTGAGATTGCAACAAATCATCTCATCTAGCAAGACTAAGAGCTACATAACTAAGACATGTTTTAACCTGCCTTAGCTATCTGCAGGTCTGTACCACTTCCCTTTAAGGGAAAGTATCACTGTGCTGTACGTATGGTTGACAGAATGGATGGGTACCATCTACAAACACACCTTACATACATTTCTCTCCACTAACTACTATTATGTGGCCATGGCTGTAGATACTATTAACATACATGTAGATCAACACAATTCCCTATCACTACTTTGTGTTAAATGATTATACTTATATTTGATTACCTGTAAAAACAGTATCCACTTTGTTCACTGCCAGTGCAAACACTTTTAAATTAGACCTTCACTGAAGTTTGTTAGTCCAGGACTGAAAGAGGTTTGACCTAGATCAAACCTTTGCGAATTTATCTGAACTTAATTCAAGTTTTTTAAGAGTACAGCATAGATGACAAATTACATCAAAACAAGTCCTATTGTCTTTGCCTCTAGTTAAAACACATTTGAAAACAAATAAACAAAAACTGTTACCTTCTCACAAAGTCATGATAAAGGAGCTGAGTTGAGACTCAAGAAAGGAAGGAAAGACAGACAAATGAAACCTGAGAAAGCCACCATTTGAATTTGTGTTGAAAGATTTTATCCAAACGTATGTGTGACTTGAATGACTCCTTAGTCCTACATGAATAAAAAAAAAAAATTACGGTGTTCTAACATTTTAAAATTCATAGATTTTTTTAGATGAGCTTTTTTGTTCTTTTCAAGTAAACTGGTTTCTCAAAGTCTCACTGGCTGTGAAGACAATACCACCATCTTTTCTGCTCTGCTAGATAGCCATAGGGAATATTGTTAATATAGCAACTCTTCAGTAGATACTTCAGTGTAGACAGCCTCCCACACAGAATTTATCCCAATAACAATAAACCAGCAAGTTCATCACTGTATGAACTTGGAGCACTTTTCAGAGAAATAAGTACATAACAATCTTGCAGAGACATAAAAATTCATATTTTATTCATTACCGTAATTTGTAGTTTAATATGTACAAATGCTCATTGCCCTCTTGTACTCCTCAATATGGACATGCATCAAATAATTTGCTAATTTAGGTTTTATTTGTACTGTAGAGGTATTCAGAAAACACAGTAAAAGTCTGCTTTCAAACTATAGTTAATTCTGATCATCCTGAGTAAATTATGACAACTTATTTTAGAGGTTTGGGAAGAAACACACAAACCAGTCAGAGTTTAGAGTCTAGGCTAATTGTCCAGCATTTAATGAATGGAACAATAATTCCAGATTAAATAACTAAATATTTTAATAGTCAAATGAGAGTAGAATAAAAAAGAACGATTATATTGAAGTTCTTAGTCTTGAAGTAATATAAATGTATTGGAGAGTATTAAGTCAGTCAAGAAGTTTCCAAAGTTTGTTTCAACTGAATGTATTAGCTCCCTGGCTGCTGGCAAGTAATGAACTCTGGGGATATCAGTATAAATCTACTTCAGATCACTTTAACTGAATCACACTGTAAAGTTAACATTTGCTTTCTGAAATGGAAACTGTACTTTTTATGAAGATTAGTTAAAATATATGAAGTTCAATTTCTTATATTAAGAGAAAGGTTCAAAAGAAAAGCATTCCAGACAAGACTGGGAAAAGACAAGTACAACATTACAACATTTCCTAAATGAGAACAACTACGTATTCCCTTTTACCTTGATGGTACTCCCAAGACAGCTCCTGATTTTATTTAAAGTTTATATCTCAGGGTAGTAGCACAACCACTCATGGTCATTGTCTGCTTAGCTGAATGGGATGGATTTTTTTAATTATTACTTTTATGAGTGAAAACTCCTTTGTGAAAAAGGTACTTGAAAGACCTTCAGCTAAACCCAGGTTTATAATCAAAGAAATGAATGATATTTCCAAACGTTTCTACTTATGAAAGAACAGTTCAAAAAGTGACATTCATTATTTTATCTGATTTTTAAACGAGGAACATTATAGAAAAGGAAAAAGCTTCTGATCACCTTTAATTGCTGTTTTGTTTTTCTCTCATTCTCCCTTGCCTTGCTTTCCCAAAATCAGGGAGGTCAATTCTTTAGAAGTATGTCTATTTTTCATTATACACAAGTTAAAGCATATTCCAGAGACAGCTACAGTAGTTACCATGGATAAATCACATAATATAAATTTGAAAATCAGATATTACTCCTCAGAGTGATTCTGAGACACTGATCATATCATCATATAAACTTGAGCATGAACTTTGAAAATGACAAACATGTAAGGCTTCTTTCTCCACCTTCAGACCTTCCTCTAGTGCGCGTTTGCTGTAAATGTCAGAAAATACCATGGCTTATGTACACAGCAAAAAAGGTCTTCTCCCACCCAGCACTCAAAGCATTCATTAATAGTAGAATCAATGGGAAAAAAACCACCCCACAACACACACAGATCAGTTATGAACCTTATCTTGATAAAACTCAGGAAATAGATTCTAAGCTGCATATATTTCTTGTGTATTTAGACACATGTCAAAGAATACTCCAATTTCCTGAGGATTCCTTTTCTACAGAAGACTTATTGCCCCTTTTCAGCACTGGCTTAAGCTAACCATGACATACTTAGTTTTTCTTATGAGATGAGCTCCTCCAATCTCCCAGTTACCCTTCACAGCCAATCATCACACTTGTTACTTCTCAGATGGCCACACCACAGACAAGAAGGTTTCATGGCTCTTACATAGTGTTGACCACCTCTATTGCATCTGATACTTTAATTTCTTTTGCTCTTCTTGCAGCTGCATCACATGTTTATTCTGTGTTCACCTATCACACTCAGGTCTTTTTAATGTCAAGCTATAAGCTCCAAATAAATAGCAGAAATTCAAGAACTAGTTGTTAAGTTAAAGTCCTTGCCTTTCTTACTGTTAAGCACCACTGAACCTCTGTTACAGTCCTGTAGTTCACCTGATACACATCTTACACTAAGAAATACCATAACCACACACCTGCTCTTTCCTGCAAACAAAATAAAGTAAATCCCAGGAGGGATCCTTTAAACCCTGTCAGGAACTTCATATCAACATACTTCTTCCCTCAAGAAAAGTTTTTGTGACCTCAGAGTGAATCCACTTCCTACTTATTTTTTCTATTAATTCTTTCCTATTCTTTATGACACCTTATGAAGTGTTATTTATATCAGTTGATTCATATCAGCTTTACTTTCTACCCTTCCCCTCAGCCCCAATTAGGGGGAAACCTACAGTCAATAAAACAGCATGACCTACAGACACTAAACATATATTAAAGTTGGAACTCATTTTCTATTTATCTTCAAAGCTTTCCCAAATTTGAAGTAATTGCATCCCCTGTAACAATAACAGTAACATTCCATTATAACAATAAAACTATCAGTGTTAAATTTCATCACGAAGTTAAAAAAAAAAATCAGTAACCAGAAAATTCTAGACATTCTGTAAAACCACAATGTGGATCCTATTTCCACAGCTTTAGAAAAGCATCTGGCATTTTGAGTGTTTAAACACAATTTGAGTTTATTTTACCTGGAAATGCTGCTGTCTCAGGCTCATAAATAGACTGTCTCCTGAGATTTCCTCCGCTGCTCTTTTGCAAACCTTCCAAATTAGTCTCTAAAAGATTTTAATAAGTAAGCACCTCATTAAAACTAGATGGTATAAAAGAAAACCTGTCATGCATGAAGTGTATCATTCATTTGCTATTTAGAAAGAAAATGAACTGAAATTACTTATAAGGCAGATGGTTATTTACATAGCTAAGGAGGTTTACAGTGTTAGCTACCACATACTTGAAAATTTTTGCTTTATGGCAACCATTGTGTGCCAATTTCTTTAGTTTTTTTCCCCTAGATACCACAGTAACACCCTGAGATCTGGCTTGCTACAGTGCTTATGAGGTAAGGAAACTAATAACTGGTAAAGTCTGTTTCTGTTTCCTGCTGACAACAACCTCCTGCACTTGTGCATGAAATGGATACAGCTGATGAAGCCATTTCTAAACCACTGTTTTCCACAAAGATAAAAAATGTATATCCCTGCTATTCAACTGTGGGGTATCTCAGAGTTTGGAAAGGCTGAGCAAATGCACATACCAAATTTTAGGAAAACAAATATGTAATGAAATAGAGAGGCATGAAGTATTGAACTTTTATGGCTTTAGTGCTTTATTGGGTTTTTTTTCCTCACTCCACACAAGGCAATTTGCAAAGTAGCCTCAGCAGAATACTCCAAGCTAAGCAGTTTTATGTTTATATATGAAGAAAAATATCAAGCATCAGATGACCTGTAAATGCTTGTTACTAATAAACTTAGTAGCATACTCTTCATGCACAATGTTCTAAGTCTCAGTCAAGACTTTAAATTAAGAACAGGCAGATCAAATTAACTACGCTTTAAAGCAACATCCCTGTTGATATCATCAGACTTTTTTTTTTTCTGATTTTACATACTTGATGAAACAAGTCCATGCAACAGTTTTAGGGTACATGAATGAGACAGATTTGAAAAAGTTAGACAGTATGTGTCATTTAGGAATAAGTCATCATCAGGTAAGACTATTAATGTTATCCTGAAAATATCCATCAGATATCCTTTTTGTAGTCACTTTTTGGTTATCGCTCAGTCCAGAAATGAAAGTGCCAGGCAAGACAGAGAGGTAATTAATACTTCCATGGTATCACCCTCAGTGTACATGTTGCTTGGTGGCAGATATTTCTTTGGTGTTCTCTCTTCATAATATTTCTAATTCCTGTTAATGAGCTCCAGATGGCTCATCATCAAGGTACCAGGATGGTGGGAGCTGCCTCAAAAGGAAGTTAAGCTTCAGTTAATTGTCAGAAGATTTCCCATACATAAGGTCACCACATCTTTGTCAAATTATTTTTCTGAATCATTCTGGACTACCACTTTTTAAGGAGTGACCAGAGAAGAGGAATCACCATTCTGATACTATTTTACCATTGCTAGAAGATACTTTGTAAGAGATGAAAGGACAAAGCATTTAATTGCACACTTCCATCTGCATAAATCAATCAACCCTAGTGTGGTTAAGACCTTATCTTATGCTCTGGGTAATGCCAGGAAAACATGCCCAGAAAAATCAGCAAACCAGATTAAGGTAAATTTAACTTCTTCCTGGTGAGAAACTGAACTGCATCTCCCCCAGAAAAAAAGCATTCAGCCCTTGGATTGCTCTAGTGTTGAGGAAGTTCGCCATTTTAACTTTTTTTTTTTTTTTAATAAATGTGTTTTATTAAGGAACTGTCAGCAAGAAAACAACCTTGATATGATTTGTTTCCTGACAGTAAAAAAGTTTAAGACAGACACTCTGAGAAAGACTTTCAGTATTCCAAATTTGTCAGCCTTAGCAAAGGATAGTTAGACCCTTTTACAGCCTGTTAATCCTGCAACTTACTGACCACTCTTAGGTCTGTGCTGTCTTAAGATGCTTGTGAAAACTACTGAAGAGTTCTACTTCATGTCTGCTTAATTTTAAAACCCACAAAGAGCTAAAGGTCTACTCTATTAAGGAAACAGAAGATACCCCTTCACCTTTTGGACCTCAGAAGTAGTCTGTTAGGAAAATGCTTTGCAGGATGTCAGCATCCACGTACTTGGAAAGATGAGCATGTTGCTATTTCTTCCCCCTATTCATGCAGCTGTGGTAATTAGAGCATGATTCAAGAAAAAAAGGAGAGTCATCTTCTTCATTCCCCATCCCTCATCTGAAATGTTGAGCACAAAGTGAAGGACTAGTTTTTGCTGAAAACGTGCTCCACTAACCATAATAAAAACCTTGATGTTCTAGTTTTCCATTGACCTCATCAGAATCTGTTTGTCAGAGCAGAAAATAACTTTTAAAAAAAGTCAAAAATTTGTATTTGTTCGCTTGTTAATAAGAGTCCATTCATAATGGCTGTTTCAGACCTGTCTGTTGATAAGTTTCTTTAAGATTTAAATGCAGCATAAAAAGATGCAAGTGATGTTTCCTGACATACCAATATATGTTGTCTTTTCAGTTACATACAGATTGAGAGCCTTGCAGCTCAGCCATCAGGCACCCAAGGAAACCATAGTTCATAGGAAGTTCATGCTCTCTAAGCCCTCAAAAGCCTTAAACTACAAAAATAAGTAAACCAAAACCAACTCTGATATGGGTATGCCTTACTAAACCACATGATATTGTCAGTCTACCCCTCTCCTCTTGTTTATGTTTATGACACTCTACTTACTACGGCTTGTTCAGTTTTGATATGTAAATTCTTCAGGGGAGAACAAACATTCGTTAGCTTGCCAACACAGATGCCCAGCTTGCTTGGTAAGAGTCCAAAAAGAATTTTTTAATATGTATATATTATATATACATACACACATATATAAATCCCTATTGTTTAATCATGACCTGGAAATAAGCTTCTACAATTTTATTAAATTAAATGTATGGAAGCTTTTAAGCTCTTTTACAAAGGGAAAAAGCTTATGTTAATTTATACACACTAGTTAGCAAAGGACAATGTTTCAGTGAAAGCAGACAGTCTACAGATTTCTTTATATGTCAAGAAAGCATTTTTGTCCTATGTAAGTTTTACCACAAGCTACATGTGTAAAGCATAAGTTCCTTTTCTACTTCAAGAATTTTATCTCCTGCAGCACACACAGAGGTAGATGCATGGTTTTTCTTAGAAAAACTGCTGTAAATCATTGACACAAGCAAGATAGCTCATAGTAGAAGTGAATAATATATCCATACTACATGTCATTTAAGAACTTTAACTTTTAGGAAACAAGTGAAATGATAATGGGACAGATATCAAAACCTTAATTTTGCTAAGAGTTTTGATATTTCAAAATTCCTAAATATGAATAAACCTAAATATTTATCATGTGACATATTCTGGTTCACAGAAAGACTATTTGGTAAAGGCCCTGGAAGCCCAAACAAGTCTTGTAGACTTGCTACAAGGGTGAGAGTCAGATTTTTAGGAAACTTGTCTGGCATGATAGGACAAGGGATAATGTCCTCAAATTATGCCAAGGGAGGATTAGATTGCACATTAAGAAAAATTTCTTCACTGAAAAGGCTGTCAATCACTGGAACAGGCTGCTCAGGACAGTGGTGGGGTCCCCATCCCTGGAGGGGTTTAAGAAATGGGGAGATGAGGTGCTGAGGGACATGGGGTAGTGGTGAATTGGCAGTGGTTAATGGTTGGAGCTGATGATCTTAGAGGTCGTTTCCAACCAAGGCTATGCTATGATTCTACATGGCTTACCTAGTGGACCTTCTGTGTCAGTTGGGCCAAACTGGAAAGTTTCAATGAAAATGTAAGTTGGTCAGGTTGCTCTCATCTCACTGTTCTCTCAGATAATATCAACCTCAACAAAGGACAGGCAGTTCCCAGGAAGGATATTTTTTCATATATATTTGAAACAGAATTTTACAAGTGATGAAACACATCACTAACCTCTGTTCAGTGTTTCATGAAATTGTATGATGAACCTTAACATCACTTATCATAAAGTGCCTCTGACACTAGAAAGCTTTCAAGAAGAATCACATCCCAGTGTCTGATTCGTGCTGAACAAACTTATCTTTAGAATGAACATTTATGTATTTTCAAATTCCTTGATTTTTTTTAAACAGTTTGACTATTCTAATTTCATATGACAATGTAGCTTATTTCCAGAGACTTGTCTAATCATAAATATAACCACTTTTATTTAGTTAACTACAGGTTTCATTTTCAACAAACCAGATGGATATATCTGAACTGTTATTTCATAGAGCTCTGTGGTGTGGGGGAGAACACATGCTAAAACCAAAGTAGATTCTTTGCAGGAATAATGTTTACAATTTCATTCTGGAGATTACCTAAAACTTGAAGGCTAAAATTGTCAACATATAACTTCAGTGTTATAACACACCACACTTATGCTGCGTAAAGGCTGGAATGAAAACCAAAAAAAGCTGGTTTTATTTAGCTCTTACACGCTTTTGCAATCACATGCCTTTTCAACGCCGTAACTCCATCTCCTTTTGTTTCGTTGCAACCAACAAGTAAATTCCCATGCAAATGGTTGCAAGCATATTAATATCAGAGACTGAAAGGAATGAAATGGGTATTCTGGAAAGAAATAGTGTTGGACACTATTGATTCTGTGCTTGAAGATTTATGAACAATCATCTACATTATAGACAGGGCATACAGAGTAAAGAAAATTGATTTTAAGATTCAGAAGAAATGCATCATTTTCCCAAAAGTTCATGTAGTTAGCTTACAATTGCCTGGATAGCCAATCTGATGTTATAATTACCTCTAGCCAAATTCATTCCATCATAATTGCCTTAATAGTCAATTTCATAATTTCTTATTTCAAAATTGAAATGGAACATATTTGACTAACCAACAGTCATTATCAAAAATTATGCCATTGTTTAAAATGTTGCAAGAACCAGAAGTAATAAATTAACAACAGGCTTTTGCTCTTCTAAAAATTATAATTTCAGTACTAGCTGAACACCAAATACACCATGTGAAAAATAACATGAAAAAAATATTTATATAGTTTCAACTTTCCTGAGAAAAGTTTCAAAATTCTATGTATCAAAAGGACCGATCATAAACCTAAGAAACAAAAATCTGTCTTCATACACTTTTCAGAATCAGGAAATTTAGAAAGACTGAACAAAAAACATTTTTTGACATATCTAGGGATAGAAAAATTCTTGTTAGGGATTTGTTTTGCCAAATTATGAAACTGAATATTTCCTGCTAGGAAGAATTTTCAGTCATTACATTTGTAGTCAGGATCTTATAGATTTGGACTGCAAGTCATCTACAGCACCATTAAAGTCACAACAGTCAGAGCACCCACTCCCTGACCTGTTTCTGCTATTACAACTGCAAAAGGCAAAGGGTCCTCTAACAAGTGAGAATGCAATTCAGGCATTTTTAGTCAGCAGAAAGACAACCAAAGGACATGATATTTAAAGTCTCATTTTAATGGCAACATGCCAGGGCTTTTCAGAGGAAAAGTCTGTATGGCTCTTTTTTTAAAAGATGTCTCTGGAAAGCCAAGAAATCTATACCAGTTTTCCTCTTCAGTATTTTACCTAGTGCAAGATTGCTAAGCTCTTGTAGTGAGATAATAGCAAGTATGCATAGTGATCTCTTTTTGGGAGTGGAGAAAGATGAGGGGTTTTTTTATTATTTCATTTTTTTGCCATATTTTATTTACCAAGCAGCCTTTCTCATTTTCATTAGGAACATGCCTATGTTCAGGTTAACAGTGTTAGGTAAGCTGCTACTAGCAAATTGTTCCAATTAAGCAACTTAATTTTCCCATATCCAAATACTCAAATTGCAGCTTGAAACAGCCACTCTCTTCCTCTAGAGGGATCTTGCTGTGGTGAACGCATCTCTTCCATTTGTTTTCTGGCTACTAGACACTTGATTACAGGGCTTGACTAAAGACACATGTAAAGTCCACAAGACCGTGTATTTCTGAATGAATAAGCACCTCTTCAAGAAATTAAAACCAGCTTTTGATTCAGGCTTTCTTTTTTTCCTTCTCTCCAAATCAATGTTCTCTCTTATAACAGGTACAAAGTTGACCATTGCAATTCACTGACAAAGAAAAAACAGAAGGAACAGGTTGTCAGCTATTTGATTGGTAGGAAATGGTGGCACAGGCAGTGGAAATCTAGCTCGGTTGTACAAACTTGTGGATAGTCATTGGGTTTATTTCTCTGAACTTACAAACCTTTATTTCAGCACAGAAAAGAAGAGCAGCATAAACTTGTGTTAGCATTTAAGTAATGACCTTAACTGTTACAGTATCCTACTGCATGGCACTGAGATTCAGAAATATAACTGATCTAACCTAAGTATTCATTCAAGTATTCACTTTTGTCTCAGGCATGTTAAAAATATTACAGATGTCTAATTACAATTATTTTTTTTTTAATTGTTGTTTGATACTACAACTGCTTTGCTTTATCGCAAACATGCAATCTCACAAATGTTCTTTCACCATTTTTACATTAAGCAAGCATTTTGCCAAGTTCCTTAAACTATAATGTATCAGTATGCAGAGAGACTTGGATATTACATCTATTCGTTTACTTCTACACACAACTAAAGAAAGAGAAATGTCCTGACCTACCCGAAATAAGAAATAGTTATGTAATTTTTTTATATATTTACTTCTCTCTCTGGACAGTCACGATAACCTACCAGAATGAGGTCAGAGTTTGAATTTACTGTGCTCTTAGGCCATACATGTGATTCAAATTCCCAATGCTTCAAAAACAACAAACCAGCAAGTCAACCTTTTATTTTGTTATAAAATATACACCATTGAAATGAGAATTTACCAATTACTCCAGAAAGGAGCAATAAATATTATTTGAATTAAGAACAGTGCCTAAATCATCTATTGAACTACATCTGAGTCAAGGTGAGAGAGTGTGTCTACATGTAGCCTGTACCTGGGGCTAAACTGTAGCAGTTGCTCTACCAACTCAGTGACCCCTTCCCAGCTGAGAAGGGGAATTGGGGAAAGAGGAAGAAGCCCAGAGGGTCGAAGTAGAAACAGATTTAATGCAACAACAAAACTAATACAATCACCAACATAAAGTAAACAAGGTTATACTCAGCTTCATCCTTAGGATCAGCAGCAGGAGCAGAAGACCAAGAATGAGCTCCAGGAGGAAGAGCCCCACCCTCAGTGAACCCCCTCCTTTTACACTGAGCTGGCTGTCAGAGGTGTGGGATACACCTGTGGGTCAGCTTGGGGCAGCTGCCCTGACTGAAACTCCCACTGACTCGGGGCTACTCATGGCCTGTCTGCCATGGCTGGGCTGTGGGTCCATGCCTGGGAAACCAGGACAGAGTGTTTCTTACAAAAAAACTTGTCAGTTGCTGTTTTCCTTCAGACTGATTCCAAAAACACCCATGTACCATTCCAGATAACTTACAAACCACCCAACAATCAATACATAACACAGGCATGTAAAGGAATTATAAAAATTATAAACTTGGATATAGATTAACCAAAAAACTAAGGCACTGCGTCTACTAGCTCAATTCTCTTCACAATCTGTGGGCAGGCAAGTGCACACATCTCAAGTCATCACTGTCCACCACAGACCTTGCTGTCAGCATGCAAAATTAGAAGAGTAAGAAATATTTCCTTAAAATTAAAAAGATGCTGATGCAAGTCATTGTGACAGCCTGAGTACCAACATCCACGTTTTAAACATATTATAAAATCCAGAGCAACTGTACTTCCTTCCTAGCCCATTCAAACTGATTTGTTGAAATAAATTACACAGACAACTTGTGTGCTTCTCTTGCCTAATAAATTATTCAGCTGTTACAGTAAACAATTAGTGTTGAACCCCTTTGTTATAAGGAGAATATATTTTTCAGCTCCTTATCATCATCTCTGGAAGCAGATAATGAGGTGAACTATGTGGCCTATGCTGTTATTGTCTAGATATTTAAGTCCCAGACATGATACTCGCATCTTATAACACCCTGGAGAAGTAATCTGCAGCCCCTAGGACAGGGAGAACAATTCATTTGTTTTGTGAGGATAGTTTCTGTTCAGAATATTTCTACAGCATTAAATATAAAGTTAGACTTTTAAAATTACTGACCTTACTGTGTCAGTCATCTCATTTGTAAAATCAGATCACACTCTGTTGGGAGCTACTTTACGATGAGAAGGAAGGAGTTGCCTCCATTGTGGAAATACCTTCAGTACTGCATAAGGTGGCAAAAAGCATCTGGGACTTTGATTTTTCTGCCTTAAGGTGTACCAGGTACCAAGTTCAAAGATGCTCTCCTAGTGAGGCACCACAGCTGCCCTTTCTACAAGTGGATTGCAAAATGAGGCAGTCTCACAGGCTGAACCAGTGCTCTTGAGAAACTTTGTTTCACGGAATGGGTGTAGGAAGAACCTACCATGGGTGACAACTTGTCAGTTAGTCTTGATGCATGGTCTTGTGCATATCTTGCAAATGTAGGAGTTTTCCTCTCCCCATTAGCTTGCATTTATTGATATGGGGCTATAATATGAACTAAGCTCATATACACAGATAACTCCTGCAAAGAAGCTACAATAAAAGTGCATCCTTAAACTTACTCTAACTGTATGTAGGCACTAACAGTCTAAGTCTCATTGTTGTCAGGCATCTTTTGTCAGAAGTGTCAGACTGCGACAAACATTCCTCAGTAAACTCCTGCTGTCACTGCTAAGTAGGTGTAAATTGAGGCTCATGTAGCAGAAAAACTGCTGCATAAGTATTTCTATTAGTAAAAGCACTTCATGCAAGTCATTGGAAATTATTGCAGAAAGTCTTGCTACAGGTATTTTTTTGTCCACTAGCACAGCTGCCTACAGTACCATATCACCTTTACTTTCCTGGTAGCTGTGTACGATTTTAAAACACACAGAGCTGCAGATGTGGTTCTGCTAAAATAAAAGGGAGAAAGGCTGTTTTGCACTATTCACATCAAATTTGGTATTCCAGTACAGATGGACATGAGGTAGACAACAGCAATTGTAAAGTGTGAATTTTTATACAGAGTAGGCCTTCAATTTATCAGACTTGGTAATTCAGTTATTTTGAAGCTTAGTAGTATTATCTCATGAAGGTGGAAAAGGTCAGGAAAACATGCTGAACTTTCTGAATAATTCTCATATGTAAAAATTCACATTAAAAATTAATACATACACAAAATTCAGGTAAAATAATGAACAACTGAAAAAAAATTCTTGACACATGCAATCAAATATTCACAGAAAAGAAGTCCACAAATACACCTGCTGGCATATAGAAAGAATGGAATACTGAGGCACAGAATAAGTTCCATGTTTCCTGCCTTTTGTTTTGTGTAACTAGAATATTTGATGTGAGTGGGTTTGGTTTGGTTTTGTTAGTTTCTCTTTTAAAACTCTGGTTTTATATTCAAGATTGTCTGCTCCAAGAAAGAAAGAAAAGGACTGATGTTAGAAGACTAGCTGGAATATTACCAGATCTATCCATCAATCCACCCTAAGTTCTTATAGGACTGACTCCATCATGCAGTTTTTTGAATGCATTTGGTCTGAGAGCACATAAAGTTACTTACTGTAAATGTAATGTAACATTAGCCACACTGCAAAGAATTTCAGTAGATTCCTTATTTCTTCTTAGGGTGAAATCTCCACAAAGCTAATTAGGAAATGATTTCCCACACCTTCCAATCATCCTCTCCCCATATTAATTCTTTGTCTTCGCTTGTAGCCATGAGAAATGCACAAAATCAGGAATATGTAAAATAAGTGAAGGTAACAGACACATAAACCACTCAGATATGCTGCAGGGTCCTCTATCACTGTACTGAACTTGTCTTTGCAGAAACTCCTGCTTCCTGGAAATGGTACCCCTTCTGTCAAAACATGTCTGGTACATACTGCTGAAAAAAAGACTCAGTTTTCAGAGAGCAATGAGAAACAGCTGCAAAATGAAGAGCTACAAAATCAATTTTAATTCTGCCATTAACAAGAAGTCACGCTCTCTGGGTACATAACATCTGACAGCAGATATATAAGCCAGCAGATCAATTCCCAGGGACAGCACAGCACATCTCTGCAACCCTGACTCATTACATTAGATATTTGCAAGCCTAGCTAAACAAAATTACACATCAGAAACTTTCATGAGTTAACTGAGAGAGTGGTCAGACAATCTTTTATAGCAGTAGAGAGGACTGAAACTGCAGGAGATTCGGAGGGCCACTGTTTTTCTCATTTTGCTACAGAGGGAGCTCAGCTTCAGAAGACTACATTGCAGAGCTCTGGATCACTCAGAAGTCCCTTTAAGTCAGCCAAGCCTAAGCCTCTGGGCTTCTCCCTGAATTAACACCTGATGTGCTTTCATAGCGGTGATTTTGCAACTCAGATGGCTTTTTGTCTCCTCTCATGGGATAAAACTGCTCCCTTAAACTCACACTGGTTGTCACACTTCCCATTTCTTAGACCATCTGGCCCTGCATCTGCTGCTACCCATGTACCAGCCAAACAGACACTTCTCAGGCTTCTCCTTCCCCACCTGGCTCCTCTTACAGCCAACAGATCACCAGTAATTACATTTTAGACCAAAACTACTTGATGGACAAGATGACCTAACAGAAGTTATGTTTACCTACAGACTTTGTCTTGCTTAGAAAATAAACCAGTACTACTGAAGAACCACAGAGGTTCAAGTCTCTGTAGAACCTCTTCCAACAACATGACACCTTCCAGGCACGCATGGCCAACCTGTGTTTACACAAGACATGGAAGAGCCTAAAGAAAACACCCAGACATAAATGCATGGTATATCTCTGAGGAGTCGCTACCTTCTCTATACATTACACTACATTAAATTCACAGACCAGGACACTGTTCTTTTTCTAGATCAAAACCAGGTTGAATCACCTCAGAAATTAACAAATACGCATTGCATAATACAAGCCTTCCTAGAGGAGGCTTGGCTCATTTGTTACAAATGCTAGAAATGTCAATAAGGTAAAGGAAGAAGATCGCTACACAAAAGAAAGAGCTGATGAGCAAAATGCTTTTAACACTGCCTCAGAGGGCTGGTGACGGGATTTCTGTTATAAGTCTGAACCTAACTTTTCACAAGCGGTCATCAAAGGGGATATTTCTAAATCCCTGCCACTGAGACTGAGTTTTAGTTTGCTGAAATGCTAAATACTCACCCCTCTATCTGAGGTTAGTGGGAGATAGACTTTAAAAGCAAGAAGTGGGATAAAATGCAAAGTGATCTAGAAATAGGTAAATTCATGGTCTGAAAGCACCTGCAGGAATACATGAGGAGGCAAAGCAACAGCTTGCAGCATGTCAGTAAGCATCTAAAGTGTCCATGAACCCATTTTTTCTGTTCAGTAGACATAAGCAGCTTATTTTCCAGAAAAAGAAAAATAAATTAGCTTAACATCTGCCTGATAAGCATATTTGGACAGTTACTTTGCAGAAATAAGAAAAAAAAACCCAACACACTAAAGATAAATCTAACATAATTAATTCAGTGCCTGTGCAGTACAACAGTGATTAGCACAGAAAATTACATGCAAAATTAAGCCTCACATATCTCTATGTTGAAATGCTGTGATTGAAATAAGGCCTGAGCTACACAGTAAACAACAACAAAACGTGCCTGTTGATTTGCCAAATACGCTATGTTTACTGCGCCCTGAGCAAAATGCAGAAGTTATAGCAACAGACATAGCTAGAAATCTCAAAGGAGTCTGGTAAAGTGGGATTCTACAGACAACCTTAACTCTAGTATTCCTTAATGTTTAACTTAGACCTTAGAATTTTTGCAAAGTAGTTTTACGTCAGGAGGTTTCCGGTCTTTGTGGTAAGAAAATTAAAGAAGGAAAGATTCATAGAATCACAGAACGTGAGCTTCATGATAGGGTTTTTTGATAAAACAGATAAACCTGTGCTTTGCCACTCAACAGGGAGACACAGCCAACCAGTATAAAAATACAGCAAGTACAATGCAACTTGGTTACCTCAGTTGAAGGAAACCAGTGCCTATTACTACGATTGAGACAAGCTGAAAAACACAGAGGAAGAAAATTAAATTATTACTTTGCTTTAGAGAATTAAATGACAACTTGTGTAAAAATGTCTCCCAACATTTTCTTTTTTTATTTACTTGTTCATCAACACCCAGATAACCAGGCATGTTAGTAGCAATAAGTGTTCAAAAAGACTTGTAAAAACATTTAAAATCTGCTCCCCAAATGCATTTGTTGTAGCTTTGAAATCTTTTTTCAGAATTCAAGGTATTTCTTGGTCCCACAGGATGAAGAAGGAAATAGCCAGCATACGTAAGAAATATATCTCAGAATCTCTCTTATACTACTGAAAATATATACTTAGCAATGCTTTATATCCAGAATGTTTCCACATGGTGGAAATCATGGTTTTCTTATCACTTCTAGAGAACAAAGATGATCAAAAATGTTATCATCAAGTAAGCATTATATGGTGCTATTGCAACAAACCTGAACAGAGGGAAAATGCTTTATACAATAACATAAAATTCCTGCAAGTACCTGGTTTTTGCTCAGAATGTTTAGCAGTATCTTGATTTCTTTTTGATGTTCACAGAATCACAGAATGGTACGAGTTGGAAGGGACCTCCAAAGATCATCAAGTCCCCCTGCTAGAGTAGGATTCTAGAGTAGATCACACAGGAACACGTCCAGACTGGTTTTAAATATCTCCAGAGATGGAGACTCCACACCCTCTCTGGGCAGTGCCAGTGCTCTGTCACCCTCACAGTAAAGAAGTGTTTCCTTATGTTAAGATTGAACCTCCTGTGTTCCAGTTTGTGCCCATTGCCCCTTGTCCTGCCACCAAGAAGAGTCTGGCCCTGTCTTCCTGACACCTGCGCTTCAGATATTTATAAGCATCAATGAGATCCCCCCTCAGCCTCCTCTTCTCCGAGCTAAACAGACCCAGTTCCCTCAGCCTCTCCTCAGATGGGAGATGCTCCAATTCCTTCGTCATCTCAGTGGCCTGTGCTGGACTCTTTCCAGTAGCTCCATGTCCCTCTTGAACTGGGGAGCCCAGAACTGGACACAGCACTCCAGATGAAGCCTCACCAGGTCAGAGTAGAGGGGGAGGAGAACCTCCCTTGCCCTGCTGGCCACACTCCTCTTCATGCACCCTAGGACACCATTGGCCTTTTTGGCCGCGAGGGCACATTGCTGGCTCATGGTCATCCTGCTGTCCACCAGGACCCCCAGGTCCCTTTCCCCTACACTGCTCTCCAGCAGGTCAGCCCCAGCCTGTACTGATCCATGGGGTTGTTCTTCCCCAGATGCTGCACTCTGCACTTGCTCTTGTTGAATTGCATTAAGTTTCTCCCTGCCCAGCTCTCCAGCCTGTCCAGGTCACACTGGATGGCAGCACAGCCCTCTGGCGTGTCAGCCTCTCCTCCCAGCTTTGTATCATCAGCAAACTTGCTGAGGATATACTCTGTCCCTTCATTCAGGTTATTAATGAATATATTGAATAGGACCAGACCCAGTGTCGACCCCTGGGGGACACCACTAGTCACAGGCCTCCAGCTAGACTCTGCCCCACTGACCACTACTGTCTCGGCTCTGTCCTTCAACCAGTTCCCAATCCATCTCATTGTCCAGTCATCCAGTGCACACTTGTTAAGTTTGGCTGTGAGGATGCCATGGGAGATAGTATCAAAAGCCTTGCTGAAGTCAAGGTACACCACATCGACTGCCCTCCCTTCATCAATCCATCTAGTTATGTCCTCATAGAAGGCTATCAGGTTGGTCAAACATGACTTGCCCTTGGTGAACCCATGTTGACTACTCCCAATAACCCTTTTTTTCCTCAACATTCTTTGAGATGGCACCAAGGATAAGCTGTTCCATCACCTTTCCAGGGATGGAGGTGAGGCTGACTGGCCTGTGGTTACCTGGGTCTTCCTTCTTGCTCTTTTTATAGATTGGGGTGATGTTGGCCTTCCTCCAGTCCTCAGGCACCTCTCCTGTTTTCCAGGACTTTTTAAAGATGATGGAGAGCGGTCTAGCAATGACTTCTGCCAGCTCCCTCAGCACTCATGGATGCATCTCTTCAGGGCCCATGGATTTGTGGGAGTCCAGTTCACCTAGCTTTTCCTTAACCCAGTCCTCCTCAACCAGGGCACAGTCTTCCTCTCTCCTGACTTCTTCTGCAGTCTCGAAGGACTGGGACTGCCTTAGCAGTAAAGACCAAAGCAAAGAAAGAATTCAGTAATTCCACCTTCTCTGTATCCTCCATCACCAGGGCACGCACTTCATTCAGCAGAGGACCTACATTTCCTCCAATCTTCCTTTTGCCTCCAATATATTTGAAAAATCCTTTCTTGTTATCCTTGACCTTCCTTGCTAGGTTTAATTCTAAAGAGGCTTTGGCTTTCCTTATTGAATCTGTACATTCTCTGACCACATTCTTGTATTCCTCCCAAGTGGTCAGCCCCTTCTTCCATGTTCTGTAAATTTTCTTCTTCCACTGGAGTTTATTTTGTAGCTCCCTGCTCAATCATGCAGGTCTCCCGACTCCCTTACATGATTTCTTACTCTTCAGGATGCTACGATCCTGAGCTTGGAGGAAATGATGCTTGAATATTGACCAGCTCTCTCGGGCCCCCCCTACCACCCAGTGCCCTGTCCCACAGGATTTCTCCAAGGAGTTTCTTGAAGAGGCCAAAGTCAGCCCTCCTGAAGCCATGGTTATGATCCCACTTGTTGCTCTGTGCCTACTGCACGTGACCTTGAACTCCACCATCTTGTGGTCACTACATCCAAGGCTGTCCCCTACCTTCACATCCTTGACCAGCCCCTCCTTGCTTATCAATACAAGGTCCAGCAGTGCTCCTCTCCTTGTTGGTTCCTCCACCACCTGTATCAGGAAGTTGTCATCAATGCACTGCAGGAACCTCCTGGACTGTGCACACCTGGCTGTGTAGCCTTTCCAGCAAATGTCAGGGTGAAGTCCCCTATGAGAACCAGAGCCTGTGATTTTGTGGCCACTTCCAGTTGTCTGTAGAAGGTCTAGTCAGCTTCCTCATCCTGATCGGGTGGCCTATAGTACACAGCTGCAATAGTGTCTCCCATGTTAGCCTGCCCCTTAATTTTTACCCACAAACTCTCAACTTGCTCATTAGCCACCCCTGGGAAAAGCTCAATACATTCTAATTGCTCCTTCACATAAAGAGCAACTCCACCTCCATGCTTTTTTAGCCTGCCTTTCCTGACAAGCACATAGCCATCCATGACAGCATTCCAGTCACGTGAGCTATCCCACCACGTCTCCATAACAGCAATCAGATCATAGCCCTTTGACTGCATGCAGATCTCTAGTTTGTCTTGTTTATTCCCCATGCTACATGCGCTGGGGTAAAGGCATTTCAGAGAGCTGAGCTCACAGCTATCACCCTAGAAGGTGTAGAAAGACCAAGCTCATCCTCAGCTATCCTGATTTTATTTCCCTCCCACTTCAAGGACTAGTTTAAAGCCCTCTCAATGAGCTCTGCCAACTCATGGGTCAAAATCCTTTTCCCCCTTGGAGACAAGTGAGCCCCATCTGTTGCCAACAGGCCTGGTGCCGTGTAAACCGCCCCATGACTGAAAAAAGTCAGAATTCCACCAATGGCACCAGCCTCTGAGCCACACGTTCATCAGGTGGATTTTCCTGTTCCTGTCAGTATTCTTTCCTGCTACTAAACAGATTGATGAAGAAATTACCTGTGCTCCAGGTCCTTTAACCAATCGCCCCAGGGCTCTGAAGTCTCTTTTGATCGTCCCTGGACTTCTCTCCATAACTTCATCACTGCCAGCCTGAACAACCAGCAGTGGGCAATGATCTGATGGCCGTACCAGATCAGGGAGGTTTCTGGCAATATCTTTTACCTGAGCCCCAGGGAGGCAGCAGACTTCCCTGCGGGATGGGTCCGGTCGGCATATTGGGCCCTCCATTCCCCTCAGGATGGGTCTGGTCAGCACATTGGGCCCTCCATTCCCCTCAGGATGGGTCTGGTCAGCACATTGGGCCCTCCATTCCCCTCAGGAGGGAGTTGCCTACGACAATAACTCTACTTTCCTTCTTGGCAGAGGCAGTTGTCATGCCTGGGGATGACCGACTCATCCTCGGCATCTCACTGGATGTAACTTCATCAACATCATGTGCTGCCTGACCCTCGAGTTCCAGGACCCCACACCTATTGTGTGAGGGCACCTGGGAGGGTGCGGGAGGCCAGGAGGGGATGTGCCTGCCACCCCGCACAGGGACCTGTTTCCATTCCCCCCCATTTCTTAGGTCCCCTCCTTCTGCCCGGTGGCGAGAGGGCAGGGGCTCCACTGTCTCCTGTGGAGCCTCCGATTGCTGCTTTTCCTTTGGGGTGCTGGGGTGTGAGCCCACCAGCATCCATCCATCCATCCATCTCCCCCTCACACTCCTGACACTCCTCAGCCTCCCCACTGCCTCTCCCAGCCGAGCAGACCATTCCCTGCTCACACCGCACGGTGCTCTCGCTGCTGCCCTGGGCACCAGCACTGCCCGCAGCCCAGGATCGTCCTGGTGAGAGCTGCTGGGTCCCTGTCCTGGCTGTTCTTCACCTCTTTGTGTTCAGCCAGGCTAACTGCCAGTTCTGACTGCCCACTGCCCTGCCTCAGCTCTGTGCTCCCCTCCGGGGTCACACATTTGTATGAATCTGAAATGTGATTTTTCCCAGACACAAAGTGACGAGATACCACAAAGATGAGGATCAATTGCCACAGATCCCTTACAGAAAACCACTTATACTGGGGGGGAAAAAAAAAAAAAAAAAAAAGGCCATACAAGTGAATTCTAATTTTGAACTACTGCTCTTAATTTACAGCAAACTAAAAATAATGTCTGGATAAATCTATATACACATTTAATTTCCTGCCTGGATTGAAATGCTACTTAAAATGAAAATCAGAAGAGAATTTACTAAAGTTAATATTTCTTTTCCATTTTGTAATTGTCTTTTATTAGTATTGATTTGCCCAGAAGTTCTGTATGTCAGAATAGATGAATTTACCCATTGTTAATCACTTCAATCTTCAGGCTTCTTACAAGATCTGGTAATTTCAGTTCCATTTTTATTTGAGCCTTTATTGATGATTTCATTAATCGTTCTTTGAGGTGAGGGAATGGATATTCCCACATCTGAATCAAGAAATCATCACCCTTCTTTAATCTAATTCCAGTAAAAAGAAATAAAACATCTAAAGCAAGAGCTGGTTTTCTCCTTGACAAAAATCCCTGTGATTTCTCAAGAGCTTCTGAAAGCTGTTTAAATTGCAAACACACAATCTAGCAAAACTTGCCAGTCCAGTTTTACACTTAATAATAAGTCAGTTAAACAGTGGAAGGCAGGAAATCGTACCTTCTTTCCTCTGTGGATATAATTAATTGCAAAGGCATATCAGATCTGACAACAACATACTAAGAATACCTTGGTGGCCTTCTCAGTGTAAAAGGGCAATGTAACAGACTTGGGTTACCTAGAAGATATCCAAGATGCCCTTCTACATCTGAAACATCTGGACCAAAGAAAGGAAAGGAAGAAAGGGAGAAATTTGGGCATTATCCTCCTTAACTGGAATAATGACTCATCAGAATGCACAACACAGCAATGCAGCATGTTTCCACACAGAGATTATGCTTGAAATGTCAAATCACTTGTATTTAGGGCTGCATTGAGAGTTTTTCCCAGCATTCCCAGAACACTTTGATTTACATCGTCTGTCTTAAACCCCAGAGTTAGATAAGGCAGGTTAGAAGCCATGAAGGAAAGAAATGAAGCTGACAAAACTAAATCAACACAACACTTTCTAATATCATTTTCTGTTTGTACTTTGCTTCTATGCTTAAAGCCAATAGGACTGGCTGGCAGAAGTCCATGAGACTAGCAATTTAAAGCAGCTAAAGGGATGGTCAATGTAGCCATGCAAGCTGCTATAGCAGCAGGTGTTGCACCCAACTGGCACTCCGGAGCCCTCTGCAGTCACTGATAAGAATAAGGCATTCATCTTGTTTCAGAAAGATCCTATGACTATACATCACTGTTGCCAAGCAGTGCACCACGAAAGCCTAATGCTAGACTTGAGGTTTCATCAGGCAATCATTTGTATTAAGTTTTTAAAATTTTCGTACTCTAAAAATAGTTCCTGGCCTTTAGTAGAACACAATAATTTTTTTCCTCTGCTTCTTCTCTATTTCCTCAATAACTAAACTCATATTTCAGTTATAACTTATGCAAATACCTTGAAGATTTACATGATTTGCATTGTTGTAAATTTCCTGAACTGTGGCCTCTGATGTGATCAGGTTAGCTAGGAAAAGATATGTTCACCTTCTGGATTTTATTAACATATTCTCAAGTTTTTGAAAACTCTAACCCTATGTAGCTACACAAGCATTTCACATATTCAGACAGAGATTTTCTGCTGAAAACAGACTTGGCTGAAGCCATTGAGAGAAACATTCAGAGCATTAACTGCAAAGCTCCGGGCTGCAATGGTGAAGAATCGTAAGGGACTGTTCGTCCCAGATGACATTTAACTATAACAACGGAATCCAGGTTACTAGCAGAATATATCTGCATGTGTGTTATTGAATGAAATGTATTGGACAGGGGAAAAAAAAGGGTTAAAGAACATTCAGAATTTTGTATAATTTCACAGAAACGAAAATCTCAAATTCACACTTTAATTTCTCCTCTTACAACTAGTTATTAGTGTAAAATATTGAAACAGCAAATTAGGATGCAATTCATAAATTCAGTTCCTCTTCCCTCACTGGTAGAATTTTGGAGGTTTCGAAGGAATTGATCTTGATTGGCAACAACAGAATGAGAAATTCTGAAGTGAAGCACAGACTCTAAAGCATTTAGATCTTGTGCTTCTTCATGTTCACCCATTATATATAATACAAAGTGACACTGTGAGCCAGAAAAGAAAATTCTTTCACCTTCTGCCCCACCATGATTATATCCCCAGGCGCCCTGCTGAGTCACTCTGCTTCCAAACCTACGTAGGCAGTCTCAGACAGTGCCCTAGGGCAGGCACCATCCTCCTTTGATTCCAGTCTTCTCTTTTTCCCTCTCCTTCACATTTGAAGTTTCTTTCTACAGCTCCATCATAAAACTCAGGGCCAATACTTTGATATCACAGTTTGAAAATCTTTTGAGAGGCTTTCCTGAGTCCCTATCAGAAATATGTCAGATGGCTCACGCCTCAAGTGCTAACCAGAAACACGATTTTTGTTTCAACAGCAGCTGTAAAAGTAGAAGAGGGCATGTTACTTAAATCTGATAACTCACATGACATAAAACATGACAGTCAATGGCTGTTGAAACAAAAGCAATCAAAAGTAATCAATTTTCTACATTCAAAGAGGGGAACAAAAAGATATTTTTATCATGGTATGATAAAACAAATATAAGCTGTTCCATGAAAGGAGGGGGAGGGGCCCACCCATTTTAAGTAAGTGTAGACTATACAATATTAATTACCTCTAATAATTGTCAAGGATTAGTAACATAATGAAAAGTAATTGTACTGAATTGTATTATTGAGTACAGTTGTGGATTTCTTTTTAATAATTGATGTCTGAAAACACAATCTTGCAGTTAAGAGCTATGATTTTCTCACATTGCCTAGCAACCTGTGCAAATATAGAACTGCAGATGCAAAACTACTGACCTTTCTTTCATGCCTGCTTTCCAGTGCTTATTATTTCTGTTTTACACAGCAAAAAATAAAACCAGAAAAGAGATTTAAAACACTGAACTCTTCATTATATACTTAGCATTTCAGATAACAAAATCATGGCAGTGTCTTTGCTTAACAGAAAAGGGGAAACCATTTTATTTACCTAAGCTTAAAATATTGCATATGGGATACTTTCTTACTAATATTTCAACACATACAGAATAGTTACTCACCCCATAATATCTGCAGCTCTTGGGAGGAGTAATCCATGCAGATGCCTTTCCTAGTGCATGTTTACAGCATGCATGGGGGATTTTTTTTAGACCAACAATATCCACTGAATGTATTCCTGCATTTAAGTATACCTGCATTCACCTAAGGAGGTGGGTTGAACTACTAATTTCCTGGTAAAGAAGTAGGATTATTCAGCAAATGGGAAGAAGAGCACATTCAAAACATATTGAGCATATTGAAGGAAGCCAAGGTAATAGCCTACACAGCTTCTTCCCATAGTGCTTAAATACTACTGCCTTGACTACATCACAATGTGTGTGAGGCAGCACGTACAGAGATGGAGTTGAGAGAGGGACCTTTTACCTCTTTAATTGTTATTGGAAGACTGAACAACAACTGTCACAGAAGACTAAACAAAAAAAAAAAAGCAATTAAAAGCACTGCAATTAGCCTCAGAGGACTGGGAGAAGACAAAAAGAGAGAAAGAGTGGACATCAGCGACAAAATGCTGAAGACCTAGGTTCCAAACTTGGAACTGGTAGTGAGGTTACACTCAGTCCCTGTCCTTTCAAGGCATACCACCTCAGTTTGAAATGGCTGTCCAGCAGGACTTACAGAGAACTCTTACCAACCACTACTGTCAGCATAGTATGGTACTCTCAGTCAGGACTGAGAACATCATATTTCTCAAGTTTCTCTCTCTAGAAAGTTAAGGCCATTTAAACAAAATTCAAAAGCTTTCATCTTGTGTCTTCCCAGCTTCCCACATTTAGAAATACAACTTCATCACTGCTGCCAGGTGTGGATTTATTCTGTGGATAAAGATCTATGCTTCAGAGAAGTATAGTGATGATTAGCTGGTTTTTATAGTAGCTTTTGAGCAATGTGCGTACTCTGCTGGTCTTTGTTTAGTACTTTGTAGCTTTCAGTTACCATGGCTATTAATGCTATTTATAATATGAACTAATGAAAATTTTAATAGAGAAGGCAAGGGATAAACTTCTTTTGCCTTGATAGTGGAAGCCTGGTACATGCATGTGGAAGGAGTTACGCTGCAATCAATTTAGGAAGTGGAAATACCTCCTTAAACTAAAACATAAGAACATGGATACATTGAGATACTCCCCTCCTTCTTGACACATATGGAAGCAGATAGCCATAGAAAAATAGATCAAATCTCAAAACATCGACAACAACAACAAAATATAATCAATGCAGCATTTGTGAGTATCTCAGATTGTAAACGCACACACAAAGCTTATGTCAACACATTCCCTCTGAAATCATTCCAATCTAATTTGCTTATCTGTGTCTCTCAAAAAAAAAAAAAAAAATCATCTACCAAGCAGTCTAACACTATATTGAACTACATGGTGGTTTGGATTAGGAATCAGTCCTACAAAAAAAATCTCAAAATCCTTATAATAATTTGGCTCAAGTCTGACATTCTTTTAACACTAAAATGGATTTAACAATCCATAGCAAGACCTAGCACATGTTACTGGTATTTGGAGCAAGATCAGTCTCCTGTTTCTCACAACTCCTTCAGTTGCCCATGCCAGCATTCCTTATATTTGTGGCATTGCTTTCATGCCAATTTTCAATGGCATGAGTTTAAGAGCAAAGGTTTGCAGGAGCACATAGAAGTTAAACCCATCCTTCCACTATCCTACCGATCAGAGGAACTATTCTTAAGTTTTATTTCTCTCCTAAAACACATTAAAATACTCTGTATAAGTACAGTGTATATTAAGTGAAGCCAAAAAAATGTTTCATACTTATAATTAGCTTGAAAGAATACCATTTACTTCATAAATGCAGAAGGTCACTATAGGTTTCTGCTATCCTTGCTATCATAAACTAACAAAGCTCTCCAAGAGACTAGAGAGCACAACTAAAATTTTTGTCATAATTCACACTATTTGTCTAAATATATCAGTTCTTAGAAGTTCTAAACTGCAGGATCCTCCTTTTTTGCCTTGTGCATTTTGCCTCCTGATAAGCTGGTAAGTCTTTTCAAGCCACACTTTTTTGAAGAGGACAGTACGAGAGGTACATTGCCTGAAGGACGAGATCAGAATCAAGGTAGACAGTGTATTGCGTTGTCCTCTGTGAAGTTTATCTGTTCTGTTACCTTTTCCTATCCAGTATGATTTGTTCTTGAAAGACTTAGTCAGGCAAAATTCTTCCAAGACTTCAGAATTATCAGAAGTGAAATAACTAAGCACTAGGGTGAGTAGCCATGTAATCTCAATTGTGTAAAAGAAGAAGAAAAAAATATTTACATTGATTTATTTGATTATCTTATGATTGTAAATTACATAAAAGATAAGTCTATAAAATACAAAGTGGATGTCTTACATAAAATGTATTAATATTTCAGTGACTACTTGCATTGTCTAGAAAACAGATTTTCTTCAGGAAGCATGATGAGAGAAAACCCAGGAAAAACAGAACATACTACATTATAAAAGTAAGATTAATTTTCTCTCTGTTTTGCTAAGTTTAAAGATCCATCCTTTAAAATTCCATGTTACAAAGGTTTTTTGGTTGTTTGTTTTCTTAGACACATAATACATGATTTCAATCAAGTAAAAGAAGTTTTACACAATTGTGGGCATTATATGAGTCACTGCTTCCTTTAGACAAACTGGGACCTATTAGTGAAATATTACCTATTTCAGCTCATTCCTTCCCATTATTTTCATATTTTGGATATTATTTCAAGTCACACTAGTCACTATCATCACTACAGTATGAAACAGAAGTGAGTTTAGTCCTCTCTATTTAGTTTCTTTTTAGGTAACTGGAGATGTTCAGCACCTCAGAAAGTCAATACATTTGTATCTAAAAATATCACTAAAAGAATTAATAGAGAATAAAAATGAGTAGGAGGAGAGAAAAAAAGAATCCTAATTTTGATAGTGTTTCTTTCTTTTAAATTAAATATAAAACATTTTCATATGTATGAATAGTTATATTGTTTTACAGAACAAATTTTGTTAATATTCTTCAGTTTTATTTTATGCATACAACTCCAAGCTTGTTAGCTAAGTACAGTTTATTATAATTAGGTAAATACAGTTAATACTTGAATTCTTAAATTAAATGTGTTTGAGTTTCGGAAGATTAGACTCTGGTTTTGAAAATAACTTCCTTAAAGCGCAAATGTATCCCGAGCTTCTGAGCAAGCTAGCTTCAGCCTTCACATCCTCATTCATACACCAACAGTGCCATAGAGCAGCATATGATACAACCATTACCATGCACGTTAAAGCAAGCATGTGAAGTTTTTTTGCACAGAAGTAAAACTGCCAAAGTATTGCATGTAAAATGTGTTTCCTGTTTGAATACCAGTTAAACGGAGTTAATTTCCTAAAGCATCTACAAGAAGATTGCTCAAACAGATATACAGAAAGCAAGGCAAAGGTGCTTGTTGCAGACCAGCAATAATGTCATCATATTTTTAAAATATATATTTCCTGTGCTATTTAATAAATGAACTTTTAAATTATGCTGGATATTTTTCACACCTTAGCTCTGTTTTAAATACACTTACTGAAAATAAGCAAGTAAAGATCATACAAGGTTTTTTATACAAGCAATGCAATCATTACTTTTGCATTACTTTTTGAGGTTTATATGATTTTCTGAAGACAGATCAACAATTAAGAAAAGTTCCTATTTCTGGACTATGTGTTGCTTTTTTTTCCCCATAACTACTGCTCTGTACTTGTGACATACTTACTTCTTCAAAGTGTCAAACATTACAGCTTACTTTTTTGTAGCGCCTGTGATCCCTAGTCAGTAAAAGATTTTTATAGATATGCATATATGCAGGATTACTTCTACCACTATTTCAGCTATTTTGAAGATATGATCACTCTTTAACAACATCTAGCCTACAGTAATATAAAATATGAACTTCTTCAATTGTGTCACATGGAAAAATGCATATCCAGCTAAAATTCAAATCAAAAGGATACAGAGGATAGCAAACTTGCTTTGCTGAAATGTTAAGAGTAAGGTGTAGTCTATTACTTCACTACAAGGGAAAAATGTGTGTACTGAGTGCTACTTCTAAAGCATGCTTTATGGATCTTCCAAATAGCAGAACACCCACCTTTGATCCATCACGGAGTGCTAACAAACAAATGACTGATATTACTTCGTAGGTAAGAAAACAATTCCCTTGTATAACTCTGCACTGCCTATGAGGATTTGACAGATTCAAAAGACTGGAAAAGAGGTGAGATCATCGGCAATGACAGTGTGTCTTTTAAATGTTGTTTCTTCCCTACCTCTGCTGACTGTATGGGCTTCCAAAACAATGTAGTGAGTGGACATTAATTTTGTAAAAAGAAGGTCCAGGTATCTCCTTTCACCATTAACATTTCACTAAAGCTGCCAGGAAGATTAAAAAAAAAACCAAAACCAAAACAAGTTATCATATTTAGGAAAAATCCTTCATTAACAGAAGATGTTTAGCAGCTGGCCACGAAATACTGTGGAAAGAGAGAAGAAAAAAAAACTTGTGTTTTATCTGCCAGTGGAGCTCTTGGTGATGAATTATATTATGGAAATCTTTGCCAATATATGTCAACCAACCTCATTCCACTCTTGCCTTGTTAGTCACAGATATAGCAGAGTACCACGTCTGCTACACGTCTCTCAAGAATCCATTTTTTTGGATAAACAGAATAGCAACAACGCTGCCAGTCACCTGTCTTTCAGCAAGCATATGCTTGCTTTTCATGGTTAGTAATACAAAGTAACAGCTACAGATATAAAAGTTGGTTTATATTTCTTTGTTCTATATCAAGAACATAATGCAATATCCTGTATGTCAAGACAACATAGCTTTACTCTCTCCAACTGTTTGCTGCTGCTCTGAGATACTGCATACTCAAGTTACAGTTCATGCACAGCAAGCAATTAAATAAGGAAAACCACAAAATATTGGACTAATCTTAAAGGAACAACAATCCTAGCTTTAATTTAGAATGGTAAGGGATTCCATTACAGATTATCAAATTCAACCAACTAGCCCAGTTCGTATCTTATCATGCTATTGAGAGCAGCCCTGAGGAGAAGGACTTAAGGGTAGTGGTGGATGAAAAGCTGGTCCTCAGCTGACAATGCACACTTGCAGCCCAGAAAGCCAACTGTATCCCGGGGTGCATCAAAAGAAGCGTGGCCAGTAGGTTGAGGGAAGTGATTCTCCCCCTCCCTGCTCTGCTCTCATGAGACCTCACCTGGAGCACTGTGTTCAGCTCTGGAGCCTCCAACGTAAGAAGGACATGGATCTGCTGCAGTGAGTCCAGAGAAGGGCCACAAAGATGGTCAGTAGGCTGGACCACCTCTCTTATGAAGACAGGCTGAGAGAGTTGGGGTTGTTCAGCCTGAAGAAGACTCTGGGGAGACCTGATAGCACCTTCCAGTACCTGAAGGGGCCAACAAGAAAGCTAGAGAGGGACTTTTTGCAAGAGCATGTAGTGATTGGATGAGGGGTAATGGCTTTAAACTGACAGAGGGTAGATTAGATTTAGATTAGACATTGGGAAGAAATTCTTTACTGTGAGGGTGTTGAGACACTGGAACAGGCTCCTCAGGGAAGCTGTTGATGCCCCCTCCCTTGCAGTGTTCCAGGCCAGGCTGGATGGGGCTTTGAGCAACCTGTGCTGGTGGGAGCTGTCCTTGCCCATGGAAGGGGGGTTGGAAAGAGATGATCTTTGAGGTCCCTTCCAACCTAAACTATTCTATGATTCTATGTAAGTAACTAAACATATTTCTTATTTCTTGTTTCTTGTTTAAGATAAGTTTGAAGACTTATTAATTTGCTCTAAAAATGTTTTGTTTTGTTTGGTTTTTTTTTAAATCAAAACATCTAAAATAATATTTTATTATCATTTATATCTCATAATAAGATAATAAGTGCTAGCAATCGAAATCTGGAGAGCCACATTGTTTTGCTATTTTCAGTGATATTCTGCAGTGTACATCAGACAAAATAGTTAGATAATATCTCATCTAGAATTTTTCAGGATATTTTAAAAGGAATCCCATTTCTATAAGAGCTTTCCCTAAAATTTCATCTCTTCTGTAAATATTTTCACCCTGGGTAGATTCATCAGGCTTTTGGAGAAAATTCAGTTAGCTCTACTAGTCAAATCAAAACACTATTGCACACATACCACCTCATTTCCTCTCCTGGGAAACAGATACATTAAAGATATTAGTCACATTTTTAATGCACTATTGGAAAAGCCTCAAGTATTTTAGCAATAAGGATAATGGAATGTATGTAAAACTTCTAAATTACTGAGATACCACAAACTAATAAGCAATGTTTCAGTCTGGCTGTTACGGCATGTCAGAGTCCGAGTCCAATATGGAAAGCTCAAATATTAAAAATTGTTTCAGATCTGCATCTCCGAATGTGTCCACATCAAACTACTCTAATGAAATATTACGTACAAATCTTGCCCAGTCTTTCCAAGTTTCCTAAGCATGTTTTTTCTTTGACATTCCTGAAGAACATATTTCTTATACTCCCAAGGAACAACAGTAGAAGCTCTGCTGCAGACCCCACTGAGTAAGCCAAATAAAGTGGAAAAAAACAAACCAAACCCACACCAAAACCAAACCCAACCAAACCAAAAACCAGTAATCTGTTTCTAATCTTCACACAGTTGTAGAGTGATGCAAGCTCATTCTCCCCGTTCTCTGAGATGGAAGTAAGAAAGTCTTTTCTACAACTTGCATAGCTGGAACTTTAAAAAAAATTGTGTAGGCTTCAACTCACCCCAACCTGTAATACAGGGCACCACAACAATAGTGCAGAACAAAGAATCAGAAAACAGAAAAGCACATTTTTGGGATTATTAACATTTAACCCTTTTGTGGGAAGATTCCACCTCTTTACCAAGCTGTTAGAGCTAAGGGAAAACTTGCCTTTCCCTCTCTTCACTTTGGTGATCATGGGTGCTTTGCCACAAACATCCAGGTACCAGCTTCTGGTGTCAGTCAGCTTAAGTAAATTCCCACCTTTCGCTGATACATGTCTTCAAGCCTCTAACAGAGGTCACTTAGAAGTTTGAGGTTTATAGCATGTTTCACATAACATCCCCCTTGAGCCAGAACAGAGGTACAAGGCAAAGATTTCTTTGGTTTTAGCAGGGGTTTTTTAAGACCAACAAAGCACATCTTAGTTAATAAATTGAAAAAAATATGAAAAGATTTTTGGGACAAAAATGTCTTTTTTTGTACTCCTATTCTGGATATGGAGGCAAGAGTGTTAAAGGAAAACAAGTAATAAAAATACTAAGATTGAACTTTTCTTCCAAACAAAGCAGAATGGAGAAAAGTGAAAAAATAAAGATCTAGTTCAGAGTGTATGTATTTTCAAATGTATTATTCTAACAAAGAATACTGAAACCAAAACATCAACTATATAGTTAAAACATACACAGCATGAGTGAGTGTGCATGCAAGTACACACTTCATTCTATGAAAGCATCAGTCTTAAAAGTACAGGTGACATGGATATACATGAAAGCTAGCAACATTTGTGAGTTAATAAAGCATGAGTATACTACTGTATGTTTAATGTGCAAAGGTTTTATTGCTTATGGTAGCTACAGTGTTGAATGTCATGCTTGTGAAAGTCCTCAGTGATAAAATGTCCTGTATTTCACCTACTTTATTAAATTATTTTTTTTAGCTACAATACTAAAAAGAATTGCATTTAATCAACTTCTAAGTTCTTAACTCTAAATTTGTAAAGCTTGAGTGAATTCCTAATGGAATAGGTAATGTCATCTGCATATTCATGCGTGTAAAATATTTAGGTAATTTCAAATTGTTCCTGTCTTGTGTGTCTAATCTCTATTTCCTCTACAATAGTATTTTACTTTCTTACTCCTCCTTCCTTTTCACCCACAAAAGCTGTTTTACCCACAAAAGCTGTTTTAAAGTCAGCACCAAATAAATAGCATTTTATTATGCTTCACAGCATAATGAAAAGAGGTTTGTTTGTTGTATTAACTTTCAATTTAAGGATACTTACAAATCACTTCTTGAAACTTTATTACTTCCCTATTGTGGCAAAATTCTGCTAGAAAATACCTGAACTCTATATGAATGACAAGATGTACAATTAAAATCCAAAATGGGCTAAATAGAAAAACAAAAATACAAGATCTCAACTTATATTCTACACCACTATTTTCACAGGATAGTAAAATCTACTACCTGATTTTTCCTAGACGTGTTTAAGTAAGTGAAAGTTATATAAGTAAGGAAAAGGTATTCTGGGAAACTCTAACACCATGATAGTTTAATGGGTCTACAAAGAACCAGGTAATCTGCTATCCTTTGATACTAAAGGGGTGGTGGGATGGTGGCATTTTGGGAGTGCTGTAATACTTGAGTTTTAGATAAAGAGTGCCAGAGAGTCCAGCCCAAAGTTAGAGCTACAGGGAAAAATCAACAAAAGACTGAAAAAAATTTAAAGTATTTGTCTACGGTTAGCCAGTACTCAGGGCTAAACCATAGCAGTTAGTGTATCACCCAAGTCTCCCTCCTCAGCTGGGAAGGGGAATTAGGGAAAAAAAGAGGAAAAAAAACATGAGTTGAAGTATGGACAAATTCAATAGAATAACAAAACTGCGGCAATAACCAACATAAAGCATAAAGGGTTCTACTCAGCCTGGTTCTTGATGCAGACAGCAGGAACAGAGCACCAACAAGAAGCCTCAGGGAGAGGAGGCAGAGCCTTACCCTCCCTGAGCTCCCTCCTTTTATGATGAGCAGATGAGGAGGTGTGGGATACACCTGTGGGTCAGTGCCCTGATTGGAACCCTCAGCTGGCTCTGGGCTACTCATGGCTGCCTGCATGGCTGGGCCATGGGGCTGTGCTGGGGAACCAGGACAATATTTATAAGAAGAAAAATAAGTATCTTGAGGTCTTCGGCTCCATGTCACAAAAATAGAAATGAGGACAAAACATTTGCATAAATGAGAGTTAACTTTACTGACACAAAAAATATATATGGCAAACTAGTTTTGTTTAAATTATTTTAAAAAAATTACTGAAGAAAGGTAAAAATATTGCTTAAGCTGTTTGTTACATGCAAGTGAATGTGCTAAACAGTACAAACATGCTGATACGCTTGTGGCCCACCGAAGAAGAGAGGGTAAGATGGTCTCTTAACTTTTAGTTTGTATTTCTGTTAAAATATTGAGACTTTCTTTGAGTCTGGAAACCTAGGTATGAGTCTAGAAAGATGTTTTGTGACAGGAAGGACAGAAGAAAAGTACAAAAAGCCATGGGTTTTTTTGTTTGTTTAAAAAATACAAACATTTAATTAAGACAGGACCAAAATGAAATCAAAACAAAGACATATTTGGATTTGTGACTATTTTCCCGTTTTCCATGCCAAGGTCCAATCCTGGCAATGCTACTCTGGAAGGAGCCTGCAACAATTACATGTGGTGTTAGTGACATGAATAGGGCCCAAGGCAATACTCTATAGCTAATCTAGCCAAAGAGAAAGGCAGAATTTGAGTGATATGTCAGATATTACCACAGGTGATAGTGCAGAGAAATTCACCTAAAAGAAAAGAACCTTCAACATGTTCTTATGTATTTGGGGGTTTCCGTGCTTACATATTTCTGTCTAAAAGAAGAAAATAATGATTTAACTACACTATCAAGTTTCACATAACAAGCAATCGCGCTTTAGCTATTTAGATTTGAAGGGTTCATCTTAACATTTCACCCCAGCCACCTCATACGTCACAAGATGCCCTGGTGGTATTGCTGCCAAATAATCTGTAAACCAGCTAAAGACAGGAAAAGGAAGTCAAAAGCTTGTGAGAAAAAAAAAAAAAAAAAGAAACGTGGAAGTATAAAGCGGGGGGAATAATCAAGAATATCAAACTGAGAGCTTTCAGCATTTGGGGAATGACATAGAAAAACTTCAGAAGGGAAAAAAAAAAATTCAAACAAACATGAAACACATTACACCAACTGAAACCCTTCCCTCATAATCAATGGAATGAACAATTCTGTTGCAGAGGATACAAACTCATTGATTCTAACTCAGTAAGAAAGATCTCACGACTCTCCATATTTCTTCAAAGAAACTTAGATGAGATCTTAAAAATTACCAATGGAGCACTGCAAAACCATAGCTGCATTAGCACAGCCTTAGGAGAAAGAAGCAGGAACTGTCAGATATAAACTCCTTCCAGTTGTATTTGGCTTCTTCCACCTAAGAGACATATTACCATCAAATGTCCAAATATGCCTTTTTGAACAGGGAAAGGGTTAGAAAATATACATGCTTGTATGCATAATCTATCAAGGTTTTGAGCCTTTTTTCCCCATTTTTGAGCAATTGGTTATCTCAACAGAAGCTTAGATATTTTTTTGATGGATGGATGGATTTTTTCCATAACTGTCCTGGACTTCATTGAAGACCAAATTGACAGTATTGAGATAAAAATTAGAATAAATAGTTTTTTGGGGAAAAAAAAAGTACTAATTTCCAATCAGCTATGCATATATTCTTATTTTTCATGATGTTTATCCTTACGTCTTTGTAAATCATGAAAACAGATTTCTAAATCATGTTTTGTGTTCTTATTTGGATTCCTGCAACTTTTTCCACATCCCATTCTGATCTCTCAAGGTAGGAAGGCTGTAAAAGAGAAAAACCAAAAATGTCCAGACAGTCCAGTATGCTTTTTTCAGCACACTGAAAAAGTCAAAAGAGTAACAGCAGCATACAATTACTTCAATTTCATGACAATTTGAAGTTACTGATAATTTTATTTTGTGAGTTTAGACCCATTTAATGCTGTCATCAGAAGAAAGATGATATATGGTTCTTAAGTTAGGGTAATTTTAATTTTCATTTAATACTACTATTAAGGAATATATTTTTGGAACAAAATTTGTCTGCTTTTAAAATCAAAGCAATTAAGTTTATTTGTCACTTCGCTGTAACTTATCATATAGTAGTATATGCTCTCCTTCCATCTACCATACATGTATTGTCACACATACTAAATACAATATTTTTCCAAAAGTAACCGCAGCTGTGACAATTTTTTTTCAACTTACTCCCTGGAAACTAGTGACTAAGTTACTAATTGAGTTCCTAGCAACTAGGAACTAACTAGTAACTTTAAAGAATATTTCAGATGCTCACCTCCACGATCAAAGCCTGTAGTTTTTTGTGTTTTGGATTTTCTTTTTAACTCTATGACTTCCATATATAAGCCACAAGTCATTAAATCTTGTAAAACTTTTGATATGTATTTGCAAATCTCACCAGAGATGTGGTCCAAAGCTTGAGCACACACACAAAGCTAGCAGCAAAATGATAACAGCACATCTAAATCAGAAAATTAACTTCCAGCTATCATAGAATTATATAATATTAATATATTATTTTAACACTAGATTATTTATAAAGCTATGTGAGTTGCATTTTTCCTATTTAAAAAAAAAGTTTTTAAATTTTGTTTTTACAAAGAAAAAATGCAAATGCTTCTTCCTTTTTCTTTATTAAAAATGCATGAGATGGAGATTTGTAATTGTTTCTTTCAGCTAGAAATACCATTTAACTTGCTCGTATGTCATTTCTGCACTTAGCTCAAAAGTTGATGTCATTTACAAGCAGTGTCTATTATGTTTATACATTTGAGAGACATACATACTGTGCTTTTGCTTTCTGTAAACAAAGCTTACCTGGCCTTTCAGTGATAAATGGTTCACACAAGATTTGCATTTTAGAATTCAATTCAAAACCTTCAAGAATCTTCAATAAAGAGTTTATGACCAAGGACAGATGTAATGTAAAGCCATACTTCTGTATGTACACTAATCAAGTACATTAAAAATTATTTAAGTATATATAGTTTAATAAACTAATCTGCTGTTAAAAACAGAATACTTACATACTGACTAAAGTGTGTTTATCACCTTCCACTTCAACTGTACATTAACTTTTTATAGCTTACAGATTCTTCTCTAGGTTCACTTGGCATAGATGTGACTTTCTGATACAAGATTATGGCTTTTATAGTAAAGTGATCAGAAACCCAGATTGGGAAATCTGAGACCTAGTTTCTAAATCAAGCTCCACAAATCCTGGTAAGTAATTTCAATTCCCCTTTATTTCTTTTGTTAATTTTCTCCTTGGGGAATGATCTCCAAATGACAGGAACTAGTTATTACAGCCCCTATTACAATGGAAACCTTCAATTTCTCCTGAATTCTCAAAGCACTGATGAAAATTTCAGAAAATCATCAAGTTCTTACTGTATGTTGATTGACAGTAGTTCCACAGATGTGAATTTGGACTTATAAAAATATTCAACTGTCTGTGTAGGTTCCTTTGAAACCCCACCTAGCCATGACAAATCTTCATATTTTACAAACCACCAACACACAAAATTCTCCCTTACTCTTACACCACAGGACCCGGTCTCCCCATTATGACATATGAGGAAGACAGAAAACCAAAGCCCAAATGCCTCTTTTTATATGAGCTTTCAGAAAAGCAGCTGACCTGACAGGCGTATTTTGCATATATAACGTGAAGATCATGGAGAATGAGCAGAGGATGAAAGAGGCAGAAAGGGAACCGAAACCATCGGTTGATTTCTATAGATTTCTATAGAGGTTGATTTCTATAGGTTCACTTCTGATTAAAATCAGTGCAAACACTTTCTAAAATAAGTTATTAAAGAAAGATTCCCCTGGTTTCATTGTTGTTCCCTCATCTTTTTCAGTTTTCTCAAGAGCCGTAAGAGGTCCCATTAAAAATACAGAAGTCTTGCAGTGGAATTAGGACTTTAGTTCTCTTTCCTATATTTCCTACAGTGAAACAAGCCAAACCATGGTTACATAGTTTTACAAGAGTTTCAGCTGGCTATTGTAACTATCTAAAGCTGAAAGCAGTAAGCTACTTGAGCAGGGTGGCTTGAAGGACAGCAAGTCAGCTATAATGGTAAATACATGCATTTAAAAGACCTGGGGCACAGGCACTTCGAAATGGGGTTACAACCTTCACACCAAACCGTACGCTGAATTACTTTGCTTGTAGTTCAGCTGGATGCAACTCTGTTAATAGCACATCAATGACAAAATGACTCAGCTGAAAGAAGTGTAAGAATTTAACATCTTTCTCCACATCAGAAGAGATACATACTCAAGTCCGAGGGATCTAATACTTTCTTTCTGCCTGAGAAAATAAAAAGTCTTTTGTTGTCCTTAGCATGCACCATCTGTAAACGTTAAAGACAAAGCCGTCACATAGTCATACCTAAGTCAAACCTTATAACACGCCATCTTTCAAGAAATACAGAAAGAACTTCAGCATTTTACAATATTTCAATAAAGCTATTACCTTACACTAGATTTTAAAACTGAAGTTCAGGGAATAATATACAGAATCAAAATTCAATGCAAACGAGATAAAAGACTATATAGGACCATTAAAGCTTTGAACTGTACAGTAGAAATCTTCAACTTAAACAGCCTTTTGCTGTGGCCTGCATTGGCCCTGATGTTTGCAGAATGGAATGCACACTGGAAGAGCAAACAATTGTGTTGTTTATAACACAGTCACTATACAAGCTAAAAAGACTAAGCAGAATAGCATGAAGTAAAGAAATCTCACTTTAAGGATTTCTTTTTACATTAGAATCATAGTTACAGCTTTGTGTGACACACACTGATATTAAGGTTTCATGAAAGCTAAAAAGGAGTTTGACTACAGCCTATATATTTTGTTTTAACACCAGTAAGCTCTCTGTCAGCACTTGCCATCTATAATACATTGAGATTTGTACTACATAATAGCATATTCTGCTTTGTTCCAATTTTTGAAATAGAATGAAATAACTAAGTTGATATTATTTTGCATTCAGCACTGTTTTAGAACAGAATTAATAAACTAACATCCTAATTCATCAAAAAAAGGGAAAAGAGGGAGAGAGGAGGAAGGGAGCAGGGACAAGGCAAACAAAACAGTTGGGTGGTTTTAGCCTGAAGGCTTACATGCCTCATCACTCAAGGGAGCTACCTTGAGTGAGCAGCCAAAAATTGCTTCTCTCTACATTATGCAGTTCTGACGCAGGGATCTGAAGACACCATGCCTGAGTAGCACAAATATCAGCCATTTCTGCCATCTGCCCCACAGTGGGAATACCAGATGAAAACAAACCAGTTTGCTAAGTGAGCATAGTGAAAGGCAGCTCACTACAGCTGATGAATCATGGAAAGATTTTTGAAGTTGAGTATTGGCCCTTAAGAGAAAGGCAAATACGTGGCACTTCTAAAGCCAGAAAGACTTAAAAATAAAGAAATACCACAACAGTAGTGCCACAAAGAAGTAAACTTCTTCCCTCTACTGAAGAAATTTTTTTATGTGTCTTTGCCTGGACCTAAGATCTCATCAGGGTGAGAAGACAGATGCAAAGTCTGCAAGTTGCAAACTTGCAAAGCTGCAAGTTATATTGGCAAAAATTTGCATGATTAAATGTTCTTCTAAGATTCTCTGGGATACACTTACAAAAGTTACTTGTGAGCCATATAAGCCTTTCCAGCAGAGGCTGCAAATTCCTTATCTATAACCTATGAAAGAGTACAGTTACAGAAAAAAAAAAATTAGTTTCTTGAAAAAATAGTAATATTTCATGATGAGATTTATACTGATTCAACATAAAAGTATGTTGTTAATAATTTTAAGTTAGTGGGCAAAATCACCTCCCTTGTCGTGCTGGCCACGTTTCTTCTGATGCAGCCCAGGATACGGTTGGCTTTCTGGGCTGCAAGCACACATTTCCAGGTCGTATTCAGCTCTTCATCCACCAATACCCCCAAGTCCTTCTCTGAAAGCAGTAGAGCTGCTCTCATTCCATTCATCACCCAGTCTGTACTGATACTGCTGCTTGCCCCAGCCTAAGTACAGGACTTTGCACTTGGTTTTGTTGAATTTCATGGGCCTACTTGTCAAGCCTGTGAAGGTACCTTTGGAGGGCATCCCTTCCCTCAAACGTATCCACATACTGGAGCCTGTGCTTCCCCTGCCAGTACTTAGACACACAGGGACACATGTCCTACCTAAGAGCAAATCTGTAGTCATCTAATTTCAACCATAACTCAGATACTTCAGCTCAAAACAAGAATGGAATGGGTTAAAGTTTTACTGATGCTGTAAATGCTTGTAGTCATAACATTCTTTTTTATTATTTTTCTCAGACACGAAAAATCCACAGACACAGTTGCCTTCCTTGTAACTTCTGCAAGACTTCAAATGGAGCTTGTAATATTTACTGAGACATTCCAAGAGCTCCCTGAAGTTCAAGCTTTCACATCTAATAACTCCAAAACTTATAAAACCAGTTGTGGTAAAGCTGTCTTGTTCTCCTGTTTTAATCAATTAGCATCTCTTCTGTCTAATGCATTTATGAGGAGTATTATGGGGAACTGGTCACCTTCTACTTTGGCCAACTCCCTACACAAAAGGATGTCATAGACCGTTACTCACATGGCTCACAAGTTACTTCTGGGACACATTAATGGTTCAAAATCCTGGGAGAGGAACACCCAATCTCCACAGATTTTTTTCCTTTGGTGCATTTTAGTACATGGCTTAAAGAATTAATCAAGAGGAAAGCAAAATATAGTCTCCTCCTAACAAGCTTTAAAAACCTACTAGTTTCTACTTGATAATTTTAAACTATTTCACTGTAATTGACATCTGTCTAAACCTAAAATTATTTCAAAATCTGAAGCAGGTTTTCTGTGAGAAGACAGCTCATCCAGAGATTCTAATTATGCCTACAAATGCATTTGCCTACACAGCATGATACTAGCAGTAGCTGCTTTTAACTCAAGTGCAAAAACGCTGACACAAAAGCATGTTTTTTCCTAGTAAGGTGTGGAGTGGGGAGCAAAAACTGGATACTTAACACAGGATGGCTATCACTCTTGTGGTTTCATTCATCTGCAAGAAAACTTAGTAGAAACTGTAAACTTGTGGTCCTTTTGGTTCTGAAGTTTAAAGTCAACATGTTTGTTGGTTTATGAGAAGCTACTTGCTTGAAAAATAGATGTCATAGTGTGCAGGCTTTCTAAAACTGTAGCAGGAAAGCAGGAGCATGATGATAGCATGATCTTCTTTGTCAGACAACATAATAATATTTAGCCAGAAACTAACAGTAAAAGCTATTGCAGACAAGTAACAGAGAAAAAAATGACAGAGCCAACACTCAGCAAATGAGATATTTTCTGTAAGGCTCAGGTTTTAAATTGTGTCTTAGAAATCTCAGAAATTCATAGCTGAACCAGGACAAGGTATCAGACTTCTCAAATCAAAACCTCCAAATATTTCATTTGGACCATATTCATCTAAAGAATCTCCAGTTCACCTTCTTTACACTATAAAGGGAAAAAATATAGCTAGTTAACAGATATAAGTAGTCATAACATCAAAACAGCTTTGTATTACTGTAGCAGATCTGAATATGCATTTGTCTCCAAAAGCTTATCTGTTTCTCATTCCCAAATCAATTAGTTTAACCAAATATATTTTCTTTCACTACAAAGTTTGTCAAGGTATTTTGGGACATTTTATACAGTTAGTGTAAAAATCCTACTTCCACCATCTAAATGAGACAACAGTGATTTTAAGTGTAATGATCTCGAAAGTTTGGACTGGAATCCTCAGAACTAGCCATATACCCACTCAGCCATGTCCAAATGGGATAGGTGTTATTTTACAGACAGTTGCTTGCATCACAGAATCATAGAGTCACAGAATAGCCTTGGTTGGAAAAGACCTCGAAGATCATTACAGTTTAGGATCTTTCTTAGTTTTGCTTTCCCTTTTAGTCATTTAAAAATATTAGATTATAATAAAAATAATCCCCTATGTTTAATTTCCACCACCACCACACACAGTTTTCAATGGGATTTTCACATGCATTGCCTCCCACATTGTTCATTCTTGTAATGTCTAGGCAATAATTACAGAACTAGGATAAGACACTAGCTGTTTTCATTCATTCCCTTTTAGCTGTGCAGGTGTTCATCCTGCAAAACACTTTCACTTCTTATGATAGAAAAATAAGACCAAAAAAAAAAAAAATCTCTATGAGGCCAGTTTTCCTGATCACTGGAAGTCCATTTGAAGTACTCCCCAAAACAGCTGGACTTTTCCTAGAGGAGATCTAAAGAACATGCAGTTTTTGTATGTATATCTTCTTTAAACACCAGAACCAGTCTTCTGTATATATAAAACAAATAAAAAGCACTGAACCAAGCAATATTTTTTTCTCTGTTTCAAGAGTAGACTAAAAAATGGAAACTTGTTCTTCTTGTGCAAGTGTTCTGCCTATAAAACACAATAGATCACGTGACAGCAGCCCTGATATGGCATAAGAGAATAGAGGAAAAAAAGTGGGCACAATGCCTCCTTTAACAAAACAAGCAAACATAAAGAAACATTTATTATTCTTTTTTACCTGTTGTTGCTTATGTAGCACCTAGAAATTTCATATATGTCTGGTCATTTGAAAGGTGTGCCATTTCCTTACTTCCATGTTCCTGAATTCATTTCCTTTCAACAGTGGGACAACTGATAACATCATCAGTGCTAAAAAGAGAGGGCAAGGAAAAAGGTGGGCAGAGAACTACCCATCCAGAGAAGAATCAGAATATTGGTGGCAGTGATGGCACTGCAATGTCTTCTTAATAACTCGCAATAGTTCCATTGACACATGGAATGTGACTGCTGAGTCCCACCAAGGTTTCAGGAAAAAGAAAGAAGAGAAAGAGTCCATAGCAAGCCTCTGTGCACTGTCAGTAAGGAAGGAATTAAATCTGCATAGTGGAACAAGGTATTTTGATTGTACTAATACTTAACAGGATCTGAATTTTCATATCAAGATATTAGCTAGATTTGATGAAATAAAGATCAAAATTGTTTCCAAGGCGGGGGGGGAAATAAAAAAAAATTAAAAAAAAAAAAAAAAAAAAAAGGAAAATAAGAATCCTTTGGAATAAAATTGGGAATGGAACATTAGAGAAATGTTCAGCAGTACTGAAAATCCTTCATAATTTGCTATGGCATGAAGAATTCATAGTCTGTCCCAAGCACAAAACACAAGAAATATAGAAGAAGGAATAAAAAAGTAAGTGCTTTCATTTATTACCAAGAATAATAATTTCCACCATTATTCCATGCAGTGGGTGTAGACATTAGAACATTACAAGCTTTACTATCATTTTTTCCAATCTTGAGAATTTAAAGAAAAGAAAATCCACAAGCCAGTTCCCAAAAAATAACAAATACATGTTTAGTTCTTTTGTATTTCTCATTTGGGTTTTGACAATTAGGTTGTAGTCAAATAATTTCTAAAACTTTTGTTGTACAACTGTGAGGAGTATAAAAGTTACTTTCAAGCAAAAGGATGCATGATCCTAAGAGTCCAAGCTTTAGAAAAACAGCACCAAGAAAAGTTCAGTTAAGGTTATGGGAATTTGCAGTCCTGTGAAATGCATAATAAGCTTCAGTATAGACTACAACTTGCTTTGTAAAGCATTTCCTTGAAGGTGGCCTCAGGCAGGGGAATCCATTCCTCTTCAAAACTGCTGCTGCAATCCAATTTCAGTTTCCATTCTCCCTCAGAGACCGCATGGAATAACCCACAGCAGTTTTCGAGTAACAACCGTACATAGAGCATCACGTATGCATGTGTATAAAACATACACACTATAAATATGGCTCTGCTAAGTAAGACAATGCAAACACAACAAAAAGGTAAAAACCATGGGTCTCTTACACTTGAATTCAGTCCATGCTGAAGTGAAACAGTATCAAGTATGTGGAAAATTTTCTCTTATTCTTCCCATGAAGTAAAAGAACCTCAATGTGTTTGTCAGCTAGACTTGCATGGGGGGAGAGAGAGGCAGAAAAAACAAAGAGGGAGACATCTGGCTCTAAGAGGTCCTGCCACTGGTAGTAATATTTCCTTTTTTCCATTAATCATTTTGTACATACAGAAGGCATAGAGAGCAATTTCATTTGAGAGGCCAAGGTGAAAGTTTTCTTCAATTCTCTATCACAAAGCCTTTGAGTGTTAAACATATACAGAAAAAAAAAACATATAACAGCTATCCCCAAGGTCACATAATTCTGTAACAAGAATAATAATTAGCCTTGTAGTATAGTTCTAGAAGTGTGTAAATAAAGGAAAATAAATATTTTACCATCAAGTGCCCATCTATGACATGAATGACACTAGGCTATGTTTCCTAAATAATTGTACAGCTAGCTGCAATGACACTGTGAATCTGATCATGATAGGGTGGGACTGTCATATTAATCAATGTAATAAGATATATTAGGACACATTTACATCAGCATCTTAGTTCAGATGAGGAGTATATTTTAAAAACAAATTTCATTATCCTTTTTTAGTGTACTTTGGTTCATGTTTGGTTCAGTGGTCTGGAAGTGCTTGAGCTGTATCTGGTTTGGATGATGCTAAACTGAAAGATGCTCTCCAGGGCTGTCCCATCCCAAATACTAATGATCACAGGGCTACCAGGGCTTTATCAAGTAACTCTGTTTCGAAATGCTTATAGTCTAGTCCTCAGAAACATGCGTGTTTCCAGCATATCTGGTCCTATTGATCTGCACCACTTCCTTGCAGAGACAGTCTTAAATGTCAATTACCTTAACGGATAGCTCAGAGAGAGAAAAAAAAACAGGAAAGAGAGAGAAACTGCCTTCTGGGAAGAAATGCTTCCCTATGCCCAACACAGAGAAAGTCCTGGCTTTGCTAAAAAAGCTTATTTTGATGTGTATACTTCTAAATGAGCCTTTTCAGAAAACATCCAGTGCCTGGTAATGTTCCTGTTCAGAGAGTTTTGGTAGGGTGTTAGCCAGTTATGGCTGTTACCTTCAACACCTAGAAAGTGTCATGATCAGCAGTACAGAGAAGAGCTGCTATTACGTTTCAGGGCAGGAAAAAGTACGTGTGAATATCCCTCTCTCCCAAAAAGCCTCATTCTGATTAGAAGTATGTTTATGCTGCAGTCATTTCAGAAGTAATTGCAGTGTACTGCAATTGCCTAATCTGTACTCTTTTGCAGTAGATGTAAATACAAACTAGCACAAAGGAACTTCAACACGGCAGCACAGAGTGTAGCACAGTCATACTTTATCTACCAGGAAGCCAGAAATGCAATGTAAAAAGTTACTATCGTTAAAAATAAATAAATAAATAAATCCTCACTATTTCCTTGTATTTTTCCATGAGAACTAAGGAATAGAAACCACGTAATACATAACCTAAAACATGGTCAGAGCTCTAACCATCTCTAACTCTTTCTTTCCTCTTCCTGGTTTTGCAGGTATTTATTGTCACTGACATTGTACCTGTATCTTTACACATTACCATTAGAAGAAAAGAACGGTTTGTTTAATATTCTGCTAATTAATCACAGACCTCAATCTTTCCCTTGCTTTCTTTTAAACCCTTTAGGTTTATTTTCTTCTGCAATCTTTACCATTCCAAGCATATAACTTATCCAAGCATGACTGAAGTGTTAAAAGCAGGTTCCTGAAAAGACTTTAAAAAACAAAAGTAAACAAAACTTTTCCTTTTATGTTGTATTTTGCATAGTTTCAGTGTAAGATTATTTGCCCAAAACTATTCATTCCTTCTTAAAAAATGGTTAACAAAAATAGAAAATTCCTTGTGACATTGTACAGTGGTGGCTTCTTTATGTATGTATTTGCAGCACAAGATAAATCTGTATAATTAAATCATTCCTTTAAATTAATTCTTGGTTTGTGAAAAGGTTCTTTTTTAGTACTTGAACCAAGAATCTCAAACCCAAAGACAGATTATTCTACATCAGGGTACAGCAAGATAGATATTTCCCTTCCCAGCCCTTCAACCCTTAACAGGCTAAACTATAAAAGCACTGACACAGTTTCAGAACACTACATCATAATGGGCCTTTTTTAACCATGCCTTTGAATTAAGGCAGACACTACAACAGCAATATAGCAGTCCTGGGATTTGGGAAGCAGCATTTTAACAGCATGTTGCCTGTACTCTCATGCTGTGAACATATTCATAGCAGTTTCATGAAAGTCCCAGGACTGCTGGTGTAGCATCTGTTCACTACCAACAAAGACCTGGATATTACACAAGAGTCTGATTTCTATTTATCAGATGTCTTTTTACAAACACAGGATTTCTTTTGCAACAGGAGAATTTTTTATCTGTGTTTTCTCATGTGAACACAGAAACACACTCATTGTTAAATATATATATGATATTATCATACATTTATCGGGCTAGAGCTAGAGGCTAGAGCTCAGGATAAATAGGGACTCTTAGGCTTAGATGTTGTCCATATCCAAAAACATTCATGCTTTCAAAGATATTAATTGTAATCTTGGAAAAAAACATTTTTCATTCAGCATAAACTGTGTTGCTAATGCCCCTCTTCTCAAAGTGGTAATTACATGACAATTCACAATTCAAAATACTTGGACTGACCTTGACATTTATCATCTCAGACCTTGCCCAATGATGAAGAGTGCATAGGTATTGGTTCCATATACAGATTCAGATCTTGCTTTCCAGACAGATACGTAAGACCCATCAGTTTCAGCAGGGTATTCCCAACAAACAATTTTAACAAGAATCGTCCCATGGTGCTACTTGAGCTGACTGCAGCATTTGGTCCAAATAATTCAGTTTTATTTATGTTTGGATGAGCTTACTTTGTCAATTAGACTCACTTCATGAGCTGGTTCAGACAGGATCACAGTCTGCTGATTGCATTACGAACCCTCTAGCTCCCTTCCAAGGTCTCTGTTGAGAAAGAGCAATCTGGAGCAAGCTGATCAGTCTCCTCCAAATAAGCAAATTGGGCACAGTTGACATGGCAGTGTATGCCAGGATCACCTCCAGACAGACAGGAAGGATGTAGACAGGGCAAGTAAGGTTTCCTCTTCTTGGAACAGCCTCGCAATACTTTTTTTTAAATAGACATCAAATTATTTTTTAATGACATTAAATGAAATTAAAGTGACTGGTGTATATAGCTGCAGAAGAAAAAAAGCTTCAGAGGTGAAACCCCGCCCGCCACACACATGATGCACACAAGCATATGCATACATACATGCTGCACTTGCAGAGCCAGACATCTTCTCTCCAGTATAGTAAATACTAGGATAGTAGAGTAACAATGAACAGGTATTGTGAATTCTTTCATTTTCTCTCTCATTCATATAAATTCTGTTCAGTGCACACTTTAGTGGGAGAGAGCTAGGAAGCTAAGGTAGGTACATTTGTCACTGGCAACCTACTTGAATATTCTCAGACTAGGAGGCAGGAAAGTTAAAGGATCCTGTACATTCATACTGAGGCTACTGAGAATAATTGTTCATGGATTTCCAGAAATCAGATTACCCTATAATCCAATGGTAACATTTGACATGCTACACGTTCTTAAGAAGTCACTGTAAAATTGTTATGCAAATTACATATCCACAAGCAAGAGTGCAAAGAACAGACTAGCCAGAGAATTGCATGGTGTTATGAAGTAGCTGAGCAGTATCTTGATCATTGCCAATTACATACCAGTCTAGTTTTTGAATGGGATTATATTTCTGAATAGAATGCATTTCCAGCAGCACCACTGGACGTCATTAAACCAGTGGCAGATTCCATGTACAATCCTTTATAAAAATTCCAAAAACCCATTGCACTTTCATGCTTCACCCTTTTACATGAAAGACATTTATGAGCCATTTTGTGTAGCACTGCAGAGAATACTTACATAGAAGAGGAGAAAAATGTCCTCCAGGACATACACTGAGAGGACAGATATTTCAAAACAATAGTATTGATAGATAATTGTTAGGCAGATAATTATTTCAATGTCATCCTTTTATTTTCACATGCTTTCCCCCACCTTGCTCACCCCCTGCTACTGCTCCAATAAAAATATTTTCCCATATTAAATTGGTATCGTGTTGGTACCCCACCCTTCCCTTCAAGTTCGGTACTCATAGACAATATTTTTGGGAAAGATTGTAACATGATGTCCTGTGAGATGTGGGCAGACAGACATCTATTCTTCCTGTAAAAAACAAACCTGAACAACGCCTAGCAAACCATTTGTTTGCCTTACTGCCGTTACAATCCACTTTGGCTCCATCACATGCCAAGAAGCAGCCTAAAAATGCCATTTAATTTTTGAACTAAATGTGTTCATGGCTATTTAACTGGAGGCATCACCTTTTTCCGCTGCTGAAGCGTAATGAGAAGGAAGCAATTCGCGAGCGTGCCGAGAGCCGGTTGGCTGCTGCGGAGCACGGCCGGTTGCCATAGCAACGGCCGCACCGCCCTCTCCCCATCGAGCGACCCGCACATCCCAGCGCAGCTGCCGCAGCATCGGCCGAGCTCCTTCTGCGAACGCCAAGCAGAGCCGCGCACCTCAGCTGCTGTCGTTGCCGTGTGGACTGAAAATCGATGGGCAAAAAGAAAAAAAAACCCCCACACACCAAAAAAAGCCCAACAAAAAAAACCTAATCAAACAAAAAACTCCACCAATTTCAAATAGACTCCACTAAAATATTAAAAAACCAGAGCATATAATGTACATAGCATATAATGTATAATGTAGCAGTTTCATCTGCTGTGAGGTATATGCACATGTTGCCTTTCATGATGACCTTGACATTCAATTTTATGTTTTACCCTTGGGTAAGAGAATTTGCAAGGGCATATTCTCTTTAGGCTCAACATCTTCCATTGCAAATGAGATTCGTCTTACCAAAGCAGCAGCAAATCAAACCCTGTCTTTCATCAGAGATGCTTGTGTGTGTTTCCAGAATTATTGATTTGGAAATCTAACATCTGCAAAATGCAAAACTAGCCAATTAAGCTTAGGAAAGACTTTACACGTTGGCTGCTCTCCCCTGTTGCGTGCAGGCTAATGGTACTTACCCAAACGACTGTGAACTAGTCTGGAAAAATGAGAAATGTCTGTGATCATTAATAATGCCATTATCAGACATCAAAAAAAAATACAGTCTTTCTGTGGTCATTTTAGAATTTCTTTCCATGCTACAAAGGTAGACACTATCTCTCCTCTTTTTTCAGCCCGTCACTTCTTAAAATTAACATCTAGAAAGAGACAATATATTTTATCAGACCAAATGGTACAGTCAGAAAAAGGAAAAGATCAAGCTTTAGGGCACACAAGGCTAACATGAGCCAAGCATGCACTGGAAAGAATTACTCTGACTGCCATCTAGCAGGAAATCTAGTGGGGAAGAAAATAAATTCCAAAGCTCAAAACTAAACATTCAGGAGATTAGTTTATTTACTAATATGTATAATATTACAGGATAAGTGAAATTCTTACCTCAAGTATGGTATTTTTTTGAGAGCCCACTAGAATTTCCTTCCTATCTTGTATGCTTCAAATTCCTCACCATTTTTGTGTACTGTTTATAGCTCAAATATGCTGGAAGCAGCACCCATTTTTAGAATAAACGTACACATAAGCACTCTTTCCCTCTGTCTCCCTAGTTTCTTGTTATTATTCTCAATATTTCCCAACTTATTAATATAATTCAATGATATCCAGAGCAATTACTATCCACTTAGTTTAATGTTTACTCTGTCTTTATCAGGCCTGGAAAAAGGATTAAGAGCTTCAGCCTTCTCCTCTTTTCAAACTACGTTAGGTTGTCTGTGTTATAACCTTGGCTATACATAATCAGCTACGTAATGTTGCCATTAATTTTAGTGTTTTCTTTATAGTAAATAAACATGTTCCATGTGCAGCAGAGAATACATTATTCAATCAGAAATTGAGTGTGTGATCCCACTCTTTACCCTCTGCTAATATTTAATAAAAGGAGAAAATGAAAAGAAGGATCATTCACGGATAAATATATATAGATATATATTATTTTTATTGCTGTGTGTCATTTCAGATCCTTCCTTCCTTTTCAATATAATGTTAGAAAGTATTTTTGAAATTTAAACAATGTTTCCTATTCCATTAGGGTCATAAAAACACTACAAATCATTATAACATGCAAAATAATGCCATTTATAAACACACAAAAAATTGAGCATATTTTGAAAAATCATTTTTAATTAATGCATTTAATAGGATAATTCTTAGCAAATATGGTCGATTACTCATTACCAGTAGCTTTTTCCAAGGCAGAAAGATGCTATATTATCTGTTCAGTATTAGCTACAATTTCAGTTACTTATTTCCATCTTGTATTGTTCTGAGGACATTTGAAAGCAACCAAATCATCAGTGGGCTCAAAGTTATGTGAGTCTTTTATGCACATTAGGATCAGTATAGCTAGTAAATAAGAAAGTTTACAGAGGCTAAAATACTGTCAGCCAGTAGTACAGTTACAGATACTAAATTATTGAAAATACTGTACTTTTTGCAGGGTTTGAAATGTAAATGATTACGTCTTTACAAAGATTTTATTCCTGTGCACTAAACTGAAATTGAAAAGAATAAAGTAAAATATGGACTACCTACAGTTCTGTAAAAGTTAAAGTTAAGAAAGTTCTCCAAGCCAGACTGTTATTTCAAAATACTGGAACCCTGGGTGGAAAATAAAAATCATCAGATTAGATACTATTCTGAATTTCATCTCTGGAACATCCATGGGATGTCAGCAAAACACATTAAGTCTGGCAGAGAGCAGCATACAACATCAGATGTCTCCCTCTGAAACCTCTTTATGTATTGCGTATTGGCAACCAAAAACCACATAAACTAAAAGCTTATCATCCAGATGTGCTGCAAGATTTTCCCTTTAGGCTTAATCTTCTCTGCCTTAGGCTGACTCATTCTCTAAAAGCTTTGTGAAATCTTGTTAATGTCATTAGAATGTGGTCTCAGAAGGAAAGAAGATCACATTTCAACAATATTTGCAAAAAAATCCTATTTTGGCAATTTCAGAACAGAATACTTCAGTCCCTTTCTTCTGATAAGATTAAAAATATAACATACAAAAATATATGCCCCCACCTTTATATTGGGAAAAAAAAATTAAACAAAACCCCTGCATAAAGCAGATACAAAAGCAAAAATTCATTTTGACTGATGTGGAAGATTTTCTAGTTCTATTATGATCCATGTTCCTGTGTAGAGAGTCTACAGCACTTCCTATTTTTTGTGGTGTCATGCTGAGAAATGGTTAGAACTCCAGGCACAGCTTGGCTGCATTAGTTTATTAAGATTTATAAAGGCCTGCCTGAATTCAGCCATCTAAAGGGAATGTGTTGGAGTTTCATGTAAGGTACAAGCTACCAGACCAGACTACTTCTCACAGAATTCCATCCCAGGGAAGTTTCATTTATGGTATGATAATATGGGACAACACAGCCATGAAAACCTGTGTTGGGTCCATAATATTACCCATTTAAAAATTGTCCCTATTTTCTGTAAACCTCATGGCTAAGAATATAGAGTCAGCTTCTCTGTGTGGGTCACGTAATGTCTTTCCATCTCACTACCATCATCATCACAGAGGCTTCCAATACGATTTTCTGCCTTGCCTACAATTGTCTACTTCCTTTTCCACCTTTTTGAGCTCATTAGTCTCTTAGGTTTGTTTCAAAACTTTCTTGCAATAAAAAAAATATCAGTTGCATCTTGCCCTTTCCAAATAGTACAGTACAACTTCAAATTTCACTGTGTGAGGAACAGAGGGGAAAAGGCCCAAAAGGCACAGATTTGCAGAGCTAGGCTCTGGCAGATGATGTGCAACCTGTGGAAAAGCCAAAGAGAACTGCAGGACTTCTGTATCATTATTATCAAAGCATATGCCTTAGGACCAATCACCACTGTAAGCCCAAACTGCATACATTCCAGCTGCAGAAATGTGCCTTGGCTTCCCTCACATTTTTAGCCACATTTTGTTGGAGCTTTATTTTCACTGCTTTCTGGTACATGCTGTAGTTTCCTCTGTCCTCTGTTGTTTCCAAATTACTCTTGCTCTTAAGAACAGACACCACAGAGCTTACAAAATGACAGTTGGGAGCACAAGCAACTTCCTTTTTGCTTAAAAAACGGTCATCTTGGATATTTTGCTATGAATGCAAAAAAAAAAAAATCATGCTTTGAAGGCTGACATCTTGTTCATAAAGAAGCAAAGCTCACCTAAGTATGGAGAGTTCTTTGATATAAGCAGAGAAAAGTGTGAAGGAAAAAATGAGAGCCTAATGAACTCATGTGGGATTGTGTTAGATTTCAAAACTGAGGCAAAAACTACAGAAATTTAGCCTGTCTTTATAGAATTGTTTGTAACAGGGGTGGTATTTAACCAACTGAATCTCTCTCACAGCATTTGTCAACAATGTCTCAAACTTGTTCATTTATGGTATCCCACCCTGCCTGAATTTAAATCCCTTCCAACTGGTATGGGAAGGGTAAGAAAGGCAGGCATTGCAGCACGTGACCTGCTCATTAACGTTAAATTGTGTCTAAAGACACAAAATTACGTTCTTCCATCTCTATTCAGGTTCAAAGACACTGATAATTCCTTGCAGGTGCTTAGGCTGAGCCTGTAAGAAGGTTCATGAAGGTGAAGATGCAACACGCTCTGCAAGAATCTCTGCCAATATATAACGGTTGACTTGCAGGTCCAAGTAAGAAAAGAGAGAATTCACTAAACAAAGTTCTGGGCTACTGTGCAAGACATTTGTATCCCTGTAAATGCAAATACACTCTCCATTCAGTAGCAACATTACTGACAATTCATCCTGAAGTCTTGGGGATATATAACAATATAACCATGGAACTCTGCATTCTGAGGAACAGTCTTTAAATGAGCCAGTCTATGGGCTATGAGTTGTACATCAGTTAATGCAAACAGTCCCATGAAGATGCTAAAATGTGGGACCTGGCAATGTGAAAAATCTGTTTGAGGCATTTGCCTTTTGAAGAAAGAGTATCATCATGAAAGACACCCTCAGGCTGAATTTTCATTTCTCGAATGAATTTTGTTCTCCAATCTTTTTTTTTTTTCTTATATCTATATATAAAAAAATTATTTCAGTGAAATATCTTACCTCTCAAGTACAGATTCTGTGATCCCAGGCCTGAAACCAGCTTCAGACCAAAGCATGCCCTTGTGAAAGGGTTCCCTGAGAAAAAAAAAAAGGAAGGATTGAGAAGTCAAAATCCTTGGAAACTGGATGGTATAGCACTTGGTGTCCAAGGCATCAGTTACTCCCTGGAGTATTGTACTACGCTAAACCAACTTTCATCTAAAGTATCTCTACGAAAGCCTAAGAAGAGGAGCACTGAGGAGCTCGGCTAAAATAGCAGTCTCTTATACCCCAAAATAATATCTGTTTTGGAATTGTAGAGCTGCCAAAAGTTGCACTATTTCAGCAAAATATCAGTCGTCTCACAGTCTGGATGCATGTGATTGGCTAGGCTATTTGCTGCTTTCTATGATAGAAGCTGCAGCTAACAAAGAATGGTTGCATTAATTGTGGAACACATTTGTCTCCCCTCCTGGGAATAAGCAGGGGGTTTTAAAAATCTATTCTTTTTAATAGATACTAAATAAAATGCTGAATTTGACAAGTTATAGAAACTTGTCCAGTAATGTTGGATTGACTGCGAGCAATGGAAATGGAAACAGAGGTCATCTAGTGTGTGCGTGACTTTTCTGAGGAACAGGAATCTCTGTGCTGCCGCTGTTCATCGTAGGAGCTCTGCAACGAGACTGGATCATCCTGTGTTCAGAATGGGGTGTCACACACTTCATGGACACTGCAAGGAAACTGTGAAAATACAAGACAGTCCTCTAATGTTAATCTGTAATGTCCTTCACATCTTTAAAAACACTAAAAATTATGTCCTTTTCCATTTTAATCCAGTTTCTAATAACTAGATCATATATAAAAGTGAAAAAGTTGTCATAATAAATAGTAGCTCTTTTTTCTTACCCTGACCCTCAAATGTAATGCCTTTCACAAATAAATTCGGAGAAACAACTTGATTTCTTTCAATATTTACTTTTAATTAATATATGGATTAAAAATTTTTAGCACAAGCATATAGTGACAGTTTTACTACTTTATAAATATCTGGCCATAGAAAGAGATTAAAAAAACAGCACCTGGAGAACCTGAAGTTCATTAAGAAATATTTGAAACCCTTAATATTTTCCTGTCCATTGATCTTCAAAACAGAGTTATCAAAGAGTCCAGTTTAAAAACCTGCAAATTGACTGTCCCTATATGAGATTCTTATGATCAAAACAATACTGTTACCAGAAAAAAATATGCTTAAATTAATAATGATGGTTAAACACACATGTAAATCTAGATATCCTTATTAGGTTCATTATTTTTTAATAAAGAATAATTAAATAAATAAAAATGCTTGCTGTGTTAATCATTTGCACTAAAATTTTTCATATTTTTTTTTTTTTCCCCAAAGCTCTTCTAACTACATGCAGGCCACTTAAAAATCCCAAAGTATAATTCTGAAATGCAGCCAAATAGAATGTTCTTATTTATTGATATATATAAAAATTGTGTTTATAACAGAAAAACACACGCCTTCTAAGATGATCAATAATTACTGCTCAGAGACAAAAAGAGTGTAAAAAATTAGCACTACATTTGATAGGTCAGTTCATTATTTTGCTTTCTTTGAATCTTTCCACATCACTCTTCATCTATTTCCTCACTTGGTGTAACATACAGGCAAAGTATATTGGAAAGGAGAGAGCAACATTCTTAGAAAAGTAATATGGACCATAAAGAATTTACCAACAGTTAAGCTGAAAGTACTCGTCTTCCCTGAGACAAGGCTGCAAATTTCAATTCAAGTCTTAAAGCCAAGTTTTGCAATCAACATGGTGATAGAAGTCAAGATAGAACAATAGCAGAACACTGGGTTTGCATATTTGAGCAACTCAGTGATTGCCTATTAGAAGCTGTGAAAGTGTAGTGTGGATTTAATAATACTTCTGTTTGCAACCTATCTGTTGGCATATAAAAGCCACACACAAAGCTAAAAGGTATTGATAACAGTTAATGGCTCAACAACTTCAAGTAAAGCATCTCACATGAAAGCTTTTTGTCATATTCAGGAATTAAAGGTATTCTCCAAGTTTGCCTTTTGAGAGGCAGCACTGTGGTGTGGAAAAGGGGTTGTTACAGAATACCCATTAGCACGTAATATAACGTGTGAGCTGCTAGGCTTACTTTTAATGAAGTTCACAACTTTTATAGTCTCAAATATTATTTTTATTTCCCTGGTAAACATTAACACATTTGTTCAGAGGTTCATGTCCAATAATACATGCTTTTATCACAGAGCCATGTGTTTTCCTTCCATAATGAACTCACTGCCAGTACAGACCTTCCCTGCATTAGTCCTAGCTAGCTTGAAGACTTGACTATTGGAAACCTTTAATATGTTTCTGCTTGGAGGACAGCAAGAGCAACAAAGAACAATTTCTCAATGTCTAGATCATGTTAAATCACCCTCATCCTAAGAGTAGAAATTGTCCAGGGATATTAGTTTCTTTTCAGCATAAGTTCCCCACATTGCCAAAATTTACCCAGTTCTAGGAAATATATTAAATCTTGGTATGACTGTAGGAACTTTTTATATTTTCAATGGCATAGTCTTGACAGTTGGAGAATTTTCATCTTTTCAATCTTGACTTCTTATTTGCAATATTTGTCTCTTGTTACAAGCAGTAGAAACAGCTATTCTTGAAAGTGCAGAAGTAAAACAGAAAAGTGTCAATTACGACCTCTCTAAAACTTCCTTGAACTACACAGGGACATAAAATTTCTGACTTAAGTACACCAAGCAGCACTACTATAATTTCTTTGAAGAGACCATAAAATGCCCATCACCAAAGGTCCTTAAGAATATTGCACTGACATTACATCAAGAATGATATAGGTATATTTGATACTTCCTTGAGGAAGTAAAATTGACCAGTTTATTTTCTCAGCTATGTGTCAGCCCTATGTTTAGACCCAATATACTCCAGAGAGATTTAAAAACATATTCTGTAATTATGAAAACTTGTAGAATGCACAATACATGGTACTGTAAGAAGTTTTTCTATTGATATACATTTTTTAAAGAAAAAATTACTTAAAGAAAAGGTGAGCTTTTTAAAATGAAGGGAACCTATTAATACCTGTTGAAATTATCAAAGGTAGTGGTTTGATTTTCAGGAGTCTTGTAAATGAGAATGAACAAATAACTGTTTTGTTAGCATTTTTAATATTTTTTTAGCATATAAATTCTGCTTCATTCTATTCATATTGCTACAGTAATGCTACATAGTCATTCCCTGAATTTTTCTCCAGAATATGACACTTTGGGATTGCATCCACTTTTTTTTTTTTTTTCCCTTTCTTTCAATCTGTGACACTGAAAAAAAAAAAACAAAACAAAAAAAAACCCCAAACTTGGTATGTGTCTGGGTATTTTCAATTCCTCTCTCTCTTCTGCATGATGCCTAAAAGATAGGAGGGGTACATGCATGTGGATTTGGGCACCCGCCTCAACTGAGGAGAGGTTTACTGTGAAAGAAAACAGGTATTCAGGCCAAAGGACAGACACAGCAACACAGAGAACTAAGGCTGAAAATGTAAAAGATGTTTCTAATAGCTAGAGGAACAACATTCTTTAGCAGCCTGCTGGTGGGAGTCGTGTGGGAAAGAAACTGGAACAATTTCACAATGAAGGCTGTTAAGTTTCTTCGGCATTTTTGTGATGTGGCTGTCTCCTGCAGCAGAGAGCTAAAAAATCAATAGTGTGGAAAGTCCCTTCCAATCCTAAATTGCTAAAACAATTATAGCAGTCAACAAATGGAATTGTTTTCTAATATGAGGCATATTGATGCAGTGTATACAGAAAGCATCTCTCATTTCTCTGCTTTTTGTACTTGATGAATCAGTCTAATAGTACAGAATATTACTTTTTAATTGAAACAGCAGTATTCATCTTCCCTAATATTTCCCATAAAGCCCAACTAAAACACCTTGGTCAAACTAAGATCTTTAGAAATCACTCCATCAGAGAGTTTCACAAGGCTTCAACAAGATTTAAAACTTCTTTTAAGCTTTCTGATGCCATAAAAGGTCAAGCATTTACATGAAAAACCTAATGCAGTACTCACTAGTATTCATACTCATATTAGTATTCATTATTCAACAGGAAACCAAGAACATCATTTTAGCTTGACCAGGCAAGAATCTATGGACATATATGTGCCCCAATTTTTTAAAAAAATTACAGTGACTGCTTAGAAAGTGATATGTATAGAAAAAATTACAACTCCTATGCTGCATTGTTAACATACATAAAAAGACAATATTTCTATTTTAGTAGAGTGCTTTAAGGAGGAAAAAAAATACTAATATTTTAGAAAGGAAATGATAAAAATGGGAAGTAAGGTTTCTTAAGGAAATGGCATTTTATCTTGAAAAAGGAAGAATAATTACTATATGCACAGTAGCAAGCAAGAAAGCAAGCCAAGGGGAACAGGAAAGACAAATTCTGCCATTTTATTCACTGGAATTGTGCACAAGACATATTTTTCTAGTGTGTTTTATTGCATAGCCTTACATAATTCTGGTAACACTCAAAATATAGGACCTGCACTCTATTTGTAGAGAAGCTGTGGCAACACAGTTCAGTTGCTAAGCACTCCTCAGGAAAAACTGATTTACTGAAATGCCCAGTGGCCGTTTTAAAGTAGAGATGAAATGCTGGAGGCGCACAAACACACACACACAAACAGTGTTTATCTTAGGATGCACCTGGGAAATTAAGTTTCCCCAGACAGAAATAAAACCAAGCTCCCTGCCTCACTTAAAAAAAATGAGATATAATGCTCTGGTGGAGGAGCAGAGCCTGGAGGAGAAGGGAATGCTTCTGACAAGCTAGGCAGTTCTGCTTACATCAGTAGACTCACATGCCTCACTCCAGCTGAGTGGAGAACCCTATACAGTCAGCTCCAGAGGAAAACTAGTTGTACATAGACAACAGTCTGAAAAAAAATACAATAAAACCTGATCTGCAAAACTTTCACTGGGAAGAATACCATGCAAGGACTCCTGCTGACTCTCACAGATCAGTCTTGAGTTTGCAGTAACAGGAAACTTAACACTTTTATTCCCTCTGGTGCATCTTGTTCCCCACCAAAGAGTTGTATTTCTTTGATTACAAACAGTGTTCATTAGTATTGTGTAGCAAGCAAAACCATTGAAGATTTGAGACACATTAAGTAGAACAAACCTAAAATACTTCCTTATACAGTGCACTATGTTAGTTTTTAAAATATCACATGCTAGAGAACTTCCAGGTACTAATACCTTCCACATTCAGGAACACTGAGAGGCTTTGGAATGTGTTAACATAGTGCAGTTATGGGAAACTTAATTAACAGAGTTTTACCATTTTACTCATCTATGGGTTTATAGCTATAAAGAGAATGACTTAGAAGATTTTCTGGCCCAGCCATGAATGTCAAACACGTTCCTCCAGTGAATTATTACACCTTGGTCCTCTAACCACTAAGCACTAGCTGCAACAGGAAATTGTTATTAGAATTAATAAATTTAAATACATTTTGTCTGCATTGGCAACAAGAATGCACTTCTTTAAAGAACAGTCAAAAAAATTCTGGCTTCAGCCTTTCATTGTTCTTTTTGGCAGTACTCACCGTGGCAGAAGGGTGAAAGGAATGCAGAACAGCATTTCTTTGCTCTTACACAAACTTCAGGCTTTAGTCTCCTCTTTTCCACCACTCTCTCCTCCTCAGTCTATATCAGAGCTCTGTCCATGTTTGGGTTTTGGTAGAGGTGGGGTGTTTTTTTTGGGGTGGAGTGAGGAGAAGAGGAGAAATCAGGGAAGAGGACACTGTTACCAGTACAAAAATTGTATCTTGTCACCTGGCAATGTTTCCAATAAAGGGTTATATAGGGAAATTCCAAAGTGGTAATATTTTACTACACATTATATTAATTGTATTTTTCCTGTGGGTCTCAATGCATATACATCTGCATACAAGCTTTATATGGTGGGTAGTAGGCACTGAGATTGACAGGAAGCACACAAGAATTGAGGTATAGAAATACTTTGGCAGAGAACTACAGTGGAAGTTTTTCAGTGATGAACTAATTTTATTCAAGTATACAGAGAGGGTAAGAGGGTTTCTGTAGGCCAGATACTCTTTCTATAAAGTTTCTGACTTCTGAACCACTTCTTAAACTATGAGGCATTGCCTGCCCACACAGCAGTTCCAGTTTGGCCTCAGTTACAGAGCAGGACCCCTTGCTAAGGGCATTTCATCTGTCCACGAGAGGGAAACACAGTCTGTTATTTCTCAGTGGTTTAGACAGAAAAGATTAAGTGGAAATCATGAAACATAGAGCTGGCAAGTTCAGCTATTAATTTAATGCACAGAGCCACTAGGAGAAAAATAAAGTCCAGAGTTATAAAGTAATTGCTTGATTTTTAGCTAGTGTGCTTCTTGTGCGTTCCCCTCCTTACCACAGAGTTAGAATGACAGCTTATATTTCCAAAGGGAAAGGTACAGAGAGATGCCAGAGACTCACTCCCAGGGAACTTCCACACAAGTGTCTGCTTACAGGAGGGACAACCTATTTCTTAAACCACTTCATAAACCATTTAGAAATATTGAGTTCAGTTTTCCCTGCCTTTTTTTGCTCCTACAACAAATCAAGCTTAACTCCTACCAAAAAAATTAGCTTTCAGGTAAAATATTAAATGCAAAGCAAGCAAACAAGCAAGAGTCAGAAACTAATCCTGAAACACTGAATTAACAAAAAACCCACAAAACAAACTTGGGTCCACAGGCCTATATTAGGAAGTGGAGACAGTCCACAGTACACTTAATCTGTCCAAATTCTGAAATAGACCCAACCATTTTTCTTTCTGAATATGATTAAAATATTTCTCATTTCTTTTCACTTACCTTTATTGTTTTTAATAAAGTTGAATCTAATTAAATTATAAATAAAACATTTTTTTAAATTTTTTTTATTTTTTCTTCAAAAAGTCTTTCAGTAACTCACCCATTGTACTTTGTGGAGTCCATCAGGTTTCAAGGGTAGCTGTTCATTTCAGGAGCCATTGTGTATATATTTCCCATAAAGCATTACATCAAGCAAGGAAACATCACAGAAAGTCCACTAACCCTTTAATGAAAAAAAGGGACATTAATCTGGACTGTTAAACCTTCTAGTTTTTTTCACATACTGAGATTTGCGCAAACCTTAAAGTCAGTTTCCCTTCACCTGTACAGATTGCTCCTATATAATGATCTGTTTTGCTTTTTGTATACTAGAACCTGTGAAAGAACTGGAATGTGAGCTTCTTTTGCTCTGCAGATTTTTAGAGCTATTAACATGTCAGGCACTTTTCCGCAAAAGAAAACTGTGGAGTTGGCTAGTCATTGGGAATGAGGCTTTTCCATTGATGTTGTAGATGTGGCCTCACTATTCCAAGATGCTTAAAAATGTGAACAGTTCTACTTACTAGAATAACACTGTTGCATAGCTCTAGGCTAAAAACATATTAGTTTACAATAGCTCAGTAAGTCTTGCAGTTATTTATCACCCTTTTGAAAAAACCTCCTCCTCCCTAAAGAGACTAAAGGAACGAGGAGGGGCTGTTGCACAGCACTGATTGCACAAAATGATAGAGTTTTTTGACCTTCTTTTGAATCCTGTATTATTAGATTCCTTTCCAATAATGAAGCCAACGTATTCTCAAGAGCACATCCAAAATTCTCTACCAGCCTCGATTTAGATTTAAGCATAAGCATCTTGGCTTGCAATGATATTCGCATGCACAATGATATTCACATTCACAAGCATATGAGCAGATAGGTAGAAACAGGAAGGTTTTACAAGCCCTGGGCCAGTTTTTCAGAAACACAGGGCCGATAGCTCAAAGTGAAGACATGTAGACTTTTCAAAGAGCAACAGCACTATCAGCATAACTGATTCATAAGTGTGTTACTCACCTTTGATAGCTAGCAGGTTTTGTAAAGTCCTGAAGTAAAAACCGTAGTTTCTCAATTTTTGTTTATAAGCCAAAAAGTGAGGTTCCCAACTTCATCTATTGAAAGAAAAAAATATAAGCATGGAATAGGCAAGGACAAATCAGTACAAAATAACTGAGACGTTAGGCAGTTCCTTCATCCAAGCTACAGGTATAACCTCTTTGAGGTGTTAGAAGTAATTTTGACCTGCAAGTTTCCCATTATGGACTAACACATTAACACCCATGTTGACTTCTACTGTTGCATGGCTTCTTCTCAAGGTAAGGTATAAGCTGGAATTTTTTCAGTCAAAAACTGTTCTATGTCTGGATGATGGACCACAGTGTACCCTCATCAAGTTTGCTGATAACACACCACTGGGAGAAGTGGCTGACACTCTAGAGGGTTGTGCTGCCCTCCAGAGGGACCTGGACAGGCTGGAGAAACGGGCTGACAGGAACATCATGTAGTTCAACAAGGGGAAGTGCAAAGTCCTGCACTGGGAGGAATGACCCCACGCACCAATATGTGCTAGGGGATGCACATCTGGAAAGCAGCTTTGTAGGAAAGGACCTAGGGGTCCTGCTAGATTCCAAGTTGACCATGAGCCAGATTTGTACCCTTGCCACAAAGTCAGCCAGTGGTATCCCAGGCTGTGGGCAAAGTACTGTTAGCAAGTTGAGGGAGGGGATCTTTCCCTTCTACTCAGCACTGGTGAGGCCACACCTGGAGTACTATGTCCATTTGTGGGCTCCCCAGTACAAGAGAGACATGGGCATTGTCCCGGTTTGAATGCTCCCAGGACAACATTCTGAATAGGGTCCAGAGAAGAGCCAAAAAGATGAAGGGACTGGAGTATCTCTCATCTGAGGAAAAGCTGAGAGACTTGAGACTGTTCTGCCTGGAGAAGGCAAGGCTTAGGGGGTATATCATCAATGTATATAAATATCTGAAAGAAGGATGCAGAGAGCAGGGAGCCAGGCTCTTTTCAGTGGTGCCTAGTGACAGGACAAGAGGCAATGGGCACAAACTGAAACACAGGATGTTCCCTTTGAACATCAGGAAACACTTTTATTGTGAGGGTGACCAAGCACTGGCACAGGTTGCCCAGAGAGGTTGCAGATTCTCCATCCTTGGACATATCAAAAGCTGACTCGACATGGTCCTGAGCAAGCAGGTCTAGGTGGCCCTGCTTGAATAGGGGGGGTGGGATCAGATGACCTCTAGAGGTCCCATCCAACCTCAGTCATTCTGTGATCTATCATAGATGCATTTAAAGAACATTTTACTCCATTCTGTTCTTCTTGATTTTTATTTACTTGATTCACATCTCTATCAAAGCAAAGAATAATGCCCATGTAGGACTTATCAGCTACAGGTTAGCCATCCAAGGACCTGATTTCATACCCACTTCATATCACTTAGTCAGAGAGGGTAAAATACTACTTAACTGAAATCCTGGCATTTCACATCATTGAAACTAGCTTCCCTATATAGAAATTCCACATAACCAAGATAGTAAGACTTATATTAACAGCATTCTGTGCATTGGCTTCCCAATAACATAGGCAAAACTGTTCTTGTGTCAACAAAGTTTGGGTACTCAACAGGCTCCTACTATGAAAAGGGAGAAGAGGTGGGTAAACTTAATCCAGCTGTTTCTAGGGAATTGTATGGGAGAGGCATAAGTGGAAATTCTAGTTATTGGGCCATGATCATTAGCACAATCTCTGTATGTGCCCATCCATGAGAAGTTTGATCAGTATTGGGTATGAACAAACTATTTCATTTCCGATGAAATGGAGCACACCATGCAGAGACTATGTTGACTGTGGAAGGATAGCTGATACTGGATCTGTATAAGTTTACTGACATAAACAGCCATTACCTCAATCATTCAACTTGTCAGTGCAGATTTTAACCAGCAAGGCTAATTCATACATGCAAGAGTGTCGATTTGTTGTATAGCTGTAGCATTTTCCTTACAGATGACTGCCATAGGCAGCAATTGACTTCCCCTACAACTACAGCTCACAATAAACTTAAGTATTACAGGCAGTTTATGCGACCACATTCTTGCTCACACTTCTCTGAGTACTGACACAATAAGAGCAAAAACCAAGCATACTGCCAGACTTTGTTCCATGTTCCCTTACCCTCTTTCCTAATTTAAAAGGAAGGCACTGAAATCCAATTCCAAGCACTGAAATAATGTAAACACTGCTTGTTCTAGCCTGCAAATCCCTTTATACTGCACGGAAGCCACAAACCACTTAAATGTAATTTCTTTGCAGCTTTTCCCCTTGAAGGCCTCAAAATGTTTATCCTAAGGTTTATACAGGGAGTTTCTCACAAAGACATACACAGGTGAATGCGTGCCCAACTTTTAAAGTTTGGGTTGGTTTTTTTTGTTTGTTTTTTTTTTCGCTTTTTCCCAAAGGCTCAAACATTGAAGGACAGCATCTTTCATAGTAAGAGACTCCATTTATAGTTATATATCTATTATGAAGAGTTTAAAAGACATGCCATATCTTCTAGATTAGACTGATGCAGACTGTTTTTTGTCAGAAAAGTTTCATTTTCATCCCTTACAGGTTCTTTCCTATGAAGTTTGTTAATCTACCTGTTGTATGAAATACTCATCCTAGTTCTAGTTTCAAACACTAGCTTTCTCTTCCTGGACCATCCAAGAAGAGGGGCACATGTTTAGTGCATTCATTTTGATGTGGAGTACACCCAGTCTGTCTGCTTTCAAGATATTTATCGCTCAGGGTACGTTAGCATCTGGTGTCTTTTGACTGTATTAAAGTAGGTGATGGCAAAAACTCTGTATCTTTCTACAGTTCCCTGTTATTACAACTTTATCATTTTCACAACCAGTATCAGTTATTACCAGCCCATCAGAAGATCTATCTTGTACCCAAACATTAATCACAGATTCAAATTTCTATCTAATTTGCCAATGCACGGAGCCACTCCTGAAAGAAGAATGCATCCAACAAAAACAGTGGATTTTCTCCCTCCTCCCAGGACTTTTGTTCAAGCCTGTACATGAAATTCCCTCTTCAGGCAAAAATATCTTTTACCTTTGAGTCTTTGGGTGAAAGTAACAAAAGAAACTTGGAATATTTGGAAACTTGGTGTCTACACTTAGCACGTATCTGAGGCAAAACTGCAGCAGTTGCTCTATCACCCAGTGACCCCTTCCCAGCTGAGAAAGGGAATCAGGGGAAAAAAGGGAGAAGCCTCAAGGATCAAAGTAGAAACAGATTTAATGGAATAACAAAACTAATACGAACACCAACATAAAGTATGCAAAGCTCTACTCAGCCTTATCCATAGGATCAGGAGCAGAAGGCCAAGAAGAATGAGCCCCAGGAAGAACTCCCCACTCTCAGTGAACCCCCTCCTTTTACACTGAGCTGGCTGTCAGAGGTGTGGGATACACCTGTGGGTCAGCTTGGGGCAGCTGCCCTGACTGAAACTCCCACTGACTGGGGGCTACTCATGGCCTGTCTGCATGGCTGGGCTGGGGGCTGTGCCTGGGAAACCAGGACGCTTGGAAACTTGGAAAAGAAATAGGAGCCATGTTGAGAATTGCCTTCCTCTTATCAGTTTTTTAAGCAATTTGGCAAATAAACTATTGAACTGAGGAAAGGTATCTATAACTTCAGCTGGGTGTCTGAATGATGAATGTCTACTTGCCTTTTGATGAGTGCAAATCAAGGAGAGATGAAGACTTTTATTTTGGCACAAAATGGTGTTTACTTTGGGTGGTTGTAGCATTAGAATAAGAATTGTTATTGATTTTATATCATTATTCTTTTATATACTTTAACATAACTTTTTGCTAGACAAAATGTAAAAAACTGCTTTTGATTAACAAGTATTCTTTGCTATTTTTAATATATTAAATGTCATGGAACGGTGTGCCCAGAGAGGTGGTGGAGTCTCCTCTGAAGACATTCAAAACCTGTCTGGATGTGATCCTGTGCGACCTGCTCTAGGTGAGCCTGCTTTAGCAGCAGAGTTGGATTAAATGACCTCCAGAGGCCCCTTGCAACCCCGACCGTTCTGTGATTCTGTGATAAGTACAAGCCAGGGCCAGTAGAGTGCCAGAAGCTGCTGGTTTTCATTGGGTAGGCAAGGTACCCTTCTGCCAGGTGGCACATCAGTTTGCCAGGGCTGCTTGCCCCTTCAGTTCTAAAGTCCCAGGTTATGAGAAGTGATAACCACCCTAGGAACCTACCCAAATCCTTCCACACACCCTGCCACCCCGAGACCAGCTGCCTTGGGTCACATTTCAGTATCACTTCACCCAAAGGTTGTCTTCTCTTATACCAGGATGACAACAGGTTCCACAAACCCCATAATATATTAACAGTGTTAATTAGTAGTATTAAACAGCTCAGGTAAGGGTGAACAAGGACCTTGGGAATTTGCATAATAAAACTATCCACATCAATCCTGGGTAGGAAGAGGGAGATGTATTCCCTCATCCTCTCCACCAGATAGCTTCCCCCAGCACAGCAAGACCATCAATTCCAGGGCAAAGCTCACAGCCATTATTTGTATGAACATGTTCCCAAGCTCAGCAAAATAAAGAAATAGGCAGTGCAGCCAGCAAACTCTGTGACCCACGCAGGAGCTTGCCACTTAATAGCAAATACCCACTTCATGGTTGTACAAAATGAGCAGAGAACACAGGGAAGTTTTGATCTTAAGCACATGGACTATAAAGCCCCTAAAAGTGATCTGACCCCTCCTGGTCCACCAGGCACACATGGTGGGAGAGAAGAGACTGTGCACACATTTGCCCTGTGACTCTCCACACTGAAGGCAGGATTACACAATCAGATACGAGACAATGCAGCAACCCACTAATAATAAATCAGATGCAGTGCATGGGGAGGGAAGGGAAACTGGTGGAGAAGGAAATAACCAAAACCAAATGGGACCAGACAATTATTTAGGAAGGAAACTTTTGAGTGCTCCAGAACTGTTTCTCACAATGTAAGTTTGCTGTTTGACAAGCTCAGTGCCTTGGCATGTAAGGTCAACAACAAAAAATGAGGAGAAACTTGTATTATTAATGCTTAATCTACCCCTCAAGAGTGCATCAAAGAGTGTATTTCATATCTGTAGCAAGGTAAAAGCAGGCTTCTGATCCTGACCAGCAGCTGTACCTGGATGCTGCTGTTCACATACATCACTATAAAACCTGTCATTGATAGTATTTGAATCTTCACCTGTATGTTTCAGAGGTCAGAGAGACCTCAGTTTTAGAGTAGCTGTAAGCATTGTGAAGAACCATAAGTTAATCTTACAAATATTACAGACTTAACCTGTGAATATTTATATTAAAATTATCTCTATAATTTTACCTGTAATAGGAGTCTCATGGCAACTGGGTGATACCTCCTACGTGTGCCACAAAGCTATCTGTTAAGACTAAAGCCTTGATTAGTTGCTTATTAAAGCTTATTGTTAAGCAATACCAAATTTCTACTGACATTTTGTAGGGCATCTATTACAAATAGCAGTTACAACATCTAAAGCACCTCCTGCATAGAAATTTAGAGAAAACCCAATAAGTAGCACATTTTACCACCAAAACTGGTGGTCTATCCACCCTCAGCGTATCACACTGAACCACACAAAACTTTGAGCTTTCAGCTCTTCCATTAGAAAAAATATTTTCAGAGCAGCACAGGACTATTCACCAGAGCCAGACACTGGCTGTAGAAGACAGTTGTGCAGAAGCCAACAGGACTACTCAGACCACCTGATTGTCCTTCAGGTAAACAGATAAGGGAAAGAGCAACAGACCTAGTGCACTCCCAGAAGCTTGCTACCACTGAACAGCCCTGCTCTGTGCCTGTGAGCCATAGGAGGGGGAGAAACTACTGCTGCAACTCCATCTTAGGGGAACACTTCTGAGAAGCAAACAGAAAGTTTTCAGTTTAACTGAAAACCCCTGCACAGGCAAAGATTAGTTAAATGGAGCAGCAGTGACTGCAAAGTGCTAAGATAACACCCAGTCCAGCAGCAGTCTGAGGTTTAGACACAGGTGTCTAGTGTCTGACTTTGTACACCTTCCTCAGTTGTTCTCCCAGACTTTTCTTTTAAGCCTGTTCTCTTGTTCAATATCTAAAAGAAAAAAAAAAAGAAAAAATATGTTACACTCAACAACTCATTAGTCAACTCCCAATTATAAAGCACAGGGAAAAACATCTTCCCCAGAATTTTAAGCAACATTGACTAAGGCTTGGGAATGAGGGATGAGGGAAAAGCAGGAAACACATTAATGCAGTTGATGGATAAACATATTAAATTAGCAAAAATTACAGTGAACATTTGCAAATTTTAATACATGTATCCCAAGAGAAACAAAACAGAACAGCTGCTTAATTGAAAATAAAATTAATGAAAAATAATTCCCTTTTCCCCAAAAGCACAAGACCCTATTGTTAGCATATTATTATGAGTCATTATTTTGATAAAAAGCAGAGCTGAAATAGATTTTTTTGTTTATTGTAAACCACTTGTACTTTATCACATCATTGTAACGCATTAGGTGTGTCATTATTTATCTTGTTCTACAGTAAGAAAGCTCCATATATTTTCAGGCTCCAGTGAGTGTTGCTGGCATGCTGTATCAAGAAGATAGCTCAAAAAAATCATTCTGGCTTTCCTCCATTTCAAAAATGCTCCTCGTGAATCATTGTTGGGCTTCATGGATGCTTGGAACAAACATTGTAAGGGCAAATCCTGCTAAGGGCAGACTAACTATGTCGTAAGGGTAGGGGAACCAACTGAAGCTGGCTAGCAAATCACCGCCCGTGAGGTAGCCACAGTAGCAGCCAGCTTTTACTGCTTTTTGCCAGCTTTTTGCAAAGTAAGGCATGTCAATGCAAACTGAAGTGCTCTTCCTCTCAGCTGCAGAAGGCTAAGTTCACACATGCAAACAGATAGTTAGCTTAGCCCCAGGGAGGCAAAAATCTCAAAGCTTTTCTCACTCTATCGTGGTCAGTTGTGTGCTGACAACAAAAGGCAATTTTTTCCAAACTGTTTCCAGCTCCTTTTCCAAACACACACTGCCATGTAGCCCTCCTGTCTCCCCTGCCCCAGCCAATTACACGATTACTGTGCTCCAACTTCTCCTGCAGAAGTAACACACGCAATCATTTTTGCACTTCTTTTTCCTTGCTTTCCTTTCTCAGGTGGTAGAGAGCCCCTATCAGTTTGGGAAATACGTTGGCTTTGCCTACATCACACAATGAACCACTTAGACCTAGTACCAAGTGAATTAACACTGAGAACAGAAGCAGTATTTCAACGCTGGCATAGCGCACAAGGCACTTAACCTTGCTGAAAAGACAGGGTGTGACTTAGGCTAGTAGTTTGCAAATAAGCTCTTCAGTACTACGTTGCTTTGGCAACATGATGCTCAACCAAACTATATAGATGTTCTAGCTTTCTATAACCTACCACAGCTATGGATAGCACTGAGGAGATATGTCCTGTGTGTTGATGGTGTAAGGAGAGCATCATGGCATATTAAATGTATAGCTTCTGGGAGCAATTTATTCTGTATTTACAACAATGAATAGAGGTGGAACCTGTTCGTTAGGAGTAGAAACTTGGCTGGAAATTCTCTTGGAGCAGTTAATAATTTTACCCTTACAGCCCTTCATGAGACATCTAGATGATGTGTATTATCTCTATGATACAGTGTATTATTTCCCTGAAGAAAGAGGCTGAACAAGACTGTTTGCTTTACAGTAATTAAGTGCTATGAATGAACTGCTAGACTTTCTGTAGGATTAGTTTGTAACACTTAAATAAGAGGAACGAGAGAGGAACCGCTAATAGTCTCAAAAAGGTGAAAAGGAGTACAAACACTGTCTGTATGCATCATACCGTGCATCTTATAAAATTGTGTGTTATAGGGCTGGTGCTCTTCCAAGAAATTCCAGAAATAATCACAGGTGTAATCTTGATTTCCCTGAGCCCTCCTAGACAGGACTGAAAACTTGTAGGAGCTCACTTTGTACACTTGCCTGTCTGTTTACTGGCCATAATAACCATCTGCTGCAGGACATATCAAAAGGAAGACTAGTCATGTCCCAGGTGCTGGCTCACAGTCTGCTCTGTCTTTGTCTTTTTATGGCTAGTTTCCAGGTGCCCTTACTGTACTGGAGGCTGTGCCAAATGAGCCCTTTCTCTTATTGCAACATCTGTTTGTCAGGCAGCCAGTATCCAAATTCAGTATTTCCTGCAGGATGATGCTTTAGGGCTTATCGACAAGTCTGCAGGTGCTGCTTTTTCTCAAGGAATGTATCTGGCCAGATGAGGCTCACAGCCAGCTCTCCCTGCTTCCCATTGCTTACCAACCAAATTTAAGCGTTGCCCTCTGCAATCAATACAAATGTTTCCTTGTTAAATGAAACAGGAGGGCAGAGGGGACTGTGCATCTTATCCATCCAGCAAGTCCTGAGGCACCAGCACACAGCTCTGTGACCCCGTGCTGTCTGATCTCTAAATGCAATGGCCTGGGATGCAAACCCAAATTCACCCAGCCCAAGCTCCACATGGACTTCAGTGCCCAATGTTAGCCCTTAGCCAGATGCTTCTGAGGATCCACAGACAGACAATGGGGAACATGAGCTGCAGGGACACAGGAGAAATATCAGCAATATTTCCAGCCTGCAAAGCTGTTTCCAAGCTGGGCAGCCCCCAGCAGGCTCTAGTGCATGTGGGTATTCAGCCCCAGGTGCAGGACTTGGCATTTCCCTCAGCTGAAATTCTGAGGTTCCTGTCAGCCCATTTCTCCAGCCTGTCAAGGTCTCTCAGAATGGCAGTATGACCTTCTGGTGTGCCAGCCATTCGTCCCAGTTTTGTGTCATACACAAACTTGAAGAGGGACACTCTGTCCCTTCATCCAGGTCATTAATGAAGGCATAAACAATAATGACTTCAATAATATGTGCAGTATACTTCCAGTGGCTGGCTTCCAGCTGGACTTCATGCCACTGATCACAGCCTTATAACCCTGAAAGTTCACCCAGTTTCAGTCCACTTCACTCTCCATTTATTAGCCCATACTTACTCAGTTTGTCAGTGAGGATATTGTGAGAGGCACTGTTGAAAGCCTTCCTCAAGTCAAGATCAACAATATCCACTGCTTTCTCCTCATCCACTGAGCCAGTCATTTCATGTAGAAGGCCACCAGTTTGTTCAGACATGATGTCTTGTTAGTAAATCCATGCTGATGGCTCCAAATCACCTTCTTGTCCTTAATGTTTTGGAAATGGCTTCCAGAATTTTTTTCTCCATCACTTTTCCAGGGATTGAGGTAAAGCATATCATTTAAACAAAAGGGTTGAAACTCAATTTGCAAGCACCCTTGCTTCTTACAGACATCTCACTCAGCTTCTGTTAGAGGCAATTTTAATCAAACAAAGTCTGTGTATCTTTTTTTTAATAACAATACCACAGATAATCATTTCACCACACTATTTATCAAATAGCTCCTTATCATTTACGGAAACATCACATCTATCTACCATCTAACACGGATGTCTGTGACTCAAAGTTTCTTTGCTACCATCTCTATGTGATGTTCACATCTCCTCAAGCAGTTACACTCTACCAGTATTTTCATTAAACATAAAAATATCATATTCAAAGGCAATTTAACTTCTCATGGAAGTCTATGATTAACATTATATATTAGACATAAGAAAAAATAATTTGGCAGCAGACAATGATTAAATGACAACGTGGAAGTTTTCACTAAACAGCAAATGTTTGTACTGAATTCTAAAATTTCCTACACATTCCCATTCCATGTATTTCTATACATAGAAAATGTCTTTTCTATCAGATATCCAATGAAAGAAGCAATCAACTATCTTGTTCACAATTGCATTCTTACAGAGTAACTGTAAAAGAGCGTAAAGCCTGTTTTTCAGATAGCTTTCTAAGTTGTGCCCACCTCCACTTGCAGTTTTCATAAAAGTGCATGTATACATTTGAAGTTGACAGTTAAATTCACGTGCACTTATTTGATTTATATAATATGTTTCTCGGAATCGCTACATACATAATAATGTACATTGATGTGTGAACACAGATTGCAGTATACAGATAGATAAGAAATAAACATATAGACCAATGAGAGATTTGACGTGGGATTTTATAGACTTAAATACTTGCAGTTTACAGAACAGGTAGTTTGCTCCCTTATTCAGAATGCCAAAAGCATTCTTAGAAAACAAACACACAAAAAAATCATTCTGGAAAAAATTAATTTGGGAAAAATATAGTGAGGAGGATTCTTGTGTGGCTTCACATCAAACTAAGCAAACTACAATCTCAAATGTAATTATGAGAACTAGATTTCTCTGTACTTGTAACTGACTATGAACATTAAGACACCATTTCCTCACTGCTAAGGAAATTAATTAAAGTAATAAATGCAATCCTGCTAGAGCAAGGGCTTGCAGTCTTTGAATCCGGACCAGAAAGACATCAGTTCTCGACTTGATTTTCTAGGTGTATGATTGTGTGCAGTATTTGTAAGCATCCCCAAATTCATTGTAGCTAGATTTCTAAACAAAGAATACTGAAATTATTACCCATAATATTTTTATTACTCTATATATTTAAAATGAAAAAAAAATAGTGACAAATGCATGTTGTGATATCATGTTTGTATAATTCACAAACTATCTCAAAGTTTCATGATGATTTTATGTTGTTCTGGACTAATGCATAATAAATAGTGTAAAAACTGAATATCGATTCCTGCAATAATCACTGTAATATTCAAACTCATGCTGATTGCTGTTTTCATCATCTTATTTTCAGGGCTTCTAGATGCACTGAATTCATTTAGGCATCACTGAGGCCATGACAAGTCAGGGCCTGTTGCACTGAACATTGATCAGCTGCATCACGAGTGTGAATTTGGCTGCTTTCAGTTCTCTTCTGACATGGCATGCAACTCCTTCCCCAGGAAAATTTATCTGAAAATTACTGTGGGAAGTTGTATATGGCCCCAAAAATATGACAGAAACATTGTATGCTAATTACATGGTGCAGTTTTTGAGACTTCAGCCCTTAGGTACAGGTATCCCAAAATCCTAGAGAATTTCAGAGGCATGAATTGCTACTGGTCCAGGAAAGAGGGTGAAGGAAGGATTCAAAATGTTCAGGAATGTAGAGCTGAGAGTGGTTGAGGTCATGTCCTCTGCAATCATATAAATTACAGCTCGGTAAAAAAGTTAAAAAACCTCAAAATGCTACACTTGAAATGGTTCTGGCCCTATAGTTACAGGCATGAAACACAGAATCCTACAAATGCAGCTCAACAGGGTCAGCACACCGGTTCAGGACCTCTGAAAATCACTTCCCTCCGGTGGTTCTGAAGTTTCATATGTTTTTTTCAGTCCTTGTCTGGTCATTCTAAAGAAAATTTTGAAGAAGAAGAGCATCATGTTTCTATCTGTTTCAAATATGTCTTACCTGGTTTCCTCAAATTTTCTGAAAAAAATAGAATACAAATGAACAAATTTTAAAGAAAAATACATACTAGTATAATAATGTAAGAAACGAGTAAAACCTCCAATCTGTAAATCATCTGCTTCCAGGCAATCCCACTTAAGAGACATTTCTGAAAGCTACTGTGTATTTGTCACCAGACAGTTTATTTCTTTCTGAGACAAAATTGGTTGATTTTTTTATTTTGCTGCTATTCTTTAGTGTATGTGCTAGGTAAAAGTTGCACTTGAAATATTGTGCTCATCATAGTGCTGTGGACTGTAGAACACACCAAACATTATCCAAATAATAAAACAACAATCAAGAAAGTCAGAGACCCAATAAGAAAATAACAGAAGGAGGAGGAGACTGTTTTTACAGGACACACTGGCCAGTGCAGTACTTGAAGTCTGACAACCAGGCTATAATCAAATAAAAGCTACAGCTGCAAAATAAAACAGAATCTCTGGCAGTAGCAGGGAGATGGACACAGTTCAGAGCAGAACCCACCCTAGAACACGTCTGCCATAACAGACATTAAAGATATGGAAATGCTGACAATTAAATCACATCATCTGTGGGGAGGAGAGAAGGAGAACAGGGGCAGTGAGAGCACTGCGGTGTCCATAGTGCTGCATCACCTAAAGGGTTACTGAGGAATCAGAGGTGACAGCGTATGCTGCTCCAAGCAGACTGTATATGAGGGACATAACACACTTAAAACACTATTTTCCTCACTGAGACAGTGTTGATCCCAGAGCTTTTGCCTGATTGCTCTACATTACCACCACTAGCCAGGGTGTCAGCTTTAACCAGAGCTCAGCTACGAGATTATCTATTAGTGAAAAAAAATATTGGTGGAATGAAAATTCCCATTCTGGTGCAGAATACCTTTCAGTGTTTAAGCCAGACTAAAAAAATGGCTGAGAACTGAACCAAGCAGTTAAAGTACTCTGAATTTAATTAGAGAGACATTGAGATTTTTGGTATGCAGAAACTTTTAAATTTATCATTCTGATTTATAACAGGGCAGTAAATTTTAAAAAAAAATCTAAAATTTAAATGGAGGACAAGAACTAGTTTTCCCTTGAGTGCTGCAGGAAAGACCAGAGACTGAGATAATGTTGGAACTGTACTGCCAAAGGGCAGACCAAGGTTTTGTATAACAGGCAAGCATACTTTGTGTAGCTCTTACTTTTATCTATTGTTATATAGATAGAGAGATACACTCATATATATAGTTCATGCATTACATTTGCATGTATTTTAAATATAATTTTTATTAAATTTGCATTAAATACAAGTAATTGTTTTATATAAAGAAACACATGTACTTCAGGTATATAATTTTGTTTGTTGCTTTCATGACTGTTTGTGAAATCCTGCCAAGCCCCTAACACTGTCCATCATGCCTGCAGCAAAAAAGCAGGCGGTATAAAGAAAGGAGATGATGGGCTGTCCCTTGAGCTGCTGTTTGAAAGTATTCATGGCCAGACCAGTGACACGGCCTTGGCTAGTAGAAGTCCTTGTCAGGCTGATGTCCTGTTTGTGGTGACAAGAGGCCCACTGTCACATGTGCTGCACATGTTGGATATTTTTATTTCTCTTAACCTCCCAGAGCTGGACATGTCTCCTCCATTCCTGCTGTCAGCTGCGGGAGGGGATCCTGCAGAGGCCCGTGGTGCCTAAGAGGGCAAGCCATAAGCTATCAGGATGTTTCTAAAGAGGATTGGCTGCTCCAGGCATGCAAAATCCCAACACCAACTTGTACAGAGCATGATGGAGCACCACATGGGGCACTGCCTGTGTGCCTTCTGCAGAACCATCATGGATACATCACCTAGGGGCTGCCAGAGAGGATGGCAGGGACTGGGCAGTGCACTCAGCCGAGGGCTTTGATCAGTCTGGGCTGCTTAGGAACAGAAGAGATCCAAAACCCAAAAGTGAGCACTTTGATTATTCCTTCTCACACGTTTCCTCTTTTAATGAAGTAATGAGACCTTCTCTTCTGTTTTCAATCTCTTTTTCCCACTGATTCTCACTTGGTCTCTCCCTAAATCACTAGTTTTAGACAGCACCATCTGTCCACCGTGTTCATAGGATAATGCCATCTACAGGTTGTTGCTGATGCCTGCAGATTCTGCACATCCCTGCAAGTTCTACATGTGTGGCCTAGAAATTAATTTATTATTACACCAGAAAAAATAACATGCATTCTTGTACTGCACTAATACATATGAATAAATGAAAAATACTAAAAATGACCCATACTGATTAAAATGTATATGGGGAAGGGTAGCGAGAGACGTATTAGCTCACCTATGTCACAGCCAGTCTAGGCAGGTCTCCTCCGACTTGTGTTATAGATGTTTTCCATTATAGTTATACAATCAAACAGAAAATTATAATTAATTATGAATGCACTTCTGGATCCACTTGGAAAAAAAAGAAAGAAAAAGACTTCTGGTGACAAGCAACACAGATAGGCTTCCTAAAGAAGCCGTCCCTTTGATTTCACTGTCACACTGCACCATATTCCAATGTGAAGGCCAGAAAAATCAGCTCGCTCTGGGGTACAGAGGGGCAGTGAGCACATATCATCTACTGTTATCAAAGCAGCAGCTCAGGTGTTATTTATAAATAACCAGTGGCCTTGCAGTGCAGCCACATGCGAAGGTGCTGCCTGCCTTTCCTTCCTTCCCAGAGTGAAGGACTCCAGTAGGGTTCTGCAGTGTTAAAGATGATATTTCTGACAAGACATTTCTAGCTTCAGTGTTCAAGCTGTCAAGGCTGTTGTCAGTTCAAAGCAAGCTCTTTCCTCTCAAGGCATTACATAACCACCAGTTCTGTTTTCCACATTTACCAGAAGCTGCCAGCAAGGAAACCATTCACTGGAGGATACAGCAGTTAAAATACCAATATCTAGCTTTTATCTCTCTTCTTTTTTTACCTCTTCTCTTTATTTTCCTCCCCACATGTAGGTGACCAGGAAAGGACATTCATCATTAGATTTGTGATTACGTATTTCACATTTACCTTCAAGTGATGTAATGAACTTGTGGTTCATAACCAAGGAGAAAGAAGAGAAGCATAATTTGGAAAATGAGTAAAATCTGTTGATTAAAACATGCAAAACCAGAAACTGATTGAAAGTTCTGTATCACTTAACAGTACACCAGATTCACAAGAAATATGCTGATATTTATTTAACAGTGTCACATAATTTGTGATCATCTGGGAATATGTTTGATGCTTCACAAAATACATTGCAAAATAACCCCCTGCTCAAAAATCAAACAAACCAAAGGCCTTCTATCATGCAGTTGAGATGGTGGTGTGGATATCACTTCTCTGCAGAGCTCCACTGTACCTAATTTAGAAAGATGAGGTTTGTAATGAGGAAAAGGGAAGAACTGCAACTTTGCATTATAATAATTGGTATCTGCCTTAGCCCTGCAAGACCTTCATATATCAGAGTTCACACAAGCCTACACTAAAGCTTTGCAAGTGGAAGGGTTCAAAATGATTTAGATCAATACAAGCCAAAAGAGCTGTATGAGAAGTGTTTTCGGTTCAGAGCTGGTGTTACCGCCAAAAGAAAAAAAAAAAAACAAACACAAAAGGAAAAACACCCCTCAGTATGCTAAATGCCTTCAGTCTCCAGCCAATTTTAAGCTTTATCAGATCCACATAGAGGCCTATTATAAATTAGCTACAAGCAACTATAGACCTTTCACACTCAGGGAACTCCCATCTCCTTAACAGAACAATAGAGATTTCATGTCAGGTTCTGTTGTATTATAGTTCTCCAGGATGGAATATATATAAGAAGTGAATAACATGGGGCCCTGGATGATATTACAGTAAGTACAACTCATCTTAATCGAGGGGCAAGAAAACCTCTCGCTGGGCTCCATGGAAGAGTCTGATAACACCGAAGCACATGAATTATCTTCCTAGATGAGAAGTGCAGCACACAGCACAGCACATCTTACACCAGATGTCACTGTATCATGCATGATGAATATCACATCTTCATTACAGTCTTTCCCTGCTAAAATCTGTATATATGATGCTGCAGTAAAAAGCATCACCTAACATTCAGTGAATGCATTTCCCCATGTTTCTGATTAGCAAAGCACATTTTCTTAGACCTAAAGAAGCTGCTACCATCCTTCTTTTCTCCCAGCTGTGCAAGATATCATTGTCTTTTTAAAACAGAATACAAACTAAAAAAATATATTTTCATTTCTACTTAAAGAAATAAAATTTTGCATCCTCTTTTCTCTCACTTTTCCCCCTCCTTTCACACAGGGAAAGCCATACACTTACAGACGTGAAAATGGACACATCTCCTCCATTTAGAAAGGGCTTAATTTAGTCCTTGAGTGTGCACAGAAATCCTCCCTGCAGCAAAGTGATGTCAGACTGTGTGTACCCCTGCAGTACATGGAAATCCTGGTTACCATGAGAACCAGACTGCTGCTTCGCTGAGGTTTCGCACACTGCTATGAAGATGTGCCTCCATTTTGCCATGCTGAAGCAGCTCAGCTGCAGATACCCTGTGCCAGGCTGGGTGGCCCTGACACTCCTACCCTCCTGCCAGTGCTCCTCACCTAACTCCAGCCCTGCCACTGAAATAAATGCGTAGAAGTGTCAGATAACTAGGATTACATTTCTGAAGCAACATCCTTCCCAATCATATTTCTTCCCCTCTTCTGCCCTCCGTCCTGGAAAATAAAATAAAGTAGGAAGCTGCTTGGACATGAGGCAGTGTTAGAGGACACAGTATTTTATTGTATTAGGAAAGAAACCAAAGCTATACCACCACACTGAGGTCTCAGGGGAGATCTATGTCTCCAAGCAGCCATTTTTCCAAATGCTGCTGCAAATACTCACAGCCTTTCTGAACACAATTAGAGCAAATGCTGCTGTGATAAACCAACTTTGTGCTCTTGTGCTAAAGGAAAAGGTCAGTTTTTCTTCTCACTTCTTTGCTAGGGATACAAACCCAGTTTCTTTGGATGCAGAACTGCTTAGAGACCATCAGGGGAAAAAGGAAAATGCTGTATTTTTTTATCTTTAATTATGATGTGTAGAAAAAATCCTTGTGGTAAAGCATTGAACTACATAATATACTTAGGCTGCAATTAATGAAAAGCCTTCATCACATTCTATAATTAAGACAAGTATAATATAGCAACAGATAAGCTAACATCCATCAGAGGAAAGTGCTGTAAGGGAAATAGTTGTGTGCATTCCTGCTGGCTAACACGAAACTGGTGGACTGGACAACCAAAACTAAATCAAAGCATAATGCCCCAAAAGCACTCTATACCAGCCTAAGATATAAAGCCCAGGTTTAAATTCAGTCTAATTTCAGCACTTGATTTTTCCTTAGTGGTCTGGAGAGCATTTGGGAGCCACAGAAACACTTTCTCAGTTTCACAGGGAGCCGAGATCTCACATGTCTGCCACTACAGCCCTGAAGGTATCAGCTCTCTCTTTTCTCTGAGGAAGCAAATTAATTAGCAATTAGGTTAAACTCAGGTCAGTCGTTTTTAACATTTGCTTCACTTGCATGTTTCAGCTGCCTTGTCAGAGGCACTGTAGGCTTCTGTGCCTGAAATCTCATCCTTTTTTTCTGACTGTATTGGCTAGCTGAGAAAACAGTACCAGCTCACTCTTACAAACCTGACAGCTGATTTTAAAAAAAATTAAATCTTTTATTCTAACATTATGCGAGAATGAATGCAACACAGCCATGAGCATGGTTGAATCAGGACTAGTTTTCAAATCTGAAAGAATGGCACAGCTCATTTTTTCCTGTTTGCTTAGCCTTACCCAACACAGGGGTGCACAGTTCTAAATCCAACCAGCAGAGGACAGTGGTGAATATACACATTATCAAGGCTGTCACTCATATTTTATACATATGAAGCAACTTCTCTGTATGAGGTGCTATGTTGCCATCTCAAAAGTCAGTTCACGTTTATGAAAGCTGTGCATGTCAAAGAAATACAGATTACAAAGAATCCACAGAACAAATGTAAATAATTATGCTCCATGTATGTGGAGTGTATTTCTTATTTATGAAGAACACCGCTTGGGTCTCACTCAAAGATCTTGACTTGGTCCTTGTTCAACAGGCTTCAAAGCCTTTCTTAAACAAAAGACAGACCTACACTGCAAATCCAATAAGCATTTTGCTTATGTTAGGAATGCAGGACAGGCCTCTCACTGTAATTATTTCTGTTCTTTAATATAATCCAGAGTCCAAGAAGGCAGCGAAGTTGCACAAAAGTTTACAGAGCTTTAGTCTGCATCAGAAGCAGTTGTGCTAGCCACCCTTTCAGGAACAAGTTACAGAAGAATGCAGATCTAACCACTTTTCAGCAAAAAACTGTAGTTTTTTTATTTATCTACCTTGATCCAGACTCTGTGTACTTTTAGTGAAAGCCACTGGGATTTCTTGTGCAAGTACACCTCTATTTAATGCCTCTGAACTGCGAGTTCACGGAGCTAAAGACTATGGCTTATTTTGACGTGTAGAAAATGTTCCTACTTCAAATAAATAAATAAATACAAACCCAAAAAACCACACACACACACAAGCCCCAAACCAACCAAACAAAAAACCTGAAACTTAGCTGCATGTTCCATGAACAGTGACAGAGCTGTAACCTTTTATTGGTACTTGTGATGTTATCTTTCTTGGCCTTGTGGCCTGAGTTTTTTGTTGTGGTTTTGGTTTTGTTACTTCAATACCAAGTTGAGTAACGTACTATTGAGTTAACGACTTTATATGATTTCACAACACAGAGCACATAGGCAAAATATTTTGTGTTTTCCCTCACTTAAAGAGTAGTAGCTTGAGGACAATGCTCATAGAAGTTACAGACTATATCAACCAGAAAAAAAATCAACCAGAAAAAACATTTCAATGTTTATGTAAAATCTATTGCATGAGAGAGCACAGCTCACCAATTTCCATCATGTTACATTTTCAAAGTGACATTCTACAAAGCCCTGAAGAGACTAGCACATAACAAAGAGTGTCTCCCAGGGTCCAATCTCTTCAGATTCATCTGCAGTAATACAAAACACCTATTAATGGAATATGTAAAGAGTGCTTGTTTACAAGGGGTGATGACCACGAAATGTTTTCTAAAGACCTCGAAATAAAGAGACAAGACTTCACTCATAGGAGTATTTAATCAACAAGTATGTTCTCCATGCAAATATCTAGCTCATATTCTCATCATTTAGACCATTGAAAAATATCTATATTCAATTAATGCATGGCATTATAAAGAGCTGAGATTAAGGTTTTCTTTTCTGGGAATGGAATATTTACCAGGTACAGAAATAAATGACCCTCTGGTTTGCTTCAATATCTATTTGGATTTTGAGCTTTGCATTAGGTTGCTGTTTGAATCTTTCCAAAGGTGGGACGGTAAGAGTTACAGGATCAACTATAATTACAGGAACAGGGGGCTGATAGTCAGCATGGATCAAAACCTAAGTGTTACAGAGTCTACAGAATATCTGACATCCCAGCGGACTTGGAATTATGTCAGAATCTGAAATTGCCTTTTAAAAAATGCATGCATCTCTAGATTTCACCACTGCAAAGGTAAAGAGAGCGCAGCCAGCTCAGTGGCACTAAGTGAGCCTGCAGACAGCCTGAATGGATCACTCGGCGTGGTGACCTACCACCAGCATCTCCATCCAAGCCTCGCTGCTCCGGGCACTCTTGCCAGACTCTGAACGGCTGGGTGGGCTCCTCTCACAAAAGAGCAGAGCACCTCACCATGTTGGTCTGGTCCCAGTGGAGCTGGCCATAACAGTGAGGTAAAAAGCATCCATATGACCTTCAAATTAGTTTGCATTCTTGGCAGGTGCAAGTCATTGCATGATTTTCAATAACTTGATTTATGCATCTAAAGCACAGGGAAACCATATAATAGCTGAAATCTATTTCTTATTCATACTTTTTTTCCTCATCTAGCAGTACCTAACAGGCTATAGTCACTAGATGATATATGCTGTGCAGAAGTTTAGATTATATTTGTATAAACTGTCCACATATATATCTATAAACTAAACATTCATGCTTTCAGATTATTGATACGACAGCAAAAGCCTCTGGCATTGATGTAGACACCGAGGAATGGCTGCATTAGTCCTTCCCTAGTTTGAATACTACTGTCCCCTCAGTTCAGCAAAGCAGCTACCAAATGCCACTGAGATGGTCTATATATCCACCCACAGGAACAGAGAAAAAAAAAAATCTTAAAGCTCATCTCTTTTTTCAGTTGACTGACTCCACCCAGGTGAGGGGCAGGAAAAATTAACACTTAAATAAATTTCCCCCTTTTTTTTTACTCCTCAAAGAGCAAGGGTGATTGTTTCCTGAAGTAAAAAGAAAAAGTTTAGTACCTTTATACCATGAAGAAAATTCATTGAGGCTGTTTGTGAGAAGCAGGAGGAGAGAAGGGAACTGTCTAAATGCAAAGAAAGAGACACTTGCTCTGCCATCTGTTCCCCTGCACTGCCACCAGACTGCTCAGCAGTGTAAGAGGCAGCTGCTCCCTTTTCCAAGGGTCAACATGAGATTTTGGAAAGAGAACACCCACCCTCCAATTCTGACCATGCCCACAAAGGCTCACAGCAACTAAGTTTATGGTACCCATTTATTTGTGATACAGCCCCTTCTGACTGTGCTCTGCTGCCTCTTGTGACAGTGTCAAGCTGCATTTTCCTCCCAGGCACAAATGCAAGAGCATTAGCACTACCATACTCTACACAGTAGCCTGCTTTGAATACATTACCCTCACTGCATTTTCTGTCAAAGATGATTTAGCAATTTAGTCCTAAATTCAGGAACAAACGAGGATTACTGCAGGGGCTGCTTGAATGCAGGAAATGAACAAAAGCCCCATTTGTTAAAAGGGAAAATAAATAAGCCTGGCTGTTAAATTGGAAGAAAGCGAGACCAATGAGGGGTACAAAACTTAAGACACCAGCTGCTAGAGTATGAACTGGGAGTAAGGTTTGCCTTTGCCATCTGCAGAGCACGTTTCCTCAGCCTGTGAACTGAATCTTCACTTTGCCAACGTCGTGTTGTCAAACTGCAAACATACCTTTTTGTTTCTGTCGGTCTTTCAAAGCATTTAAAGAAAGTTTATTTAATGTTATTCATTTAGAAGCCTTTGTCCCTGCCACTTTCTGCCAGCTTTCTTGTCTCTTTGTTTCTAATAGCTCAGATTAAGCCTCCTCCAAGAGTAAGCAAGATTTATAGGAATCACAAGCAAAGTCTTTAGTATCCTCTAACTGGGGTATTTCTGTCTTGTTTTGTTTTATTTCTATTCATAATTATGTTTTGTTTCTCGAAGAAGACTGGATGAGATGACACTTCTTAAAGAAAAGGCTGAAAACAAGTGTTCTTAAATGGAGCCAGAAACCCCTTCTCCCTTCATGTGAAATTCCCCATGTCTCTAGCATCAAACAGCAGTGCCTTCCTTTCTCACCCAGCAGAGCTCATAAGCATATGATTAAAGATGCACACAGTCTCATGTGAATGACTGGAGAGGCTTTCTCTCACAAGAGATGAGTAAAGGATTCATTTGTTACGTTCACTTAGATCAAGATGCTGTCCATGTAGCCGAGATGGGAAGCATGAAGGCTTTTGCCTTTTTCTAACAAGAAGGAAATGGGCTTGTCTCATTTGCACAACCTTGATTGCTGAAGGCAATAATACCTGTACCTATGTTTACCTATGCATTATGCTATAGATTACATTGGAAAAGGTACGTATAGATAAATATTCTTTCCATTAGTATATTCAGTTCTGGATGGTGATGTCTGGGGCTGGGAGTTCTATGAAATGTAGAAGGGAATAATTTATACTAATGCACACCTATGAGAATATTTAATGGTAACTGTTCTCATTTTCAATCCATAAGAAGACATGTTTTAGTGAATTCAGGGATGACAAGGCTTGGCTTCTAGTGCAAGCCTTCCAAATATATGTAGATCTATATAGCTTGTCACCACGTAGAATTTGCCAACCAACATTCCAAATAGACTAGTTTATTTCTAATATACTTGAAATCTGAATTTGTTTGGCTTCCATGTTATTTCCAGTGAATAGGAATTTGTCTTGCAATTGTCTTTGGAATGCTGAGTATCCAAAAGCCTGGTCTAGTTTGTATAATTACATATAAAGATATGTGTGCATGTGTATACATATGCGTTATTTCTTCCTACAAATCTTATCTCTCTTCTAATGTCAAATCCTTAGCCTACAAAACTGAGCCACATGTCCTTATCTGGAGGTTTTTTGCATGTTAAAACCTAATTTGAATGGTCATTTTTTTCCAGAAGCGTATTGCCTTCCCTTGGCAATTGTCCTGTGCTGCTGCAGTTTCTGGTAGTCTGTTTGTGACACACATTGGCAGTAACATTTGAACTGATCTCTCAGACTGCTTGTCTCAGCAAAATCCATTAACTTGCACCTATAAATAAGGTTTCTTTTTTGATATCTGACTTGTTTTACATCCCCATTTCTGTCAAAGCGAAAGAGTAAGGGAAACTGAGGACTTTGGTGCAGAATTGCTGATACCCTGTAATTTATGGACATATTCTAGGACTGAAAACAATATAGAAATGCGATGTTTCATTAGAGTGTTACTGAAATTGTTTCATTAATCAACAAAGCTGCTTTTTTCCTGCATCTAGGACATACTATGGATATCAAAGTAATTAAAAAGTTCATTTTGTGACTGTCATTATGTGAAGATGCTTAAATGTATCTCCTGAAAGTACTAATTGTACTTCTCCTCAACCCATACAAGCTTTCGCATGTTCTCATTTGCATCAGCAGTACGGTACCTGTCCTTTGCATCCAATTTACATTCTGCTGGAGTTTACTCTGTGAACTGTAGCCAACCCCACCCCCAAATTTCGGTCTTTTGTACAAATGTCATTACTTTATCGAGACTATAATACCAACAACATTTTTCCTTTGTGGTCCATACCTGAAAAATTGTACCATCCCATGTTTCTTCTCTCTAGTTATGCTGATGTCCTACAGCAGACAATCAGGAATGTGCTTTTTCATTTTCAGTTGTCTGACTCCATGGATACTTTACCCTTACTGAATAACATTACTACTATCATATACTTCTGCTTTGCATATAGCTTTTGCCTCCCATCTGTACTATTCCTGTTGCATTTGGATATGACTTATATCCACTTTATTTTACATTTTTTTCTGCTGCTTCTTCCTCCCCATCCCATCTCCCATTCACCTGTTTTAGAAACCTTCATATTCCCTTTTCCCTGAGCATCTATCTGGCTATCTAATCACAGTCTATCTGCCTACCCTAGTCCCCTCAAAAACTTTCCCTTTTCATTCCCCATTCTTTTATGAAGGACATGTTTTTCCTTGTTTCCTACAAAGGACGGGACCCAGCTTTTCAAAACAGGTGTTCAGGCTCTTCCAAAGAAGCTGAAAAGAGCAAAAGGTCAAATTCAGCTGCACTGGAAAACATCTTATCTCAAAGGGAAGAATTTGGTCCCAAATACTTTTAAGAACCAACAAAAAATAAAAGTGCATGGAAAAAAAAACATTTCTAGGTAAGTAACTTGCCTTTATTGACCTTTTTCTTATTAAAAACTCAAGTCTGAAAGGCAATGTAACAAACTAAAGACTATGGTGCGGTAGGCAATGATGATGTTACTTTTAAAAGATGGCATTTATGGTTTTTTTTTAAAGGATGCATTGGAAGGAATGTTAGATAAGAAAAAGAAGAAAATATCATTCCAACCCCTACCATTCTGTGATTCTGTGATCATATTACTAAATAAAGTGCTTGCCTCTTCCAGGTACATACAGGTACAAAATGTCTCAGTACAACTAAAGGAGAGAATTTGCATCCCCAGGGATAACACGTTCCGTGGAACAGGAAAGGAAAAGGAGCAAATTCTGTCTGCTTCAGAGCTATGACTTTTTTTTCAATTACAGCTCTCCACTGGAGAGGCTCATGCAAGAAGTTTAGGTGACTGAGGGATCAAAAGGTATTGCTTCAGATACATGGTATCTCCATTACTGCTTTACAGTCTGTGAGGGTCATTACTTTCACTACTTTAATAATGTTTGCATCAGTAATCTGTAATCCAATATTCAATAGGGACTCCATTTTGTAGCTGCAGTCATGTTCTGCCTGGCCTAGGACAAACATGTACTTAATAAAACCAGTGTAAACTCACTTGAAAAGTACAACCAGAGAAGTAATAGAAGCATGTAGAGGAAAAAAAAGAAGAAAAAGAAAAAGTGAAACCCTTATTCTTGCATAACTCCTTGCAGTTTAGCTCTACTTGAGAATTATACTTCTAGTTTTTTTCAATGCAAGCTGGTAGAGCGTATGCGTTAACTTGATTTTTCAGTTTCCTCAGGGATATTGTATTGTCTCATAAAACTACTGGAAGAAAGAAATTAAGGCAGGATGATAGAAAGTGACTTCCTCCATCCAGTTTCCCCACATTTCTGAAAAATGGGACATTGAGAACTGGACACAATCCAACCTTTGTAGATCAATGCCCTCTTTAATTTAAAATGCCGTATTCTCATCAGCTGCTATTGATAAATTAAGACATAACTGTACTGTATATTCCTAGATCATTAGAAGACTCTGAGGGAAAAAAAATCAAACCCTCAGACAGCAATGGCATTCATTCAAATTATTAAACTATCCTTTCTTAACTGGGTAAAGTCCAAAGTAGGATAATGCACAATGGTGCTGATTAAATTGTTGTACAACTATCTTCTATGCTAGTCTCCAACTGTAGATTGATGATGTAACACTCTGGGAATTTCTGATCTTTAAACTACTTCACTTTATTGAATAGGAATAGAGAAAGTGTTTAATTTTATTCCTTTCAAAATCTGCAGTGTAGTTAAGGGGACTAAAACTTGAAATCCAGTTTTCATTTCAAATTCAACTTAATAGTATGTATGCTGTGCCTGTACTATCTGCCAGCTGAGGCTCCAGGATGTCCTACTTAGCACCTAGAACATTAAATAAGCGTTTCCACAATATCAGGAACACATTTTAATAATTATCTTGATCAGGAGTCCAGTGAAGTCTAATAATAACTGCAGTGACCTCTTAGCCAGACAAGTCCTAAGAGAATACATAACAAATAAATTAATTACACTTTAGATATATTAATTACATATTAATCTCGCTATCTTTTCCCTGTACCATCTGTCACGTGATATGCCACAGTTAGTCAAATCACAACTGGAAAACAGAATTAGAAAAATAGGATTTGTAAGGATTATAACATAACCAGGTAATTTCACCACCAGTGGTATTTACTGTACAAAACCTTTTTTTTTTCCTCCATGCAATTTTGTGTCATATCAACTGCTTATGATAAAGCGAGGTAGGAATTTCCCCTATACATGCAAATAAAGAACTGACAGATTTGACATCCAAGAAGACTGTTCTAGCAGTATCTAACACAGCTTAAGGTAAGGGAGTACAAACTAAACACATAACACCATTCATTTCTTGAGACTGCCATGTATTGATGAAAAATTGACAATTTTCTCGCTCTTGCTTATGACACTCTTCCTGTAAATGTTGTGCCTATAAACACTCTCTTTGAACTTCATATTTTGAATAACATTATAAAATTATAAGTCAAAATCTCGTTCAGACAGGTTCTGCTTGCAAGTGATGATTGCAATTGGGTTTGGAGCCTGTATGGCCTCTGAAACTCTGCATGTCTGGAGTTGCAACTAGCTTTCCAATTGTTGTTTATGAATATAAGTGGTGAAGAATAAGAACTAGAAGGCTCCAAACAGCCATCCCATTGCAAAAAAAATGGACAGCTATATAACATTTCCATCCTTATAAGGTCTGATTCTCTTTTAAAAAAAAATGACAAAATTTCCAATCACAACCTGCATAATGCTTGAATTTTGCAGCATACCTTAAAATCATTACGTAATTCAATGGGATAATTCACCTTTAAAATCAGAAATTCCATCTCAATTTCCTCTGCTTACAATTATATACCTAGTAGTGCCACACAGAGCGAGGAGAGCAAATAAAATCAAAGAACGAGTCAGCATAGATCTCAAGGACTAGTGACAAGGGCAACAACAGACAGATGCTGCAGAGGAGTGCCTAATGCTCCTTGCAAGTGTATAATAATGTCAAGGAGATGTATTGATGGGCTGCACGCGGAGCATGACAATCAGCCAGAGCAATTTCATCTTGCACACGTTACTGGCCTTTGTTTCCAAGCTGCTTCTGCTAATCTAAGCAATGCTGGTAGGGGCTCAGGCAGAACAATTGTTTATACATATATATAAAAATGTAATATGGCTGTGCAGTGTTCATTTTTTAGTGCTGTCCCTGGCATGATTTAGGACCATGACAACTAGCATTATGTCAGACTTCCAAGTATGGTGTTGGGGGTGATACAGGCCAGAGATTGTTACACCATTTATAGTCAGTTTTGTGTAAGATAAGAAGTGTTTAATTTTAACCACACAAATAAAAGGTTTTGTTATAAGTACAGCCCTTGGCATGGCTTCTCCTCATCTCAATTAGCATTTTCTCTGGCTGTGCTCAGATCTTTGACCTTTTTTTCTACTTGATTATAGGTAATATATGTATGACAAACTATGATGAACTTAAAAAAAAAAAAAGTTCAAGGTCAGCTACAGTAATTTTAATCTTTACCAAATGTGTATGGTCTTTAGAAACAGAATTTGACAGGTTGGAATGACGATATAACACCATTTAAAAACCTAACCTATTAAAAGCCATATATGGCAGTGTTTGAATACTCCAATATGCCACATCTGAAATTCATGCATTTTCTGTTGATAGAAGGACCAATTCTTCAAATGTTACTTACTCATATTGGCAGTAGTGCATTCTAAATGGAGCAGCGTGAATAAGCTATGCTTTTTGTGTAAAGAAGTGCTATTGATGAGACTGGAGAACAATGGTTTGAATCCATAGATCTCATTTTTGTGCCTTTGATTCCTTAGAATCACCCACAGTTATGGAGATGTTACAGATTTGCCTCCATCTTGATGTAAAGATTAAAATAGAAAGTGGTTAAATTCAATCAAGTCCAATTTTACATTTGCTTTTGTTATCAGTTCAGCTTTGAAGTATTAAATGCTTTTTTTTTAGGTATTCTATTAAAGAGCTTTAAAATCAGAATCAACTTAAAATACCTTTACCATAAATATTTCTCCAGCTTGAAACTACAAACAGAATCAAGTGGTAATCATGGCTACAGTAAGACTATTTAGTTGGAGGCCTGTTTGAGAGAGAGTAGTACATTCTAACTAAAATAAATTAGATTTCCTGTTTTTACTAACTTCTTAAATTTCCACCTTCTATGCAGAGCAGGTTGGGGTTTTTGCGTATCACCCACATATGTATGCATAAATTTGGACAACATTTTTTAGCTCTGTTGAGAGGTGAGCAAACTGAAGAAGAATGACTGTTTCTCTAACACATAAGGAAACACTGAAGTAAAAAATTCCAATTGGAAAAATGGTTTTTTTGGAAGAGGCAGCTCTGTCTAAAGTATTTGGTGAGAAAGTGTTCTGAATTTTTCTGTGAGAAGAAATTTTTGTTCTGTTATAGACAGACATTAAGTTGTAATAATTTGAAGATTAATGTAATATTGACTATTGTATTATGACGTTCAATTAAATATGATGAAAATGGATGAGATTAATAAAATGTTACTGCGTAATCAAAATGTTTATTAGTGTTAATTCAAGAAATATTTGTTTCATGAGAATTTTTTAATTTGTATTTTGTTTCACATTTCAAAGTAAATTTTCAAATAATCAGTAAGGCAGAAAATAGAATTTGTATACTAAAGAAACATGCATTTACAGCTTAATAAAATAAACAACTTGGATCAGCAAAATCCAGATTGTTAATGGTTTATTACTACCTGAAACTTTCTGCCTAAAACATGTGGTCTCAGTATGATTGAGACCACATGAACTTCAGTCTTCTTAACCCTTTAAAAATCCAGATACATGCCCTGCTTGCAAATTTATAATTCTTAATTATCAAACTGATAAAGTATCTTTGTAAAACAGAAACGCAGAGGAGATATTGCATGCAAAATTAAGTATTGTGATCTTCCAACCAAGGCTATTCTATGATTCTATGTACATCCTGTTACATTCAACTTTGCATCTTTACTAGAAAAGCTCCACAGAGTATAAGAACATAATCTAGCAGTCTCTGTTGGTTTTCACTGAGTAAGTCTTCAACTTGAAATATTTGTCTTTCTTTAAAATGTTATTTGTTCTCTTGTACTTAAACATTTACATTTGTCATTGTGGTTTGGCTGGCAGAGAAGCTAGGATTATATACATGTTGCCATTTGTCAAAACACTGATGTGATATTTAAAAACCTGCATTTACTGTTTCTGCCCATCACACCACTTTCAAGAGCCTCATGTCCTGTGTCTTTTTAAAGACAAAGCTAAAAGATCAGAAAATATTAAAACTAGTTTTGAAGAAAACTTGGTTTTGTTTAGAAGTATGATTATAGCTGCTACTTGAAACATGCAACAGCTCAACAAAACCAAAACAAACCAGATGCACATGCACTTACATATATACACGGAGCTGTGCCTGTGCAATCTTGTTTATGTATACATCTACACAGCATATACATGTATGATGCTGAGAAAAAGAAGACATTAGGTCTATTTATCTATATCTTTACCAGCATTCTATTTAAGTCCTAAGGCTTGCTTGTTGTTCATCAAATGTTCCTCAGCAATTATTCATACAATGTCACAAGATCAATCAGTAAAGTGTCAGTTCACAGGTAGTTTATTTCTAAAATAGTTGTGGATGGCCACTGCAGACAGTGGAGGTGCTATTTCTTTCAAAATATCCAACTTAGCTCAAGTTTTGCTGGACATGAATAGTTTTTTACCAGATTTTAAAGAAACCGACAAAACTCATCCTAACAGCTGTCCGATTTGTTATTGACTGTGGTGCCATCACTTGTAAAGTGGCATCTTTTCTTGTCAAGTGATGGTACCAATGCAATGGGAAATATGAGAATTTCTTGCCTCTGAATTCTGAAGTATCACTTATAATCAAAACTAACTCAACAAGAATCACTAAAACCTTCTTTCTAGCTAACCTGCAGTAATTTCTACTACATTTTCTCATCAGGATGTATTGCGTTCCATTATCCCTCGAGAGCATGGAAGCAGCAGCAGTTTAGGTAAAGGAATATGATTGTTTAGAAACCCACAAGATGAAAAATATCTTCAGTTAGTTTCCTTCAAGGACTATAAGTATAAAATTTTGATGAATGTACCTACAGATAGCCAATAACATACATGAGAGGTAGAATGGACACCACTTTTTTTTCACAGGAAGCTCAAGGAAGAGGCTTATATTATTAGAATGCTAAGGAAATAAGTTTGGAGGCATGATGGAGGATCCTTCCTGACAAGTAGAATCGCAATGGAAAAATACGAGAATTTGAACTCCCTGGATGTTCACACAGGGGCAAGGATTACATTTTTGTTCAGGCCTGGTGAATTCTTTGGGGACCTTTAGTTGTGAGCATAACCATCCAAAGTAGTACCTCTGTCATATGGAAATTCCAGAAAGGACAATACGACACTTGTTCATCTTCTGGTTTCTGTATGTTGATTCAGTTGCAAAGAGAACATGATATTCGTTGTCATTTGAAAAGCAGAAAACAGGAAATAATTTCTGCCTCACAGAAATTTTGTTAGAATAACTCTGCAAAATTTTGTTAAATTAACTCGTGTGATTTCTACGAGGGGTTATTCTTAGATCTGACTGAAAGTTAATTAACATTCTTTCCCTATTTCTACCACTTCAATAAAAATGACACAGTAGTTTCCTGATAAAGAGTTGTGAGTAATTATGCAGTAATGCAGAGTTTATTGGTGAAGTTGTTTCCTCCTTGTTTATCTTCAGTAGCATTTGTGCCACCCATGAAAGGGCTCACTATGCATGGTCAGTTGAGTAAGATGATTATCACAGTTTATAACATTTAACTGCTACTTCTCCAAGTCCCATGACAGCTGAAAAAGGAGCTAAAGAAATGTTTGCACACCCTACAGACATTTAAAAAATTTATTAATTGCATTTGATCTTACACAATATTAATTTGCAAACATTTTTAGAACACTTATGATCAACTTTTTAGAAGTTAAAATTTGAAGAAATTTTAAAGATAATTGTTTATTTTAGATCACCTAAATAATTGTTTTGTTATTTGAGGTTTTTTTGTGGGGTCTTTTTTTTTTTTTTTTTTTTAAGTAGCAATGTGTTCAATTTCACCCAGTTCCAAGGTATTTGGACAAAAAAGATGATCTGGTTGTTTTGGATAGGAAACATTATCACTTTTTTTTTTTCTCCAGACCCATTTCACAGAAATTCCTACATAAAATCTGCTAAAAATACTTCTTCTTGAATTTTCCCAGATGTTTATTCTTTCTATAGCCTAGGGGACAGTAAGAAAGTGAGGCCAGGGCCCATTGTTAGCCTAATAAAAGTTGCATAGATTAGAAGTAACTCAATATGAGTAAATGGTTTCTGTTGCTTTCAGTGGACTTAATCTGCACAGTCTTTTCTGTAATAATATCTACAATTCTATTGTCTCTTTAAGGGACAGATCTTTTCAGCTGACTCTGGTTCTTCTAAATAATTAGTTAAGACACTCAGGACTCCACAGGGGGATAGGATAACATATCCATAACAGAAAAGTGAATTAGTATAATAACTAAATATGCCTATCATGTGTGTAAAGAAATTACAGTGTATGTAATTTTTAGCATGATGTTTCTTTGTTATTCATGAAAATGAACATGTAATGATTCTTTCTTGAGCTGTAGTAAATTTCAAACTTTGTATTGTGAAATTCTCCTCTGAAAAAATTTGTGGTAAGAAAAATAAACGTTCCTTCTCACCTGCCCACAGTGCTTACAAAAAGCTATGCAGAATCAAGGTAAACCATTCATGTGGCTTGTTCAACCTTTTGCAGCAGATTTTATTTTTCTGTCTATAGGAGTTTAGGTTCTGGAATACTCTCCTAAATTTCACTTTACAGCCTGCAATAACAAACTTCAGCTTTCTGCCTAATTAAAAAAAAAAGTTTGTTTGGAGCTTGGAGATTATAGTTCTTTAAGAGTCCTTGGTTGGCACCAGCTCCCAGGTAATGAGGAATTGTCCAACTCAGTAACTATAAAATGGATTGAATCAGCTTGTAGAGATACAACATTGGAAGAAGTGCTGACTTTTGTTATTTCATGACTGCTGGATGTGTCATTATAAACTGGAAGTTAATCAATTCTGAAAGTAATTGTGGAACACAGCTGGGAAAGAAAAGCTGACCTGAGGCAGGGAAAAACATGTTTTCAAGTGTTGAAAGAGGGACTCAGAACATATATTTTTTTAAATATTATTTTAATAAAGCAGATGTTCATATAATACCTGATACAAAATACTAATTCCTGGTTTACTGATTAACTAGTTGGAAGTACACATCCTGGAGCTGGTGAGGGTACTAGGAAACCATAATCCAGATATTTAAAAAAATAATAAAAATCCAGTACCTTTTGAAAGGTGCACTGAGCAGACGCAAAAAAAAGTTGATAAATTTTGACTATCCCAGAACTGTGTCCTCAGAACCAGAAGCACAAAGGTAGCTGCCTATTTAGTGTGTGGCATTTCTCTTAGTTCAGACCAAGGGCAAGCTCCTCTTTAGAAAGGTACATGTGTGACAAAAGAACCAGGAACCATTAAGGAACACAATTTAAGTACTTCTAAGGCTCCAATTCCTGTTCTTCAGTGTCTTACAATATGTCGTCTATCTACTTGCATAGGACACCTGCAACTCATTTTCCTACCTGGAAAACAGAGGTATGCATATCATGCTTTTGGCAACAAAGTTACACAACACCTCATGATGAAAAGAAATCTCATCTTCCACCTAGCTTTGTTTGTTAACCTCTGGATTATTCATTAAAGTGAAGGAATGAATGAAGTTCAATCTCAAAGGTATTTTTAAAACCAAGATGATTTATTTCTTTGGTACATATCCCAAATTATTGATGAAAATGCTGTGTTTCTGAGAAGAGGCTTGAGATCAGATGTTAGAATTATTGGTAACTTTTAACAACTGACACTGAAATTTATATAGTCTCCATACTTGAAGGATTTTGAAGCCAGATTGAACAAAGTCCTGAGCAACCTGGTCTGATCTCCCTGTTGAACCTGCTTCGAGCAGGAGTTTTAAGTATATACCTCTGAAGTCCCTTCCTAAATGACCATAAATTAGCTGCAACTATCTCTTCACAATCAAGCACAAGCTCTAATAGACAGTATCTAGACATTCCTTAACTTTTAAGGCAAAGTTTTCCACTTCCTGGCTTTGGAGGTACAGTCCAGAAATGCATGCTTGGTTCAAAGCAACCACCTGAAAAGGCAACACCTCTAACAGCTTGTGGAGATAAGATGTAGTATCTTCAAAGGATCACTACTTTCTGATGAGGAAGAGATTAAGTAGTATGTTACTCTGTAAACAGTTTCATTCATTTAAATAGGACTATCTAGTGAGCTAACTACAGCTCCATGTGTTTAAGGGTACAAAAAATGTCAGTGATTGCAGGTTCTGATACCTTATGTCCAAGCAGTCTAACTGTAGACAGTAACAAAAAGACAAAGAGCCAAAATTCTGCTCGTATGTGCAAACACAGTAGCAGTGTCCACTACTTTTCAGTTATGTTACTCACAAAAGCAAATTAAGGTTCCCAAATATGGTGGGTAATGCCTCTTATCAAAAGCCAGAGAGCAGTGCCATTTCTACCTTTTCTCATGCCACGTCATGAACATTGCAACGATTTTAATGGAAGTGCAGTGTGACTGAGCCCATCAGAAGACATTAATGTGCTACGCACACAAGCAGAGTCTCAGCAGAAAGATGTGGTACATGGAGTGTATCCCTACTCCTTAGGTTGAATTCTTTGTCTTGCTCCTCTTTATGACAGAACGGGCTAGCACCTCGTAAGCTGCTGGATGAAAAATGACCTCACTAGAGCCAAAAAAGCATATTTAGCACTAACGCAGAGACTTTTGTGGTTTTGAATAAATGCTTGACTTTCCCCTTGTCTTCTCCCCAAATCTGCCATCCATGTGTTATTTATCCTGGGAAGAACTTCTGTGTCAAACATCACTTATCACTTCTGTTCAAATTAAAGAAAGGGTAAGCAAAAAAAAAAAAAATAAAATCTTGCCTTCTTTCTACACAAGTTAGATTCATGTTTGTCAGGTTTTAACTGCTATTTCAGTTAAAAAGGACAAATTAATTTCCCAGGCTTGTTCTACATTTGAAGGTTTTGCACAATATAGTGCACGAGATAAGGACTTGAAAAAATCATACCCTAGCTAAAACACAAGAATTTTTGTCAGTGTAGCTTAGTCTATCTGGCAACTTAACTTATTCAACAGAGTTAGTTTACTAGTAAAAGCTGTATATTTACCTAGACCTGGGAAAGGTAGGAACACCTCAGGGTGTTCGCTATTTTTAAATGTAGAAAACCTTACTCATGGTCGGAAGTTTCCCCTAATACCTACAGGTATCAGCTCAACATCTCTTCTATGAAAGAGTGGAATTGCTTTTACTTGTTTGAGGTGTTGGAATGTATTGAGGAACATTACAAAATGTTGTAAGTGAAATAACAGTAACCATTCAATCATTCATTTGTAATACCTTATAACTGAGTTGAGACTCTGTAATTGTAACGTGAAGGCTCTTCTCATTAAAGGTTAATATATAAAAAGATCTGTTCATAATTTTCTGAATTGATAGTATACTTGTGGGAATCTTTTTTTAAAATCCCTCATTCTAACAGACTCAAAAGCAGAGTAATGAACTAAAGGGAAGGAACCTTCTCCATGTCAACCTTTTCACAGTCAAATTAAGAAAAGCCCTAGCATACCTCATACTACACAGAGGAAAGTCCACTCCATCCACTGGGCACAGAAACAAAAAGAGAACAATATATCACATACTCATACAATAACTGAGGTTGAAGAAAACCTTTGGAGATGACCTGATGCAACCCACTTTTCCCAAGCAGGGCTAACTTAGGAGATACAGATTTGCTCAGCTGGTCTACAAAGAAAAGGTTGCAATTTGTCTACTGCATCCAAATAAGGAGCAAACAACTGCTACCAGGGAAAAAAAAGAACTAAAATAGTAACACTTTTTTGATCCAACTACAGAGGTGGGTATCAGCTCAACCAGGAGAGGAAAGCTTCTCAAACACTATTGCAGACATTTGAAACGGTCTCATGCAGTGCTAGCAACTGATTCACAACTGAAACAGAGTCCACCATGAATTTTAGTATTTTTCAATAGAGTATTAACTGGATTTCATTTAATTCAATATTATAGACAAATAACTTACCACTCTTCAAAGAACTTTTTTCCACTTACAGTCCAAGGGTTGAAGTAGAAACAGATTTAATGAAATAAGAAAAATAATACAAACACCAACGTAAAGTATACAAGGTTATACTCAGCCTGGTCCTTGGGAGCAGGAACAACAAGACCAAAAGAAAGGAGCCCAAGCAAGAACAACTCCACCCTTAGTAAACTCCCTCCTTTTATAATGAGCATGATCTCTAAGTGCTGTGGGATACACCTGTGAGTCAGGTTGGGTCAGCTGTCTTGATTAGATCTCTCAGCTGACTTGGGGCTACTCATGGCCTGCCTGCTATGGTTGGCCCATGGGTCTGTTCCTGGGAAACCAGGATAACATTGTTGTGTACCACTTTTCCACTTCCATTTTTTATCAACTATGTCATACCTTAAAGCAGGTTTATAGTGGAAACCATAACAATGGTACCAGCTGTGCTGGATTCCAGACTCTGCATCAATGGATGCTCATAAATCACAAAAGAGTGTGAGAGATACTACGAAAAGCAAAGTACAGAATTCTAGTGTTTGGGGTGCTTTCCTGGGAAACAAGATTTGAGAGCTTAAATTTCTTCAGGCAAAGACATTTGATCCCACACACTCTAGCTAAGTTCTCTACCCATTGACAAGTGGGTCAGTCTTCTCATGTCACTTTACTAAAAGTGTTTACAAACTTCTTGAATTTTGTAGATTCAGCCAGTGAAGGTCTCGAGGGTCAGTATTGAATAACAATAGTTGGTCACCTGAAATTTCCTGTTGTCTACTACTTCTTTGAGTATCTCATTAAAAAAAAAACAAACCAAAAATAAAGTTCTCTGTCAAACTTTGTGTTTTACTTACTGAGTTTTCTGCCTCAGCATGGTAAACAAGTAGCCAAACAATCATTGTCCTAATTTTAAAGCTGGCATTTTTTTAGACGTGTAAAACAATGGCCAAAATAAAGCCATCAAATGAAAATCTGTAGGAAAATCCGTAACTGGATTACTTAGAATAGATGCCAAGGCTCGTGGTAGAATAGACGCTGCTGAAGTTTTCTTCATCAAAATTATGCAGTTTTACTGAATCACTGGAACTGAAAAAGATGGGGATACACACAGCAGGCAGTGTTTAGCCCCTCTTAAGGTAGAGATAATAGAAAGAAGTACTGGAAAAATAATGAAAATGCTTTCTGAATTATAAAACTTTTTTTTTCTGTTTAAATCTTCTCATATGCTGTCTTCTTGATCTCCCTTTATCAAACTATTTGGGGCTTTTTATATATATTTTTACTTTATTCTTCTGTGTCACCTGACTTTAAATTCCCATGGTCCTGTCCAACTTTTTTTTTTTTCCTTTTCCAGTAAAGCGAGAAAATAAGTTTCTGATTCAAAATAAATAAGTCAAAACTAGACCTTCAAAATATGGGATCTGTAAGTTTGTACTTTCTTTGCAAGTTTTCATTTAGTTTTCCTCATTACTGTAATGACCTCCTACTTAGTCCACACAGTACAACTGCATGTATCAGTTCAAAGAGAACACGAGAGAGAGAGAGAATTAAATTAATCTAAAATTTTTATTTGAAAAATGTTTTTTTATGGTGGTGTGAATTCAAAGAGCATTTCTTATATTGAACTTTTCGAGGAGATCAACATTTATTGGCAAGCAATTCATGTTCTAATGATCTCATCTGCTTAAAATTTAAGTCTCGTGCATCTGTTCCCTTCTAACATGTTACAAGAATAAAAAAAATAAATTTATCATTGCTCAAGCAGTCCTCCTTTGAGCGATGATACTCTTAGTCTTAACTGGACTGTGCTCTAAACAAATTAATATCTCCATTTATTGTTTTCAATATCAATTCTAGAGAACATTTGCAGTAAATTAAATAGTTTACATTTAACCAGCTCTACAGTTTTAAGCTTACTGCAAAGATGGATTATGTATGTCCCTCATTTGGGGCATTTGCCTAAATAGTCTATTTAACTAAAAGCACAAATTGCCTTTCAATTTCCGCATTGATTTACGAAGTACTGAAGATTTTTAGTACTGTTAGCAATTTTCAGCATCAAATTCCAGAGAAGCATTGGGAAAAGAGTGAAGTGAGTTGCTTGCCATTTTTCAAATCTTACAGGCAGTGGGTGCTCTGCTGCTTTTCCTTGCACAGTACCTCCCAAACATTTGGTCACATCATCTGGTTAAACCAGCTGACTGGTGCTGAGCACACTGTACGCTCCCTTGGACGAAAGCAAAATCCACAGGGTAGATAGAAGAGGTATTCCCTGTCAATGGAAATATGCTATTTGTGCCATTCTGTCATAAAGCAAATAAATGGTAAGATTAATGACTTGGGAATTCTAGCTATGGTAGTGCTATTAGTCACCCATAGAAAAACTATTGTCTGGCGGTGTCTTTTGGAAGCACTTAGGCAAGCCATATTTATGATAATTTTCTTATAGTTAATATCATTCATTTCTTGCAGTTGTTCTCCTTGTTTTAATTTGCTTTTAACAAAATGCTGAGAATTTGAACAGATATTTCCTCATTGCTCTCACCCAGTGATTCTGCATATGCTTCTTACACTATTAATATTTACATGCTTTTTTCTTTAAATACATGTTAGTGTACCTAGTGGCAATGTTTCACAGCAAGCTCAGACCTTTATAGCAATACTCCTCCAAAGCTGAACAAATCTGGAAGGAGAGGTCTATTTTTAAAGGAATTAGAAGGAAGGAAATCATCCCCAACCCTGTACACACTGAAGCACCTGCAGAACTTAATGATGTGAATACTCAGTTGGAGATCAATAAAAAGCATTTATCACACAGTTAATGCATTCTTCAGTGATTGCAAGGTCAAATTCATGTCTCCATATTTAGGTAGTAGCAACACCTTAAAGATACAATGTGCTTTAAGACATCATTTTAACATGCATGTTCATTTCTGAGTACTACCGATACTATGACTGAGGAAAAGATTGGTGTTTCTGTGTCACCTTTGTCATTAGATCAAATATCAATTAATAATAAACACATTTGCAAACTAGTTCACAGTGGAAGGCATTTTGAAATCCTATTCTGGGATGTACCTGTATATCCCTATATGACTGTAAATAAAGCTCTGACTAGTTTGTAAATAAAACTCTGACTAGTAAAATAGCTGTGTTCCTAAAGAAAAAAACAAAACCAAAAACAAAACCAAAACCAAACCCACAAACCACCAAACCCCACACAAACATAAAAAATAACAAAACAAACAAACAAACAAGCCCCTAGTTTTCAATGTTTTTCTTTTCACCTAAAAAATACTCCTGAAACATTCCCTGTAACACATATGTATTAATCACTTTCCTGCACTTCACAACTCTCTTGTCCCAAGCCATAAGGCACCCACACAGCCAGCAGACATACTGGAAGACAATCCATATAGCATGAAGCATTCTATCTGCTTCTATTATAAGGAAAAAAAAAATAAAATATTTGTATTGGAGGGGATATTTAGAGAAATATATTTATACCTCATTTACTTTTGCTCATGTCCCTAGAGGCACCATAAAAGTTCAGAACACAGATCACACTTTCCCATTCTGTGCAAAAGGTAAGAAAGGAAGTAACTGAACTCCATCTCTGGATGATGCAAGGAATCATATGAAACAGAAAACATCCAAGAACCAAGCAGGAAGCTGAGCTGACAATGACATCTTGGTAGAGAAGAAAAATGGCAACATGCTGATTTTTGTTCTAGGGAGGCTGAGAGTTGGCTAACTTTTTCTGCACTCAGCAGGGTATAATTGCAACACAGCAGAGCAAAATGAACAGCCTACCCACAAGCAACTTCAAGAACACATCATATTATTTGGTTTAGTGTAAGCATTCTTTTACTTGGCAGTTCTGTATTTGGATTAAATATATTCAGCTCTTTCACTCTTGTTTCCTTTTCTCATTGTAGAACTTGAATTAAGACATCAACTTCTCCTTCACTGTTTGCATTTCAAGGCAGAAATATTGCACTAAGGCATGATGGAAAAAAGGATTAATTAGAAAGAAACATCAATATACTTTTGTGACCTTAAAAACTTAATCATAAAGGAGAAAGTAGGCTATATTAATGGTGTAAACCAATATATACTTATCAGAGGAACAGATCGAAATGTGCATAGTTTTAGATGTGTATGTATTATAATTCTTAATTTAGAAATCCTCAAAAGATTCATTATGAAATCACACAAAAAAATCTCAGAGTAAAATATAACACAGACTTTAACCATGTACACATGACTTGAGTTAAGACTAGACTGAGGCTGCAAATAGGTGGAAGACATATTCACAGAATCGTGATATGACTAAAAGCCACATACATCATCAGAATTGAAAACAGTTGTGTGTTGGTTGACCTAATGCTGTCCTTGGTATACAATCAAAGAAAAATAATACTATAAGCCACTCTATGATTCTATGGTAAGGTTGTATAACTCAAATGACAGAAATAATCAGAATTCAGGAAGTGTTGCACACGGCAGCAGCAGAATTGAATCTTTACTTACCTACTGATATGAGAAACATAGTTTTAAAGATTGTGCAAAGTGTTGACCTTGGCTGGCTGCCAGACTCAGCTTCTCTTTCATTCCCCTCCTCCACAGCACGGAGGAAGAAAGTAAGATGGAAAATCTTGCAATGAGTTGAAAGCAATTTAATAAGAAAAGCAAAAGCTGCACACAGAAGCAAAGTAGAAAGAGGAATTTATCCACTGCTTCCCATCAGCAGCAGATATCCAGCCATTTCCAGGAAAGCAGGGCCTCAGGACACATAGTGTGCACATAGCGTACACTTGCTTGGGAAGACAAATGCCATAACCAAGAATAGCCCCATATCCTCTTCCTCTTCCCTCAGCTTCTGTTGCTGAGCACTACATCATATGGTATGGAATATCCCAGTTTGTGTAAGCTGTTATGGCTGTGTCTCCCCACAACTTCTTGCTCACCTTGACCGGCCTTTGAATGGAAGGAGTTTGGAAAGAAAGCCTTGATGCTGTGCAGTAATTACTGCTCAGCAGTAGCCAAAACACTGGTTGCTTATCAACACCATTCTAGCTGCAAATGCAAAGCACAGCACTATATGGGCTGCTATGAGGAAAATTAATTCTCTCACAACCAGATAGATAATTTTATTCCAAGGGCAAAACATGTTGACACAGAGACAGCATGATCCAAGGGTTTAAACAAGACAGATGTAATTGATATTGCATAGCATCGTGCTAATAGTTGCTTCAGATGCATATACACAACTGAATAATGTAGCTGTAAAGAAGCAGCCCCCAAAAGTACTCTTATTTCTGCCTCTTCATCAGCTTCCTTGGACCGGAAAGAAAATATGAGATTAAGAACCATCTCATTGCTTCTTCTCTTTTCCACAGGAATCATGGCTGTGACAGCCTAGGTCAAAGTGGTCAAAATGAAAATTACTCTTTTTCAGCAAATCATGCCCTAAGTGAAGCTACAGAAAAATATTCAGCACATATGGGGTTTTTTTCTAGAAGTACCTGCAGCCTGAAGAAATATAGTAAAGATCAAAATCTACAAGCAACAATGTTGTCCAAACTGAACATGCTCCAAAGGATAACGCTGTAGCTTGAGTATTTTGACTTTTTCCCCTCTTGCTTTCAAAGAAAGCTGCCTTCAGGCCTCATCCTTGTGTATCAAAGGGAACAAACATAACAGAAAATGTTTTAAAGAGAATTTTCACTCAGGAAATGCTATAAGGTGCTTGTTTCAAGCTCTGATTGAAAGCTTTTTTTAAGCCAATCTTATTTCAGGCTTGAGGTGAATATGAAAATGTTCACCACACTGGTCTATCTCCTTGAGAAAATTGATATAACTGTCTCCTTCCCCATCTTCAGGGCTTTGTAGTCTGGGGATGAGTCTGGACCATTCTTGCACCTCTGCATCTCAAGAGCTTTTTTGGTCTCTGATAATCACTTCCTTTGGAAGAAACGCAATTCACCCACTACTCTCTGAGGTAGCAGAGGGACACCTGTGAAGCTCAACTTTTTCTTATTAATTCCCAGGACCATTCCTACATCTTCTCTGTTCTTGTAGAAGCCTTTTTCTCCCCTTTCCATGTGTTCTTTCCCACATCTGTACAAGCAGTTGCTTAAAAGTCAATTATTTAGGAGCTGCTTTTCAATAGTTCCCCAGACCCTTGATCTCAACTCCTCCTCTGTAGACACCTACAATTCAGTTCTTTCGTTGACAGATTCTGAGTTCCAGCCTCTTCCAGAGGATGCCCTCTGTCAGGCCAGGCTCTGAAGATGCCAAATTTCCCCACTCACCTAAGGAGCTGCATAAATGAGCCTTCCCTGCCCCCTATACTACCTCCCTCTTCTTATATTCATCAGAGATCAGATAGGGTAACTAAACCAGTCTGTCCCTTCTTCTGGACACGACAGGTAGATCTATCCCATGACAAGATGTTTCCAGGTCTATCTCCTCCCAGAGGAATGGGGAAAGTTATAACCCTCTCCCTGTTTTTCCAAGAGTCCAGCTGTCATTGTGAGCTAGATCCAAAAAACATAGTGCATTCTTCCAGCTGCCCCTCAAACTTGAGGTGACTACCCATTAATATCTGTATAGTTATTATTTTCCTTCAAAAATCCACCTATTTTCCTATCCAGGAGATAAAAATACAGAAAATAAAATAAATAGAACTAAATAGTCAATAATAAGGTAACTTGAGCACTGCTTAGGCCGCCACAGTCTGCCTTATCTCACCACTATAACCTTAATGTCTTATTTTATTTTCTGTAAGTTCTTGCTTCTGTTACTTTACAAATTGGTTGATGTGAATCTACATCTTTGTTCTCGTGTTCATACAGTACACAGTATAATGGCACCACAGCCCACACAGAGGATTTGCAGGGGAAACAGAGATGCAGAAATGTTATTGAATAATTTGCTAGAAAGGCAGCAGAGGCATCATTATTCACTTCTGGGAACAAAGTAGTAGTGGAGGAAGAGTTACAGTGGAAGGTGTTGCACTTCACCTTGGTTGCCAAAAATGTTCATAGAGAGTTTATGAAAAATGGTAGAGAGGACATAGTTTAGTTAAAAACACAAAACAAAAACAAAACAAACACATTTCAAGCAGACTGCAAGCCAAATTATATTCTAAAACCTCTGACTCTGTCACTCATTACAGTGTTTGTGTACTCCTCTCAAAAATTGCAAAGCAACAGTGTCAATAAAGAGAAATCAGGAAGTCTACAACCCCTCCCATTTCTCAGTTAATTCTGTTAATTAACTAGAGTTAATTTTAATTCTGTGTGCTTCAGCTTTCAAAAGTATAGTAATTTCTAATTCTAGTAACAGTTTGTCATTTATCTTTTTTTAACTTAAGTCTGTGTAATTTTTTTCCCTTGAATACTAAAAAATATTTAAAAGGTCAAACTGATTATTTAGCACACTATACATGTATTTTATCAAGAGTCTTGTTGGGGAATCAGAGAACAAGGTCTATTTTGAAAAGGCCTTAAGGCTAATTTTTACCTCTCCGAACTTTTGGTATTTAATACAGATCATGATATTGTATGCAGCATATAGAATATTTGATCATGCTTCCTTGCATAATAATGCATGATTGCCTGAGGTATAAAATGGAAGCATGGCAGAGAACAGCCATCCTACTATTACCATCTCTCTGTATTTTGATTGGTTTAGTTCTTCTGATGGAGACATTTTTTGATAAATAAATGGTTTTCCCAATCACATATCTTTGAATATATCAGCTGATAGTCATTCAGACCAAAATGAACTAGTAAGAAATGCTACCACATAAGAAAGTCCAAAACTTTTTTTGTTTGTTTTCCTCTGCAGACTCAGTCTGGGAGGATATTGAGGTAATAAGCTGCAGAATCATCGAGCAAATCGTTTTAGTGAACCACTTTTTACTAATTGAATTATACTGTAGCCATGAATTTTCATTTCTCTGCAAAACTGAAATATTTATATTTCTTAACAGGTTCAGAAAATCATAACCAAAGTCTGACCATAAGCCAAATAAGATCATCACTATCAAACACAAAATTTCTCTCCAATATTTCCCAACCAGGAGGCTGAGAGGGGAGTAGCTTCCAGAAGCACAGCTAAAGTATTATTTCTGTACTTATTATTGGAATACTAAGAGAAATTATTGGGAACAAAACAGAGAAAATTTCATACTACAGGAGCACTAAAGTTTGATTTATCGAAAAAGCTTAAAACAAGGTGCAGAGAATTATTTGGTTACCATGTTCTAAACACCTTTACAAAACATTATTCCAGGGAGTGACAAAGTCTTTAATCCAGTAGATACAGTTATAAAAATCAAAAATCTGAGTTTGAAAGTCAAACACAAATCAGAAAAATAAAAGATTTATTATTATTATTAAGATGACTGATTAGTCACTGATGAAAGAAATCACAGAATCATGGGATGGTTTGGATTGGAAGGAACCTCAAAGATCATCAAGTTCCGATAACCCGGCCATGGGCAGGGACACCTCCCACTAGACCAGGTTGCTCCAAGCCCTGTCTTACCTGGTCTTAAACACTTCCAGGGAGGAGGCCTCCACAACTTCTCTGGGCAACCTCTTCCTGTGTCTCACCACCCCCACAGTAAAGAATTTCTTCCTAGTATCTGATCTAAATCCACTCTCTTTCAGTTTAAAGCTATTACCCCTCATCCTGTCATTCCATGCCCTTGTAAAAGTCCCTCTCCAGCTTTCTTGTAGCCCCTTCAGGTGCTGGAAGGTGCTATCAGGTGTCCCCAGAGCCTTCTCTTTAGGCTGAACAGTCCCAACTGGTGCTCCATTCCTCTGGTTGTTTCTATGGCCGCTCCAACAGGTCCATGCCCTTCCTACACTGGGACTCCAGAGCTGAACACCATACTCCAGGTGGGGTCTCACTAGGGTGGAGCAGAGGGGCAGAATCACCTCACTTGACCTGCTGGCCACGCTTCTTTTGATGCAGCCCAGGATACAGTTGGGTTTCTGGGCTGCAAGTACACATTGCCAGCTCATTTTGAGCTTCTCATCAACCAGCACCCCCAAGTCCTTCTCCTCAGGTCTGTTCCCTGCCCAGCCCGTACTTGTGCTTGGGATTGCCCTGACCCAGGTGCAGGACCTTGCACTTTACCTTGTTGAACTTCATGTGGTTTGCATAGGTCCATCTCTCAAGCCTGTCAAGTTCCCTCTGAACAGCAGATGTTTTTAAAGATTCAGTGCTTTAGGGAAAATAATACATCAAATACAAATTGCTAGGAATATAGGAATAACAGTGTAAAATATGGCATTTAATTTACATGATTTAATGATTCCTGGCTTTAGGATATAAAAAAGATGTAAGGATAGCCAATGACTAAATGTTCACAGGATTTTTTCAACAAAAAAAAGTCTTTCTATAAAGGGTCTAGATTAAAAGATTCTTCAGGGCCAGATATCAGAGATTTATATAACAAGGCAAAGACATCTTAAGTGTTCTAACACAACAAGCTTCCAGCTCTGGATCATTGCCTTAGAAGTTCCCAAGATACTTTAAAAGAAGGTTGTTCATAGTTTTCTTTATGTTACATTCAAAAGTGTATTTAGGTTTTTTACCTGAATTTAAATGATTCTTTTCCCCTGAAATGAACTGAAAGTATGATACAGATCTCAGGTCTATCCTAAAGCCAAGTAGAATTGTTTTCATGCTAGCCATGATTTTGCAGAAGGATCAATACCTTTTGCAAGGTATCATCAAATATCAACGGTATCATTCATTAAATGATATATACATATTCTATAAACAAAACACAAGTTTCCGTCATTAAAAAAAAAATCTATTGATAGTAATTTTAGATGCCCTGTAAGATTAATAGATAGCTTTGTGAGCAATGCAGCCAGTTCTTGTTCATGCCAATGCAGATTTTACATATACCATACAAAATAATATAGTCTTAGATATGTATTAATTAATATCTTTCACATTTGGATTCTAGTGTTTCACAAGAGCTTTTTCATGTCAACACATGGTAACCTATTTACAGAAGACTTATTCCAGAATCTTCTATCCTGTTATTCCAGTCTGTGACTTTTGCATTCAATTAAGTGACTACCTTTACCCTACACCAATATGGACAGGGTTTTGTGCCATGGATGCATACACTATTGCAACTATAAATTTTTTCTGGTTTTCAGCATGTCAGAGCTCTTATTTTGCATTTGGGGGGAAGGTAGGTGCAAACAGGATTACCCCACAGAATACCTCTGACAGCAAAAGTCTCCTCCAATACTGGGACTATGTCTGTTTAACCCTCCCTCACTTCGATATAGCAAATAGGTACTAGACCTCATAAATCTACCACACCTGCTTGCAGACTACCAGCTATCACAGTGCCTCGGGCTTCTTTACCCACTTTTCCCTGAAGATCAGCTCCTTTGAGCTCCAATCTCTCTGATCTCCATTTGGATGAAGAGATTTGTTTTCTTCTCCAGTATTTTGCTCCTCACAGCTGAGCCTGTTTTCATTTGCTTTCTTAATGCTGTCAGGTTTAAAACTATATTTTACAAATCTGTTATAAATCCTGCCATAGGGATAGGGATAAACAGAAGTTGTCAAAATTCCCTCTCTCTTTACAATTCTCCCTGCTCGTCCTATCAGTTCTCTCTCTTTTTAATGCCTAAATTTATGTTACTGCTTCCACCTGAGTTTCCAACTTGGCCTCTCTGACGTTGAGCTGATGTCTACAGCCTTACATCTCTGAAATTGGTGTCTCTGCATTTCTAATCTGTTAGTTGCCTCAAATACTGTCTCCTTCAGATCTCCACTTGTCTGTCGGTGTTTGAGATTACTCATTAGTCAGCTGCTTTAATTAGACATTCTGAATATATATTTTTTTTCTCTCATTAACACTGCAATGTTAACATAGCTACAAGACTAGACACATTTCCTTCTGCATGCTTTTGATGAAATAATTTAGAAAAAAGCAATATTTATTTTTATTCATTTAAGCATGTAAAAAAATCTCAAATGGTTTCACTACATTGAGAACTATTGGGTAGTCAATAACAAAAGCCAAAAAAATCAGCTTAAATAATAATTTCTTCTCAGTTCCTGGTTTATAGGTAAACTATTTTTCATTAGCATGGCCCCCTCACTTCCAGCACTTCATAATCCACCTTCTAGCTCAGGTACTGGCTTCCATAATCCTGAGAAAAACGGAGTCCCCTGCTTCAGCATATCCCACTGTTTTTCTTTTTAGATGTTTCAAAACATCATCATCAAAACAAATCATCAAAAGATGTTTAGATGTTTCAAAAACAAATCTCCACAAAATATCAGCACAGAGTCTGGCTTAATTGGCTTTCTGCAATCACCACATGTATGATCAGTCGCATCTAATCTGGGTTTGCCAGAGGCATAGGGCAGCTCACACGCTCTTCATGACAGTGGATGCAGGACATACAGGTCATGTGTCCCACCCATGCCTTTAGAGTGAGGCTGTCTCTCTCCCCTTAATCCGGTATGCATTACAGATGTAGACACACCAACTGGATGTGTTCAGTGAAGTTAAAACTTTGGTTTTGTTTTAGAAAGATGTACAATTTGTATAAAGTGAAAAAAGTTGATGAAGCTGCATTCTATTGTTTGGGTTTTTTTTTCTCATACTGGGTTTGCTGATAGGCAGCTTATGTCTACTCTCTGTAGCCTCATTTTTCCACTGTGGTGCCTAGCTTAAGCTTTCATCCAGCAAAGTACTTAGATTTCTGCTTCTATTTAATTATGATATTGTTTTGGTTAACAGAAATGAACTTCACCATGTACTGAAAGATAAGGCACATACTGCAGAGATAATACTACAGCAGGAAAGTTAACTTTGTGGTTGAGTAATTCATCCATGTTTTAAAGATTTTGATTCAGTTTCTAGCCCTGCCATAGCCTTAATCTATAACGGTGTGGCTCCGAGCTAGATATCATCTATGCTTCAGTTGTACACGTGTTGAACTTGTAGTTTGGATAACTTCTCTGAGTTTTTTGGAGGTGTACAAGTGTATAACATTATGCAAATGCAAATCTGGGACACCTGAATAAAACTGCTTGGTATATAGCAGATGGGTTTGAAGATCCCACTGCAGCTTCTATGTATGAACATGTTTTTAAATATACATAGTACTTTGACCTCAATGCTGTGTTAATCAATGTAAAAAGAAAAAATCTGAAGACTTCACGTCTCTCCAGTGCCTCACTATCTTTATTGCCAAAATGTTTTTCTTCCTGTTTGTCTTAAAGCCATTCCAGTATCCCATCTTTTGCCCTGACAGTTCTGTGTACAGAGAACTGTTTATTCTTTTCCTCTCTACCACCCACTTTCACATTCCTCTTCCTACAAACCTTACGCAAGTTTAAGTTGTATTCACCTTGTAACTGACTAGCTAGCTGGACACACATTTAATTCTCTATGATAATTATAGTTTTAATCCAAACATATTCTTAAAGACAGAAGAGAAAAAAAAAACAACACAAAAAACCCACCAAAAAAACCCAACGCACTAACCCCCAGCCAAAAAAAAACAACTTTGCAGATCTATTCATCTGTTTCTGGTCATTATTAAAATATAAGTAACTAAGTATTGCTACTGTCAAAGCAATTACATTTCAAAGACATTCTTAATCTTGATAAAGCTGCTGTTCAGATTCTACAATGCCAATCTAAAGTGGATCTCCTTTCTCATTTGGCACTTAGTATTGTCAGTATGCATTTAGGGATTTACTTTTATTTTTCCAGCATTTCATTCCTGTGAAAGAAAGATAATCAGCACACAGAGGTTATGATTTAGCGGACACTCATACATAGGATAAATTGTAAGTCATTCCAGTGAACTGTAAATGATAAATAATACATAGGATTACTTTTGTGCTTAAAATTAAGTTCTCCCTTAAGTATTTAACAAGGCAGAAGTGATTGGTCCTCAACTTGGTTTCTTAGTTTAATATATTGGCACATATTTTTAAAAATCAGTTATTTTAGATAATTCCTCTGTTACACTGTGTACACATAAACACAATACACAATCTTAAATACATCACTGTGATCCTTCAAAAAAAACATGAGAGTCCTCATTAATGCAATTACCTAAATAATGATTTATTCTATTTGATAAAAAAGCATGAGTGCCTTTATCAGTTTTACTTTCTGTAAATAAAAAATTTCACTTTACACATGTTTAAATTTATAGGGGTGTAGATGCAACTATATGATCAAACCTTACAAGCTTAAAAACTATTTTGTCCATAAAAAGATTTGAATGACCTTATTATAGTAATGTAGTGTTATGACAGTAATATACTTGTTCAATATATTATTATATGGAGGGGGAGATCCTGCAACACAGGTGTATCACTAGACTCAATGTAATTAATAAAAACAGTATGTGTGAATCCTCAGCCAACATTCCTCTGCAAGGTTTGTGTATCAGTAAACATTCTGATTTGGAGAGTTAAGTGCCCAAAAGGAATCTAAATTCATCTTCTGGCTGAGACAGAAAAGCAGCACAAAGGCAATTGAAGGACTAAATCTTGTTGCTGGAGCTGGAACAAAAGTCTCTATGGACCTTCCCCAAAGTATTGCAAAATGATATAATTATGAAAATGCAGCAAGTGATCAATATTGAGGACCTGAAGTTAATTTATGCAAGAAGTTATTCGGTTTTGATTCAACGTACAATTACGGTGTTAAGCCCCAGATATTTATCCAGAAAATGTGATCAATCAAATAATTATTCTGACTGAATTGTATGCAACTCTTAGTCTAATACAGACCAGTTTTGCTCATCTTCTGCCAGCTTTTCCCCCTAGCTTATATATGTGATTACATTGAAATGTTTAAAGGGACATCATTCCACTTCTGCTGTGGCTGTTCCAGCATCAAGTGACCCAATTAGAGGGAGAGGGAGAAATACTACACACCCAGCCACTTCCTCAGGAAAACAAGTGATTGTTAAAACTTGGCTGTCTCCAGTCAGACTCATAGAGCTGTGTCATACACAGTAAGGTACAGTCTGAATTTCAAGTGTAATGGAAAATTGCTGTTTCTGTAGATTTCAACAGGATGTATAGAGAAAATAGTCCTGAACCTGCAGCGATCTCTGTTTTAAATGGGAGCAAACAAAGCCTAACAGAAAGGATGGCAGCCTGGTATGAAATACATAAATATAGATTCAGAACCCTACCCTGGACACCAAACTGATTCAGCTTGGATACTGAGGACAAAGAGAGGCCAGGATATGTTTTGAAAAATATCTGTGCACCAATAAAAGCAAGATGAATACATGCAGAAAAAATACATGTAGGAGGAAAAAGAATAAGAACTTTTTTGTTGTTCTTTTGCTTTAACTTTCATTTCTACTTAAAGAAGATTAAGGTCCACAATCAACAATGTTGTTTTAATTGCAAGACAACAGAAATACTCTTAGCAAAACTCAGTAAAATTTAGGTGTTAACAAGGTATAATGTTAGTTATGTCTTATCCTGTTTTGGTCTTGTGAACATTATTTGCTTACACTGAAGTTTTGTAGAGATACAGGGATGTTCACTGAGGGAAGTCACCACGGTCTGGTAAATTTACCACATAGATTTACTTGTTTATCATAGAGGGCAAAAAATGCACTGTTTTCCAAGGACTTCTCTTTCTTCCAATGGAGTACTTCAAAGTTTGGCTGTGATGGCCAAATCATATCTGAGCTTGACAACAAAGAAATACCTGAGAACACACTGTAACAAAAGGCAAAGAGCCGTAAAAAAAAGAGAAGTAAAATATTAACATTCTCAATACTAAAAAGAAAGGGGAAAAAAAGAAGCAGAAAAAGATGACAGCCTACAAAATGGTCAAGCTTCCCTAGAAGAGCCGCAGAACAGAGAAGATTTGCTCCTTCAGAAAAAAGAGGAAAGACAGTAGCAACAGTTTTTGCCATGTTCTGAGGACAGGGATAGGGAGAGTAAACAATGTCATTTTACCTACTGCTTCCATAGCACACACCTGTGGTCTTGTAGAACCCATGCTGCCACACTGCTGCCCATCCTTCTCTCACTCACATCATGGCTGCGTCTGCCCTGTCCATTTCCTTCCATTCTTAGCAGCAGATAAAAACACCCCTATATCTAAGACTTAGAAAGTAGTTCCCTTTGTCATTAGGCTGATAAATAAGGGGAAATACTCTTTTGGCATACTCTCTTTAACAGGAATATACACTTACTCAAGTTTGCAGGTTCTAATGTTTATAAACAAAGTTCTCTATGCTTATAAGAGAGAAAGGAAATGCAGAAATCAAGTCCAGCAATGCTAATCAATAGACAGGATACTGTTAGCTTGCTAAATATTTAGTGTTAGCTCACATTTGGCAGAAAAAATAATAACTAGATAATGAAAAGAAAAATACAGTTCAGTTTTCATGATGTTTTGTGTTGCATGTCATTTCACACATTTATTTGTGACATGCCTGGTGTTCCATCTCAGTAAGCAAAGCATCCAGAAAGTAACATTTTGACTTATGCTTGGATCAGAAAAGTAGAATCATGGTGCACATATTACTGACATAATGTGTGCTACTGATGTAACATGTTGAGTTTGGCTCAGTCTGATACAACTTTTGTCAAAATGTTATTTTCACAAAACTTCTCCTGCTGATAAAGAATACTCTGCTGTCTTGGTTTCAGATAAAGAAATCTTAATATCAAGTGTTTATTATAAACAACATAGCAAAGATGAAAATAAATAATTTTCTTGTTTCTGATACCTCACTATTAATACTTATGATGTGTATCTGCAGGTAATGCCAAATTATGCTATGCATTAATTGAAGTCCTTCTATTAGAATATGATGAGGGAGTTATGGTGTTTATAATCTGGTTTTAGACACTTTAAACATATTTAATCTATGTAGATCTGTAGATGTAAAAGTAACATGTTGTAAGATTAAATGAAGGGTACAATGCTGAAAGGGTACAGCACTGAAGACAGACACAAGCTCAGGTAACCAGACTTGCTGGGCAACTGGGGGAAAGAAAAATGCCGTAGTCATTTATTCACAACATATGTTCTAAAAAATTCACTTCTATATTTCTGTGTCGAGCACCACTCTAAGATTTTTCTCACAAAATGGCAAAATAGCTGAGGTTGGAAGGATTCTCATGAGATCAGACAGTACAACCCCTGCCCTGCTCGAATCAGGGTCAGCTAGATCAGGCTGCCCAAGGCTATGCCCAGCCAGGTTTTGAATGTCTCTAAGGATGGAGTCTTCACAGCCTCCCTGAGAAACCTGTTCCAGTGTTTGACCACCCTCACAGTCATTTTTTTGTTGGTTTTAAGTCAAATTTTCTGTATTGCAGTTTGTGCCCACTGCTTCTTGTCCTGTCACTGGACATTACTAGGCAGAGCCTGACTGTCTTCTTGATTCCTCCCATCAGATGTTTATACACATCGGTAAGGTCCCCCCTTAGCCATCTCTTCCTCCCCATGCTGAACAGTCCAGGCTCTCTCAGCCTTTTCTTACAGGAGAGATGCTCCAATCCATTCATCATCTTCATTGCTCCTCACATTTTCTGAAATTCTCCTCCTCAGCTCAGGAAAGAAAGCTGAGTTCACAAAACCAGATTGATAGGATGTTGTAAGACAAAGGATTCGTCTGGACTGCATGGTATAATCAGCAGTAAAGTGGACGTTGTGATGCACCCAAGCCCTTGGCAGATAATGTAACTTTATTCAGTGTTCAGAAAATACTTGGAAAATTTAGACACACCTCATCTTTAAAAAAAGTTTGCCTTTTTCATGGCCACAGTTGAGTTTTGTCAATAATTTTCATGTATTTTGCAGCACTTTTCATGGGGTAGGAGAGCATGGGAGAGGAAGGAAAACTATTATCTCCAGCATGTGCAGCAGTTTAGGAAAGCATGAAAAGAGGTGCTGTGGTTTCTAATAATTTTAAGCTAGTTCAAAAGTTTAAAAAGTGTAATGAAGTAAAATAAACTCAGCTGAAAGGGAAGAATCCTGGCATCACTGGACTGCACAGAAAACTATTGGCTCACTACCCAATGTAGTCATGGAACAGGCTTTTTTGTGTACCCCCTTGAACCCACCTTCTATTTTTAAGCAAATGGGCCACTCAGAGCTTTGTTTTGCCTTTTCACTAAGCCAGGTGGCTTTGCTCCAGTGACTGCTTATAAATTTCACAACATTTCACAGCTGCCCTCGCCTTCAGCTTCTCCCCCTTGGAGATGGGGGATACAGGAGAGCTCATTTTCTCTAACAAACCAGGAGAATCCGTACTATTTTAATTCCCTGGAAGATAGCTTGATTGCCTGGTTCTGTTACTAGAATTTTTTGATCTTGCATATGAACACACAAATGTCAAATTACTACACATTTATAAGGGGAAAAAAAAATTTTTGTAATTCAAATGAGTATTTTTAATTTAGCATCCATAACAGTAAATTTAAATTTGCCCATGGCAAAAACTTCCATATTTTATATTAAAACTAAGAGATTTGGTGATTCATGTACAGATTTTTGCTCTTTCAGACATCAGAGGAATCTTTATTCCAACAACATTTCCCTCAATTCGTTAGATGACACATCAATAAATGATGCTTTGGTGTCAATTTGATGACAATGACTCAAAAAGAACTAGCTAAGAGTAATTCTGCTCCAGATCTTCTGAAATGGTTAGAGGGAAAAAAGACTTCCCATGTTAAATTAATTAAGTTACTGTGTCAGTATTGCCTATAATTTATGCAGTACATCAGTGAATAATTTCAGAAAAAACTTGTTTCTACATATTCACACACTTTTTCACAGTATGCCTATTGAAATAGTTACAAGCAAAGCTTATTAGTTTGAACTCCTTGTTCCATTACTGTTCCATTACTGGGATTACCCCAGAATATCAAAGTAACCATAAACCTTAGCTGCATTTTATATACACATCAGAAATTTTCATGGACATAAGAATTATCCCTAAACAGACAATTATGTCTGGCTATATGATGATAAATATTTCAGCCAACATAGCTTACTGTGCTGAAGAACATATTGTATTATGATAGATAGAAATATATTTTAATTCTAAAATTACCATTTCAGAATATTTTTTTAAAAACAATTATTTCATTCTTGCTTCTGTATGAGGATCAATAAATATTCCCATCAATAATCATTTCCTTTAACCATCATGAAAGACCAATATAAGGTGATAAGGCGAAATAAGTTAAAAGGGAAGTTAAACAGCCAAAGCAGATTTGTTCCAGTATAATTTTATTTAGTTACTTCTTTACCATACCTTTCAACTGTGGCAACTAATTGAAGTTGGATTTGCTTGAGTTTATGCATTTGGGAACAACAACTTCCCTGCAGGCATTGTTATCCTTTCTTCATGTTGCATAAACCTCCAGAATATTTGCATGGGTTCCCTTTTTTTTAGCACTTTTTTTTCTCTCACCTGCAAATTTTCTTCACATTTTCTTTCATGCTAGCATGGCTCCTTCACAGCCAGTCACATGGAAGCTACACTCCTGAATATAGTGTTTCTTAAACCATCATGATCTCATCCTGTGTACATAGCACTGCACATCATATGTCAAAGTAACTTGAATCTTTCTAGGAATTTATTCTTCTGGGCTTTACTGGGTTTCACCAGTTCTCATTAAACAATTGTCTGTTGCACTTTTATTAGTGATATATATAGGAATCTGTCCTCATTATTCCTGTTTCAGAAAGCTAGGCATGGGACAATCTCAGCTCTTGAATTTTTGTTTGTTGCCAGTAGCAGTTCATACACCATTGTGCTGCTGTCAGTGCTTTAAAGTCTGAAATCTTTGGTAGCAAAATTCACAAGGAACATAAGCGCTGTATAAACTTAGTCAGACAATGAAACTGCAAATGAGAGAAATCTAGGATTCTGACCAATTATTTTTGGGGCTCTGAAGTGGAAAAATAGGAATCATGTATGCTAATTAAGCTGGACATGGTTCAAACTTTAAGATTCCTAAGTAAATTATTCATAGCCTGAGTCAATGTACAGCATGTTTCTTTAAATCCTAAGCTAAGATAACATCCTTAATTATCCTCCAGACTTCCAGTTCATGGCATAGATATTTTGGATCGTTTGGCTCCTGGAGGTGGTGGTTCCAGGATGGTTGCAGTAAATTACAAGTATGTTTGAAATAGTTGGTAACAACTTACAAATAGTATTGCAAATGCTAACGAAATCTAACCGGTTAGGTGCAGTTACTGAGTTCACCAAGCATGGACTGAAGCAGATTGCTACTAAATGTGACACATGGCTCCCTCAAAATGGCACTTACCTTAAGACAGTGAAGAGATGTATCTTGCTAACCTTAGGTATGTGTAACCTTCCAAATCATCTTCTGCACTTGTACAGAAAGGGAATTGATATAATCCAGTTTTTAATCCATGCTATTGGCCATGACATTTTTCTGGTGACTAAACTCTCAATAGCATACTATCTGTATTCCACATCCACTGATTTTAAAACACATATGCTAACACCAAATGCACTTTTATGCACCATTTAGCCAATAGTTCTGAATTTTAATTGTAAAAGCAATATTAACTGAAGTTTTATAATTCCACACTTTGTTGTATGAACACATGAAAGGCAACAAGCTGGAATAAGATAAGAAAAATTTTCAATAGTAGATAATTAATACACAAACAAAAAAATCTCTTTCCTGCATGTAAGCACATAAACAATAATGTAGAAATTCTAAAATAAAAAGGGAGGTCATGCAAGCTTTAGGGTAAAATATGTCTACAAAATTACTGGCTGTAGCCAATAATGCCTCCCAGCCAGGTTATCACATATGTGCCATGAGAACTGCCTGACAAGGAAGACCAAGTGGCCAGTTCACCTTGTGGCCAGTTCACCTTGTGTGCTTTCCCATGCAGAAGCTAGAAAGATCTTTCTAATTAATTCCCAAAGAAACTCCATTTGAGTGCCAAAAGCCCTCTCTCTATGGGCCAGCAAAACGTGTGAACTTCTTTTTTTTGATCCATTATTACTCTTTCAGGTTGCTTATGCACAAAGAATCAATCTCTCCTGCCAATTAATTTCAACTCAGTAACTTCCTGTCCCAAACTGCTGTGTAAAGCTGCTGTGTGCTGTTAGACAGCTGTTTTTCACCTGACAGGTGGAAAATGACCCCTAGGCATTTTCCTTTCGTAAATTGGGTTTGCTTTTACAAAGCCTGCATAAGCCAAGTGATCTGGACCCCTAAAACTAAGGTAGGCCACCTCCCTGTCAGAACAAAACATAACAGCTAAAAAGATATATTGATGTCTGTAAAAATGAACAGCTTATAACTGAAATAACAATAAGAATCTCTGTAGAAGCAAAAGAAAAGTCTTCACCATCACTGCATGCGGTGTCAGAGCTGCTGAGTGAAATGCTGCCATCAAAACCCAGCTAAGCTTGAAATTTCCACTGCTTCTCTCTCAGTATGAATGTGTAAAATTTTATTTGTTCCACAAGACTGCAGTCTAGATCATGTACTTGGGATGGAGCTGGGCAAGGACTTCGGATTTTGAAAGAGTAGGATGATTATTTAACCTATCTATGTGAACACTACAACTGAGATTTAGTTCATGAATATTGAGAGATAACTGAATGCTCTTCCTGTGGGGTTACATGAATGTTTGTGGGTTTTGTTGTTTTCCAATTTAAGTGCTGCCCTGGTACCCTTGGGCATTAGTATGCAGGCAGTAATATACGATAGCAGTTTCTCACAAAGGTGCTCTACACATTTGGGTGGTTTGTGCTGGATTTTTTTTTTTTTGTGAAATAAAAAATATGAAAAGCATTACTCTCAGTCAGCCATGTTTTAATGCCCTGTTTTCTAGTTTCCCTTTTAAGCACTCTCCTCAGGATATCAAACACTGTGGTGTCAGTTATTGCTCCAAAATCAAATGACATTTTAAAATTAAAAATTAATATTAACCAGAGAAAATCCCAAAATGGTACTCTGTAAATCTTCTTGACTGGAAAAGCAAAAGCCATGGAAAGTCACTGCCTTTTGTCTAAATTATACCTAGAAAAAACCTATGGCATTTCTATTTTAAATGTAATTGCTTATATAAGAAAAAGTTTGGAAGCTTGACTATCACTCAGTGTTCCTCTGGGTAGATAGATTATGCATTTTTCTCATCAGGGCAAATAATACTTCACAGATACACCTGCTAGTCTGCTTTTATTTCTGCAAGACTACCCAAAGCAGCTACCCCAAACTTCCTCACAAAGAAGCCAAAACAAATTTATTCTGTAAAATAATACTGAAAAAATATCTTTGATTATTACCACAATTACCAAATACTTCTGGTGCAGATATGGTTCATACTACCAAAAAACCTGGTTTTGTGCCACCGCTTACATCAGTTCACCAAATTAAATTTAAACTACTTTAGTAAAATGGTAAATGTCTTTGTGCTATTCCTCTAGCCAGCAAAATACTTGCTTCCCTAGTCCAGCTCTGCCAGAAAAGTTGAAGGGTAGATCAGAACTAGTGTAAGTGCCATGGTGGTTTGGCTCAGCTGTTTTACAGCCCACATCATGCTTAGATAAAAGTGCTTTAAGGACAGTACTGGGTTCCACTTCATCCTTTTTGCAGATGCTGAAATGGAGCCAATGGGATTCTACTAAGGCCATAAAGCAGTCCACCAGCAAAGCAGCGACTGGAGTCCTGATGTTTGGCACATCAGCTCATGACAGAAGTCCTGCAGCCACAAGAGGTCAAGTTGTCACTCAGCTGCCAAGGTGAAAACTGACATCCGAGTCAGGCCTCAAAACTTTCAGCTTTGGACAATTGCTTTGCATTCAGCTCCCTAAAGCCTGTGCTAAGCCCCAGGCTGCGACGCACACTCCAGCACACGTGTGTGCAGCCTGCGAGGGGCAGTGGGGCCGGACAGGGAGGGCACACCACTTGTATTGTGTCATGCAACAGCCGAGCCACGCACATCTACAGCAGGAGCCAAAGCAGCAAGGCAACAGCTCTCCAGGTGAACACCTACCTGGGATAGTCAGTACAGCACTGAGCTGGCCCAGTGGTTACCAGAGCAAGTGATCAGCATGATGCAAACACAGTCAGAACATAGGGAGTGGCCAGGGAAAAAGGACCAGAGCTAATAAAGTGTCAGATGTTAACAAATCAGTATGCACATTTGCATATGGTCCAGACACCCTTTCTGCTTCATCTTCAAAAAAAACACACTTAAAGCAATGCCTCCCAAAGTACCCTAGGTCAGTATCATGTATCACATATGGAGCAACATATCTGAGGGCAATTGCTGAAACCAGTGTGACAGTTCATTGATCCACGTGCAGATGATTCAACCAAATCCATCAAAGTTTAGGCACTTGTCTGCTTTTCTGCTTAATGAGTACCACAGATGAATCAAAGGTCATTTATCACCTCAGAGTAGCTGATTATCCCTGCTCTATGATTTTCTTGAAGGTGTTTCAGCTAGTCACTTTGACTGCATATTACTAGCCAACACAGATGCTAGTACTGGTTTTACTGTGGGCACGACAATAAATACAAACTCTTTTCAATAGCTCCTGTCGCACATGTGCATCAAGTGAAAGAACATCTTGACATATCCCACAAGTGACATTTACATATTCATTTCAGCAAAGTGCAGTAAATGCATACCACTTACCTCCCTGAAAATGATAGGGATCCCACCAAGGAGATTTGATGTGTCATTTATCAACATCCTGAATCACAGCACAGTTAACCTTGTCTTTACTTTCCTAAGGTGTTTCGTGTTGCACTTCTCTGGCATGAATTGTCACGAGTTGGAGGCTATAGAGACATTTCAAAGACACAATTACTATATTAACTCTACATTCAACTCCAAAAATTAGGCTGCAGCACACAGTCATACCACTTAAACATCCAACCCATGCATATATCTGCTGATATATTCACATCCTTGTCTAAAACCTTTAGAGCTTATTGACTAAATTTCAAACTTGACAGAGGGGTACTGATCTTTGAGATAATCAGCTTGCTGATCCAGCTGGAATAACACCACACACATGAATGAATTTCAGTTCAAATTCACCTTGAGGCCGTATAATTGCTAGATGTGATGGAGTAGCAAAGTGAGTAAAGAAACCAGAACTGCCTCTTTTGGCATGCTCTGCAGTTAGAACATTTTAGGCATAATGTGAAACTGTGTCTCAGTTGAAAAGTCAATCAAGGGACAGAAATCTTTAGGAAATCTGGCTTCATTAGTTCATTAGCTGCTCACAGAACTGCTTGTTTACACCGAACACATATTGCAGGCATCAGAAGTATTTGCAGCCACTCAGCTGTTTCTAAAAGCTGAGGATCTGCTGTGACTGCACCACCCTTCCCTCCCTCTATCATGTGCCCATAAATGTGCCTGCACTCTCGTACATTTAGCTTCAATATAGATCCATATAGAATATATCCACACAACAAGCCCAAGAGCAAACACAAAAGGGAAAGCCTAGAAGGGACTATAGTCACTCGTATCTACTATAAAGAGAATATATTTAGTTCTGGATGCATGTCCTATGACTAGCAAAATTCAAATGAAATCGATTTCATTATTTATATCTGTAAATCTCCTAGCTACAGGGCATGAAAGAAAGACCTAAGTAAACAGTGACCATCTGGCTGTGCAGCTCATTCAGCTATCTTCTTTCTTGAATCAGACCAGACTATTACAGCTAGGTTTTGCATTTGAAAGTGGTAGGAAAATTCAGAGCCCAAAGAGGAATTTCAGTCCAGAAGCCCACTGATGTGCTCTGTCTGCTGCTCCTTAAATGTAAGCCATACAATACTTTTTAGAAATATTTGGCATAATAAATACTGCAGTTTTTAAATGCAGAAAGGAGAAGAATGTAAACATATAATCTGCTCACAGTCATTAAAATTCTTTTCCATTTATGCAGAAAGGTCAGCCTGAAATACTCATTTCCATGAAGACTACTGTTGTGCTGTGGCCACAGCTGAGATCAGTGACCTATTGTGCTAGTCACTGTATGAGTGCACAAAAGAGTCAATCCCTTCCCTCGAGTTACCATCTAATTAGACACAAGGTAGAAGAAAGGGATTTAATGTATATTTATTTTCACTCCTAAACAGATGTTGTGGGTTCCTCAAGGGGACTGAATGTATGTTAATCATTAAGAACTTTGACTTACTGAGAACTAAGTACCATTTTGACTATTGCTTAAGTACCACTGTGAACATTTACAAGGCTGAAGTTAGCTTACAAGCTAAGTATACCATCATTCCTTCCTATTTCACAACTGTATTAAATCCCAGTACTGTCTATACTTACCTATTTTGATCATTGATCCCAAAAGACTTTTCCTAACATCCCACATTTATTTAAGAATATAGGAAGCACCATGTGTCTCTGTCTTGTGCTTTTCAGAAATCTGAAGCAAAATGAAGCTAGAATGATTTTTAATTTAGCCAATTGGATATTAAGAAGATCAAGAATTTCTTGGATTCTAACAAAACACCATTACTGAAACAGGCATTAACTATCTCCATTAATTAGAAGTGATAAATCCTTTTTTGGCCTCCCTATAAAGTGAGGGAAAAAAGCAGAAAAGACTAAATGCCAGGTCCACAAAGCTACTGACCATTGAACTTCCACTGAACTGTGTGAGAAGCTCCATACCTGTATGGGAGTTGGAGTCCAAAAACATTTGTGGACTTTGTTTCCAAAGTCATACAGTAAGGCAAAGTGAGCTAACTCTGGCACTCCTGAGAAGTGTCTCAGATCAGTGCATCCTATCTCTAAGCCCAGTGTTCACCTCTACCAGCACCAATAATATTCATAGCCCACAGCCTGCATTGTTCACCTCTACAGAGTTCATTAATGCAAAGTCTGAGTTCTGCTATGTGGTCCTCGGAATTACCAATCTACTAATTCATTGATATTGATGTCAGCTCACTACTTTTTAGACAGTGATGTCAGTGTTTCAGGTACTCACAGATGCAGTTTTTGTATATTTAATATTTGACCTGTTTTTATTAAGAGTATACGAGACTACACATCAGTACATCCTTCCATAGTGCTTAAAGGATGCATTTCACTGGAATCATGAGTGTCTTTTCTGCAGACAGAGGGAATTTAAATCAATAGCTGTGTACATCAGCAACAGTGATCTCTTAAGTGAGTCCATTTTTAATCACTGGAGCTTGTATGTCAGTGACGTGATTTGAATGAAGAAATTAGAGATAGTTCAAGCTCATATATAATCATATTCTTGAACTTGTCAGCTCATTTCCTGTCATATCTATAACTTCAACAAGGATGAGAATTTTTGTTAGAATTACTGTCCCGATAACTTTTACATTTAATATTTTATGGGTTTTGCACTACTTTATATCTGCAGTATCAGAGATTTTCCACATGCACTTAAATCTGTCTCTTCCCAGTGTCTCATAGGTTGTGGCTTGCGTTGATAAGTACTCTTTCAGAGCTGGTAAGGAGGGAGATTTTCTGGGCACTCCCTTGCTGAAGAACTTGTCCTTCAGCAGCTTCCCTTGTGCAGAAACCAACAGCACTACATAATATATCTCTGGTTACATCAAGGTTTAAGTAAGCTGCAGTACAGTCTTCAATTTGCAAATTGTGTCTGGCTGTAGTCCCAGCTTCAAGCCCCCAGAAGAGGTGCCTATGATGCCCTCACACAGAAGAGGTGGTTTCCTTAGTAACTGCGGCCAACAAAAGAAAACTTGCCTGACGGGTAAGCTTATGCTGGGCTTCTCAAAAAGGTAACCACATCCCGCAGCTGAAATATTCTCCCTCTGTGGTCAAATGAGTGCTGAGTAGGGATACACTTATAAATCTCACTGTCTCTCTGTTTCTCTCTCGATATGAATATGGATATGTCAACATCAAACCAATAATCTCAATTTACTGGTAATACATGAACCTCTTGCACACTGCAAGAACAAACATGGGTCCTGGGGAAGGATCAGAAATAAAGGTTCCTTAGGAACAGTTATTGCAGCGCATGGGGGATTGCAGAAGCCTCATTTATGCTCAAGTAGTCATTCCTTTTCTGGAGTCACTTGACAATTATGTGGAAGCCACTTGAATTAAGACATTTTCAGCACTGCTTCCTCTCAAGAAAGTGCAATCAATCTCTCCATGGCTCTTTAGTTAAAAGTAGTCAGTGTTTGATGCAAACTGCCTTTGTCTTTGCATATTGTGCATAAATTTCTGATTAATAAGAAAGGTTAAGTACCCTTCCAGTAGAATTTAATTAAATCACTCTACCTAACTCTTACACTGTATCAATATCAAATTATGGTCTGTGTCCATTGTTTCGTCTCTCAGTGTTTATACTGAACAGCAACATCCAAACACCACTCTGATCCAAAAGACCCAAAGTAATTTTTAAGTAAATCTGAAAAACAGGCCAAAAAGATGTCAGAAATTCAGAGAAAGCCCAGTCAAAGATGGCCTTGTCTTTATTTCTCATTCAAGGTCTAAGTTCATTCATACCTTCTATGCACAAGAGCTCTGTAGCCAAGGACAAGCTTTAGGCAGTAAATGGGACTGTTTACTCTCCTGACAAACAGGTCACTGTATGACTTTGACCCTCTGCTTCTGAAGACTAAGAAAGAGATGTTTCCCAGTTTGTTCAGAATTATATTCTTGACTATATCTGAGACAAACTGGACTGCTAGATACGGTACAGAGAATTTTGCCAGTTTCTCTTGATAACAAGAAGAAAAAATGAATTTGATGTAATTCCAAGTAATGGCTTTGGCAAAGCAAGACCACTTTCCCATAATACATCTATGTTTCTTTGAGAAGTATTTTAAAGTGTCTGTAGTCATATATATAGACAATGAAATACTGTGCTTAATCCACTTAAAAATTTGGACGATATCAAAGCCAAGTTATGATGTTGATATACCAGTGCAGGAAAATTAAGACATAAAAGCAAATGGCTAGAAATATATACAAGCCCCATAAGTGTGCAGTACTGAAGGGCTGAAAGGTATATGTCAGAATAGTATATGAGACTAGACTCAAACTCCTGGAAACTACATGGAATTCAGGAAAAACTATAAAAAGTGATGGCAATGGAAACAGCATTTTGATAATGATGTTGTAAACTAAAGCAGTAAATAGTAACACCATGGATCCATTCTTCTGGAACAGTAGATGATGTATGGTCCAGAACCTGTGGTCAAATGGAGATAAGGGTAGAGCTGACAAAGTAAAATAGCATCAGGCACTACATGAGTTTGAGAAACTGGCTTTGCAACACTAGAGAAGACAAGTAGCATCACTGTGATAATAGTAATGAGCAAGTTTTATACTCTTCAAATAGAAATTACAAACATTTTTCTGGAATCTGCCTACAAAAAAATTAAAAACTATTTAAGGAGGCGCTGAATACAGGTTGAATGGTTACCATCCAAACAGTAGGAAAAAATACAGAAAAAAAAAAAGGCAAACAATAATACTTTTACCCTGGAGGTCAAAAAGTACAGGAGAAAAGTATGAATCAGTAGAAGTTAGCCTGAATTAATCATGCTGAGAATATTAAAAACAATTAGCAAAATAGCCACAATTAACGAGAATTAAGAAGGTGGAAGGAAACATACACCATTATGCAGTGAGAATGAAGAAGATATATGAATGACTGGAAATGAACATTTTACCTCAGCTTTTAAACAAGAGAAATTCTGAACCTGGGGCACAAAAAGGTTTGTGGGAATATATGCCTCAACATGGGAATTCTCAAAGCTGATGTGGAAACAAAGCTGACAAGTTTTGTGTGCTAAAATTGAGACAGATGGATATGAATTATTTTTTTAAAAAATTCTTGGAAGAACTGGTATATATTCCTGCAAATTAGGAAATCAGAATTTTTAATGAACAATTAAATGGAGGAAGGAAAGCAGAACTATAACACTCGGGTTAAGCAAAGCTTCTTACATTTTGGTAAAGCCCCCCCCCCCCCCAAATTACAAAGCATAAGAAACTTGCAACTACAAGACAACTGAAGTAGCTTCCCTAACATGTAAGGTTTAAACCATGTTTTGAAGAAAAACAGCATTTTATGGCACGCAGAATATGATGAAGCATGCTAGTGCATACAAGCATGTCTGATAATATAACCAACCTTTAGATGAAATAAAGGAGGTTAAGATTTTATTTGAATTTAATTAAGGGTCTTAACACTTCAGTGTAGGTAAAAGAATCAGCTATTAACCATGGATTATGGGACAGAAGTTTTTCAAGGCAGGCAAGGACCTGGGTGAAGGGAGAAACCACAGCAGCTGCTTCTGAAAAAAATTACTAGGACTGAGTTCACCAGAAAAGACATTCAATGTTACCAGAAGAAGGTGCTGCAAGGTGAATGCAGGTAGCAAAGGTGGTAAGAATGTCTCTCTGGATGGTTTCAGCACACAGTTCAGTTCTGCTCGCAGAGATCTTCATGTTTTTACAGCGCCACAACCCAAGCTTCATTAGTAATTTTACTCTTCACCTAGATTTTTAAAGTAAGATTTTGTTACTGAAATTTGTAGGTGACAAAATGAAAGGAGCTTACCTTAGCAAAAGTGGGATAGGAAATAGGATGCATTTAATTACACCAAATGTCACATCACGCAGTGGTTATGGGAACTTGTCAGCTGGAGGTCATCAGCTAATATGATCTGAGGAAAATAAATTCAAGGATGACCGTAACCTGGCCACAAGAGACCAAAGTGTGATCTTAGCACCTTAGCACAAATTAGATGAGGCATTTCCCAATACACTTAGAAGAATATTTCTGTAAGTATACTAGACACCAGTAAGACCCAGCTGTGCTGTGTGTCCTTCTGATTGCCCATATACCTGAAGATGTATTCAGGTTATTCAGGAAAAGGATATGTCTACAAGGGTGGATAAACCATTTTATAGGCCAGATTTAAAGGCTGAAAGGGCTTTGATTGGTCTCTACGGATGCATCAAGTGATCAAGCACAATGAAGAGAGAAGTTAAAAGACTGTTGACACGAAAAGAAATGGTTGCCAACTGACTGGGAATGAGATGGTTTCCAGATAACAGAACAACAAAGCTTTACAACAGTTTCCCCATAGGACTGGGGTGGGGCAGAGGGGCAGGAAACATGACAAATACCTTTTCAAGGTAATGTTTGATCACATTATGGAAACATATAACAGCAAGTAACTGGACACTGGGACAGCAGCTCTGCCCCTGTTCCTTTACACTTCTGTGTTGCTGAACGGTAAATGCCTCTGATAAAAAAATAGACACTTCACATAAGACAGAGCTACATGAAACTGCTACATAAAAGGAGTGTGCAGGACAAAAAGGGTTTCTGATGTTTGACGGATCTTTTTATTCCTTGGGGCACAAGAGTGATTTCTGCAAGGTGACTCATTAATTCACTGATAAAAATCACAGTCTTGCTAATGCTAAACTGGATTTCATTTAAGATCACTGGAAATGTAACTTGGATAATTTGCATCTTCATTACCACAGAAAATTAAGATTTTTTCCATTTACCCTTATGGAAAGGAATTTATATTCATTGGATGGAAAGCCTGAAAGGAACAATATATCTAACTTGCTTTTTTTCTTTATAGCAGGCCAGCACATATCACTTTCCACTACACTGAGTCCGATAATACATAACTGACTAAAGCACAGACTTCTCTTCAAAACCATGCCTTGATGAAACTAAGAGACAGAGTAGTTGTTCCAAGTGGAAATCAATCATGCTGTTACCTATTTGTGCTCCTTTTAATAACTGTATTCAGTTTCCAGATACAGACTTCATTTCTGACTTTGAGCTGAACCTCCAAGCTTAGTCCAAGCTTTCTAACCTAACTCTAAATAAGCACATCCTCTTGTGACCACGTTAAGCTGACTGAGCAATTTGGGACACTACATGCAACATTTGTTTCAGCCATTCTCTCTATGATCTGTCAGTCATCTGACACTCCTTGTAAAATATGGACAGTAAAACTAGACTTCATGGTTTGGTATCTCTCCAAGCAACACTGTCTACTGAGGTCAAAGTCTTTTCCTTCCTGTTATTTCATGTCACAGATGAAATACAAGGCTATCAAAAGTAATGTCTTCCCAGAAATTTGAAAGTGCATATGAATCTGTGTAAGATAACAGCGTTATGATATTCATGCTGAATAACATTTAGAAAAGAAATTACATAACCCCTTGAAGATGGCTTTAATCTGTTAATTAGAGGGGATAACAACTGCATCTTCTAGAAGAACTACTCGTTGGGTGCAAGAGAAGCATACTTCACAAGGCAGCTATATTATAAAGTCTATTCTGCCCTTATGTGACCAACCAGTTGAACTATTAAAACCATCTATAAGATGCAGCTTTAATCAACAAAATGTAGGTGTTCTAGAATGACAATTAAAACATTAAATTTCAATCTATTCTTGTGGAATAGCAAGTAGTATTGGATCGTAATCCTTCATGCAAAACTAGAATTTTAAAATTCAGTTTCAGATTTGTTTTCCCACACCTGTTGGCACTAACAATAGTTAATTATCTGAATGAAAATAATCCTTCCATATACAAATGAATTTTTAAAAATAGAATGAGTAAGCTAATTCAAGATGATAAAAAAATCCATGAATACCAAAAGACAGCAAGCTTTCAATTACTGTGTTCAAGGTCCTAGTTTCTCAAATTGTCAGAGCTACAGCCAAGGATAAGAAATACACAAAACATAACACTGTGATAAAGTCAGGAAAAGCTATGCAATTTGCAGAATATCACTCACAATCAAACTACTTTCTTCTTAATTCTTTTAAAAAACCCCACATTTTAAACGGAAATAAAAGCAGAAGTGAGCAGAAGTCAAATTTACACGTGTGGAAAATTGAGACATTCTCTGTGCAGCCTAGCATGGAAAGGATACTGCATCAAATTCCATGATGAAGCTTTAACAAGACTTGAGTTTCTTATGGTCAGTACCACTTGCATTACTGCATACGAAAGAATAAGATAATCTTGTGTTTCAGAGCATCATTACGCAATACTTGTCCTTTGTCCTAGACGTAGGTTTCTGATAAACACACAGCAAGGGAAGGGTGACCACTCTGAAGCCCTGTGATGTGGGCACTGTTAGTGGCAATCTCCACTTCATAGAGTCAGAATACAGACTCATGTGACAAAGATGGTGTTCCTCCTCACCAAATCCAAATGCAGTGGGGTTTGTCAGGGCTTCTACTTTGAGCTGGATGTTGCCTGTGGTAGTAGTGTATCTGGCAACAGAACATAGATTATGCTATTTGATTGGGGAAAATGCTTGTTTTGCAGCCTAAATCCAATCTGCTGTATTTCCTTTCCTTGAGTACTTTTTTCTTTTTGTGTGTGTGTCATTGGTTTGGGGGTTTTTTGGGGTTTTTTTTGTTTGTTGGGTTTTTTACAGGGTTTTTTTTTTTTGTGAACAGCTACAGTATATGAGCAACTAAATCCATCTATAAACAAATCTACTCCCCTGGAAAAGCTTTGCTGCAATTCTGTCTACACATAGATTTTTTGAATATCCAAACAATGTTCTACTTGATCCCCTCAGCATAAAATTGCAGAGGCCATTACCTGCAATTAATGAACGAGTTGAAGAGATAAATGTGTAAATCACACACTATAACTAAGTGCACATTGCCTGTGCCAACGTAACCACAAATGCACACTCTAGAATACAACTCCTTGAGGGAAAGGTTGGGACATAATGCTTAAAGATCCACCTCAGCTGTCCATTTTCATATAGAATTCCCTTAATCCATCCTTGAGTATAGTCACCTTTATTTTGCTTAGAATTTTGCTGGATTTGTTGTCAAAGAACAAATGAGATCAAGAACCGCTTCTTCAAAGGCAAAATCATGCCTTGTTTCAGCATAAAATACATACCACATTTGTGGTGTATTCAATCAATACAAATCTCCTAAAAGCAGGAAGCAGGAACAAACTAATAATTTTGATCTGAAAAACAAACATAAAATATCATTTGGGCTGTAGTCAATCTGACATAAGGACTTCTCCCTACATTTGTGGCTTTTTGGCATAAAGAGGAGTTGTTGTTCCTAATCAAGGATGACCTTCAAAGGGACAACTGCTGATATATCCAGTCACGATAGCTTCGCATCAACTACACACAGTACAACTAATTTAAGATTCATACGGTGTATGCACAAGCCTTTAATTCAGTTTATATCATTCCCTTCATACAATACTGTTATATTTGACTTTGCTTGCTTCAACAATCTTCCACATTTAGAAACTGTATTCTTGTCTGAATAAATAAGTCTACTAAGAGCATCTATTAAGTACTGGTATCCCCAGGGTCTGAGGCAATTTTTTTTCCCCGGTAAATCTGAGTTATAGAGCATATAGTGGAGAGGAGAAGGGTTGCCTTAGTAACAAGGCAGACCCAATCAGCTGCATAGGCTCCCTTGAGACAATCTAATTTGTGCAGCAGAAAGAGGCTAGAACAGGTGGCTAAATTAATGTGCCAGACAGCTTAAAATATTACACACACATGCGCACACGAATGCATACACAAAATCTATCTGTGTACTTATATATGAGTGCAATTATCTTCAACATTTTGCAAAATAAATAGCATCTGGGCAACAGCCCTGTGAAACCCTCAAAGCAGCAGAGACACCGCAACAGCCAAGGAAGCGAAGCAGTGCGTGAGGGAGCCTCGCAGCCCTGCCAGATCTGCCGTGACTCCAAGGAGGAGGGTAAGGACTCCTCCCAGCAGGCACAGGCTGGAACTGGGGTGTGATGTGCACTCTCCCATCTTTATTGGGGCTTATGAGCTGCCTCCTGCTGATAGTGCTATCTGTCGTGCTGCTCTCCTGTCTTCACAGAGTGATGGAGCTCTCTTCCCTAACCCTTTCTGTACCACTTCACAAGGCTTTCTCCCCATGCTCTGCCTCTGATTTAGCATGAACTGCCACCTTTTCCCCACAATTTCTTCATAAATACAACAAATCTGAACATATTCTCCTCAGTCCCTGCTGCGAGGATTCAGCCCCAGCACAAGATTTTGGAGCAGTTTGGATGCAGATCGCATACCAGCTCTTACAAACACAATCCCAAACCAGTTCATTTTGCAGCATCTCCAGATTGCCTTTAGCCAAACCCAGAGAACAACAGGAGTTCAGAGCCCACTGTGCATTTGACATCTGCAGGACACGGAGAAGTTCCATATGCGCAGAAGAGTCCTGCAACAGACTGTTTCAGAAACACTATTATTATAGCGCAGAATCACTCTTAATTTCTTTATAATTAGTGATCTATTCCCATATAACTGATTAAAAGAGACATCTGACAAATATTGCTAGCAGAGGTGCAGTTAGTGTGGTGTTTCTGTACTACAGTCCCTTAGCCAGAAATGCTGTGGGAACTGCCCTCTCACATCAGGTGTGCATGCATCCCAACACGGCAACCCAACCCAACCTCCACGCAGCCATGGTTTCTCTCCTCTTGCCCTGCCCCTTGAGCAGATGAAGTTTGTTGCTGGCACATAACAGAGCATTTTAATCCCAGGCTATACAGCTCCTTTACACAGCAAGGCACTTCTCATCCACCCACATCAGGCTAAAAATGAAGAACTCTGAATACTAAGATCAAAAAGGCTGTAAAGAAAATTGAGGCATAACAACAAATGGTAACTTTGAGCCCCATGGGAAAAAAATTACAGTGAAAATCCTGACATACAAACCAGAATGGATAAGCCACAAAAGGCTTTAAAGTTTCTTGGGTTTTGTTTTTCTTTTTCTGAATATGTTTGGTGTCAAGAGGATGTGCCTTACAAGATTATTGATACACCCTATTTTTTTTTCCCAGTGATTTGCAAGAATTATAAGAATAGCTGCTTACGCTGTACTATCTCAGTGAGGTGTGGAATATTGCCTAAGGTTTCACTAGAAATCAGAAACAAAAACTGTATGACAGTCTTGTAGTGACACCAAAACCCCGAGTGAAACTAGGACAAATTTTTACTTTGATAAATTCTGAAAAAAACATGTAAACGTATTGAGTGAATCTGGGTCAGAAGGACACACCCAGAAACACACAGGGAATACATATTGTAGCAAGGGAATTAACCAGGGTCTCTTTCAGCTCAGATTAATGCCCTTGCTGCTGCCTCTCACATCTTGCCGATATACACTGTTTATACTTCTCATACCTTTTAACAAGACAAAAACACAATGAATTTTCCTGGTGGGACCATTAGCTTGCTCAGGAAAATACACATTATAGTGGATTGATAGGGAGGGGAAGTCCTTCCTAAGTATGGGCTGTAGGAGTTACTCTCGCCACTGGTTTTGGAAAAGGTGTTAACGTGATGCCTTAATTATACTTAGTAGACCATCTAGTTAAATATTTTCTTATCTATATTATGCAAAGTCTGAGCCACTAGTGACACTAAGTGGTTTCCAAGGATGGTGTGGTATACATCTGATTAGGCAAAGTCTTTTTAAAATAAATGGCAGGTGCCCATCAAAAATCCCATCAGGAGAGCACATCACAGTGTAACACCACCTGTGTATTAAGATAACCAGTATAACTTGAAGACAACAAAAAAGCTGGTAGATAAAAGTCTTATGTATATTTGCAAATGATGCATCTAGAAAGAAAACTTCAATATGAATTAGTTTTAAAATATTTATAATTAAATATATATTCCCACACCTCTTCAAAATCTATGATCATATACAGCATATCCTCACCATCAAACTCAGTGTGACCAGCCTACACTTAAATACATTGAAGCAAAGCTAGAAGGTCCTTCCTAATCATTGAAATGTCTTGACCTGACCTGAAATATTTTGTCTACAGATTTGGTGGCCAAGTTGGGGATTTATTCAGTAGTGCTCCATCCTTCAATAACTTTTAGAGCACCAACAACTGTGAGTGGCATTAGAGAGAGCAGCTGCTTTATTTCCAAAGGAATATCTATCAATCAAGCACCTGCATCACACCTTATTCGTACAAAGAGCTGAAATGTCCCTCTTTAGAATATAAAGATTTCTCTGGCAAGGAGGAATACTCAAGTAACAGAGCCTCAGGAGAGATTTGTGTCACCTAACCTAGACATGTACATTTGAGCTTGCCACTAACTCTCCCTTTATTGCAGTCAGTGTCAGAAAAGGAGAACTTATTAGATGTAACTCATTTAATCTGAAGGTAGATTTCTGAAGTTCAGCTGAAAGATGAATAGCTCCTAGAAATACTCTTTTCTCTTCTTTACTGGTGAAGAATATAGCTAACTGCTGCAGAGAGGTACAGCTACTGTGTAAGTGTTTAGTATCTGTTGAGACCAAATTCCATCTCCTATGTCCCTGTTTGACCTCTCAGGGAAGCAGATCTTAGCAAAGAGATCTTGAGTGGCAAGAGATCTACCCTGCCCAGTTTCTAGCTGATTAACATAAGTTTCAAAGGTGCTTCCCTCCCCTGCCCTACATCTGTCATCTGAGCAGAATTTGACCAAGCATAACTTTAAATGCATGCCAAGCAAGAAGGGAAGGAAGGAGGAAACATCTGAGTAAAACCAAAAGACATTAGTTTTGTGATGAATGGCCCTGTACTTTTATTGTTTTCTGTAAAGCTATTCAAAGATCAGACCCCTAACATGGTCAGAACATGCTCAGCTGACTGAATTTATGCAGTGATAGGGAAAAATATGAACTACTCAATTAAAAAATAGAATTCTGGTGTATTATTTGAACAATAATTGTACAGAAAATAGCCATCATGAACACATATGTTATGGTCACCTCTGTCTGTTCTCACAGCACTGGTTAAGAGGCCCTAGCTGAGAATGCAGCTGTGTAGAGCAAGTAACTGGTGAGCATAGGAGTCCTCTAACACTGCTCAAAAAAATTAATGCTTTCTATCTGTTGTCATTATCAGTACCTACCAGCTATGTGAGTGTTTTCCTTGGTAGGTGCACAAAGACTGGGCTGGTTTGGCCCTGAAGATGTGAAAGCTTTTTTCATATGTTTGCAGCTAGTACTCAGGATGAGACAGTAGCTAGATTTTAGCCACTGAATCTTCTGAAGAGGCTTTATGAAGTTTTGCACTGGCAAGGGTAGCCAATGGAATAAAAAAGCATCACTTGTTGCACTCCTTCTGGTATTATTCACTGTATAAAGACTGAAAAACATTTCCATGTTAGATCTATGTTTCCAAATGGACAACTTCTGGGAACATGACCGTTGTGAAAATGCAATTTCCAGCACACTAATAAGTCTCTGACATGTAAAATATGAAGTATGAAACAGAACTGTGGTTTTAAACCAGATTCTTACTCAATCCTATGATGAAATCAATCACTCTGGCAAGCACTCAACTGACATTCAGAAATCAGAATAAGATCAAATGAAATTTGCACTGCACATGATTTCAAGTTAGGTTAAAACAAGTGTGGTATGAGTACTAGTACTGATACATAAATAATTCTTCCTGAGCATATACCCTTTATTAAGGTTGGAAAATAACCATAAGTGGACAGAGGTAATTAAACTGTTCTCTAAAAATAACAGAGCCAAAGCAGTAATTTCCTCTTTAGCCAAGTAAACTGACTGAAATCTGCAAAAAATGTGGAGAAAGAGTAAGGACTCAATAATTCTATCCCACACCAGGGTAGGTGAGAAGAAAAGGGAGATGATAAATGAGTATAAAACCCAAAAGAGCAAGGAACAAGGAGGATCATAAATCCTTACAGTACAAGCTATCACTGCATTATTAAGTCCCACATTATTAGTTCACTTGCACTAAAAACCATTCTAAACTAAGAGATCACTGTTTAACCATCCACACCAAGCCAATCCCCTACTTTTAATTCCTCCCCTGACACATCCAAATAAGATCACTCTTGAGTCAAGAGTCAGAAGTCTGCTGCAGCTAAGCTCCTTTAATTTTTATTTTTTAATTTTTTTCTCCAAAAGATAATTTTTTAGTCAGTTATCTAAGTTTGGTCTGTGAGTCCCTACTCTGTATCTTAATTCCAACTATGTTGAATCTTACCATCCATCCCTGTACTGATTACTCAGATAAACTACTAAATCAAAACTGCCAATATTAACTCCAGTAGTCTTAATGGAAAACTGCTCAGTTATGTGGGAACAGATCCCAGTAGAATTAGGAATGCCAGCCACAGGGTAGGATGTGTATTTCATCAATATTGTCCCTCTTTCCTCCTCAAAAGCTAAAGGTGGATGCCTTCTCATGTCCTTTGTTCACATTGATAGACTAAGAGTTAAGAACAAAACCCAGTTCCACTTCATTTTACTTTTACACCTACACTACTCTTCACAAACCAGACCCCCTGCATCTGTAAGCAAGCTGGGTTTGGTTTGGTCTCCATCTACAAAGCCTAACCTGGCTCCATGAAACACGTCTTCCAACACCCCTCCCTTTTCTTCTTTGCCTAACATGGAAGGACTGGGAGGACCAGGAATCTCCTAATCGGTACAGGACCATGAGCTTGCACACTCTGAAAACATTGACACTTCTTTCTGGCAAATGAGGACCTACTCTAATCCCAAAATGCTGAAATCAGATTTCTATTTCCTTCCTGCTTAAGGCTCCTTTTCCACATGGTAGAAAATTCCAGCAGTTCCACTGACATGATGGCCCAGCTACAACCTTCTCTTTCTTTTTTTCTTCATCTACACCTTAGCCAAACATTCTTTCTACTCTGATGTTTACTAAATAGAAAATAACTGAAGACACTTGCTATTTTTGCTTGCTGTGTGTGACAGATTGACTTTATGCCTTTTGAAAGGTGCTAGAAGCTTTTGTGCAAGAAGACATTATAATCCTATTTGCCGTCAAACACTTTTACAATAGTTCTGCTTAAATACAAGACATTAAACCCAAATATCAGAGTATGGAGATCACCAAAGGATGGCAGACTGAGTACAGCAGGCAATAGACAAAGCAAAAGTCTTTTTCCTGGGAACTTAAAAATCTGTGTTCGCACAACACATACAAATGGCAGAAAAATGAACAGGTAGATGGAAAGTAAGAAAGATTGCTAGCCAAAGTGGTAATGATGGAGACAAGTATCCATGCATCAGTAAGTGACTCTGTAGCAGAGCAAATGGTGTCTCTCAACACATTACAAACAAAAAGCACAAAAATCTTAAAGACGTTGAACTGGTGAAAGCCTTTGTTTCCATATAATTGTGATTTAAACCATTTTACATTTTTTGTGCCCTGAAAACGTCTCTTAAAATAATTAGATAGGACAGCACTGGACGAGATAATTACTCCAGTCACTGGCTGCAAGATTTGATTGATGCTATGAGCCTGACAAATGACAAATGTGTCACAAGTCATAATTTTGAAAGTTAGCGGGTGTATTTTTGTCTAACCTTGATGTTCTTAACCAAGGCATGGTCACTGCTTAACACCACAGAGCTCTTCTGCTTAAATACACCTGTTGTTCAATCTTATTACAGCTTTGGCAGGTAATCAGTTCTGAAAAGTGTGCTCATAGTTAGGCACACTGAGAATTACCAGACCTTACAGCCCCCAAACCACCTAACTTTAATCAAACAAACTGCAAGTAGGAGGGCATCACGGAGTTTGAACTTCAGTCTTACCAGTCTTAGGATTGAGCACACAAAGGAGTGTCATGTAGCTATTGATCCTTCCCAACAAACACATATAGATAATGAATATTGGTGATGCTTAGAGAGGGAGGAGAACCTTTTTTAAAAACCATAATTTTAAAGGAGCTATTAGAACCATTTAAGGATTAACAGAGAAGATTCTATATTGGAAATAATATCCTGGATTTTCTAGGACTGATAGCTTTGACATTTGATTATAGGAAATTACAGGATGGCAAAAGAGTGTCCTGAATAGCAAGATGAGCTAACCTTGAAGTTTGTCTGAAGAGCAATCTTACTACCTAGGGACTAGGTTTTCAGAGGAACTTCAGCATCTAATGGGACTTTCAGGAAAACAGTTGTTCAATGAGATCAACTGGTCTGAAGCTATGCTTCCTCCCTTTAAACTCCCATAATATGAATGGCTATTTTTAGGAATCTAATACAACTGAGAGTTTTAATTTAACTTATAGGTATATTTTTGGAAGGAAAACCTAAAGCTTTGCAGTTGGACTAGCAGACAGCTAGTGAGCTGTATCTGTTTTGGTCAAATATTAAAATTGTTAAAAGATATGCTAAGGAAAATGCACAAATAAATCACTGAAGTGAGCTCTGCAGGCAGTTTCTGTAACCTCTTATTTTACATTTCCATCCTGCTTCTTAACATTCACATGGCTCATGAATCTCATACGAGATGACTATATGGGCAATATTTACCTACACAAGTCTTTTTCCCAAGAATCTCAAAAAATTCCAGACCTTTAATAATAAGAAAGTGAGGTTAGGGGAGCAGACATATTGTGGACCTCTGATTTGCACTGCCACCAGCACTTCTGGACAGAGCTAAGCCTGTTGAAACCCAGAACCATTAGGTGTGATGTAAGGTTGCCTTCCTACTGAAACAATTTCAGGCATTTTCCTGTGGAATTATTTTTTGTTCCTCACCTGCCCATGCTCATTTCATGTCCTAAAATGTGTACCCATCTAATACACCTCTTTGGTGTTGTCCAGCATCCTTCTTTTCTTCTCTGAAGTAACCCAGACACATGAGCTCACCAACAGGAAGACTAGACCTTCAGATCTCAAAGGACCCTCATGACAGTGAAAGTGCTCCTTGGTCTTTTTCTTTTCTTTATGAAAAAACATAAGCTGTCCATCCAATCTATTTCTACTTGAAGACAGGGCTATAGTTGATGATTTGATATAATTTTGATGTATCTATGTGTTTCAGTTGTGATTTTTTTCCTCTCTAAAACTGCAGAAGCAAAGCTAGTAAGACAAGACGGCACATTTCAGTAAGTTCACTGCCTTTAGAAAATAAATTCCTGAGAAATTAAATGCTAGTAAATAAAATAAAAATCTATTCGTAGCATAGTGTTGGAAGGGGTGAGCTACCAAAATGATCAGCTCTTGACAAAAAGGATTGCTTGTATTCCTCTCAGCTCCCAGTCCCTCAAAGCACTTCACAAAAGGACAAAGAAAGAATGAAGACAGGAACTGAATGCTAGTGACTTTGCTAGTGAGATCTTAGCCAATTTGTATACATAGAAGTGACAAATTATTTCAACCAAAAAAAGAGGAGCCTTTCATGAACACCTTATAGAAATCTTCTGCAACATCAACAATTCAAGTGGCTGCTCATTAAGGTGGTCACAAAGTCCACAAACAGCAGTTGAACACCAAATCTGTGATTCTCATAAAATCATAAACTGCAAACAATGCTTTCTAAGAAGAAATATATAAGTAATAACTCCATCACAGTAGTTATACTTAGAAATATATTTGCCCCCAGTTCGGCAGCCATCCTCGGGTTCAGCTGGTACAGATAAGCCATGTCAATAGTTGTGACAAAAAAATATGGGTTGTATATCCTTACTGTGGCTTATAGACTTAACCAGCGAAACCTACCTGAGGAAAAACAAATTCATTTTCAGTGTCACAAAGCAGAAAAAATCCTTTCTTTCCTTTCTAGCAAATCTTCTGCTGCATGGAGCACCATTCAGTGAGAGAAGATCTTGATTCTTCTTTCACCTGTGCATGAACAGATGTTTGAGCACAACCAGGTCAGGGTACCTGGGGAAAGTAGGCAGATATCTATTAAGGCTAAGGAAAGAAAGAGCAGCTCTACTAGAGTGTAAGCCCAATTTCACCTCTTCCCTGATGTTGTTGGTGAATGCGAATGGATTGAGAGGGGAGGAAGTAATAGCTACTGGAGAAGAAGAAAGGAAAGGTATTTTTAGCAGGAAAAAAGTAGGAGTAAGAGCAGTTGATAAAAGCAATAAGAGTACAGGGGAAAAGGTCAAAGTCAGGCTCTGCTGAACAGGATGAAAAGGAAGGGGTAGAATTAAGATGAACAGGGGTATTTTTTGTTCCTGTTGCAACTGGAAGTGAGATTCCCACCTTCAGTTATTCTGTGCAACCCCAGCATGGCAAGAGGAGAACATCTCTGGAGAATAGAGGTGATGTTAAGGAAAGATGTTGTCAGATTTTTAACTGACAACCAGAATCTCTGTGACTGGTCAAGGTAATGTAAATAGCTACAGACTGGCAATATGAAAGCAGGAGGGGAATACTGTCGCCCTCAGAAGCTGCAGTGAAGAAGTTCTAATTAGTACTTACAAATGTTTCCAGCAAATACTCTGAATCCTCACACTCAAAGATGGGTGATGACTGGTCTGCACAAAAGCAAAATTGTGCTGGGAAATCTCAAAAGGATATAAACCAGCTTCTCAGTTCATCATGCAATTTCTCCCATCCAATTGATGGCAATATTATGACAATAATTGCATGTCTGTTTGACAACTATACACTGCCAGTCTTTTTAATGGACCTCTGTGTTTTCAAAATAACCCTAAATGACAGAGTTTTTAATGAGCTACACAGCTGCAGGCTGGTTACTAATTTACGATAGAAAGTGCTATGGCATTCTTCTTGCCTCTTGGTAGCATTGTAACATGAGTTTGAGGTAAGCATTTCAAAATAATGGTAATATTTTCAACTGAGATCTGGTGGGATTTGCCTCATCAAATCCTAACTTCTACTTATTTTAAGTTTTGTTGGGGAAAAAAAAAGTAGAATTGCAGTTATGAATAAGGATTTCATTTTTCATTTCAGGTCTGATGTGTACCTTTACAGCTAGCATAAAAAATGTGCATGAGTCCAATGTTATAAAAAGAGAGAATCTGTTGTTATTAAAGACATGACTTTCAAAGATGCAGTTGTCTAATTCTTCCTTATTTCGATACTTGTGGGAAAAAGTTTATTTAATAAAAGACATGAAAACCCTAAATGCTGTTTATATTCAGATTACTCATAAGATCAAAATGGTTCTAATTATCCCAGTCATGTTAAGAACTTTCTCAAAGGCGATAGGGTGGAAATATAACCGCCCTTTCAGAACTTCAGTTGTCTGATCCATTTTGTTTTACTGCTGGCAAACTATAAACGCAATTTTAGGAAACCAGGATACAGTAATTGTTTGTAAGACTTCTGCAGCCAGTGTGAAGAGAAAAGATGACACACTATCAGAGCACACACCCCAGGAACTCTGACCCTAGGGCCGTTGCCTCTTTAATTTTTAAGATTGAAAAACAAACCCATAATTCCTTATAGACACAGGATTCTTTCAATGCACTGATAAAACAAAAATTAAAACCTGTCTCTTGATGCACAACAGAAACACTTTTAATCCTCATTAATACATGTAGAACTCCAGAAGTAGTCCTGGCACATTTTTTCCCAAAGCTGTATTTTAAGACGTAGACAAAAATAAACCTAATTCCCCTAACATTCCAGCTATTAAACACTTCACCAGGCATAGGAGACCTAATAACACATAACCAATTTTTACAAATCTCACTGTTTCATCTATAATATATCCCAGTCTGTTAAGCATTCTTTCTTATGCTGAAGGTGGTTGGTATCTGCCAGCAAGACTATCCTTGATCTATGGGCAATTGTAAACTTCTCTAAAACTAAATGGCATGTTGGCTAACTGGGAGAAGTAATTAAGCCTTCTTTGTAAAAGAGGAGAGCTGGAACAAAAGAATCCATTGTTCAGTCACTGGACCACATGGGAAGGCCTGAAAAAATGCTAATTAACCCAGAGTAAATAGAGGCTTCATTGGTTCACCAGCTGATTGAGATGAATTTTAGAGGCTGACAAAACCAGAAAGCTTGTATCCTCCTCAGCCATGAGCTGATCTGGATTAACTTTTCACCTCTCCTTCTCACAGCTCTGGTCCATCTCCATGCACTCTGAGGTTATTACCCTCCATTCTCCTGTGTAAATATTTTTCTGAATGCTCTTTATCCGAGATTCATTCCTCTGAACTGGGTTAAGGAAACAATCAAATCAGATGTCTGGAGAATGCTTTGATGAACAGCAGAGGATAATAATTAGTTAACCTCCGTTACCAGCAGCCAACTAAGTTTGACTTCATGCAAGTATTGATGGAAAACCAGAGATTTACCAGCAACTGGGGGAAGTATGAGCAGAGATCCTGTGATACTGGACAGGCTGAAAAACAAGTTTAGACTTCTTACCAAGGAAACGGTTTAGGACAGCCAAAACTCTGAGTGTTCCCTATGAAAACAGAAATGAAAGGAATTTATCTGGCTACCATCCTCAACTTCTCCTCTTAAGAAAGCAACTTAGTAAGGTCCTCACCAGTTTCCCTCAATTGCCTGGTTACTCTACCTAATAGGCAACAACAAGGTTAAACTTCATCTTAGAGAAGCTGTCATATTATTCCTGTGTATTACATTTTGGCTTCTTCAAGTGCATATTTCACATTCTTCATGTGGGTTCACCTTTAAAGAGTCTTAAAAATACCTGTACTTAAACAGTTGGTAGGACATTTGCCTAATAGTTTCTAAAAAGAAAAAAAAAAAAGCATGCCTAAAAGTATTCTACAAGCTTTTACTGATAACACATGGATTAAACACCTTGTCATACTTTGAATTACAACCAACTCTAAAGTAAACATAGCAAATGTTAACAGCCCACAATGGCTAATCTAATAAGAATTGCAGAAGGGAGCACACTGGCAGAAATGTTACTAAAACATGTAGCCTATTTAACATTGCCAGCTTGTAAATCAATAGAAGGAGGAAGGAAGCTAAGTAGTTAAAAAAAGGCACTTAATTGGTATGGATTTCAAAGTGCAGCTTATAGAAGTAGACCTATGCATTTTCTATCTTTGGAAGGGACTATAAAAGAGAAACAAGAGTGTTGGAAAGGCTGCTTTAAAATATGATTAATGAAAAAAGAGAACATAATGTTATTTGGAGAAATGAATGACTATTTATTACACTTCGTTGCTGCACTGTTGCAAAATTTAAGCATTAAAAAAAATCTCTTAAGACATGAAATTTTTTATAAAGTACCTGAAGATTCTGAAATTTGCTTATCACTAAAGCTTACTGTTAAAAGGGCTGACTTTGTAAATACTTCTTATTTCTTTGCTGATAGTTATGCTGAGCATTGTTTCAACGTTGATAAAACAAGAACTACTTCAACAGAAGAGGAATTTTATTTGTAAGCGATACAAATTTGGAAAGCATTTTTCAGTTTCATTTGCCTCTCATTTTCCTCAGCAAATGCTAAATTTCAAGAAGAAGAATTCTGAGTACTCCAAAAGAATGGTGTGGATTTATTCTTGTCAATATTTTTAGCATATATTTCATCACAAAAACATTACTTCCTGGTTATTTTAACTTAGAATTTTTAGTTTAGCAGCAGCCTTTTATGAATGGCCTCGTAATACCACACATTACAGCACAGACATTCAGATAAATATAAATGGGAATTCCTTTTAGTTAAACTGATACCACAATTTTAGTAACCATGCCTTCTCATTTGCCTCTGGGACTTACCCATTCCAGTCTAAAGATCTCTGTATTCCTATTTTAGTTTGAACTCCTCTACTCCAAATTAGCATGTGTTCTTTAAGCCTAAGAATATGGTAGCTTTTTATACCAAACATGACTATCTCAGTAGAGACTGGAGTGACTTATGAAAGGCCAAATCTGTTTCTTTCACTGAGGACAAAGTCAGAAATCTGATTGACCTCAGTAGAAGGTCAGTAGAAAAATGTCACAAAATTTGAGATCCAAAGGGACTGTTCTCATGCAGCCACTCTTGCCTAGCCAAACTATTTCACCAACAACTCCTGCATCAAGTGTACAGGCATATGGGGGTAGATAGCAAATACTTTAAAATAATGGCTAGTTAAGAGATAGCTACATCTTTTAGTATTTGTTTAATATTACTAAATTAGCAAGCAAAGGCATTGAAGGATCTGATGTCCAGCATTGTTGAATACATTGCTCTTGTATATCCCTTTTATTTACTTGCAGCAAAAGCTGCAAGCAGAATAAAATAAGTAAAAGTCTCAAAAGATACTTCAGGCATGCTTAACAACATGACCAGTAATCATAAATCCTTTGAAAACAAGAGGTCACCTTCATGCAGACACACATGTGGGTGTGGGTGCCTGTCGCTATTTTCTCTTCTTTTTATTTAAAATCAATGTGACTTCCAAAATTGGTTTGAATAGAGAAACCCCATCAGTAACCATAAGTTTCAATAAGTTATAGAGCAAGTTGAACAGCCTATATCAATGACCCTCCTTCTCATGATTATTTACTAAACGAATTCCAGATCAACTTAAATTGGGAGATAGTGGTAAGCACTTCATACCTGGCCCTTAATGGTGACGTAAGTATCAGAAGAAAACCCAGCACTATTTTCCTCTATTTTAGTGAGCTCTATTATTCAACAACAGTGGCAGTATACGCAGGTACAGAAGAGGTACAGGCAAGAGGCAGAAATCCTGCAAAAAACTAGGTGATTGTTAATGTTGAAAAAATACTGACAAAACAAGCCAAAGCAACGCTAATTTATTAACCAGGGAAGAGAAAGGAAAAAAATATTAGTAAAAAGGAGTTACTACTGGCTGGCAACTACAACTGCTTTTTTCAGCACACATTTTTAAAAACAACCACTACTTTGGAAACAAAACACATACCACTAGTGGTGACATGGGGTTTAGTGCTCATCTTGAGCAGTTCTTTTTGATTTCACTCCCACATTTTTTTGACAAGAGAGAGGTCAAAAGGGTCCTAAGGTCCTAACACCATTCACAACTCCACATTTTAACTGTAGTCACACTATATCAAAAACCTTAGTGACATGATGCTGTACTGGATCCATATGTTCTCAACTGACTGCGGCCAAGACAGGCATAGCTACTAATTTGCTTACAGATTTCATCCAGGGATTCATTTACACTTGTAAATCCCCCACAGCAGTCATACATACTTGATCATCCCTTACAATTTTGTATAGCTCTAATTTATTTCAACACCCTTTTGGATTTAATTCTTTGTTTTTTTTTTCCAGAGCTCCTCCTCTGTGTGGTTAAATGATGTTATGTGAGGAAAGGGTAATATATATATATCAGTGTGGGTTAATTGTAGTTCAATAAAGATAGGTCAAATTTTGACAAGATTTTCCTCAAAAATGTCTGTAAAGTAAATTTTTTTTTTTCAGTGTTTTCAAAACAAAATATCTTCATTTTGTCTGTTTAATTATCCCACCTGAAAAGTCAAAATTAGGCTGTAGAAGGATGTAAAAATGCTATCTTTTCATAAAGTGTGGAATTAGAAAGGGAAAAAGTATTTGCAATATTCATTAGAGTGTGCCAAGAATTATGATTTATTCAATATTCTAATCTTTCTTTTGAACATTTAGCACTGGCTTCTCTCTACTCCAGACTTTCCAGACGTGCACCAACTGCGTCTATGGCAGAAAAAAAACAAGTAGCTTCAAGAAAAACTTTATAGGAAATCATTGGGGAAAAAAAAAAAACAACATCTCAAAACCCAATTATCCTTATAGATAAAAGAGGTTAAAGGTAGTGATTACTTAATTTATTTCCACTTCTTAAATAACTACACAAAAAGACAGTTTTCTTAGATCTGAAATCAGTTACCAACAAGATTTCAGCAACAAGCCTACACATATACACATATCAACACAGTTTGTCTACAACAAACTTTACAGCTATCAAGACAACCATAAGAACATATTTCCACAGATATATCAGTTTACTCAGAAATACTCCATTAAACTGTAATGAAAACTTCTATATCTGGATACTGTACAACATATTACCTTAACTACTACTTATTCATGATCTAAGATGAATTATATGTTCTCTCTTTGCATGAATGTGTCAACCAAGGGAATAATGATATGTGCCTAGCCAAGATCATATTTTCAGCATTAATTGTAGAATAATATTCATACCTCTACAATGAAAAAAAAATTGTTTGCAAATATACAAGAAAGAAAGAAAGGAACTGGCAGTCTTCCAGCAATCATAAACAATAGATATATAGACTATGCCATGAGTATCAGCAGTCTCACCATATTTAAGTGTAATCTGTATAAAACTCACTGAGGACTACCAAAGCATTAAGTTATTAAAATAAACAGCAAAAAGATCCTGGAAGATTTATTATACAAGGAAAAAAGGGCACAACATTTTGCTTTTAGTATTCTTGTCAGGTCATCTTGTAGGACAGACTGTTTTTTTTAAGAATGCGAGTTTAAGCATGGCAAGTTTAAGCATAACAATAGTCTATGGACATCACTATAACACAAATTAAAGATTATTCTTTTTTTTTACTTTGTGAAGTAAAAAAAAAAAAAATTAAATAAGAAATAATAGGGGGGGTGTTTGGAGGTTTTTTTGAGAGTTTGGAGGGGAGCTCTCTAGTGGAAAATGATCATGATGCCACTCTCCCTACAGCAAAGGTTGCCACCTAATCCTTGGCTTGCCTCTTCATTGCTTCCTTCTTTCATTAATGTTCAGATCAACTAGCTTTTGGAAAGAGGCTAGAATAGAGAGCAACCAAATTCATTGTTACTAACCCAGCACACTCACTCACTGATTCCAGCAACTAGAATATTTATTTCGTTCTGTTCTTTAGTGGTTTACTTTGATTTTGTTGAAGACTTAACAGGCTTCTGAAGAAAAAAAAAAAAAAAAAAGAGATAGTGACAAAAAAATCCTTTGATAACTGCCAAGAGAAAATAAAACCTGATTTCAACCCAGTTTGTAAAAAAAAAAAAAAAACCAAAAAAACCCCCACCAACACTATTTTTGCATTTTTGAAAATAAAATTCAAAAATTTCATTTTAAGTCAAATAAAATGCTTTCAACAATATCAAATTTCTTTAGACTTAATTTATAACATAGCAGTACATTTTGAAGTACTTCTATGGGACATTTTGTTGTTGTGGGATCTTCTTCGTAAACTTTTTTTTTTTAAAATACTGTGAACGTGTTCTCATTGAAATTGTACTTTCTATCACAGGTTCTTTCCCTGTAGACATTTCTAGGATAAGCAAAAGACATCAGTTAAGGGTATATACTATGTCCTTCATATCTACAAAGAGATGATTCTGTTTATCTTTCTGTTTGACCTATAAACTATACAATCAGGTTTCCCTCATGAACCTGTTATACACAAGGTTACTGGTGAGCTATTTTAGCAGTATGACATATAGATGTTTTACTGAACTAGCTGAACTTGAAAATTTATCCCATATTCTGGGATAGCTGCTGCTTCCTCTAGAATTTCAATCTGAATTCAGATTCTCTGGAGAAAATTCTGCCAAGCATGGTGCAGAGCTGAGCCATGAAGGACAAGGTTTTCACTAAAAACTATGACTGAAATGTCCTGTGCAACTTCTGGATTAAGGTCTGAGAGCTAACAGCATTTGAACTATATCTCTTTAAGAATATGTATCAGATGCACAAACACTACAGTAGTCTCAGATTCCTTGGTTGAGACCCAAGAAGCAACAGCAGCCAACAGACATGACTCCCAGGTCTCAAGTAAGTCTTAGTATCATTTCCTTACAGGAAAAAAAAAAGATACTGATAGACCTAAGAGTCTTCTCAGACTTAGTTCATCTTTCTTTCCCTTGAGAAATAAAAGTGAAGAAGCCATGCGTTAGTTTAAGACAGTGCATTGCAAGCTCTAGGGAACACTTCAGCACAAGAATTTGTAACTAACAAAATAGAGGAAAAGGCAATTTTGGAAAGCAGCTAGGATGCTGAGGAAAATCACAGCTGACACTCAGGCTAGCTTGAGTCTCTCTCACATATGGTAGTTCGGCATCAGTGACAGTCAGTTCCCAGGTGAAGGGAGCATTAAATGGTCATGGCAGTCTACTGCAAGCAACAATCAAAAAGATATAGTTTATTGGGTTTGCATGGTAAGGTTTTGGTAGTGGAGGGGGTACAGTGGTGGCTTCTGCGAGAAGCTGCTAGAAGCTTCCCCCCATGTATGACGAGCCATTTCCAGCCAGCTACAAGACAGACCCTGTGGGAAGGCTCCTGGCAGGACCTGTGGCTCCATGGAGAGAGGAGCCCAGACTGGAGCAGGTTTGCTGGCAGGACTTGTGACCCCGTGGGGGACCCACACTGGACCAGTCTGTTCCTGAAGGACTGCACCCTGTGAGAAGGACCCACACTGCAGTGAAGAACTGCAGGCAATAGGAAGGACTGACACTGGAGAAGTTCATGGAGGACTGTCTCCTGTGGGAGGGACCCCACACTGGAGCAGGGGAAGAGTGAGGAGTCCTACCCCTGAGGAGGAAGGAGCAGCATAGACAATGTGTGATGAACTGACCACAACCCTCATTCCCTGTCCCCCTGTGCTGTTGGGGGACAAGGTAGAGAAATCTGAAGTTGAGCCCAGGAAGAAGGGAAGAGTCAGGGGAAGGAGTTTTAAGATTTAGTTTAGTGATGGCAATTGGTGAATGATCTCTCCCTGTCTTTACCTTGACCCATAAGCCTTTCATCATATTTTCTCTCCCTTGTTCAGTTGAAGAGGGGAGTGAGAGAGCAGCTTTGGTCAACACAGCCAGGGTCAACACACCACAGGTAGGAAAGCAAATGTTGGCTAAGAGAAAAGGTAGATTAGTCAGGGAAACTGAAAAATAAGGGAAGCAAATGGAGAAAAATGAAGGAGACAATACACTGCACAAAGCTGGGGAAAAATAAAATTAAATCACAGAATCATAGAATAGCCTTAGTTGGAGAAGATCTCTAAGATCAAGTCCAACCATTAACCTAAAACTGCCAATTCACCACTAAACCATGTCCCTGTGACATAAACCTAAAGGACAAACAAGATGAAACAAGAAACACACACACAAAAAGAAAAAAAAAAAAGACAGAAATAATTTAAAATTCCAAAATTGTGTAAAACTGAAATATAAAAATGTTATGCTAGACATAAACCAATAATGAACAATTAGACATTTACGAAGATGACCACCTATATGCATCACCTTGGAGTATGATAAAATCAAAACCAACTAAATCACTCTTCTGCTTTGCATTTAGGAGTCAGAAATATAAAAATAACCTTAGAAATTAAGCCTTCAAAAGTGCTTTCTTCATATTCTGATAGGCAACTGAACTACAGTGGATAAATATGTTAATAAGCAGCAAACAGGCAACTAAGAAGCTTTTGAATCTGAAAAATCAAAAGCAGGATTAATTTAAATCATAAGTTAGTTGTATATAGATGTACATTTTCACAGTCACTGATTATTTAGAGACGACCAATGAGAAAAACATCTTCAATTTAACTCTCTGATCAGTCACGGATCAATGCAGGAGCAACTCAGTACAGCTAAATGGGCTGCCTATGCAGAGATCAGTCCCTTTTGGCCATTAAGAGCATGTAATCTATTAATAAATTTTAATACTTAAATATTTTTTTCTTTATATAGATAAGGACATAGGCCTCAAGGCCATACACAAGGACAGTGGCTAATTATCTACAGGAGCTATTTTATTCACTCTGAATTATGGAAACCCATTGGTCCAATATTAAGAATAAATATTACTCTATCCTTGAAACACATATGTTTACACATGTGTACTGTAAGTGTACTTATATTGTTAAAAAATATTATATTTTTTTAAAAATCATGCGAGTTAGATGCTAAATCTATCAATTGAGCAAGATTGTTCTTCATATTTTTAACAATAAGATAAGTTGCCACCAGTTTGTTCCTTAGGAACTACAACCTTAGGTCCACAACCTCAGCCTCCTGTTGTGCATACAGTTTTCTACCAAGGCCTCAGTCACCTCTACTCGAAGTCCCTAAAGAAAGAAATATAATTGCATGGAACAAAGAGTCAGATCTGTTTCCACAATACTTTCTAATCTGCATTCTTAGGGACAAAGGATGACTGAAGAAAACCATGAGACATGACTAACCGCATGAAAGTTGCAGATGCTGTACAGCAGTCACTGTTTCTGACATTTTAAAGGGTTTTCTTAGAAAATATGTTTAAAAAAAGAATCTTGGAAAATATCGAGTGGTCTAAAAATCACAAGAGATAGAAAGCCACTGACTTGCCAGAAATATTTGTAACTTTGTTGTCAGAAACATGAATGTACTTTGGTGACATGGCTCAATTTTTTACATGGATTTTTTTTTTTTTCCCCCTGCAGGATAAATCCCTGGCTCAATTCTCACTCCTTGTACCCTGCCATCTGAAAAGCTCTTCCCAAGTGTACACCCAGTCCCTCCCACAGACAGTGATCACCATTCCCTCTAAACACCATCCTGCCCTTCTCTCTGCAGCCAAACATTTATAAAATAAATACTGTTAATACAGAAACTGCAAGGAATTGCAGACAAAGCCAGATTAGCTTTATACATACCAGTAGAAGAAAATGGAGGAAATTGTGTTTCACAAACCTCCAGATACAAATATGTCTCCTGTCCAGAGGTACACATAGATATGTGTTTTCATTCACCATGAGATGGTGTTTATGACAGAAGACACATGACTAGAGGTGAGAATCTGTTTGACAGGAGAGAAAGAACATCCCGATATACTCACGTATCAGACCTGAGAAGAAGAGGACCAATGACATTTTTCTTTGAAAAACAAAATAACTGTTGTCATTACAGGTCTAAAAATATGCAAGAATTCCATGTGCCAGTATATAGTTTTGACACTATATACTAGAAACACAGTATACGTATTTTTTGCAAGAGGAGAAAGAACATGAGCAGCATATTCCATATGATTTCAGACTCTTAAGGTGTGTTTATATATAAACAGATTACTGGAGTGAATATATGCGAATGGGAGAACAAGTTCTTGGATTTCACTTCTGGGCTTTCGCCCTTTTCCAACTACAAGAAAGGGCTTGCCAAATTTTAATAGGGAAAGGAGGGGCAGACGACCCTGACTGTTTGCTGAGGGATTCCTGTCTTCTGAAACATCTAACACTGGTAGCTGTCTAAAATGGGCCATTCACACATATCTGGTCCAGTATGGCAACTCCCAAGCACAGAAATAGAAATAAGTATTTATAGATGATGCAGTTTTAAGGGAAGGGGCAGAAAGTGGTTTAGCAGCCTGTGGAACTGATATGCTGTATTTGAATGGAGAACAAGGAAGGATTAGGAAAAGAAAGAAGAGAAAAAATGAACTGACTGTAGAGTGATACAGAAAGTTGATTATACATATAAATAGTCTCCAGAACAGACAACCCTTTCAAAGTTTTATAAGATTGAATTCATATTTTTCCAAAGTGAAATGTGAGTTACTGCTGAGTTCATGCTCTTGGTGTGTAGAAACATCCAAAACACGCTCAAGGACACAAAGTACTCTAATGAAAATAACATCACAATACTTTTTTTTTAGTATAATCTTCTTAAATATTTTACTGTATGATTTAAATGCTGAAGAAGGTAAAAGATGGAACAGAGACAATTAGTTCAGTGAAATGACCAAGTGTCAGCTCTCAGAGTTCACTAAAAAGTTCATCATGGGACTAGTGAACTGGATTCACAAAGATCTAAAGGGATGCAATGACACATTTTAAATTTCCTCCACGTAAAACCTTGTGACATATTACAGAGGGTTTCTATATTAAAAGAATTAATGACTCCTTGTTAATGAAAAGTTCTGATTTCTTGAAGAGTACAGATTACAGGTGCAGAAGTGGATTATCCAGGAATTTTGTCATGGCTGAAAAGTAGAACGTATTTCAGTCAATGTTCCCACTCTGTTTTACATGGAATGTCATTGAGACTTCAGATTACACAGGTATATTCAGATTACATGGGTATACCTCTTGTTTTTAGAGGGCTGATCTTGTAAAGACTCATCTCACTGGTAAGCAGGGAGAATAAAAATCCCTAAAGGTTTGTAGTACAGGAAAAGCTAGTCACTGGAATATTTTAGGGTCTTAAACTTTATGGAAATATTAATTCAGAGAGCACAGTGCAGGGTTTGTAGCCCTTCCCAATTGGACTCAGTTTGGAATCTGGAAGTGTGGATGAACCAGCAAGGAATATATGTGTTTTATCAAACTGTTATGCACTCAGGATGTCTCGGATGTCACCGAGATGCCTCATCATGTCTAGCTCTGGGTTCACCCCACTAGCAGAGATGGAGTCACAGAATCACAGAATGTTAGGGATGGGAAGGGACCTCAAAAGATCATCTAGTCCAATCCCCCTGCCAGAGCAGGAACACCTAGATCAGGTCACACAGGAACATGTCCAGAGCTTCTCAGTCAGAAAGCACAACTAGCTAACATCTACTGACTGCTGGATTTATTTAATGGACTAGGACATGTCATTATGCGATATAAACCCCAGCCACTGGTCAGTTTATATGCCAGCTCATTAATCACTGTGGAAAGAATAATCTCATAAGTGTTGTTGGCATTATTTGGAGGTTCTGTTTGGTTTTCTTTTTTTTTTTTTTTTTTTTTTTTTAACACATACGCAGGTAAATAGGCTGGCAAACATGTATTGAACCTCTTTGAAATGACTGCAAATTCACCTCTATAATTTATAGGAATTTACTTTCATCTGATGAAATTTAACAGAGCCACCAACTCCTTTTACTCCTACCTGTATTCACCTCATTAATCTTAATAGACCTACCTCTTCACACTGTTCTCAAAACAGAAAATGATGCGTACACTACTTTTAATCACCTGTGTGGCTCAGGGAGCAAACAACTGAACCAAACTTAGGAAAACTGCAGAAAAAACATGCATTTAAAACTATAAAGAAAGAATTTCCAAAAGCTATTCTGTGACCAAACAGGCAGGAAAACACTAGATATCACTAAAGTTTCTATTACAGCTAATTATAAAGAGAAAGTTGTGGAATCAATGTTTAACATTAAAAGTACTTTACTGGAAAAAAATCAGAAGGCTCTTGCAACATAATCTAGCTCTTGACACCTCAACATCCAATGTCAGAGACAGTATTTTATTCATTAATAAAAAGTCTGTAATATTATCCTATACTGCCTTTCATTGTTGAATTTGCATAATAGTAAATTTCTGTGTCCTAAATGAAAGCAAAGCGGTGCCAACAGACCTTTACCTTCATATTTATAGAAAGTAAAAACAGACCCAGACTCAAATCATCCACAGAAGGCAACTGTTTAAAATCCAAACCTGAACCTCTATTTTAAGTAGATGTGGCTGCCATGTACTAATAGGAGATTGAGAAAGTTATACAGAAGAAACTGGGGGAGGAGATACAGGAAGAAAAAGCTATCAAGTTTCATATCAAATCCAAGTAATCATATACCTGAACTAGTAACAACCTGGAAACCCAGTAATATGCACATAGAACCTTAATAAAATCAATGTTTTGTTTCCTCATCTGACACCCTGCTCCTTGTGAAGCAGGAGTCAGCCTACCAGGATGTCATTAAAAATTGCATAACTGTGAAGGGACCCCGAGTTTGCCAGTATCCTGAGGTGGGTCTGTCAGCACCTATTTCTCAGAGCAAGTACCCTCAGAGCCATGCTGGGCTTTGCAAGCTCTAGGGCCAGGCTGCATCACAACATGTACAAGAATAAATTTTTCAAAACAGAGAATGCTCCAAACGAGACAGATTATAAATAAAAAGGTTTTATAAACTAGTGCCCCCCCGTCCACTGTGTCCTTGTAGTAAGATCCTTTGGCTCTAGGCCTGATCTTCGTTCAATAACTCAGTTGCTTTTTGGATGAGACTGAGGTTTGCACAGTCCCCTCTGGGTCTCTCAGGGGGGGGAAAAAAAACATCTCATGACCCCTGGGGCTTGGCTTTTTCTGTTCCCTGTTTTTCCCAGCTGTCTTCCACTGTCTGCTCTGCTGCAGGCTCTTGGTTCTTTGCTGTCTTTCACATGCTCTGCTTGCCCTACTCCACTCTCAGCAAGGGTGTCCCTCAGCTATGCACGTTTGCTGCCTTTGGAGAGTCAGTCTCCCCTTTCCTCCAGAAGGCTCCACACCACCCAGGGTGCAACCACCAGGGCAAGAAACCCTTAGCCTTCCTCCCCAACAAGTAGCCACATCCGCTGGTTAGAAACAAGCATTCTTTAATGAAACAAAAAGCAAAGATATAAAATGAACAGCATGCACTATGAACCTAATCTTGCATCACTTCAGTGGCCCCTTTGAATCTGTGCTACCTGTGCTGATGTCCTGAGCATGCAACTTTAACCAGCGGCAAAGACATTTGTCCTACACTTTGTCCTCTCCATTTCCATCTTGTTCACCAGTACATTTGGCAGATGCTGCAGCTTTCTTCAAGCTCTACCTCTAGCAGTGGTGTTCCTGCTTGCCATATACTTAACCTGCTGCTAGAGAGCCCCTTTAGACAACAGCAATTCAGCACATGAAATGCAGCAAGAATGTCCCTACTGCAACTGAAAGATGTAGCCCAAGATTATCACCCTAGCTGTTTGCTTTGGCAGCCACTTCTCAGCCTGATCTTTGCTACATATTTTCATTATGAGTTTGAACTTTGGTCTTCTTTTAGTTCAGCAAGAAGCACCAATATTCTCTTAAGTTTTAATAAACAGCTATGAGAATGGTGCCCCTACTCTGATGATGCTGCCCCTTCAGAACTTCTACAGAACTGCTTTTCATTCTTTGAGTAACTCACTCATAGATCTTAGAATCATGGAATAGCCTTGGCTGGAAAAGACCTTTAAGATCACCCAGTCCAACCATTAACCCAGCACTGCCAAGTCACCACTACCCCATGTCCCTCAGCACCTCATCTACACATCTCTGAAATACCTCCAGGGATGGTGGCTCCACCACTGCCCTGGGCAGCCTGGGCCACTGCTTGACAGCCCTTTCAATGAAGAAATTTTTCCTAATATCCAATCTAAATCTCCCCTGGCACAACTTGAGGCCATTACTCCTCATCCTATCACTAGTTACCCAGGAGGAGAGACTGACCCCCACCTCACTACAACCTCCTTTCAGGTAGTTGTAGAGAGCAATCACCTCTTGTTTTGCCAATTACTAAGCCTAGCACAAAGGACACAGACAGCAGTAGAACAAACCAGTAACCAGATTCCATTGCACACAAAAGGGTCAGTACATGGGTGAACACTGGTGGTACAAACAAGTCAATCAGGTTACACATAACAGACACCAACCCCAGCGACCCCAGGAACAACACGGCACAACCAACAACCAGAGGAACAAACAAAGCAATGAAGTCCCCCATAGAAGAGACAGCAGACAACCAAGCCAAGAGGCTGATAACATAGGACAGAGGCAGCCACATACTGTTCCCACAGAGCCCACATTTGTAAATGCCAAACCTGACCTGGGCCCAGTTGCAGGGAGAATCAGGAGGTCCTTCCCCAACAGGAAACTCTGCACAGTGCATCCACCTCACAGACAGACACCCCACCCTTCCTGCAAGTGGCCCCAGCTTTTATCCCCAAACAGGACACCTGGCACTCGTTGACCCAATGGGGGCACCTGGGGCTTGGTTACCCAAGGGCTTTCCCTGCAAGGTCAGCCACACCTTGGAGGAAAGCCAAAAGGCAAACTCATCCCCTCCTCTTAAAGGGCTGCGGGAACCACCCATACATCAACCTTAATTCAGGGCTCGGGGTTCAGACCCCAGCACTTCAGGTCTCCCCTCAGCCTCCTCTTCTCCAGACTAAACAACTCCAGTTCCCTCAGCCACTCCTCATAAGACCTGTGCTCCAGACCCTGAGATTACCTGTCAATACCTGTGCAGAAGCATGTCAGGCTTCTGAAGAGCAGATATTTAATTCATGTTGACACTCAGGACACTTTTCAGTCTCATAGAATTGTCATCAAATAAAACAGTACATGCTCACATTCTATGCAGAAGGACTGTTACAAATACCAGGAAGACAAATGCATGGACTGCACTTTTGAGAAGAGCTATGAATTTTTGCTCTGCTGTATTTGCCCAGCTCTCCAGCAATCTTTAAACATAGGCACAATTGACAGTGTCTCCTGCAGGAAGCAACAAAAATCCCAAGCAGCCATTTCGGGCTCCTCTACGAAGCTGTTACAGAAATGCCACGCATTTTAAACAAGAAAAAGACCAATTTCCACTATCAGGAGTTCAGTAATAATCTGTATTCTCTGCTCTCTTTTCTTCCACACCATTGCTTCATATTTTTTTTATTTTTCTAATGTGAAAAACGTAATTGTTGAAATAGCCTGTTTAGAAAAATGGATTTTTGAAAAATGGCTAATCTTGCTTATCTGCTTGTTAGCTACTACAAAGTAAACTATTACAGCTATGCATCTCAGACCTCACAAAGTGCTGAATTATTCTCTCATAAATAAAAGGCAACAATGCAGTAATGTTCGTAAGACTAAAGCACACACAGGTTAAGATGTCTGCAATACCAGTACATCCAAGAAGGGAAATCAATATTCCTCAGGAGAGCATTTTGTTGGTACAGCTGCTGTTGCTAAGATTGGCTCAGTGTCATATTCTCATTAATACATTCTAATGGCACCCTTAAGATTGAGAATGTGCAGACAGACATAATGAATTTATACTAAAAACACAACAATGTAGAAATTCTAATTGCTTTGGCCTGATTGGTTACTTTGTATCTTGAAAGGATCATGTTTATAAATTAGAGTTTAATGATATTTATGAATCACAAAATTAAGTCCTTCCTTGTAGCAATCATTAGCATGAAAGCAATCTCTGCTGCAGTTTGTCCACCAAGAGCTTCAGCACAAAGAGATGGGCACGCTCTAAAGTAGTTTTGCATTTTAGAGCAAGTTGTTACTATTGCAACAAAATTGTAAGGTTTTAGTCATACAAGCTTTTTTGCCAGCCTTAAAAAAACTCTTTGAAGCCTACTTCTCTGAGAGGAAGATATGTGCATTGTGTCCTACCATTCTGTGAAAGGAAAAATCCCTTTGTATCAAGCGTTATCAGACCTCACTCTCTGTCTAAACGTGCACACTGCCCTGGATGTCATTTGTCATTCAGCTGTTAGCTTCTCTGTCAGTGTTCTGGAAGCCTGAGAGATGCAGGCAAGAAACATGAAAAAAGCTGCTGCAGAAAGAATTGAAAGATGATGGCATAGGGAGCCTGAGTAGAAAAAAGAAAAATAAAATTGAAGACAGAAGGGACATCCAGGGAGCATAGGACTGAGAGCCTCAAAACGATCACTGATCAAACACAGGTTACAACCCTGAGAGAGAACCCTGGGGGTGAAATTTGACATATACCTCTGCAAAATGTCTACAGCTTGAATTAAGGAAACCTTTGTAATGAGGCCCAATGATTAATTACTGTCTTGAGATGAGAGTTACACAAGCATCAAGCATACATGCAGCATAATGTGCAAGCTGTATATACATGGACCACAACCTTTCCTGCCCCATCCTTTCTTCATGAACAGTGTCTAAAGCAGCCTGTGCTCTGTGAGATGCAGTGTGGGACATGCTTTAGCTCTGGTGGCCCCCCAAGCCCTGTTTGTCCTGACTCCCCAAGACTCCAACATCCTACAGTTTACACTAATAGGGGCAGTGCATCAATCTTTACTGCCATTTGTTCAGTTGCTGTAGAATGGACAAATCTCTCAGTAAAGATTTTAATTAAAGCACAGAATTGCACCTTAGTAAAAAGTCCTAAACTCTGCACCCTGTGCATGCCTATCAATAATCAGACACAAGTATGAAGCCTGTGAAATAGCTGTCTCCACTCTCTTGACTAGAATGGTATGTTTAGTGTCTGGTATTCCTTCATCAATTATTTTGACTTTCATAAGACTTATTTAGTGAAACATTATTTCAAGGATTATCAGGTTTTTTTTAGTTAGACAAGCTGAAGTAGGGATGTCTGAGAGGGTACATGACTTGTGCAACCTAAATTAAGCTGCTTGGGCATATGTACTACCTAATGACTGAACTATATTACAGCGTGTGTTACTCGGAAGCTCACACAGGTGTTCAACAGGCCAGCTTGAGTCTCAGAAAGGAAAATCTGTGCCATCATCAACTAAATTTACAGGTGGAATTTAAACATCACAATACCATTTCACATCACCTAACATTTCAGAATCCTGCCTCCATTGCAAGGCTTCACAGAATCTTATACAAGTCCTCCTATTCCCCTACACAAGGAAGGAACTCATACTCCAAAGGGAAGCTACAGAAAGGCACCACACTGAGCAAGAAACCCATGGGAGCTATTAAGGACAGGTGCATTTCTTACATCCCACTTCTTTTTACAAAATAGATGTTTTAATTTGAACTGTAGAGAAGTATCTTTGAGGACCTCCTCTCCTCTGCATTTCACAGCCTTGAGTCCCCTTTGAAACAGATGCCTAAGACCTTTCCTCTAAAATGGAAAGTGAAAAGTCATCAAGTCTTTTACTGGGCAACTGAAAAAGGCTGTTTCCCCTGTGCACACACTTCTCACGTGGTAACTTATTGCTTGGAGAATACATGCTGAAGATACACAGTCATCTTAAATGCACTATCCTTCATAAAGAACTAGAAGTTGATGTCTTAAATCACACTTATGTGTACAAACACGCTCTTCCATTGTTTAATCACTTGTGTACTAATGATGCCATGAAAAGACTAGTTGTCTCAGCTAATGAGATGGGGCACACCCATACCATAAAGCACCTTAGTCCAATATATAGAAGATGCTAGCTTTCTGTATGTATATTGTGCACACTTCAGTATTCCTGTTTTCCTGGATGGCATTTATGTGGAAAGATGGAGATATGTGTAAAATAGAGATGATAAATTATTGCAAAGGTTTCTTCTAAAATTTTGTTTCTGAAACTTTCAGATAGTTCAGTGTTTGAGGTAACAAATGCTTAAGAAGAAGTTATTAGATTCTTCATCAATGCTTTAAAATAAATTTACCACAGAGTAACACATTCAATGGAGAGAAAATTAAGTATTGAAAAATCTACCCATTCAGATTCTGGTTTATAGATTGTGCTCTACCCAGAAGATGACTCTGAACTATCCTATTTACTCTATGGAACTGGTGCACTTTTATTCAAAGATATAGTCTTTATGTATAAGATTTAACATTTCACACAGAAATTTGGTTAAAGAGCTTATTTTTCTGCCATAATGTGTCTTTTAACTTAGAAAGTAATATTACGAAATTTAAATTCACTTTAAACTGCTTCAAATAGTGTGTTCAAATGGCTGTAAAATAACTTTTTTTCCTCTTTTGCTGAATGGCAGGAAGCCATCCTTAGACTAATATAAAGTCAGGTGTTTACAATAGATCAGCTGTTTTCCATAGCTTAATGAGACTGGTAGAAGCTGATGGGGGCAAAAAAAGCCTACATCACTTGGCAGTGTCCCAAACTTTTTTTTTTTTTTTTGGTAGAAAAATAATGCTTTTGTGGTAGGGATTTTTTGAGCAAATTCTAGTATTTAGAGAGAGTTCTTCGGCCTAGCTGATTCCCCTAGAAAACGATTAGTGGCTCAGTTGCTTTCAGCCCCTTTCCATTTCATTACTGTGTAGCTGGAGACAGGCCACCTGCAGAGATGCTAATTCAATCTAGACAAATGCTAGAAAGAGTGACAGAATTGCGGCTAAATTATGCCTCTTCAGAGACAAAGTCCTGTTAGGATGCACCAAGGAGATGTACAAAGTGAATGCAATGCACTGGCCAAAGGCAGTAAGACTATGCAACTCAGGTTGCTGCCAGAAGTGCTTGAGGGATTCAGCTAAAAGGTGGCCCCAACTGCACTGCTCAAAAATAAAAAAGGATGTGAATTTCTTCAGCTCACAGAGTATACATTGCTGAACTGGGCTAAAAGATTTTTTAAAAGTGAGTATGAGCACACTTATTTAAAGTAAGAAATGTTTGCAGAGAGCAGAAGATGCAGGAGACGTGTAGAACATAAAAACGGGACAAAGAGTGGGCCAGGCTACTTCAGAACTGCAACTTTTTCTTTTGAAGTCTGTTGCCATTGTGATAAAACAACAAGGAGAGATCCCATCTGGATTTTGGGACCCCACAATGCTGAACTTACCCACATTTACTTTCCTACCACCCTAGAAAATGCTGCAGAAATTACAGGAGACAAGTTAAATACATAAAGGCAGGGAGAACTTGATTCATGATCTGCAAGAAAAACTACAACAGTTCCACAAGGGTTTGAGAAATTAAATCTGTTAGACTATGCCACATAATCCAATAGCCAGAATTACATATTTCAAAGGCAAGATTCACAGAAGGAATTTTACATCTGCTGACAAGGAACCCTTGCAAAAGATGGTTTCACAAAGACACACTGGAGTGTCCACTTGTAAGGTCAAAAAAAGGGAAATGTTAAGGTTTTCAAGAAGACTGCTTGTGATTTGAGTCTGCACAATGAAACAAATTTTCTAGTGACTCCTTCTTTAAGCAAGTTAGTCACAAATGGTGACTAGAAATTAGAAAAGACATCACTGCACCAGTATTTGAGCAACCAGTAGAAAGAGTAAGTGCTAAACAGCAGATACCTGTAAGCAGTTGGCCAGTAACAGAAACATATTTAATCAGAACACTTTTCTGGGGGTTCTCAGTGCAACAGTTCTGGAGTCATTAGAGCCTGGGACTCCTGGTTGCTCTCTTAATACATCTGGCTGTACTGTGCTACCCAGTAGCTCAAGGTGAAAGTCATGTCGTTGTATCTCAAATAAGCAAATATGGCCTCACAAACTAGTTCAGTCAGTCACGGTTAAAAGATGGGAAAGTGTCTGCTGGATGTCCTCAGATAACCTTTACTAGCTTGACAGAAAGACCTTGCAGCTCATCCTAAAGCATTTTCTCCGCTTGATAGAACAAAACAGATTCAAAAACCCGGAAGACTGACGGATTGCAATTAGATAATGCAATATTATTCTGCTGAAGCAACTGACTTTCAAAACAGCACTTCTGTACTGGCAACGGTGCCCTTCAGTCTCATCCTGTTCCCCAGGAGGAAGTGGAGAACATGTGGACATGGCAAGGGCCAAAACAAGTCTTCTGGATCCTTGCCCAAATTAGGAGAGGCTGCTGGACCTGCTGAGGGCTGTAGCTCAGTCCAGAGGCAATGGGATCCTGGAAGGGGGGATAGACAACACAGGACAGCTGCTAGAAGCAGATTTTCAGTGGGCAAGTCAGAAACAGCATAGGACTCTGTAGGACAGCTTAACCAGAGAAGATGGAACATGCTCCAGAAAAGCCCTCCTCACACCTTTACATAGAAACAGCCTGATAATGAAAACTGCTGCTATTGTTTGAATGCTTCCAGGTAATCAGGGCTGCACTTGTGTTAGCCAAGGTCATTTCACAACTTCTTCCACAAGCCCTTTCTTCATCTGTTTGTCTGCAGTATCTGCCTGCTCTAGGCTGTGATTTGCAAGCTCTTCATAACAGGGGCTATTTTTGTTTGTTCATGTCATACAACTCGATTAGCTCCCTGCATGTTCACGAAAAATAGAGAAGAAACATTAACAACAAGACTCCCTTACTAATGCACTGTATTGATTTTTTTTACATTTTTTTTTAAATACTGAGTGAATTAATTCTTCATATTCCTAGTTTCAAAAAGAAAAAAAAAGAAAAAAATCCTCAGTATGTATTGAAGAAGAGACATATGAAGATGATAGTCTCCAAGTGCTGGCAGAAGACTAGAAATTACTAAATAAGTGTCCTATGTTTTCATTAAATTGTTTTGGTGTAGATGACACTGAAAACCACCACTCATATTATGCAGCATCTGCTCTTTTAAGTCTCTCTAAATAAGAGTTATTCATTCTTCTATTTGTAAAAGGTGAATCAGAAAAAAAGTCAAAGTGTCAGAAATGTCAAGATATGAAGCTAAATGATAATTTTTGCATTGGTCAGTGGATTAAATTGGATATAGCTCATACAGAGTCTTCAAGTGAATATTTTTCAGCTTTTTTTTTTCCTCCTAAAGAATTACAATACAATTGGTTTCAGTCACTAAACTTAATATAGTCATACTAGAAATATTCAGGGGTTTATTTTCAGAATCATCCTCCTAGTCTTTTTATAAAAGACTGTATACAAAACCACACATTTACCAGCATGAATATGGACTTTGAAGAAGAATACATAGGCAGCAGAGTTTCTTCTTGCTTTGAAGGAAGAGGTTTTTTTCATTCAGCTGGTATGGCCATTCTCCATTAAACACATGCTTATTTTCCTGTGTTTAATGCTAATTCAAGAAGCTGCCAGGATTCTGAAGCTAATCTTTTAAAGCTAGGTATGTTTACCCAGTTCTTTAAACTGGGACCACCTTTATAATTTCTGCTTGTTTAAATTTTCTGTAAAATATTCATATTCTGATAAGCAGCCTTTTGCAGTAGCTTTTGTTCACTTAACATTCATGTATTAATTAAAAAGGTGCAAGACACTAGGGAAATTAGGGCTATGCTGTGCTATATTCATTTGGCATTGTGCCTCTGTCCTGTCAGGTTTCAATACCCTGTTTGAATGTTGTGATTTGTATGCTGTCGCAGCTAGTATTATCATGAGATGCTAATAAACCACAGATAAACTGATCCATAGTTGATCCACACACTCTATGCCACTGAAAAAAAAAGTGTATACTTAAAAGTGAAACTCTTACAAATATTATTATCAGACAAAAAGAAAGGAGACCTTAAGACTAGATGAAGAAATTTCAGGTTTGCACATTGTCTATGTTTAGCCTGTAACAGGGGCTAAACTGCAGCAGTTGCTCTACCACCTGATGACCTCTCTCCCCAGCTGAGAAGGGGAATCAGTGAAAAAGGGAGAAGCCCTATGGGTTGAAATTTAAATGGATTTAATGAAATACAAAACTAATACAAACGTCAACATAAAGTGCACAAGCTTATACTCAGCCTGGTCTTGGGACCAGCAAAAAAAGCAGGAAACCAAGAAGGAAGAGGCCCAGGAAGAACTCCACTCTTACTAAACCCCCTCCTTTTACAATGAGCATGATTAAGTGGTGTGGGGTACACCTGTGGGTCAGCTTGTCTGCCATGGCTGGGCTGGGGGCTGTTCCTGGGAAACCAGGACACACATGCACTGTTGTGTTTTGTCTGTGCAGTGATTTCAAAATCCTGCATGATGTACAGATGAAATGAGGCAAGAACTAAACAGTGTTGTCAAAAATAAAGCTATGTTTTCTTCCTGTAAAACCAAACCATGTCAAACATGACCTACCTACCTGCCTACCACCAACACTGTTTAAATAATATTGTTCTGTGTTCAGGATCCTCCCCTGTCACACCATAGCACAGGATTTCCATTTAATCTGATTTCACACTGTGTGACAGCCTATGACAGGTTCCATATATTCAAACGCACCAGAAAATATCTGCTTCCTGCCAGACTGCTCAGCAGCCCGCAGATAACCTCGGATACAAATATCAAAACCTTACTGAGGTGTGTACCACCATCTTTTTATCGGAAGGCAAACTGCTTTCCCTGAGGCTCAAACATTCAGCAGCATAAGCGTTTTGCTTTTGGAAGCTGAGGTGTCTCTGAACATGCACAGTCTGCTCTTTTAAAGCAGGACATGACTCTGGTTTGGCTGACTCACTCCATTGTTGGACTGTGCACCCCTCAGGATCACACAGTGGTGAGTCAGTCATTTGTCAACAGGAGAGAAAAAGACCCATCCGAATAGACACAACCAACAGGCTTCATTTTTGTAACCAAAGCCCCAGAGAAACCATGCAAAAGGAGCATCATTATTTATCGAACAAAACTCACAGTGTGACCTTTCCTGTACAACCACGGCCATGCCTGCAGCTGGCCTTAGCCACTGGTGAACTGAGAACTCACTTGCAGCTCGAGAAAAGATGGTAACACAGGTTTGGGATCCTCCCTTTGGGAGAAGGGCTGAACTATGTGTAGTGCCCGCTGTCCGTTTCCTTCTGAGGGACTGCAGCATCAGCATTCAAACTAAGCCATTTCCAAGGACAGAGACATGTTTTTAGGTATATTTCAGAAGCATAAGAAGTCAGTAAAATGTGCTGGGTTTGCAGGCCTGAGCACTGAAGCAGCATAGGATACCTTACAGTAGAGGCCTATATACTTCCTTACAAGCAGAATCAGTCTGAGGAGGCTTTAAAAAACATTGCATAGAAAAGATTTTTGCAAACACGAAGCTAATGAGACTTCTTGGTATTATGTCAGACGTATAATGTTTCAGTGAATTGTTTTTTGGCAGCAGTGGTTTGGTTTTCCTGGGCTCAGGGCCCAGTTTCTGTTTAATTTTCTGTAAGGTTTCATAGCAGCCTACAGATAACCACCTATCTCACTGTAGGTATTGGTTAGAATTTAAACACACTCAGCAGATGTTGGATGGACAAGCATTGCCTGCTTATAGCATCTTCCTCAGAAAAATCTCTTCTTCAAACTGATGGGAATTTTGCCTATGGAAGAACTGATAAGGTTATGCATCAAAACAACTAGACAGAATACAAATTAAAAAGGTGAACGTCACATATTACAGGCACACTGACTCATCGTTACAACTTTGGGCCTAAATCCTGTCCCAGTTCTGATCAATTTTGTATACCTGCAGTGACCTCCAAGCTTTATTAGGTGTGAAGTGAGACACCAACATGAATAGGTTCTTTCCAAGAATGCCAGCAGTCTTCTAGGTGCTCTCACTTCTGAACACCTTGTTCAAGGCAAAGGCTCTTGAAGGGAAGTTTTCTGAGGCACCTCAGTTCCCAGCTCAATTCACAGATGTACAAGCTCACATCCAAATGGACTCCACCTGCTTTTATCCAGGGTGATTTCTAAGCTAATGAGCCTCCCAGAGATAATAAGCTCTTGGCAGAAAAGTTGGACTTCATGTGCAATCAGCCTTAGGGCCAGCTCCCACTGCCCTCCCCACCTTCAGCATTACCTTGTGTGACACAAGCCTGAATGTTCTCTGTGTTTGCACACCACGACAAATCTACGCATTTCTATTTAGCTGCAGCACTGTATGTAGCTTAAGGCAGCAAAACTGAAAGCTCTACACTCAGTTCTACACCTCCTTGAAAACTGGGCCCATTATTTACATTAAAAGGTAAATATATACCTCAATAGTGCTCTTATATACACACATAGTCATCTTGTTCTAGAGGCCTATTGATTCTCCAAAGGGTAGAGTGTACAATTAAAGGTGAGTGAGCAATGAAAATAACCTGTCAGGCATTCAAATGACTGTTTACTGTAGCTGTATAGGTCTTGTGCTTGCCTTCTGTGAAAGGTATATTTTTGAAATTTTCTTTCTAGAAAAAGTTAATGGAATGGCATACATTTTATTGTTCCTGGCAAGCAAAACGTGTAAGTTTTTTGCAAGCAGTATTTGTATATGCATTCAGTCACAGAGCAGAAACTACTTTGTGTTACATTTTTGATAAGTGCAAGAAAGTAATATAATTCCCAGTTAGAGAACATTAAGAAAAGATTTTTAATGGACACACGGATGCAACTATGACATGGATGCAATTGAAGGCTTTTTTTATTTGCTTATGGTTATTTCCAGAAAAGGGGAAAAGCTGCTACATGTATGTATCTATTCAAACCGTGATGACACAACTAATTCTAAATCACTTATCTGGCTGTGACTTTGGATTTTTGCATTACAAGGGTTTACTCATCACTTCCTTTCCCCTCTGCCTACCATGTCTCTTCATTTGTTTTGTATTATACCTCAGTGACTGCTTTGTATAGGACTTGTTTGAATTAGGCACCATCTATTTCGGTGTTGAGTCTCTGTTATAAGTATTAGATTGCTTAGTTTTGGCCAGTAATGTCCCCTAGTAATCAAACACATCATCACTTTATTATGCACAAGTACCTTTGTTACAGCTTTTTAGAGCATCTGTGTTGTCCTAATCTCTGATTTCCCTTTTCTACTAATGAAAGTTACAGCATTTTTATATTATAATAACGGAGTACCCTGGTGAAAATTAACAAGGAAGAATACTTATTTGTTTTTTCTTGCCCAAAGAGATTGCTAGGACAATTAGGAGTGTATAAAGACACTGTTCTCTCTTCTGCACTGACTTTCATTATGCAAAGTCACCTTTAAGTTACACAGCAGAAAAGAAAATCTTTAAATGAAAACATCTGAGCTTCAGTATCTCTTGCTTTGAAATGTCTTCAGTTCAGACTTTGCATATTTCTGTGGCAGTAGGAGATCATTATCCTGGAGCTGCAGTCTAATCCAGAGGCTCTGTCTTGATATAGCTATCTCAGATTTTTTTTTAAATAAAACCAACCAAAAAAACCCCAGAAGCTATTCAGTCCCTTGAATCAGATCTATAAGGCTATCTAAAAATGCAATAAAAGATACTTCTATTAATCACAATACTTCTATTAATCAAAACCTTCCCAAGTTTGTTACTTTGTTACATCATCAAATGGTAGGCAGATAAAAATTAGAGCTGTGAGCGATAGAAAACATTGAGTCACTAGCAACCAAAAGTCATTAAGCACAACATTCCCTTTATAATGTACAGACATCCAGATAATTGACCTCACCATTACAATTAATTCTAATTATCCCAATTCTTGACAGCCTTGATGAAGAAAACAGAGAATGAATTACATGTTGAGTGTACCACACGTCACTGTAGACACACACTGGCACAAATCATTCTTTGATGTATTTTCCTTGCTGATATGGTCCTGTACTTGTCCTATTGAATGGACTTCTATTTCTATTGCACTTCTACAAATCAATTAAAATTCAATTAAAAATAAAAATAGAACTGCAAAAACTCAACATCCTGCTAGCTGGAAGGTTTGTTGGATGTTTTTCCCCTTCTCATTTCAAAACCTTAGATAAATTCAATTGGTAAAATTTCCTGGGGGGAGGACTAAAATAGCCTAAGTTATTTTTGTGAAAACTTATGTACTCTCAAATTAAGCTTCACAGACTGTGCTTAATGTGACAGGCCAGTAAAAAAAAAAAAAAAAAAAAGTCTATTTTTTACTGATTTACTTGGTACTCTAACCATAAGCAGTTCCATTTTAAAAATGTAGAAATGGAGGTAAACATCAGAAACATGAAAAATAGTTAGGTTCTTTATCAGGCACTTTCAGGATTTATGACTCAGAGATTGGAGGTATGGGATGGATTTTTTCTGCTCTATGGAGATTTTATTTGGTTTTGTCCCTTCTAACATTAAGGGAAAATAAACAATGTCTGCTATTGAATGCACAAAAAAGTTTAGTTCTTGACTTCAAATGGAATACTTCATCCCAGATTACATACTCTTCACTTTTATGCTGTTTGGTATAAAAACATGTTTAAGTAAAAGAAATATCCTGATCTAGTTATTCATAGTCTAACAGCCATTCTAGGATATCTTGGTGAGGTCTAAATTTTGTAACATATAAGACTTATCCCTTCGTATACCATCTCAAATGAAAATCCATACAATGCTGTCTGTAATTGTGTGATTATAATCTGAAGTAGAGCAAAACAGTTATTTTTTCTTACAGTTCAGCTTGATTATTGTCATTTAATTAATCAAAAAACTTCCACACTGGCATTTAACTGAACTTTATTGTTGGTGGATTTGTTTTTATCTTACATCCTTTTGCACTAGGACTAAAACATTTAGGAAGTCAACATTATTAACTTTGCTCTGTAGCATCTGTTTTGAGGCAGAAAACCAGACTTCCACAGCTGTGAATATAGCACCTTCCTCCAGAGCTAAATTCACATAACAAAAGTAACTTAAAATAAATTATGAAGTCAACAATTTCTATGAGGAAATATAAAAACTTTTCCTAGCAGTTACGTAGTAATGGACATGAACAAGGAAGAGACAGCTCTGGCTGGTTTCTGTACTTAGATATCTCAGTTTGTATTTTGATTTACACTGAAGATTTTCCTTCAGAGGTGAAGTAGACATGTTACTGCTGAATCCAGTGAAGTTGTTCCTATTGCTGCACTGTCAGTTCAGCTCCACATAATGTTTACAACATGTCTCTGGTTTTACTGGGGATAGTAAAGAGCCTTTGGTGGTTGTGTTGTGCCACATGCTTAACGAGGAAAGATGACTTAAACAGAGGATGTACATCAACACGTTGAATTTTACCTGTTTCTGGGCTATAGACTAGTTGTCCAAAACTTTAAAAGCATTAGTGTGATGATTATGTCTATTGATGATGTAATGGAAGAATTGACTGACTCCTCCTCCAAAAGAAACCCTCCTAAGCTAAAGACAGAAAATCACTGCTTTATAAAGCAAAAAATAAAACAAGAGCAAATTATATTTTCTCCTGACATCCTTGTTTCCCTGAATAAAAACGCTGACCGGATGGTCCCCAGAATTAGGGCATATGTCATTTGAGTAGTGATCTCATTAATTTTAAGTCTGAAAAAGGTAGGTAATTAAAGTGACCTCACCACACAGGAATGCCAATGCAGTCCAAGAACCACAGTACTGGAACAGAGTCAGAAAAGTGATGCATAAGGTCTTGATCATTTTTAAGGTCTTTTAGATGGTCCCTTGTATTTTTAGAGCTTCCAATTGATTTCAATGAGATTTATCATGGAGTAAGGATCTATAAAATACAGTTATCACTATCACAGTCTAGATACTGTAGATTAAAGCCTGACTTTGACTAGACCTGCACAAATGCTCACAGATGAGAAACTGAGTGCAGTGACACTCTGCCTCCTTCTCTCACCTTTTCCAGCTGGGGACCCTGTGCAAGACCATGCCATAGAAACAGTCTTCATTTCCTGGTTTAGCAATTAGAAAGAGCTGATCAGAAGATAAGGATCAGTCTCTTTCAGTCAGCAAGTGGTGACCATCTGCAGATATGGGGAGTAGAAAAGTAGAACACTTGTCAACAAGGTGATTTTTAAAATATTTATGTTTGAAAAGTGTTATTGTCTTACGTAAAAAACTAGGAAAGTCATTTTGAAATGTATAAACACAAGCATTATGTCAAGTAACACCAGCCTTGATCTTGTTTTCATGTGCAGTAATAAACACTGATTCACCTTCTCAGTTGTGGAGTGCTCATCCGGTGATAGAGCAACTGCTACAGTTTAGCCTTGGATATGGGCTAAGCATAGACAGACATGTAGTAGTACTGTGGGCATCTGGCACAGGAAGAACAAGTCAAATATTTTCAGGAGTTGGATTTAAAGACCAGGAGACCTGGAAGAAGTCTGCTCAGACCATCAGTTAGCTACGTCTAAAAGACTTTTAATCAAAGCCATGCCAAGAAATCAGTACCAGAAAATAAGGAAATGTCAGCCACCTGAAAAAAGGAAGAAAAACAAACACTAAGTCAAACTGAAGATGAAGCACTGTTTTCTTCAGTCCATATGCACAGAAACTATAGATGCCCAGAAGGAAATATATTAGAAATTCTGATAGAAATATTACTTGTGATAGCACATGACATGCCTGGTTTGATGATTATTTATTTAGGATTCTAGATAGGCACTATTTTACACAAAAGAAAAATAACATAATTTGGAATATTTATAAAAACATGTAAATGAATAATTCACCTCAGTCCACCAGGTTTAGCAGTATCTGCTTACCTGAAAAAGAACAGAGGTAAGAAAATATCAAAACTTAATGATTTTATGTAGTTTCTTCCATAATTCAGTCTACTTTTTCTTCACTGTCAAAAGAAATATGTACTAGATTCTTGAAAAGAAATGATGAAGCAAGTGATTTCCCAAGATTTTTGTGGGGCTTTGACATACAGATTGTGATCTCCAATTTCAATAACAAGTTGCTGCAGTAAGTGAAATCACAGTACCTGTATTAGGCCATCCAGTGTGAGGATGATTTATGATACCTGTCTAGCCAGAAACCACTGAAGTATTTTGCTGGAAATGCAGCCAAGCTCAATATATTTCCACTGTTAAAAAACACGGTTAAAGGTCTTTGCGTGCTCATGTATTCCGTCTTTAGTGTTACTGTGATCTTCTTTGCCATAGTGTAAATTGCACTTTCCCATAAAGCAGGACCTTATACATGCTCTCTACTTTTTCCCCATCAGTTTGAGTGTGTCTGCAGCAGTTACCTAGGCAACAGTGAGGATTTTTCCTCCCACTTTTCTAAATTGTCCACATTATTATTAAGAATAAATCTGAGACGTTGTGTGCCCACTAGACAAGGGACTGCATTTTCATATGTGATATGATGGTTCAAGTATGAGTGAAAGTGCAATCCTAAGGCAAGATTAATCCATGCTATATGTTCTACCAAAGGGAGTTCTCTTTTCCCTACAATCCCAGACCATCATGACTGCACTATAACCTTGAGCAGACTAGAGATGTGCAAACATGTTCATATCTTAAGCACAAATGATAACGCTTTGAACTACTTTGGTCCACTGATTTCCAAGTGTTCTGTAAATACTAATTACAGCCTGACTCTCAGATAGGCAGTGAGCACACTTCTATCTGACAGTTCCTCACTGATTTCAGAGGGATCTTTGCCCAAATAAAAGGAATATATTCAAACCTATTTCCATTATCTGTCTACCAAAGTCAGGAAACTGGGCTTCAAGAAAGTGCGATGTGGTCGCTCTCCGTGAAAGTCAGGACAGCAAATGTGTGTTGCCAAATTCAGTAACATAACCTAACACACCTCTAGATGTATCTATTAGCAGAAATAAGTAGAGTTTGCATGGTATAAGAACCAGATAATGCTTGCACATACTATTAGACAACTTAACCTTTTTGTTTATGTGATTGCTAGGATTTTTTAAGCTTGGGCTTTGAATTTGGAAAGCCTCATCCTAAACACGAAGCCAAATTCCCCTTTACATTTTTGGAATTTAACTGATTGCAGCAGGATTATATTGATAGCTAACAGGAGGATGTAAGCCAGCACCTATGCATTGAAAATAGCTTGAAAGTGCCTATGTAGTTCTGAGGGTTTTGGGAAGCTGGCCAGTAATTGCTAAGCTTTTTATTCCAAGAGGTTTTCTTTTTAAAAATGATGGAAAGGATACAAGCTTTCATGAATTGCTTCCAATGCATAAGGTAAAGGCATTTGTCTCTACATTTAGCAAAGAAAATGCAAGCCTTTCTTTCTCAATCAGTGTTTGCAAATCCTAATCAAGCTGAGAGCAGATTTATAGATGTCATGTCATATTCTTACAAGATTGCACACCAAGGAATAGGCAGACATCTATATTTTCAGTGGGATGATGCACTAGTGCTAAGCACATTAAGTTTGCACAACTGTGGCTAGAAATTTGGCAGAACAATCAAAAATTACATTCTATAAATCACAGAAGGATGAAGGAGCTAGTTCAACCTACTGTAGACAAATAAAGCTCCTTTGATAAGATTTTGTGTGTTGAGCCCAACTCTCAACAGCAAATCACACAGATACCGAGCAAAGTACTGAAATATATATAGATATAGGCGGTGAAATCTAACACTTGGAGCAAAAAAGTAAAGTCAGTAAATAGCTGTAAAATCAAGTTATGATCCATATTTTTAGATAAAATGGACTTTTCAAAACCATTTACTTACATGCTTTGCAAATATTCAAAATCACTCAGGTCAAGAGCTGATAAGTATTCTTATAGAGAGTGCCTTGCATCAGAAGTTCTTGCTCCATCTAACACATTTGCCATTCAGCAGAGCATTTCATCTTTTACATAGTTCATTTGTAAGAGTAGTCCTTCTGATTTGCTAATCACACACTTTGAAGTTACAAATATGACCCATCCTGAGGAACTACTCAGATGTGGCAAGTTGAGCAGATATTTAAGTTTGCTTGTGGTTGAATCTGCATGCTGGTGTTAAGCTGATACATATCATTAAGCAAATCATGCAACAATGGGACCAGATTTCCAAAATAGCTCAACTTTTTTAAGCAAGGACAGAGCTTTAAAGAGATCTCGAGCATTTCCATCGTGAGATTTTGAGTCAGATTATGAAAAATCGTACGGTACAGTAGGACTCTTGTAAAGAACTAACCACTTCAGAGCCGAGCTAGTTGCTAAGATCCTTCTTGCAAATCTGGCACAAAAGTACAGACTGATCACTTCTGAAAATCTGTTCTCTAAGAACAAGCATTCTTTAATCTAACAGAGTAGAATTTATTAAGTTACACTGGGACCTAATACTAGCTCATTTTGCAAACTGTTATCAGGGAAAGGCCATCCTCGCAGCATAATCCAATATGAAAATCACTTGATATGTATAATGTAAAAACTGCATAGATCTATTGTGAATCTGGATCAAACACTCTTTAGAAACATGCACAAACATTTAGGGGAGTATTCTGCAAAATTTTGTAAATGTCCCAAATCAGTAAGTATATTACTGCTTCTAAAAGCTGATTTTGAGTAAATGTTTATAGATAATTTTTTCCATTTGTTTCTCTGCTGTGCTTGCTTCATTTGAAATAACCTCCCTCACAGAATGTAATTTGAGTCAGATGTTGAAATTCCATATATAGTTTCATTTTTGTATTACCATTTCATATTTAGGTTGGTTTGGGAAGTACTTTGGAGACTTTTTGAGTCAATCACTTGACAATGTTTTCACTTGTGCAATATTTGAAACCTCCCTCAGCTGCAATAAGCAAACAAACAAAAAAAGAATAAATACGTTTTTGCTTTCTAAAATTCCTCACCCTTAAACAACTGCTTTGCCCCCTCAGATGTTATTTAAGAGTTTCAGGATATACTGGCACATACTGGAAATATTATTTGAATTCCAACCTCAAATGAAACATAGCCCTTCAAAGGTATAAAAGTCACCCTTGCTGATTATGTCCACACTTGTATTTTCTAAAGGACAGCTGAAATATTTCTCTATCTCAAAAGCAAAAGAAATATGCATCACAAAATATTTCCATTATTAGTTCTGTACTCACAAACCTCCACTTTGATTGTCTATTACTGTTGTTATTGTTTTATTTATTAAACAAGTTTAAAATCTGATGCTGAGTTCAATGATGAATAACTATAGTCACGTGAAAGTACAGAGCAGTCATAAGACTATTACTTAAGGAGAAATATTGTGCGAGGAATGCATTCTTTGACCAAATCCCTTAAGCAGAGCGCTGTATGCATTTCTGCCGTATACTAGCTAGAGTTTTAAATCGTAACTCCCTTCTTGTCTCATGATACACAGGAAAAAAACGTTTCTTTGATTAATAGATAGATAGGGATGCATCTCCATTTTTTAATACACAAAGAGATGTTTCTCTTTTTAAAATATGCTTCTTGCCATTCAGGATCAACAAGCAGAATACCAAGGCAGAAAGGAACAAAAGTATTTTTGAAGTTCATTCATTCATGAGGCAAACTAGGATTGTAGCTACCCTCTGTTCCTCCTTTTTCTTTTAAATACATTTATTGCTGATGAAATGAACCAGAACAAAAACTAGAACTCTGTAGTCACCCACAAGCAATTCAAACTTGACTCCATTGTTCAAACAACGTGCCTCAACCCTGTCCTTAGGGGACTGTCTCTGAGGAAACAGCGTAGATGAAAGCTTCTGTTTCAATCACTGGCCTTTCTGAGGTTGACAATAGCCATAGCAATTTCCTTCCATAAAGTCTGCATCATACAGTTTTATAGAACGATGTTCAAGCAATTCAGCTTCATAATCTTCACCCTGTTTGTCTGCATTATGACTGATGTCTCAAACCACATTTAAACATGGCTCTTAAATCCTGGTGTGAGACCCATCTAAATCATTTGCATCTTACTGCAAGGTGATGACACTGGTTACTGTTCTGGATACATTTCATCTCACTGGTTTCCATTTCAGAGGGTGAGACTTTGGGAATCTCTTCTCATGATGAATTTGTGGGGTACCTAAAGTACAGGGCTACAGGCACCAGGATAACTTGTTTCAACATGGAGTAAAATGCAGTGAGATTAATCCACTCTTCCATATATACCAAAGCAGGAAAAAGAGGACAGAAAGTATGTGCCATTCTTTAGTCACCTTAGAAAGTCCAAGTTGAGGAAATTGCCTTCTAAGCTGGAAAAGTTCAGATTACTTGAAGCTGCTTTTTCTTTGGTGGGGATACTTTTGAAACTCCAAGGTGCTCTGTATTTTGATTCTGTATCTAAGCTCTTAATTTCTATTTCCCTTCATGTCTCTTTTGCAGGAACACAGTCCAGGTAGTTCCCTGTATCTTAGTACTGTCCAAGAAAGATGTTAACAACAAGATACTACTTACTGCCTCCTCACAAACTGAGCATCAGTGATGATCATGTAAGCAACATACATCAACCCGCTGTTTCTCTTGAACATTGTATGTAAAAACACTTTACACTGATAGAGTTTCATATTTAACAGGTTACTCAAAGATCTAGCATAAGCCAAACGCTGAAGCTGTCATATCAGGACCCTCAAGATCCCTTTTTCCTTGGCTTGCTGGACATCCCTGCTACTGAAAACATTCTGAATACACTTTCGTTAGATATAGCCTGTTCAGGTGACAGTTGAGCACTAATGTGTACATACGTGGCATAAGGAGCCAAGACAGTTACGAAGAATGTTATATTCTTGCTTCTAGCCAAGCAGAACAGAGACCTGAATATATTTTTCCAGATTGAGTATCTCCCAGTCTTTCCTCTGAGAGCTGTACATTTGTATGGCATTGGTGTATTGAAGCATGAACCCTGATTGCCAGCTTTCCTCTTGTTGTTCTTCTCCACTCTTTGTGATAGTTCTCTATTGGTAACTTCCTTCCAATTATGCTTTGAGACTCATAATCTCTCCTCAGCAGAGGGGAGATTTTTGTCCATACGGCTAAAATTCCACCTGAAATTGTCTTTCCTAGTTACAAACTGCTGGACTAAGTCTTGCCCTTTTTGTTTAATTTTATAACTAGCTTAGGCAGCTCCCAGTTTTATTCCCCACAGGTCTTATTTACAAGTCTAAAGCTTCTATTCTCTTAGGAGTGAAGAGCATCACATAGGCTATGTACATAATGCACTGCCCATGTAGCAGTATTTGTGTATTTTCACAAACTTGAGATAGGATGACCGACTTTTCTGTAGTGCCACCAGAAGTGTACTTAAAAAACAAAATTATATTGTCATGGAAGGATAATGAAAACAGGTAAAAAATAAAAGAAGGAAATTTTGCATGTTAAGGACTGAAAGTTCCAGCCCTGAGACATTAAAATACCAAAACAGGAACATTAACAAGACATTATTTGCATCCAGTTGACTTTCATAGGAGCCAGGAGGCCGTGTGTGTGGCAAAGGTGATTTCATTTTCTGATTTTTTTTCCTCCAAATGAAAAATATTTAACATTCCTTGTTTAAAAGGAATTGGGGAGGCACTACAAGTTGAAAAGGTCTTAAGTTTCACAAGACAAAAAAACATGTAATTTGAACCTCCTCACACCACTGGATTCCCCATCTCTAAAGGAATTCACACAGAAATGGCCCCAGAAGTCCAGAAGTTTAGGAAAGGAAAAGTAATAATTTCATTCTGAGTAGAAATCTATGTCACATATATGAAATAAATTAGACAAAAAGTGTCAAGACCTCAAATTTGAAGGCAAGACAAAAATCTCCTCACTTCAAAGGGGACAGGAGGCTATTTGTTTTGGCAGAGATGAAATTCAAAGTAGATTACTGCAGACTTATCCACAGTCAGAATAAACCAAACACTAAAAATAATGCAAAAACCAGAAGTGAAGTTCATAATCAGCTAGAGTTGTATGAATTTCAGCCTTTTTTATTATTTCCACATTGGAATGACCTAGGATATATTTTCTATAATCACATTACTGAATAGTAGCTTAAGTTTATTTTTTTCTTTCTAATATTGCAAGTTAGGTCCAAAACTAAGCAATTTAATTTTTTTCAGCAGTGAAAACTGAAAAGTAAGATGTTTGGGAACATACGTACTTTTACACCATCTTTGATTTTAGGAGTGTTTCTGGTGATAAAATTGCAATGGAAGGACATAGATCTACAGATATTTGAATACAAGGTTCTGATTTTGCAGTAAAAGTTGTGTGAGTATAGGTAGCAGTCTTTAGTTTGTTCTGCTTAGCACAAAGCCACATTTGAACAGAACATTTTATGAGGATGTGTAAATACAATGCTGTAAGATAGAAAAAAATATTTATGCCTGATTTAGCAAATTGGCTGGGGAAAACGCTTCACTTAAAAGAATCAAATTAAAATTATTAAACCACATGCACCAATGATGAATGAAGATTCAACTGAGTGATCTTGGCAGGACTGCAAGTGTCCAGTACAATCTGTTACATAGCCATTTGCCATTCATGTTTTATAGGTCAACATAGCATAAGGAATATAGGAGAAGATAACTTTATTAAGCATCAGCCATTCTCCCGTGGAATCATCTGGATTTGTAGGTAAGTTATCAATCCTTGCAACATAGACTGTGAGTTTCAGAAGGGGAATAGGAAAATCAGCATGGAATGAGTCAGCCACAAGTGAACTTAGGTTTAGTTTAGAAAAATATTCACAGCTCAAATACTTGTAACTTAAAAACAACAGAAGCTCCTTTATTTCTTTTAGCAGCCAAAACAGGTGTTGGTTCCCTTCCTATATGCTTCCTACAGTCCATTTTTTTTCTCATGGTGAGGAAAGCTCAGAGTAATCAGAAATTGCAAAGTAGATGAGGGTTTGTTTAACCCAAGCAGTCCCAAGTGATCTAATAATTTTTGAGTGGGGGTGGGAATTAAAACTTAAAATAATGTAGAAAGAAATATTGAAAAGAAAAGGAGTGTAAGAATTTAATCAAACAGATACAAATCAAAAGAGAAGAAAAACAAGAGTCTTAATGTTTGTTCTGTTACTTTGTTCTGATCATACCTCAAATTCAAATCTCACTTTATATTCAAGCTTCGCAATTCAGACTATTTAGAATCATATAATCATAGAATCATTTTGGTTGGAAAAGACCTTTAAGATCATCAAGTCCAACCATTGACTGCCAAGTCCACCACTAATTCTAAAGCAATACTTCATTTTGTTCCCTGAAATATATTACCTATGGTCTCATGTGCACTAAACAGGAAGAGACTAGAGTATAAATGGAACTAGGGTAAAAATTCAGACCTGAGGCCTTTTCTTGTCATTCTGTATGGGTTACCTAATGTTAGCATTTCTTTCTTCTTCAAATATATTGCATCTAGATGTACTGTAATTAATTTTTTCCAAATATGTGATTGCAAATTTATGCTTCTCAGGTGGCTTGAATTTTATCCATGTTCCTGTCTCTAGTCAGAAGAGAGAAAAATACATGCCTAAAAAAGTGATACAAAGGGTTTAAATAAGGAAGTTAGAAAGAAACTTAAGAGCTTGCCAAGAGAAAACATTAAGCTCATGATTTTGGGTAGAATTTTGACACTCTGTAAATTGTTTAAGACTCTTTAGCAGGTGTCACTTTTAGAAATGTTTGATAGTTGAAAAAAAAAAATTAATAAGACATCACAACTTTGTACATATATTTAGTAATTTCTTTGTTATCCAAAAGAAAATATCTCTCGTCCTCTAGAATTAACAGTTTCTCTAAAGCTGCAAAAAGCTTCTTAGTATTACAGCCAAAAACCACATCCTGTAAGTTTCAGAACATGTGATAGATGACTGTTAATAAACTGGAAAGCACTGAAATACAGATTAAACTGTAGCTAAAATACAGTGTTAACAATAACAATTGGAGCCATAATTGGAGGAAGCAGGTAAAATACTTGGAAGTATCAGAAAGTGAGAAGCGGGGAAAATCTATAAATTATTTCTAATCTTGTACTAGGTGTTGCATGTATCTGTTGCTGGTGTTGGAAGAACACGGTGAAATACTAATTTTATAAAGAAAGCAATGCAAACACACATATTGATCTTTCTATGTTACTAGAATTTTAAGTCTATAATTCAAAAGAAATTGATGTCTGAGCCCAAACAGCATCCTGAATTTACAGTGCAGGAGAAATAAATCTTTAGGCTCTCTCATGTCTCGTTATCTGTGATAGTATGTTCTGCCTATGATAGGTTCCTCTTGCATCATGATGTTTGAAAGACAAAACTCCCAAAGACCAAGAATTTCACTGGAGTACAATACCATGGTGTGCAGGGAAAAAGCAAATTAAAGGAAAAGGATCTTCATACAGATATTGAGGCACAGATATTAAATACACCTCTTAAGGTACATCTGCAGGAACGTAGAGAGATGCATGCTTGCCAGTCTGCACAACACCTGGATGGGAGTCAACATAGCTTCATGGCTTTTGGTGTAGTGATAAACTAGTTCTCAGCAAGCCCTGACACGCTTTTCGAACTAGACCTGGCAGGAGCAGGGCATGCAGAGCTTGTTCATTTCCATCTGTGCCTGTGTCTTCATAGGCACTTCTCTCTACCTTCTTCTGAAATCAGTAAGACTAAAGCATCCCTGAGTGCCTGCTGGATTTCAGCACCCAGTCAGAGGACTCACTAATCCCAAAAGCAATGTATGAGCAAAAACCAGGAAAATAGCCATAAGAACCAAGTTTTAAAGAGATGTTACCTTTCTATCCAAAGCAGCATTGTTAACTCAACAGTTTTTGGCAACCTATCTCTAGCCTTGGCAAGGAGGCTTTATACTGACAGCTTCAGCTTACATGAACCTCACGTACCTGCCAAAAGCTTTAAGCAAAGACATAGATTTGCACTGCTTTAAATATAATATGTAACTCTAGGATTTTACATATATTTTCTTAGTTTATGTGAATCCAAAAAAGAGAAGAAGAAAAGAAAATTATATCAAGCCAAATAAAAAAAGGAACAGTGGGAGACTCCAGTATTTTCTGAGGTCAGACTGAGCCCCCAGAAGATTTTTACCTGTCTTTTTTTCTCACGCATAAATTTGTGAGACACCCTTAAAATTCTTCCCAATACAAACTTTTCCAACTCAGATCAGAAAACAGGATATCATTTTCAGAAATTTTTCATATTTGCTTCATTTCTTCTCCAGGATAAGACACTGCTAGAAATGTTTTCTCTCCCTCCAAAGGAGAAGATGCAAGAGAAGAGCAGCAGAGTCTACAGGCCCATGACTGCTCCCAAGGGAAAAAGGACAGTCCAAAATGTTGTGAGACTTCAGGTAGCGAGAGGACAAAGCTAAAAATCCAATAGCCAAAAAAAAAATGAGCCTATTTCACATTAGCTCATTAGCTGTGAGGTATCCTGTTGTGAACAGAAAGACTGACTGTACCTTTCCTAACCTGGGGTGGAGTGACAGCTGCTATATGCCCTGTGAAAGATAGGAGGTTGAGAATGAGCTCCTTCTTCTTGTCCTGTTCAAGAGGCAGAGGACTGGCTAGTGATGACCAGGATACCAGCTTGAATATGACTATGCCAATGACCGTGTGTACTCACAAATTGGCAGAGGGAGAAGACTGCGGTTAAGTCTTTACTACACAGCAAGCATGGTGCCAAAATACCAGCTAACTGCAAAGCCTAAAGCAACACTGCTACAGCCATACTATTCTCAGGACCAGAGTGGCTACCTTTATATAGCCCTCTGTTACACTCTGGAAAGGTGCCTACATGGACATGATGAAAGTACCTGAGCTAATCAGTTTGAATTTCAGCTTAGATATACTGGTTTGCTACAAGTGTTCTTACAGCTTTCTCCCAGTCAATGTATCCCTAGTACTCTGTCCCTTGAATGTTTGAATAAAAGGGAGAAGAGGACAATAGGTTCTTCTTCTCAGAATAAATTTTCTCACAGGTTTACTGTAGAAAAAAGGTCTTTCTTGTTGAAAGCTACAGCATGTTGCTAACATACTTCCTTAAAGCAGTTTTATCATATTGTTTTTAAACATTTCAGGTAGTTTTCCCTTTGCCAGAGACTGCAACAGAATGAAAATGTAATCATCATTCAGTTGTTAGTCTCCAAAACAAAAGAGATTTCTGAAGTTTATAATTCACAAATTTCAAAGTTCATAATAATAAAGGCTAATTTTGGTTGCTGCAGAAATAGAATGAACTTTTCACATTTTCAAAAAAGCCTCCAATTTTATGAGGAACTGTCCAAAAGCAGCAGGTTCCTTAAAAACAGTAGAGCTGAATGCCTACAACTCTAACAGAGAAGCAGAAGTAAAATCAGCTGATGCTTATCTGTCCCACAAGCAGCTCTCATCACATGCTTATTTCCACTTTTTTAAATGAAGAGAAATGCAAATTAGTTCTTTTAAAGCATGATTATCACTTCATCTATTACAAGGTAAAATTTCCCTCCCTCTATACTGTAGCTTAGTTACTTTAATAGGAGTCAGAGTTGATTTTTTTTTTTTTTTAACTGGGAAGAGAAATTATCTCAAATGACTTTGTTTTGTGGTATAGGTCAATTTCTGGAACATGCAAATGTCAGACACAAGCACATTTTTTGTCACTGCCTCTGCTTTAGTAGCATACATTTCTTCACAATTCACATCTATATCTACTAATTATGATAATTAAAGACTTGAACTAACCTCTACCTCTACCCAATCAACATTCCTTACCAAAACAAAGTTCACTGACCCATAGCAGATGCAGATCTTCAAGGAAGAGTTCATTTCATTTGCTGTTAACTGCCTAAATATTAGAGGCCTCATTTGAGCTCCACATTCAAACTCCTAAGGTCTCTCTCATCACTGGAAGATGGAGAGCAATTCAGACCATCTTAAAATAGGTAGACTGAGTCTTCTTTCAGAAGTGTTTTCTTTCCTTGCCTAGGGAGGGATCACAGTCAACAAACCGAGACTGAAATATACACAGAATTTCTAAAGGGTATGTTAACAAGTAGTTCCCACTGAAAATACAGCTTTCAGACTGTTACCCCAGGAGATTCTTATGAATAAGCCAGTCACTTTTGCGTGTACTTAACACAGCATTGTGTAAATATAATTTGCCTATTGTTTTACTGAACTACTTCGGTGTATGGCTGGGCAAACAGTTCAGGTAGAGAGAGCAATGCCCACCTGAACACAACAAATGCAAATACTATACTTCAAACTGAAGTTGAACACTTACCTGTTTAGCTCCTTCCAGATAAAACCACAGCAATCATGGGGAGAAAAGAGCTTTAACATGCAGTGCAACACAAAGAACCACAGGAATCCTCTAAAGCTACTTAAAATTCTTTCAAAATGAAAAAATCTGTTTGAAGAAAATACCTCCTGAAATATTTCTAAAGCTCTTCAGATATTTTTTGTTATACTCCATACAGTCTTACCTAAGTTCAAGAAACCTCTGATAGAAGTCTACAACTATAAACAAGGGTACTGTAGATGAATCCAGGTAGGGAATACTACCTTTTCATCAGAGTGCAATAAGATGCCTGGAAAAAAAAGAAAGATTTCAGATAACAGCTGCAAATTGTATGAGGCAGCCACACACAGGGGGAAATACAAGAGTAATTGCTAGAGGAGTGTATGTCCATGTTAAAGAATGTCTCAACTAGTGCAGCTTCTTTGATTTTATTGAAAACTCTGTTGTTACAGGGCATGGTTCTACTCTGGCAAGCAACAGCAAAGAAATCATACTGCTTAGCTCCAAGATTATTATTTGCTTTTCTTTTCAATTTTCTACAAAACTAAAAAATGTATTTCATATACAGATAAAAATGTAGGTTGTCGACATGAGGGAGCTGAAGGTTTCTGGTAGGAGAACATATATTAAGCACTCAGCCCCTTTTAAATGTCCTGGAACACTGAAACACTTACTACCAACACAACTAGCATGACATTAAGATAACATTTTAATCAGAGATGATTTTGATTTGGCTTGCTGAAGCTACTGCTAACGTTTCAAAATTCTTCAAACCAACAACATTAATGAAGAGAGTAGTCTTAATTTTGAACATGACAAAAATAACTCTGCTTGGTGGGGAGCAGCAGTGAGGCTGACAGGACATGATGAGGTTATATGCACAACTATTCTGCTTTTAACAACAGGTGTATGAGTTTGGATGCAATAGCTAAACCACGATTTCCAAGCAAACTTCAGGTTTGGACATTACAAAATGTGATTTGTTCATTTATTCACAAAGCAAAGAAATTACTTCTCACAGCTAAAAGAGAATGATACATTATCTTTTGAAGCCTGTACATAAATTGTACAGTTTCATATCATGTATGAATTTCAGTGAAGCTTCTACAGTCCACTAGACTACCATTTTACATTTCAAGTGCTTTTCTGCACTAGTATCATTGCATTGATTACCGGGTTTCTGAAAGAAGAAAGGGATCTTTGAGGAGAAACAAAAGTACATTCATAAACCTTCATAATATTACATGCTATTGGAAGCTGTATTCTCATTTTATCTAGACTTAATGTGGTGTTTCTGAGCAAAGAAAATAAAAATAAAATCTTTAGACACAGCCTAAAAAGTTTACAAACAGAAAAGATCTTAGAGAAGACACTTGGCTGAACAGAGTTTAAAATTAAATAATACTTACAAAGAGAGCTATTACACTTGCTACTCTGATTTTGGCAAGGATCTGTTGGATTTCTGAGAGAATCTCAGGAATATGGCCTCTATTTCAAAGGAATATTTTTCATTTTTCTTTTAGCAATCTAACAAATGGTGTCTCTCAGCTACTGCCAGAATCGTTACATATCCTCCTGAAACTACATGATCTCATGGTAAAGAGTTTAGATTTGGCACAAAAAGCATACAGACCTCGTGGTTCTGGTCCCTGTTCTGTCACTGTGTTTTATTCAATGACTCCTTCACATACACAAGCCATCCTTCCATCCAGAAGCATAAACCAGGACTGGATCAGTGGTTGCTCTTTTAATCAGTGAACTGGTCATTATAAATCCTGTTTTGGTCATCTAAGTTTTGCCAGTCACCAGCAAGTGACTTTAAAAGCCAGATGTGGCAATAATGAGAATCACTTCAGTTAAATTACAGATCATACTTAGATTACTCATATAAACTAGCTATAAACTAAATTACCATTTCATAATCTTGGCCAGAATGAAAAAAAAAGTAGATTCATCAAAGTCATAGTGAAAATATTAGTAAGAGCAGAAACAGGCTAGTACCCTGATGATTCAGTTATCTTTTCTCCCAGCAATGGTGTTTGTTTTAACTGTCACAAGGCACAGCAAATAAGAGACAAAACTCCAAGTACCTGGAAAACAAAAACTAGTCTGGTCTTATCATTTGCTGTTTTACAAGAGGTCTGCTTGATACCTCTTTCATGATCCACTAATGACCATTTCTGTGTAAAGGTCAAACAAGAGAAAAGCCTTGTAGAATCTGTGTTTTAACCAGCAGTTTCCCCTCCAGAATAGAACTTGTTCGGAACCTATCAAAGAAATGAACATCCTTGTTAAGAGCTCCTTTTTTTGCTGTCCAAATATCAAAACCAGAATCTATCTCACTTTTATGTTGTCCTAATAGGCTCACTGCAAATTTGAAAAATATTCACAGGTATAGCTGCAAACAGATCAAGCTGTCAGAATGTTCTGGACTTGCCATGAATGCCCAGGTTGTTTGCTCATACTTAGCAAGGCAGTTGTTATACCTACGAACAGGCACTAAGGGGAATCTAGAGCCAGAACTTGAGTGTGCCTGTACAAACCTGCCCTTCTAGTCCCATAAAGTTGGCAAAAAAAAAAAGACAATAGCTTCTCTTAGGAAATACATGATTTATAAACCACAGAATCTCTCACAGAGCCAGAAGTTTTAACACAAGTATTAAAAGTGTCACTGACATATTTTCTCTGCCAGGAAAAACATTCAACAGTATGTCCTAGTCTGATTAATTTTGAGTACTCCTACACTTCATAGTCTTCAGATTTTGTTGTCTGATAAAGAAGTAAATTAGTCAGATTTTTATTGATACAATATTGTTCGATCTTTATAGAGCAGAGCAGATGGTTTGGAAGGTACCTATCCATGGCAAAGATAATTATTTGGATTAATTATTCCTCTTATTCCTGGTTGTGAGGCTTTGAAATCATGAATGGATTGAAAATACATTTTTGGCCAACAATTTACAGCACCTTTTGGCATTCCACCTCTTGATTGTGTGAGCAGAAAAAAAATATTAAAGGATAGATGCTTTTTTAACAGCAGTGAGTGTAAGACAAAAAGAGACACGTGATTGATTTCCATTCATACTAGTGCCTCTATATCACTTTCAGTGCAGCACCAAGCTGACAGGTCCAGCCACAGCTTTCTCCCAGGAGTCTGTCAGCCTTTCTCTCAGGATTGGGCTACTGACATTATGAACTATTCTGATGATCCTCTTTGATCATCTGGTCATGTAATGGGCAAGTACCTTAGAGGCCTTACTCAGATAAGGAACTGGCTGTGAGAGGCACCTTCTGCAGGTCAAGAAAGTCTCACATACACTAATGACACAGCAGGGGGAAAACTACTAGGGAACTCTTTTCAAGAGTCTTTGAGGTTCCTATGTATTTATATCACCTTGGGAAAAGTAGGAGGTCTTCTTGCCTGAGATGTAGCACAGTGTGTGACTCCAGAGAAGTGAAAGGGAACTTACTTGTTCAAATAAAGTCAGCGGTCATATTGCTATTGTTCTCTCCAAGCCATTCTTTGATGTTTTCATGGCACAAAACCACAAAGAATAAACTGACAGTCTTCTCAAACTGAACAAGCTGCTACATTGTCTTTCAGAGAAGGCTCTGAAGAGCATATGTGTCAGAAATAATCATTTTATATGTTTCACTTTGCCTTAGTTGTCAAAAAGATAATTCCTCAAAAATAAGACTTTAGTTTGGTTTTGGAATAAATAAACTTGAAAAAAAAAATCTTTTTCCAATACAGACAAGTTGATCAAGAGGTACAACAGAGAAAAAAATTTACTAGTTGAAAATCATACCAATGTGCTTAGAGGTCATAGAATTGAATTAAATCATGCGAAGTAGTATTTACAAATACCTCACACTTACAAAAAAACCCCCAGAAGTTATAGTTCTTTTTAGTCCAAAAATCTTCTACATTGAAATCTGCTAAATAAGCTTCTGTGTTAATTTAACATTTAGTGTTTGTTTATATAGTTCCTATCGAGAAAGAAAGAATCCTGTGCACTAATATAGTCCCGTATTAGTTTTTTATTTATTTTCTTAAAATTTCCGTGTTTTTAAGGACGACTACATGTAGGGCAATAAGTTCAATGGTCAAATATAGCTGTGAAACTTTGCTGGGGCTGTCTCCTATTCCCCTCACAAAAGAATTACTTCAACTTATACCATTCTTTTCTATAGATTTCTTCTGAAATCATGTCAATTAAAGATTTGACAACCAGACTTCTGTGATATATGATTTGTAAACTGTGTAACTCTTTCAAGAAAAACCACGTAAAACTAATTCTAGTTCAAAAAGTGAGCCAACACCTATCGACTCTCTAAGAGAAGAAATAGGGGTTTGTATTTCTGCACATTGGATCACCATCTCACTTCTGCTTAATTGGATGGCAGTATTGCCATCCAAAAGACTGGACACTGACTATTTCTGATTAACAGAACTTTTCTACAAAAAAGATGATACTGATAATCTAGACTGACATTCCTAATTACTTCCAATAAGACAAATTTGGGAGTGAAGTTATTCAGGGAAATGCCCATTAACAATTGTTTTCAAAGTTAAGAACCTCAGAATTTAACCTATTAGTGATGGAGGTCATGCTTGGAGAGAATTATATGAAGAGATACCATGAAATTTTAATCATGTAGTACATCTTAAGGCAGATCTAGTCTAAAGTATAAGTAATTCTACTAAAATAGTGACACTGCACCTACATTAAATTGTGTTAAAACGGGGTAGCCATCCGATCCTTAACCTGCTGATAGATCTTTCTCTTAATGGCATTTCTGTAACATTCATGTTGCTTCTAGAGTAATGTTATCTCTGGTGAAACTGTGCGAGCAATTGTTAGAGAAACAGGTGTTAATGTCATAAATCATAAGCTACTGATGTCTAAGAACTCAAGATAAAGTTTTCAGCAAGAGCATGGATCAAATGTATGATATGGCTTCAAGTTGTATTTAATGGGGATTTTCAAAAAAAAAAAAAAGCTTGCTATGTGACTCTTTTCCTGCATCATGTGAGCTTTGGTCTAGGGGCATTGATCTGATTTTTTCAAAGAAGATGTCCTTGTGAACATCTCTTCTCAGGGAAACTGAACACATCTTCCACACTTTTGGTAAACAAGGCAAACACTTTTGGTAAACCCAGAGGCAAAGTTAAGAGACTAGACATTACTGAGTTGCTTAACAAGAAGCCAGAGATCTTCAATACAGCAATATCTGTGACTTTTCTACAAAAAAAAGGACAACGGAAATATTCGAACAAGCCCCAGAGGGGGAAAATGTAGTGATTTATGTAAGCCAGCATTCATTTGAAGACAGGAAGAAAAGATTCATTTGAAGAAGGAAGGAAAAGTGACTGAGCTATACAACTCTGATAATCTCAGAAGACCTAAACAGAAAAATAACTAAATAACTGAATTAAAATAAAATAAAATAAAATAAAATAAAATAAAATAAAATAAAATAAAATAAAATAAAAATTGGCAGAAAATGTACAGATTAACATAACTGCACAAAGTCTGTGTTAAATGTTGCACATACTAGATTATGAGACAAGAGAAATTTATGCGCAGTATTGTACATCTTGATGATAAATAACAGCTTGTTTAAGTTTTATTTCCATTGCCTATGGAGGCAGTTTTATAATCCTTTCAGCTTCATTATTGACTCAATACTCACAGTTCAGACATTTGATCTCCTATGACGTATTGCTGTCATGTGCTTTGATAAGTGACATTACAAAGAACATAAGAATGAAGTTCATCATAGAGTTTGTAGATTATTTTTAAAAATTAATTAATTAATTTTAAAAATCTTATTTTGACACATGCAAAATGGTATAAAAAAATCTGAAACCCTTACCCAAGCCTTTTAAATCCCTATGCTATGTTCACTTCTCTAGTATATTTGACTTATTTGAAAATATTCTCATTCCCATGAAAACACAAAGTATATGAAGCATAAGAAAGTGCTGAATAGAACAGGGAGAAGGCAACATTTGTTTTCCTGTCCTTGGACTATTTCCTCTAAATACCCAAGTATTATAGTGGTGCATCTGGGAGAGGGAAAGGGAGTTTTTATTGTTAATTTTGTTTCCATACTCTTAGAGCTTGCTTAGAAATAAACAATTACATTATTGAAATATCTCAGAAAATTTCCAGAATAATTGTTTTTCCAGTATCATTGGTTTTGCCTAGAAATAAAGTTCATAAAATTTTTCAAATTCAAAATTTTTATGTCTCCCTGTCCCAACAAAAAAGAAGTTCCTCCACGCCTGAAAATACTTGTCTAAAAAAAAGCAAGAAAGCAGAATAGTTTGATTAGATACCTAGAAATATCAACAGAAGAGCCTTGATAATACCGCACAGAATTATAAAAATACCCTCTTTCATAAGCCAAATTCTAACCAAAGTTGTTTCCACTTTTTACATCAAGGCATTTGTAATTTACAGAAAAGAACGTCAAACAAATTTTGGCTATTACAGTGAAAGTTTAAAGATCACATCTTCAAGAAATACATATAAATTATATGCAGCTCAGCTGACTTCAAATGGGCCATGCCAATATCTGCATTGCAACGATGCAAACTCTAGTCAAGTTGAGCTATGAGAATCCACACTGCCTCACCCATTTCCTGCAGGGCCATCTCTTTGCTGCTCCTGAACACACACCACTTCCCATCCACACTGGAAAAGTAGAACATGTATTATTTGACTTGAGACAATTCCTACCCTCACTGAAAAAACTTTGTGAGACCATGATTTCAACTTGTTAGCACTGCTTAGTTTTCTGCCTAGGTAGACTGCCATACTGAGCACTGTGCTCACTGGCTGTCACTGTGTTGGATCCCAGAATTAAACAGACCATCCGATAAAATGGCAAAGCCTATTACGCATTTCTTTGCACTGCATCGTAGGCTCCTCATCTGCCTGTTTCTTATTTTTAATACACCTTCCACTGTATCCATGGAACCTCCCAGACAACAAATAAAGACTGTCCTGTGAACAGCATCCATCATGTTTTCTAACCTACATAATAAATACAGCTGCCTGCAGGATTTGCCCGTACAATATAAAAGGTAAACAACTGAATAAGAAGACTGAACGGACATTGACAGTCAAAGATCATCTGAAAGCTATAGATGACTTGACCTGGGCATCACCAAGAAGTTCTTGGAAACTGCTCAGGAAACAGGCACTTCTGCTCCTTTCTGAGTAGGTACCACCATCTCCTCTCTCTTAACCCTTACCGTATTTAGCCAGCTCTGCTGCAGCCTGGTTTAAATTCTCATCCATGACCTAAACCTGAATCCTGTTTGAGATCATTCTAGCTGAGCAATTGAGGTTTCCAAGGCTACACACTGTCCATAAGAAAATACATGGATAAAAGCTGTTGCAAAGACTGATGTCTTTAGGATAATTTGTATGTTAGTCCTTGTATGTTACTGAGCAGTTCTTATATTTAAGAGAATTTCCTTTTGACAGAAAGCTTTCAAATCTAGTAAAGAGCTGATTATAACACTTCATCTTTCCTAATATTTGAAAAGAATTCTAAATAAAAGATAATAATTAAAAAGACATTTTATCATACAGATTTAACAATGAAGCACTTACAAACCTGTAATGCTAACAGTGTAGGAGTTAATTAAATTCAGTCACAGGAAAAGATGAAAGAGCACATAAAAAGAACCCATTCTTCTATCTGTTCCCTTATAGGAAACAAGGGAATGAGAAGCTTACTCTATTGACTGAGAGAAGGTTGTTAGAGGGCAAACAGCTTCCTGGATTTTCACCAGAGACAAGGAATCAGAAAAGGAGCTGCTAGGGAGCTTTCTGTAGCAATAGTGAGCATAAAAGAAAAAGATCTGTGAAGACAAAGGTAAGCTTCAACCAGTATCTCGCTCCCAACTTTCTCACCAAAAGCTCTGTACCACCAGCAATATGGATGTTGAAGAAAATATAAAAAAAAATAAAAAAAACCTTTCATTCCTTAATGCTTTTCACATGAGAGCTTGTAGAATTATTCTCAAAGAGGATTTTACCCATACAGAAACTTCTCTTTCTTCTTCTGTCAACCAACAATCATAACACATAAAGTAGCAATCTGTTATTATATTTCTAACTTCTTTAATTATTTTAGTAGACCAGAAAGGGTCCAAATAAGCATTTTCAAATGTCTTTTTAGTGATAGATTACAAGTAGTATTCCTTGTCTTCTTACGAGTTTCTTTTCATTCTGTATTTCAGTGCTGTGCTAAGTCTCCTGGTACCTGCTTTTACATTAGCTGAATGATTCGTTTAATCACTGCAGCTGAATTTTCTTTCAAGACATCCTTCTCTGACATTGCTCCAAGATAAATGACACATGCTATAGCAAATCTCTCAAAAATGATTCAAACAGCAGCTGCCCAGAACTTCTCAAGCACTTAAAATGCACTCACCAATTCCTCCAGTTGCCTGTGGCAATTCACTCCTGCCTTTCCTTTCCCTATAAGCAATATGTCACACTTCCAGATGTATTACCCAATCATTTCTCATTGGCCAGAGATATATTGCAGTTTTTTGTTTACAACAGTGACAAGAACATTAGCATACCAGGCTTCATTCTCTCATCCACTCCATGAAATGAGACAAGGATATCCACTCACAAGGAACCCATTGCTGGGAAGACTTACACACCTTTACCTTCTCATACTATGAGCCATTCCATTGGCTTTTCTAGTGCTCTCATGCATCAAATCAAGCACATCTTTAAAATCTTACAGGGCCAGGGTTTAAAAGATGAGTTTAGGCAGATCCAGAATACCATGACATCCAGCTGTAACAGGGGTGGCACAACAGGTATGTGTCCACTGTTCAGCTGCCCCAGTTGTTAATAATTTGTTATTAAAACACATATCTCTATAAACTGTAAGTCTAAGCCAAAAAGAAAAAAACAGTGAGAATTGTCCTAGCTTCATTGAATGCAATATTTAGGCTTGACACAGGAGTTGTTTTGCTCATAAAAATACAGATTTTTATGACTCTGTTGGACAGACAACCATTTATTTTTATATATATTAATATATAAATAGCAATATTACGATATTGTTACCTTCCTGTTTGCAGAAAAGTAGCATAGATAATCAATTGATTGAAAGCAATTTAAAAAGTCTGCATATTTCTAGCTTCTAAGAAATCCCCATTTCCCTGTGTCATTACAAAACTGCTGTGAATTGGTTGCTGCTCTCTTTCAACTAGGTCATTTTAATTTCAAACACTTTTAACATCCCTCCCATTGTGGGAATTCAGCACCTCTGGATAAAGTAGAACAGAATAGTGTCTGAAGCTTGTTGCTTTAATCTTTGATTTTGAGTGTTTTGCTGCATGCACACACACACAAATGAAGCTGTTTGGCTGATTATGTATTTGAGTATTACAACACACAAAATCACTCACTTAACTGTCACATAAATCCAATATTTGACAAGTGTCATGATAAATCACATTGTTATTTCAGAGGTATTCACACACTTCGTGATCAAAAATACAGAAGAAATTTATTCTGTAGGAGATCTGCTATTTCCATGGTTCAGAGAGACCATGACTACAGGAAGATGGAAAACAGCTGAATAAAAAATTAAATAGGGATCTGAAACTGAGGGTTAGCAGAATGAGAAAAGCATGAACTGAATACTTTGGCTGAATTATGGCAACATAAGCTCCTTGCAAGTTATCCCTGTGCTCTTTTCTGGGGGCTCCAGCGAAAGAATACACACATTTCACTATTTTGCTTTGCAAATAAAGGTATGTGTTAGCTATTAAATAAGAAATAGATCTAGAAGGTCCTTTAAAACTAGCTCTAATAGAGGAAAATAGATTTTTAATTAGGAAGAGATTTAGACCATTCAGCTTTCTCCAGCCTATTTTTGCAGATGCCCCCTAATTAAAAAAAAAAAAAAAAAAAAGAAAAAGAAAAAGAAAAAAAGAACACAAGCTTCAAAAGCTTTGATGGGGATTCCTAATCTATCAGGACTTGGGTCCCAGATTAGACAAATCTCTGGGCCAGATGCCCAGATGCTACAAATCCATGGAATTACCCTGATTTAAACCAGCCGATGAGATGGACAATCCTTTTGAATGCACAGTTCAATTCCTTATACCCAGAGCTTTTTTCCTTTCTTTCTTAAGAAGCACTTTTTGAAAAACAAGCCGTGTGTAAATATTACAGTGAAAAATGATTTAAAAACCTGAGGTAGTGTTATAGACCCCACAGCCAGATGCAAAACCTCAACTCTGCTGTGCAGTTCATAAGTTTATACTCAGGGTAATGGTGTTAGGTTTCTTGCATATATGGAGATATTTATGTTTCCACAAGTCAGATACAGAAAATATTAATTGGTTATCTAGCCTGTCAGCCAAAATGATTTCTAGTTCTCCATCAGTCTATTTTTAAACATCTGAAGCAACAGGTTTCCATTTGTGTCTTTTGATTTAGAGTCTCGCCTTAATTCTGTGAATGGCATTATATTTCTACTTCAGTCATCAGAATGGCTTTAGGACTTCATTTTGAAGTTGAATCTTGAAACTTGAATACTGTCTAGGAGATTACAGCAAAGCAATCAAAACCAACCTACGAAGCAGTTCCATCCGAGTGGAGGTAGTACCTCTTGTACTGGTACAACTATCACTTTTTAGTATCTGCCAGGATGATAAAGAAGAGAAAGGGATTGCCCAACTCTGGAACTTCCTATCTAGAAGTGCACAGAGAGGTAACAGCAAGCATTGTGTAACCAAAAGCTTTAGGTTTATACTAAAAGCAAAAAAAAAAAAGACGGACCCACTTCGCTTTGGGTCTAAAACTGAGTCAAGATTTTCTAGAGATAATATGATAAAGAGTTTGTCCAGGAAGGCTGGACAAACTAGTTCTGCAAACTGCAGAACTAGTAATGACATTATAAGGTCCTGTTGCTGCAACAAATGTGTCAGGAGTGGTTTCCATCTAAAGAAGGAGCTGCCAAAGCCAAGCTGCACATAGGAATACAGCTCAGTCACTTCTTTGAATCAAAAGGAATCAATGTATCTGAGATTCAGCAACTGGAAGTGCAGCAACACAGAGACAGGTTCAACATCTGGAAAGTCTGGTCCATGGAAAATACATGTACACTATGAGAAATGGGAACTCTTCAAGCTCTAGAATACAGTGTTCAGAATTGAAACCATAGGCAGCATTTTCATGGCACCTGAAAGGGAAACTCAAGGGCATTTTTAATTGGTTTCAGGGAGCCATTTCTTCCAGATGATGTTCAGAAATGCAACTTCATGTAGCAAAGACCACAGAGATCTTTTTCAAAGAAACAAAGCAATAAGGTGCCTGATTGACCACCGTTTCATTACTGAATTAAGATTTACAGGTCCCTTACATCATCTGGTTAAGTCTGGGTGAGAGATATCTGAAAATCTCTTCGTTTTGCTGATAAACCATTTGGAAAAACTGAAAGTACAGACTGGCTAATCAGAACATTTTTCAGAACTGTGACTACCTATGGGGATAAAGGATATGTGAATTTCTATTATCATATGAAAAGCCTCAGTATTGCCTAATCCTTATCCTGTTTGTAAAATTAAATCTTACTGTAAATTATAAAAGGGTTTTTTATGAACTTAAATTTTTTCTCTTTTTTTTCTTTTTTTTCTGTTTCTAGTTTTGGAAAGGAAAAGCAAATGCTGAGATTTGCATGAAATACCCAACTGTGAATTTACAGCACAGTTTTTCAGACTAAATGGATCAAATTAAGATCAGATGTCAAAAGCAGCAACTCCAGGGAAGTGAATGGTGATGCATCTCCTACACCTGGTTTGAATTTTGTTATACTCTGATAATTCAGATACACTACCAAAAGTACTTCTCCCTGAATCTCTCAAAAAAGACTAAAATTTGTCTAAGATGGACTACATTTTTTTTTAAACCTTGTATTATTACAAAGCTAGCAGGAAGCAGGACCTGAGGTGGCATACTAAAATTCAGTTTATGACAAAAACAGAGGGAGAGGGCTGAGCAGCCATTAACTGTGATTTTGAATAATTAAGACATTCAAATAAACATTTATGTGTATTATTATTGTTTGTCTCAGTAGCACATGTCAGCTCTAGTCCTGGACCATCTCTGACGGATGCAATACAAGCAGAATGAAACAAAAATGGTCTGACTGGGCTCCTATGAAGAAAAATCTTTTTAAATCATTCTAAATTTCTTTGAAACTAAAACAGAGAAAAACAAAAAGGAAGTAATCTGTCTGACTTAGTTCAATAACCTACTAACCTATTCCATGTCTATTTTCCTGCTTTTGTAACTTTGTAATGGTTTGTATGAATTTTCAAAATTGTACCTTATTGTACCTACTGTTAATAGAAATTTCCTGTAGTTATATGTTTGATTTGCCAAGCTTTTTTAATACTACAAATTTTGTGCCTATGAGAACAGAGCCCAATAAAAATGCTTAAAAGTGCTGATGAATCAGAATACCTGCTGATCAGCAGAAAACATGTTTATTTGTTATGTCATTATTGATCCTGACTCTCTACAGTCAAATCTGATTAGTTTTAACCATTTTAAATTAAAGGTAGATATTTAGCCTGGAAGAAAAGATTTCCCCTCGGATACCAAAAGAGAAACGATGTTGTATTTTCCCAGGATATGCTATTCAAAGTTAGAATGTAAGGTGACATGACACAGTGCCATTTGTTTCAAACTAGCAAACAAATTCAATTCTATTATTTTTTTTAACAAAACAAATTGCCCACTTCACAGTAGAGACCATTCCAGTATGAGTGCTTTGTGTGCTTTTATTCTGCTCCACATTTGTGAACTTAAGCAGGCAACCAGAAACATTGATGTACCTATGGCTGGATAAAAATGTTGTATGGGTATTGCAAACTGGTGATTAAATTTGCTATTTATTTGGCAGGGTTGTAATTATTGTCTACCAAGATCTGTCCTGCGAATGGGAATTAGTTGCTAAAAATATTTTTAATCCAAGCTTCCAAGTTATCATGGAGTCAGGTAGAATATAAACATAGCTCAGTTTCAGAGAATACTTAGGAAGTAACACATCATTTATTACTGGAAGCAGTTGGTATCTCTTGAAAGCTCAGGGTTTTTTTCTGGGTGTTAGGCGTCAGTATGCCTACATGTCTAGTTTATGGTGAGGAAAGTGCTTCTTCATCTCAGTTCACCAACTTTCAGGCTATTATGGAATCCTGCCAAAGTTTAGTGCACACTGACAGATTCAATCTATCTCAGAACTAACCTCATTTTAGCCTTATTGCTGTCTGCACCACTAGATGAAATGAAAAAGAGGAAGTCTTCTATAGACTTGCAAACAGAAGATGATGTCATTTATCACCTCTACTGCTGACTTTTCCACCATTCTTACATAACTGTGTAAAAAAATTTTAAGTGGTCTGCACAGTTCTTGTAAAAAAAATTACTTCTGCAGCCAAAAGTTTCTGTCATTTAACTAAACTTAGACTGGGTGAAATCATTTAAAAAAAAAAAAAAAACTAATTATTTTCCCAGCATTTATAGGAAAGAGTATATACTGTGAATTTACTAGGGAAAACTTGGGAGAGAAATGTAACTTGAGACTCTTTCCCCATCTCTGTGACTGAAAGATCACAAACTACTGATGGTACATCCCTGCAGCAAACTGCATTCCTTACCAACTTGTGTGCAATATGACGTCTAGGATGATGTTCAGAAAACAAAAACGTTTCTGCTACAACCACTCTTCAGATATTCCTGCCTACCTGTCTTGCACTGTAGGGTATATTTCCCCTTCTGGTTGTAACATTAACAGGTGAAAAAGGACATCTCATACACATGAATTGTGTAGCTATAATGTAAATCTGATATTGCTTTGAGATTTTTCAAATGTTTGAGGGGAAAAAAGGGAAAGTTGGAAAAGAAAGCACAGAACTCAACCAAGTTCACTCCTCTCTCACATATAAAAAAAGTTTATGAGAAGGTGGCAGGGAACCAGGAAAGCCAACTAAATAGAAATATACTGGTATGTGTTCAGACGTCTGGATGCTGAGCTTGTCAGGTGGTACAAATGGACAGAACAACCAGCATTTGGGGAAGGGGTCTCAATATTATTTGCCCGTTAACTGAAGGTACTGGAAGAGCTGAGAGGCACATCTGTACTAGTTACATACAATGGCTGAATTGTTGGGCCTGTACTGACATCAACAGTTTGAGGATTGACAATAATCTTTCACAGTGTATTCTCTGTTTCATTTCTCAGTCTAAGTCGTGGCAGAGTAAAGGTTGAGCACTCAGGCCCAGAAAACACTGGAGCATATTTGGAAGTTCTGTTTTGATTTTTCCTGTCTGTGTTTTTAGCTTAAAATATGGGTTCTGTGAGTTTTGGTCAATGTTATACATTTTAGAACTCCATATGACTTGGAATTTTTGCCAGAACTGTACACACCATGAGCTAAAACACTGTACACTCTCAACACTCTAGAGTGGGATAGATAATGAAGAGTCAAGATCTGTGTATTTATCTGTTAAAGAGTTCATTTGCTCTGCCAAAGCAAAGCACATATATTCATAGAGCCTTGCAGAAAGGGTCAGACATCTGATCTTCAGCACAGCAAACATTGAAATGGACAAGGTAGAAGGACACCAAGGCTATCAACCACAAAAACCCTCAAAAAAATCAGGAGTCAAAAAAATAACAAAATTTTGGGTTTATTTCAGTGAGAGTTAGGTCCTTGCCTAGGAGCTATGTGTTTAAATATCTATAAGGATGTAGGCCTGACTCTCACTGAAATAAAGAGGAACTGAGGCAGATCAAAATTAGAAGGGGTTTTCCCACAAACAGAATTGAGTTCCAAAAAAAATAATATTATTACAAAACTGGCCCCAGCCCAAGCAAAAAAAAACCCAGAGACTTGCAAAAAAAAAAAAAAAAGGTAAGACCTGTAGTTGCTAAGAAGCAGGACACAAGCACACATACAGATAAAGTCAACTCCTAGGGATCTAATATAACCAATATTCTCTCACCAGTCTGGTTTTCAGGTGGCAAATCTACAGCCAAAAAAATCCTTTCCTGTGCCTTCTGCACAGTTGCCTAATTTCTCTGAATACTCAGATCTGAGAGAAGTCTTTTCAGCCTCAGGTTCACAATTGCAGGTCCAGGTTCCTCATGTAATCCAACATTTCCCCAAAAAGAAGGAGGTTAAGCCAGAGTGATTTATCCATTTAGAGAAGGAAATGTATATCTTTTTGCACAAGCTGCTGGTCAAAATACCCAGGAAAAATCCAGAATTTAGAAACAAACTGCCTTGCCTTTTGCAAGAGTGTCCTCACTTGACTTCTTTTTTTAAAACTTATTTTTCTTGCATTCAATCTATTAATCTGCTGTGCCTAAAGAATACCAGCTACGAATTTCATAACTGTAGCTCTCACAAAACACAGCATTGCTTGTTCCTTACCCTTATTGGGAGTGCCTGGCCATGGCTGTGAGAAGAAACACAATACATGCACACAGCAGGTAAATAGAGCAATTGTCAGAGCGTCAGTTCCAGAGTCACACAATTAGTCTTTGGCATATGTCTTATTTACTACATATGTAAGTAATGGGATGGTCATCTGACCAAAACCTTATTTACTGTTCTTATTAAACCAGCTTTTGTGTTCACTTGAGGAAATGGGGGTTGACCATGAGTTTTAGGAAGTTTATAACTAATGACTAATAAGGACAGTTTGGGATTTGGTTTGCACCAGTTTTGCCTTTGCTGTTGGAATTTCAATAGAAATGTTCTGCTGAATATTTCCTGTGGGCTTGGACTTTCCAAACTATATTCTTTCCTTCTGCTCTCATAGGCTCTTTTTCTGATGGTATTGTAAAGACAGAGCACTCTCTGACGGTTGTGGTATGACTTAATTGACTATTTGTTTCAAGGAGAAAAAAAAAAGTTTTGGCTAGCCCTACATAGCAGATAAGTAGCAGTTGCAGATGCCTTTTTCAAGCAACTAGTTGCAACTAAACATCTCTGGTGGCATTCATGGACCTTCTGTTCCCTTTGCATCAGTCCATCTCATTTAAGCTGTTCAGTTTCTTTTCTCATGTGCCATGCCTGCCCCGTTTCCTCAACAGTCCCAGTCTAATTTTGAGCCAGAGTTGATCAAACATGTGTTTTTCCTCAGCCACACTATTTCCAATATACTGAACTCTCCAACCATCCCTCCAAGGTGAGACAGGCAACAAAGGCCTCACCATCCATTCAAATTCCACCTAGAGCTTTCATTTTCTTGCTATAGGGTGATAACATCATATGGAAAGTAGAAAGGTGGAAGCTCTCTCATCTCCAAAATGGATTCTTTCTGTAGTGTATGAGGCCATTTATTAATTGGTAATGCCAACAAGAACCAGACTGGGAGCTCTTCTAGAAAGTTATACATGGTAAGACATAACACGATTCCTACAAATCATAAAAATGAGTATTTCTGATATATGACTGTTCCTGTAGATAGTACAAGACAGATTTTCTTCAATACTGCATAAGTCATTGTTTGCTCTCGGGTGAGGCTAGAGAGGAGATCAAGAGACAGTAAGCAGGTAATTCCCAGATCTGAAAGGTTCCTGGTGTGCACAGTCATCTGCACAGATATTACATGCACCCCAACGTACACCCAGCCTATTGAGAGCCAGATCATGCTGTTTACTGGCAGAGAAACAGCACCATGAAAAAGTCAATGCTGAGGCCAGATGCGACAACAGCACAGAGGGGACAGTACCCAGTGACATGACCCCTGTTCCGCCACATCACTCAAACTGTACGTATGGCTTCAGAAAGAACTTGTGAAAGTGCAAAGGAGAGAGAGCAGGAAGCCCACATACAGACCACCCCTGCACACCTCTTCCAGTTAACAAAGGACAGTGTCACATCAGCGTCCCTAGTGATCTGAAGCAGAGCGAAGACATGCTCCCAACATACTTTGCCTCTCTTCTCTGAGTTACCTCAAGAAAAACCTGTGGATGATTTGGCGAGAAAAGGACTGCACCCTGTCCCATCTTGAGAAGAAAAAAATTTGGTTAACAGGCGAGCTGTCTCTGAAAAACCTGAAACATTTCTATGGAGCACAGAAAAAAGGCTGGAATGGGACTGAGCCAAGGATGGGATGATGGCTCAGCTTGAATCTCCACCAACTTTCTAGGCCATCATCCAAGCCTCTCTAGTCATCAGGCATCACTCTCAAGGCATTTCCTGTACATGTAGCTATAGCCATATGTGTGATTCCAAACACAGCAGAAACATAAATTGCCATAGAAGATCAAAGGGTGCACTTAGTCCAGGGACTTGCCAGTGGTCAGATCCTTCGGAGGACAGAAAAGGGATCCTGCAAGAGTTTGTACACAATATGTCGATGTACAAAGAAACAGAGTCTCATATCAGATATCTGCCTCCTATTCTGGGGAGCTCCTCGTATTTGCAAGATAGTTAGGGACAGAATTATGAGTTTAAATATCCTTCCAAAATGTTATCATTGCAAATCCGTATATTCTACTCTCCCATGTGTATATTCAGTTTCTCTATATCACTAAAGATCAGACATTACATTTATTATAGCCTTTCAATGTGGTTCCCTAATTCTTCTGCACACAGTGTTGTTTTCTTGGAGTTTAATATCATCTGTAAATTTAATATATCTTCTCCTTATCCTGTCCTCTGGGAAGCTGTTAAAATAAAAATGTAAGATGTATTACTGTCTCCTGCATTTTTGACTTTTGAAAGCAATAGTTCTACAATATCATAATGGTTTTGACCAGCATGAACCAGCACCTTGAATGCAGGAATAGCATTAAAGAATTTGTAGATTATTCAGAGAGCTTCAAAATAATAAAATTACACTATACTCTCCGAACTGCTTATTAGATATTGAAAGAGACAGAAATGTTAGCCAAAGAAAAAAATACACCAGATCAGAAAACTCTGTCTGGCTAATATATTAAGAATTATGTTGAAAAATAAAACGAGCCAGGATAATACAAAGACTAATGGAAAAGAAGGGTGTTCTCAATGCAGTTTTCTCTCTCTGCTCTCCTTGGGAAGGTTGCAAAGATTCTCTTTTCTTAGCCTCCCTATTACTACCTCTCATTCAGTTTCTAATTTGTGAAAATAGCACCTCCTAGCCTAGGCATCTGAAGACCCTAAATCCAGTGGTGATATACCCATGTCCTTTAAGCACAGCTCTCTTCCCTAGACCTCAAGTTGTACACATGCTCCAGACTTACAGGAATATTAAACAGCAAATTGATAAGCAGATTTTGTCTTGCATCAGGAAAAGTGCCTCTCAATATTTTCCTGCATACCATTTGACCACTCTTAGGTATTGTCTGGGTTAGGTCAGAGTACACTGAAGCATCCAGAATCTTTCCTCTCCCCTCTCCTCTGGCTTCTCACTAGTAAAGAGACCATCCTCCTAGTGCTTCTATTCCTGCTGTCTTCAGGTTTTCAGAGTCCTACTGAGACAATTTCTTAGAACTTCAGGCTTATTTCTCAGGGTTCCTCTCCTTGCAGTCAAACTACTGCTTTGTCATTCAATTCCACCTCTGGAGAACTCAGACTTGAAAAAATGCTTTAGTAGAAAAAAAGGTCAATTCATTCAGTTGAGCTTCCATGCAAATTAATGATCATCAAGAGTTAAAACCACATTGCTTCCAGTGCTGTATTACTTTCTCTGGGAATTACATAGTAATGTGAGGCAGGAGAGAAGACATAAACTCTTGGGACAAAATGGTCCTTATCTGAAAGCAGTAGTCTATTGGTTTGTAAATCTGTCTCTGACAAGGTGATATTCTGTCCTCTTGGACATTGCCTGCTGTGTCTTGTGCCCTTTGCGTAAAAGTTCCCAGGCACACATCCGCATAGCCCTCCTTTTGGTATATTTTAAATGGCTAATTAAGAGCTTTTTTTTCTGCAGTGACTTATGTAATAGAATCCTCACCCCCCACCCCCTCCCCCGAAAAAATATTAATACTTTATACTTAATCATGTTTGTATTATTGGCATAGATCAGCCCGTTGCCTTGGAGATGGAGAACATGTTGTTTGTCGTAAACATTACTCCATTCTCCAGGGAATGAAGGTAAATTCATGATGTAAATAGCCTCCTAATTCGACCTTTCATCTAAACTTACATCTATTAAACAGAAGTAATTAGAAGTGAAGTTCAAATTATTCTGAAGATGTCTCCTTCTCCCAGTCTGTTCACAGGTAGAACATGCTATTAGGATGTGAAAAAAAATCAGTATTAATTCAAATTAATTTTGTCAATGAATATCTACTTCTTTATTTGAGATTTCACAGCTTTGGTAAGAAAGATCCACTACTGACCAATCAAGTTTGACTACAAGCCCCTGCTCATCTTCTTCCTTTTACCCCAAATATAACAAATCCACAAAGCCAGAAGTCATAGGCAGAGTTATTTTCAGCACAGTCACATGACTGGAATTTGGAGAAAAAATAGCACAGTTATTGAACATCCTCACTGTGAATGCATCATGGGAGAGAACCGTATAATAGCTCTCTTTCTGTGGCACAGTTGAGAAAATGGAGGAACCAAATTTAATACATGACACGACCAAGCTTGAGAGTGACTTGCTGTATAACTCCTGAAAGTCCATTACATTCCTTTTTTTTAAAATGACAATGATAGTAATACATAAGAAAGCATGCTGTAGGGAAAAAATACATCTACTTTTAAATACAACCATCCAATTTTCAATTGGCATTTAATGATTTTAACACAATCTTTTACATTGCAGAGGAGTGAAAACTGAGAAACACTAGACTGCCAGTAACTCAGGAAACAGACAAAAATTACAGTAGACTGATCACTGTAATATAAGTGATAAGAGGAGACAACCCCACACTCCTTTGCTTTGTAGGCAGAGTGAGGTCAACACATATCAGACTCTATAAATCAAAACTACAGGGGCTTGCTTCATGCTATTTTCTGCTATACTTTTTCTTCCTCACACAAAACATTAAAAGCATAACTGGTAGTTTTATAAAACTAAACATAGGTTTGAATTCTTAAATAAGGATGTGGAAAGTTTTTTCCAAATTGTGAACTCTTCAACCCTGCAAAAATCAATGGTGCATAAGAGTCAAATAAAATCACCGCTGGAAACTAACTTGTATTTTTGTCCTAGATAGTCTACAGATTTATGCTGCAACGGTTATAAGCCAATTGGTTACATGAGGAAAAGGAAGGAACCAACACGGACAAATGTAGGAAAGAATCAATTGTTCTGTCCATTCTGGCTCTGTGCCTATAGAGCTTTCAGATACACAAATTCTTACTGCTTCTTAAAGAATAAAAATCTCTAAAAATCCTCTTTTTCTCTTTACTCCCTTGGTTGTTCTAAGCAGAGAAAAGATGGAAGTAATTCAAACTGGCAGCTGAAGGCAAATTTGGTGGTAAAAATAGGAACTAAGAGCTTGGAGCTGTTTCACAAGATCATTTCTCTAGCAGCGAGGTTTCTGTTTAGGCAGAGAAAACTAGAGCTTTTAATTCTCTAGATGAGTTCTGGAAGCAATAATTCTAACAAGTGAGGTTGTTCATAAAGACTATATGATGTCCAGCACTATTACAAAATCTCTTTGTCTTGCAACACCCAGTACTTGGAAAACTTACAAATTAATCCATTGGCTCCCAGTCCAAAGGCTGGCCTTTTGGTTTTCTCCTGCCCAGGAGGAGAAATTACAACAGATGAGAACTCAGTAGTGGAGCCAGTTGAATCATTCCAAAAATTCAACACATTAGTTAAAAAAAAAGTTGTTTTGTGAACATTTTTTGATCATCTTCACTGAGCAGAAGGGGAAGGACACTGAGGATAATTCTATGGCACTCATCTGAACTGCAGAAACCACCAAACCCCAGAAGACATTCACTGAAATGGGTCCTTTGTACATACCACACTAAGCAATAGACTCAGACAGCAGACATACGAATGCATTCCTGGGCGTGCACCAAAGAGCCCCAAGGACAGGGTAAGTGCAAAGCATAAGCACAAGACCACATACAGGCACAGACATACATACACTGGCATTACCCATACAGTGGTTTGTAAACAGCTGGATGCTTTTGTTCTGTGTGACAGATGCAGCTGCTCGTGGTGGGCAGAGGAAATAGTGAGCCTCTGTCCCCTCCTTACTTAGAGACCAGGCTGAGCAATGGGGCTCTCTGCCAGCTCCCCAATTACTGCCCCTGGGACAGTCATCAGCAGAAGAAAAGGAGATCTATTTAGAGAGCAAGTAGAGGGTTGAGTTGACCCTTGCTTTTCCCTATGGTGTGACAGCCACACAGCACAGGGGTGGCTGTGCTTCTTGCAGGAGGTGAAAGTGGGCTGCTTGCCCTGTCTCTTAAGGGAGCGCAGCCCTCCCTGGGCTCCAGGCTCAGCAGAGCTGGGCTGCTGGTGATGCTTAAGGCAGAGAGGGAGTTTTTAGCTACCTCCCCTGCACTCAAATCTTCAGTGAACACATTGAGAAGCAGAATACTGTGATGCCTAATGCTGCCTATTTGTGTTGCTGTGCAACTGTTCCCTCTCTTAGGACAATGCCCAAGGGAAACAATCTCACCTTTAAACAATTACATGCCTATTGCATTTGATTATAATAAAGGTATTGTTATTCTGGTAGAACTGTTGTTAGAGAATCCCAGTAACATGTAGTACAAAACTTGTTTTCAGTTCTGAGGAATAAAAAGCTAAAGCCAATTATGTATCTGCCACAAAAAGGATAAAGAAAATGAATCTCAGTAGACAGAGCAAATGAAGACAGGATAGATAGGTATTATCAGTCCAGAGATCTGAGGAACTGTTAGTACTGTCTGTTGATAAAAAATTAGTCAGAGACTGGAAAAATTATGTGTATACCTAATGGAATTCATTCAGCCACAGAGTTTGGGGATTCACTATAGAAAAGGCATGTAATTAATTATGCTTTAATCCTTGACCTATTTTATGTCAGTAAACCACAAGTGCTTATTTTCATGCTCAGCCTAGAAGTAAAAGTAATGCTGTGTCAGCTTTAAGGTGAAAAACATTACATTTTTGTTGCCTTCACAAAAGTATATCTAATTACCTCCTGAGGCTGAAGCCAACAGGAAGGTTAAACTGTGATCTGTTCTTATTATTCATTATTCCAACTCCTCAGAATTAGAAATGCATAACGTTTACACCAAAAAAGAATCTAACCATCTCCAGGCCTATTTACAAACTAATTCAGGGTTTCCTCCAGTACTGCCTTGAAATTTCCTCGTGCAAAAGTCTGAAAGATGGAACTGCTGCTGGACAATCTGACTTAAGACCAAAGCAATGTCACTTTAGATATTAATCCTGAAGTCACAGAGCAGAGCACAACCAAATGGTTTAATAGGTCTTTAAACAAGTCTGCCTGCTAATGGAGGCAGCTAAACCCCTAAAAGGCTGAGCAACACTCAGCCAGTTCAGGCCAGCTGTGCCTCAGAACAAGGCACAGTGCATCTACTTTTGCTCTGTTCTGTGTCATCTTGAAATCAGTATTGCAAAGAGTGCCACCCCTCAGTAAAATAACGAACCTTATCCATCGTTCATGGTTTATTTTGCTTATCAATCAGCTTCACTAGAGAAATCAAAAGAGTCACCCAGCCGTGTGTCAGAAACTGTAAGGTGTTCTGTGCCTTATGAACAGAGAATGGAATACAGTCAGCTCAGCACAAGCCTGCCTGTAAAAGAAAGGAGATTGCAGGAAAGTAATAAATCACATTAATTCTCTGATAAAACAGGAAACTGTTTGCAATAGTGGACGTTCTTATCTTGTTCCTGTTTTGCTACTGTCTAACAGTGCTATTTTCTTAGATAGCACATATATATTATCTATATCTATATTATCTTCTGTAATTTGTCACCTATCTTATTTTAAATTTGCTGCAATATAATTATTACTAGGTTTTCAAGGAAAACGTCGACCCACTGTTACTTCTCATTTGCTACCTTGCTGAAATCAAGAGAAGGCTGTTAAACGTAAATATCTAATAATTATATGCTGATGGAACTTTAGGATATTAAGGAACATATCGTGAGAAAGGATGACAACCAAAATTTAAACTGTTTTACAACTCAGTTGTTCTTATCTACCCTAAGAAGTAAGACCAAGTTAAATAAAACTTGCCAGTTAACACCACTTCTAATATAAGCCTTTAGCTATTTGGACATACTACCAATATTAAGTCTTTTGAAGTTAACATTTAATATATTGCCAGACAAATGAATCTTTATATTTTGCAGGACTTTTTTTTTTTTTTTTTTTCCCCTGTCGTTTCCACAATGCTGTATCTCTACATACCCATATGCAGCAGAAAGCTGAAAATTTAAGAATGAACATATTTATAAGGATAGAAGAAAACATATTACAGAGAATCAATGAATGTCAAGGGTCAAGTCTTGGTGGATTTTATATTTCAAAACTCTTTTAGGAATAGTTTTTCACTAAAAAAAGAAATTTTCATCTTTATTATAGAAAGATTTGTTCAAAGAACACAGTTCATAAAGCCTTGTTCATTATGTCGGTTGCAAAACACACTGAATTTAAGAGGAAACCTACAATCCAAGCAGCATATTACTTTCTGAAAATGTGGAAAAAGCAATAAATTTGGAATAAAAATTGCAAATAATTGTAAATTAAATATGATTAAAAAGTGTATTTTAAATAAAAAAAGATTCTATACTCCTGTGAATGGTAAGAAAATTATAATTCACAAGAAATTAGAACTTTAAATGGACAGATAAAACAATAACCAAAGCCTTTTATCTACAATCCAAAGCCGTATTTTCATTTTAACACGTTTCCTACTCATTTCTTGGTACACATTTCATATACACACATTTGGTTGAGATGTGTAGTAAACAAACTTCAGATGATGCCTAAGGTGGGAATAGTGGATCTGTCACCTTAGCTAACTCTTACAAACTTAACGAAGATGTCATTTTAGTTCCTGCTTTGACAGTTTTCACATCAGTCTTAAAAGCAAAAGGAGAGAGAGAAAGAGAAAGAATGAAGACAGCGAGACAGCAAACATCTTTCTTGCAGGTTTTTTAAGGAAAGTGCACATGTCACAGAGTCCCCCTGGGGTGTATGTGGAGAGGGTATCCACAAGAACAGACTCTCAAAGCCAAGCCCAGAAACCATGAGTTCTGGAAACAGCACTTCTTGTGACTGCTGCTAACATCTCTGGCTTCCAAAACCTTTATTACAAGCTGATATATCAGTCCTCTTGTCACATGCATTTGCTTATTTTCCAGAGAAAATTAACTAAGGTTGTAATATGTGCCAAATAAAATTACAAATCAGGTAAATCTGTAGCCCACAAGCCTAATATGCTTCCTGTAACCTTGACCAAACAGAAGAGTTTAGGGGCTGGATACCACATCCTTTTGAAGGGATCTAGGCCTTCAGTTGAAATAAGAAAAACTCACCCTCTCAAATGCTGAACTCTGAGAATCATTTCCCACAGGAAACTCCAATAAGTAAAATCTCTCCACAAACTATATCATGGAATCACGGAATATTCAGAGTTGGAAGGGACCTCCAGAGATCATCCAGTCCAACTCCCCTGCTGTAAAGCAGGATCCCCATGAGCACATCACTCAGGACTGCATCCAGGAGAGTCTTGAAAATCTCCAGAGAAGGAGACTCCACACCTCTCTGGGCAGCCTGTGCCAGTGCTCTGGCATCCTCATCAATATCTTCTAATCGTTCTTCAAAATAGGATGCAGAATCCTCATTTTGAAGGTCAGGCACTGGAATTAAAAGAGCAATGTATGGCTTCTGATTTATCTAAGAAATGAGGAGCTTCTAAGACAGAATTGGAGCAGTGAGGGCATACCACACACTGGATCAAGGACAGGTCATGCATTTAATGGTGGCAGCTCAACACTGCTGTTCCCAGCTGCCTATGCCATTGCCAAAGGTAAAAAACAACAGTAGAAAGTGATTGTGTCTGTGGTCTGGTCACTCCTGAATCTTTACTTAAACCACCTGTGAAGGTGAGGGGCTCTAAAATGACAATTATAAACTGGAGCATGGAAAGCATAAATACAGATTGTCTCCTGCTGAGTGTGTGTTAGGAACAGTAACGCCCAGCACAGGGGCAGAGTGCTGGTTCCAAGCAGTAATGCCTGAAATGGACACTACTGATTTTATCTGTGAGTATACATCAGAACCCTGTGTTTTTCTAAAAGACGGGATTGACTCAATTCTTTGCATTTAACTTAGGAAAAACACTGATTTAATTTAGGCTTTAGTAAAATCTAAGGTTAAACGAGTGTGAACAGACTGGTTATTGTTTCAATGATAATTTCTCCATGATGTTTTGCTCTATCTATCCAAAAAACTCCACCACCCAAGGACAGGGATTTAACTTTGATCTTTAGAGAAAGTACCTTCCTTGGGACATTCTTAATGATCTGTTGACTCCTTTACCAATACACCAGCAGATGGAAAATAATCCAGTTCAACAGGGATAAAAATGTCATTTCTGCTGCCCCACAGAAACTTTAACATGAACTGAGCCCTCGTTCTCATTTTCACATTAAAATCTCATCATCTTCAAGACAGGGTCTTCTGGATTTTTCTTTCGTTTTTTGTTGGGTCTATTGTTTTTTTTTCAGAGGCAAGGGTGATCACAGCTTGTTTTCTTTAGCTTTTGGGGACTGAAGTTACCATCCAGTGAGAGGAACTAGAAGAGGAAATCAGAGGAGGAACTTGGAGGAGGTGGTGGTAGTCATAATAAGAGAGAAGGAAGGCAGGGTCAGGAAGAAAGTCCTACTATACAAAGACTGTGAGGAATAATCCAGAAGCAGAAAAAACAGCATAGATTGTCCACATTTAGTTATTTGAATGCTCTAGGCTGAAGATATTAGGTCACAATTTTCAGAGAATGACAATGATAAATATCTTGTTGCAGAGATGCACAAAATCTTTATCGGTGTTGGGAATAATTCTACCAGCCACTTTGCAGTGATTAAAACAGTACTTACAGTTACATATCATCCCCACAACACAGAAGAGACGATATAATTTGATTTCACACAAATACTTCATTTGCAGACTAGAAACATCTGACTATAGTTGAAAATGTGCTATGTATTTCTAACCAACCTTCAAACTAAAACCAAATTACACAGCACTGGAAGGCTCTAAAATCTATTTACATGAAAGGGGCCTCACTAAAACTAGTGAGTGATTGACTAATCATGATGAAGATTATGTCACTGTGATAAAGAAATGGTTTAGGCATGTATTATTTATTATCCCATTTACTAATAGTTTATGAATAGCTAAGAGATTCTTAACAGCAGTCCTAAGCATGTCACAGACATTGATATTATGTACTATGGTTGGTTATAAGCAATGCATTGTTACAAATAATTCATGGCTTTCTAGGACTCTCTAATGGCACTTTATTAAAATTCTGCTGGGTCTATTATTGACCTATTCCACGTAATTTATAAATATTTAATGCAAAGTTTGATAAATGTTTATTTTGACTTTTCAGATATAGTCCTTATTCCCCATTTCATGGTTAAATCAATGAGTGAAGAAAATTAATGAAAATTACTACTGCAGAAAAGCACATTTTTACAACGCATCATTTTTCAAGAAAAGTACCTGTGTTATGTAGAAGTGTTGATTTTTTATAAAGACTGGAAATCAAAATTACTTTGTATTCAGATTGCCAAGTGGTTTGTGCCAGCAATTTACTTTATCAGTTTACTTGATGTGACAAATTCTCCGGTTGGCCACCTTCTCTGCTGATGCACTACAGTCAGAGAGAGCTGTAGAATGCACCAGCCCTTTGAGACAGGAAAAACACTGAATCTGAAATGGTGCCACAGTAAAGGAAGTTCTAATGTCTTTCTCATTTTCCCTTACAGGTTAGGATCTGTTTCCAGACTGATCATTTATAATACCTGTTTCTTACCTTCATAGTTTTACTAAATCTCTGACAATTGTGCACAATCTAAAATCTGATCCTTTGCCTGTATATGTATTGCAAAGGAAAGATTCAAAACATCCTGAAATTTCATTTCTGTTTCCCACAGGCCTTTAATACACATGTGCCTGTCTCCCTCCCATGTACTATCTCCTGCACTGAATATTTGAAATTATTTTGCCCTTTAAACAATGAATTGGTGACATACTGGTAAGAAAACAATCACTCTCTAAACATTTAACCAAAACCTGACTTAAATTAAAACTTTCCATTTTCTTTTTGATATTCTGAAAAACTTCAGCAAAGAAAATACTGAGAACTCTTCCAGTCACTGTTGAAGAATGATCTTTTATTCCTCTTCCCTGCCACCTTCCTTGCCACAGGATCCTTCGCTAAGTATCTGCATGGCCCTTTTGCATTTTCACTGTCTTAGGATATTTGAGGGGACACAATGGTTCACCTCATCCTTGTGTTTCTTGTGCTCTGCTGAACTCCATTATGATGAAAATCAACAGTTAAATGCCTTTACCAAATTCTAACAATGTTGTTCCCTCTCCCAGGATCAAAGGAAACAGCCTCATTCAAGGTAAAAAAAAAATAGGGAAAAATTCTGGATTTCTTAGCCATTTCTTTCCTTTCTGTAAAATAGAGGGCTACATTCCTCCTGTATCTGAGCACCAAACATCTGTCTTTCAGGCTACCAATATATTTCTTTTCTGTGGAGATTTCAGAATAGGCAGGGCTGGTATAGCACTTCCATGTGAAAGGTTTTTGATGTTTCCCTAATCCAACTATTTCAGATGAAAAAATATGTAGAAAACACCAAATCCCTCCCAGCTGCCCTTAAAATGACCAAGTCATTGTGTAGCCTCCTTTCCAAAGGTACAGTTTAACAAATGTGTCAGGCAAGTCTGGTGCAGTTACCTGCTACCAACTATTTGGCAACTCACTGTTTACTCAGAATAGTCTCATTTCTGCCTAGAGACAGTAGCTACTGTAGTCAGAGTACATGCTCTGTAAATAGAAACAAAATCCTCCAAGGGGACCAAGCCAGTGCCAACACTTTGCTTTTAATTATTTGGCTAAATTAACCAGTTCCTACTGTCTGGGATTTGATTTGTCTTATGCTAACTCCCACAATAATTCAGTCTTCTTCGCACCGACAGCTCACAACAACCATGAACAAATCTATTTTATAAAGTAAAATAATGTCTTAAGACTAATGATTGATAAGGTGTCATGCAGAGTATTATCAGCTGGTAGCCTGGTAGTTTCCCTGATCTACATAGGAGACAGATTTTTATTACCTTTGGTTCTCAGAGTTTCTATCTAAAAACTCATTAGGCCTGTGAGCATGGCATACCTGAGAGGCTAATCTGTTTACAGCTGATGAAATAGTATTCTCTCTTTTCCATGCTTCTTTTCTTCGTGGAGAAACAACTGATTTATGTGTGTCCTGGTGAGTAACTCCATAAACATGTTCCTACTCTTGTACTAAGGCCCACATTTCTGAAGATAATGCAGCCTCTCCTCTACTGAACATAGCTCATGAGTTTTACATAAAAGCATGTTGTCTTTCAAAGTGGTTCAACTATACCTCAAGATATTTTGCCACATATCTAGTAAAAAGTAGTCCAAGTGGTAGGACTGTTAACTGCCCGAGTAACTGAAAAATAACTCAGCCATCTAGGTCATTCAAACCAAGGCAATGACACCTATGGGAGTTTCATTCCTCAAATATTCCTAGGAGCCTCTTTCAGTTTATTTCAATGAGGGATTAAAGAGGCTACTTGCATCTTTCTGCCTCTATTTTTCAAATCTGGCCACTAAGCCATGTAGCCTAAAATCCTTAATATTTTATTCCTCTCTAAGCCTTGGACTGGTTGATCTCTATTTCCATAAGTTTCTTACCAAATAATGACATATAGAACATCATTTTAAAAAATCAGCTCACTTAAAGCAATATGATGTTCTCATTACTGTACCTGAACCCTCACTTGCAACAGCTTCCTACTGACAACACTGGAGAATCTCTCTTCCTTTTATCTTGAAAAATATCATGATTGAAAACAGACAGGGCTTAGTTTTATTTACAAAAGATAAATAAAAATCTGCGAAATCAAAGTTAAGAACACACTTTGCCTCATGTTTTTATTTATACATATACAAAAAGCACAGTGAGCTTTCTAATCTTAGGAGGTGATCATGGGACACTCTGCAAGAGAGTAATTACTTGAAGAAAAGAGTAAAATACATTATATTTTTGCTGTGTTTTAATATGATTTGGGTTTTGGCATGTACTTAGTCATTTGAACACTGAAGAAGTAACAACACAGCACAAAGTCAGAAGAGCCAGAATGCATTTCTGGAGTTTATTTCTAGAATATGGTGAAAGTTCAAAGTTCACAGTCTAGCTCAAGAAAGGCATTTAGCTATTTCTGATTAACATCAGGTTGTCCCTGCCTGCTGAATAATAAGATAGGTTACTGAAGGGGTTGAAAAGAGTCCCTCTCCACACTTCCATTGTGTCATTGCAGGGGATAATGGGAAGTCCTTTTTTTTTTTTTTTTAATCTTCCTGTAACTAATAACACCTTAAACCAAAACAAGAGTTTCAGATAGCTTTTTAAAGCTGTCTTGGAAATGAGGCTTTTCTTGGTCAGTTACAGATGTTATTTTGCTTAGCAGAGTATTTTCACCTTTTCCTCCACTTTGAATTAAATTATATTAAAAGGTCTTCATTACAAACAAATCATCAGAAATTTTTACTTACTCCTAGTTAATGTATGCATTCCAATTAAACTCAGACTTGGGCATCGGCTACACTAATTCCCATTTCATAAGTATATGCTTTTAAAATTCAGTATATAAAACTGTCTATCCAGAGAAATCAAATCCTTTGGGCCTGAGATGATATCTTACAGAGTTGCTCCTCCCAGCTACAAGGTTCTCCTCATGATTGGTATCACGACCAGAAACATCATTACAGATAAGCCCTCAGGCAAAGACGTGGTATTCAGCTTTGAATAAAACCTAAGCTCTCCAGCAAGGCCCTAGAGCTCTCGTCTAAGAACTATTTTAGTAAATTACCCTCTACACAAACAATTCATTGAGCATTCCTTATGATTTCTGCCACTGATGGCAATCCGTACATCCCTCATAAGTGTATATCGATAGAGCTACACAGAAGTAGTTGGAATGACATCTCTAGAACCCAGCAATTCATCAGGCTTTATTTTACTCTCCCTATTTTGAAAGTATGAAATTGTCTGCAGTGTAAAAGAGTAACTATTTTAACCAGGCCCACCTTCAGAAGACATTGGAGGTGGCAGGGAGACATTTAAGTTGTTCAGAAAAGTAACAGGGCAGTTTAGAGTTACTGGATCAAAAGTAATTAAAGGAGTCTTAGCTCAGATGTCCTCCAGTTAAATAGTTAACTATGCTCACATTGGCAAATTTTAAGGCTATTCAATATCTAGATGGGCACTGAGCACTTAAGACATCTCTTAGTCATGATTTCAATTACATGGTGCAGTTACATTAGTAAAACATCAGTCCTCAGATGATTCGTGGGTGGGACTTTTATGGCCACATGAGGAGGCAAAAGTGTGCAAAACTGTGGACATTTATATCCTGGATTGCAGTTTTATGGAAATGGTAAAGGCTGCAAGATACTCCCCAGGCATGGTACCAAAGGATGTAAATGCCTCTGCTCTTACTGTGACTAGCATCATCACATGCAGCAACATTCTGTTTCTCTGTGACACACCATAATGCTCAATTCCAGGAGCATATGCTCAATATGGACTAGCACACATTACTGCATTACACCAGAGGAGATTTTCTTTCTTTATTTGCTCCCTGCTGCTTTCCCCTGTCAGCCTTGTTGCCCTGCTCTGTTGGGTCTGCATTCCTGCCAAGTTTCTATCTCTGTTAACTCTCTTAGTAAGGACAAAACTGGGAGATTTTCATGATTCCCAGTCTTTGAACACAACCTGTAGGAGGTGTGAGGAGAAGAAATGGTAGAGAGCTAAATTAGCATAGAATGAGGGAAATGGAAGGGGGGGGGTGTTGCAGGAGGCTAGGAAACAAACAAAAACTATGTACGATCATGATTATTTTTCGTTCAGAAGCTCAGTGTATTTTTCTAGATGATGGATTGCTCCAATTTATAAGATGAAAAAACTCAACCCACTGACCTGCAACAATATGTTCAAGGGCCTTAAAGCAGCACTGAAATCCTGCTTTGTTGCTCATTTTATGGACATCTAGACTACATTTTAACAGAACAGATAGACAAAGAAATATTAACTATTTTATATATTTTATACAATTTTAAGAACAAAAAATGCTAAACCACATAGACAGTCCTGATCCCAAACCTGGGCTAAAGCTGTTTAAACATTCAGAGGAGTTGGACCCAGGATTCTGTGTCTGCCGTATTCTAGCAAAGGCCTTAGATTTGAAAAACAAATTTGAAGAATCCAAAATAGATTTAATTCATGTAACTAAATTAATTTACTTTAAATGATGCACTAAAACTTTGTTGTGAAAAATTTTAATTCTTGTTAGGAAGTTTTGCACCTTGACAGGGTTTGTCACCTGATTAACACAGAAGAAGAAGGGGAATTGTGGGCAAGTTAACTAGCCTGATTTTACTAAAAAAGCTAAGCAGATAAATAGTGAATAGCCTTGGGTTTTGTGTTACATTCATTCAGTTTTATTGCCAGCTTATTCATGTCATTAATGTTCCTGACAGTCATAATTCAGTTACTTGGCCATTATTAATTTGCAACCCAGGAAAAAAACAAAATTTTTCACCTTTTAAATCAGAATTATAAATATTAAACATCTAAATAACAATAATCAAGGAAGAAATGAGCAAGTCAAGAAATACGTCAAAGTCTGAGAAGAAGTTAAGGCCTGTTCTGCATAGAAAGCCACCCAAACTTGTTTTCAAATCCTTCTCACGAGGCAACAGGTTGAAACAGTCCCTAAATTCATACAAAAAAGTGACAAGATACTCCCTGGGAATCAGAAGGGGAAGTCATGATATGATGCAAAGCCATAGTGACAGTCAGTATTTAACAGTTCTTACTTTCTCTTGTAAAGCATAGACTGAAAAGTTGTGAGCAAAATCTCCCTGTCAAGAATGAAACACTGATTATTGTCAATAAATTAGAACATTGTCTACATTGCCTACATAACCTGTAAATAACACATTGCCATTTATTTTCTGCCCATGTGCATACTTTGGCCTACAGACTTCTTTTTTTTCACTGTGTTTGACAGTGATCTTCAAAGAAGTCCAGTTTCTCAACAACATGTGTGAAGGGATCTGACCTCCTGGAACAAGCCACAGCAAAATAAACAAGCTGAACTTTGAGATTACCAACATTCAAGCGCAAGTATGAAGCCAAACACTGGCGGCCTTCAGTAATGTCCATAAATGACTATAGACAGTTACACCCAGAAAGGAATGAAATTAAGGTAATGGTTTTCTAACCCTGATAAAAGAGTGACCTATAAAGTAAGAAAAGTCCAGGACAGGTTGCTCAAAACTCACAAGCTTAATTTCAGAGGCTACAGATGTAATTTCTGCAGGTATACAGTGATACAGTACTTTAGAGATATTGAAATTCTTGAGTTATGATTTCGTATTCACTTGCTCCTTTGCAATCTCATTAACAATGCTGAATGACTATCAGACAAATGTGCAAGCCTCTCCTGTACGCCCTTTCGCTGTTTCATTAAAGCAATTCTATACAGGTTTCCTAATTTCCATGGTAACTTAAAAATGTTTTTTATAATCAAGCTTTTTGTACGAGGACTGAGTTTTAAATTTTGACTCCTAAGTTACCACACTTAAAATCTTATCTGATAAAGATAAGCAACATAATGCAATTTATTCAATCAGTCCACCTGTGACAGTACACTTTCATTTGAAATTGACTTCCAAAGCCTGCTTTTAGACAGCCTACAAGCAAAAAAAGTGACTGTGTTCCTCAGGAGTTGAATATTTTTCAAGTTACAGCTCAGCATCTAATCAAGGGATAATTAATAAACCAAAAATTACATCAAGAAAAATAAATTATTTTCAGAAAACTTTAAGGGGCCAAACTCATCCTAAAAGGATCCACCCCATATAGCAAGAGAATCCTGTCCAGGTACAGCTGTACATGGTTTAAGGACAATATAGGAAGTTATGTTAGATCTAATTTAAAGTAGTGCATAATGTCAAACAGATGAAAATTCAGCTTCCAGGCTGTAGTCAAGACTTAAAGAAGATAAGGACACTGCTAAATTTTCTTTGCTCAACACAGACCTGATTTCCTCCCAATATTTGTTGACATCATGAAATCTAAAAATGAAGGTGAAGCTTGAACAGGTTTGATAACACAAAATTCTCAAGGACATTTATCCCAATACAGACGAGGTCAGAATAAGTCAAACCAAAGTTCTGTTGTCAAAGTCTGAGTTCAAAGCATACTGATCCTAAAAATATCAGACATATACAAGCTCTTCATGTGAATTCAGGCGGTAATGGCTGTACACCTTGTCAGAAGCCTTATTTTGAAGATGCCAATTGGTGCTCTGCTTCTGGTCATTAGTTAGGGGTAGGAAGAAGCATGTTCTGAATGACAAGTATGCTACACAAAAGATCACGCTAGGAAAATGGAGAAAGACTAATGCTGCTGTGTCCACTAAAGAAAACCAAAATGTGCTAATTGGGTTTGTCAGAAGACAGAAGCAGGTGCTCTCTTCAGGGCTTTAACAAAGAACTGAAGGCTCTTTGGCTGATCTGTGGTATGATCTCCAGTGGCAACAAATTATCAGGATACACAAGGGGCTGCAAAAGGAATAATCAGTCCTCATTGTTATAATATATGCAGAAAATAGATGAACATGCTCTCAACAGGAAATTATTAGCTGCATTATGGATTTTTTTTATGGTGTTGTTCACTACAATATCTGAATGCTTGAGAAAAATAGAATTTATCTTCACATTTCCACTGCCATGAAAAGGGAAGGGGGCTGAATTTTGAAAGGCAGCAAGACTTAATACAATTTAGAGACTGGCAAGCAAAGCATTTACAGGAGTGCCACCCAGAGATGAGTAGTACCTGTTTTTTCAGAGTACTTATCATTCTTGTAGCTATTTCTGTGCCCAAGTCTCAGTTTCTGATGGATTCAGTAGCAACTGTGTATGTTTAGCACTTTCTTTGAAACTCTGGCTTATAGTTAACAGGAGTAAGTTACTCTTATGACAGAGAGAATTCTCCTATGCAGGAGCCAACTGCTTTAGCCTACCAATACCTTGTTTCTTTGTGTGAGCCCTTCCCTCACTCTCTGGATGTCCTCCACGTTCGATGCAAGCAACGCTGAATTTCTGCAGAGATAATTGAGGCCTGATCCATATACAAAGATGATAAATCATAAATTATAATTATAAATTCCAACCAAAATCTTCCTTTATATATTTCATAATGGTGTACAAAAATGAAAAGATAAAGCATCTTTATTTTGTAGCAACTATCCTTCCATAGAGCCATCCATACAGCATACTGAATGAGGTAGAGCCTGACAGAAAAAAAGTACATCATCGTATGATTAAATGTGAAATTCAAGTTAAGCTGGTGATGTTTCACAGAATTTAGAAGCACAGACTGTATTTAATTATGTGGCCACACGGTGACATTGGGTCATCAGCGGGGCTTTTCTCTTTAATGGCATAAATTTCTGTCTTTGTGCAAACAGACAGAGAGAGTTGGCAAATACCTCTGAATTGAGACTGACTTTATAGTTCTAATTGTAAGGGAAAAATAGGGAAACATGTTTTAGCAATGACCTACTCATACATTTTCTGATAACGTGACAGGGCCTTGAGTGAACTCCCCTCTTCTAGGAGCACAGCTGCCTACACAAGGCCAGCTTGCTGATAAAAGCCATTGTGAAGAAAATGCTTTGTGGGGAGGCCTCAGCAAGGGTTCTTCCCTTCCTTTGGGAGATGGTTTTAGCCATGAGTCTTGCCACTGAACTCCACCTGTGCTACATCACAGCTTTGTGGTAGTCATGCCTGTACCTGGCCACACAGCCCGTTGACTGAGACCCCTGATCCTGCACCCCATTGGAGAGGGCATGGCCCTGCAGGGCAGGCAGGCATGTGCCACCACAGTCCCTGCTCTTGTGGAGCAGCCCACGTTGTCCCTGACAGAACATGTCTCAGACACTATGTACTTTGTTGCAGTCACAGGAAGAGAACAGACTTCTCTTCCCAGCCCAGGAAGCCTTCTCACCAACTTCTCTTCCTAAGTGTTGACATCTTCTGGCTTTTGTTTTGCTTGAGGATCAAACATTGTCTAGGTAGAAGGGAAAAAGGAGGAAGGGGAGAGGGGCTCACTAGCAGCACAGGAGAGACAAGCTCTCAATTTGGTACCTGCACACCCTCTAGCTCAAACTTTTGTGAAGAGCCATCACAGGGAAACTGTAGCTTTCCCTCTGTAGTCCATTGCTAGTGTGCTCTTGGTTTCTCTAGGTTGTACCTATGCGGTTTGTGCTATGTTAAGAGCTATCAGGGAATTCAACATTGCAGTAAAAGGCTATTAAACTGGAGAAAGCTTCTTTTGAGCACGTGAAGACACAGCTTAGCCAAATTTGGGAAATACAGGAAAAATAAAAGAAACATCCAAGAAAACAGTCAACATTTTGCAACAAAAATGTTTAGAAGATACAGGGGTATGAGACCTATTAACTGCCATCCTCAATTGTGCTGCCATCTCTACTATGGAGTTAGGGAAAGTCCATATTTTATAAATACTAAGGACTTATCCAAATTCTTACAAATAGGAAACAGCATGACAGTAAATCAGCCTCATTTCCTTACAAATATATTTTAATATATTCTGTGATTATTGGACTAAAACTATTTCTAATATAAGCTAGAGCAGTTTTGGGCCTCACAAGAAAGACACTGAGGTGATGGAGAGTGTCCAAAGAAGGGCAACAAAGCTGATGAAAGGATTGGAGAACAAGTCTTATGAGGAACAGCTGAGGGAACTCGGGTGGTTTAGTCTGGAGAAAAGGAAGCTGAAGGGAGACCTTATTGCTCTCTACAACTACCTGAAAGGAGGTTGTAGTGAGGTGGGGGTCAGTCCCAGGTAACAAGTGATAGAACAAGGGGTAATGGCCTCAAGTTGTGCCAGGGGAGGTTTAGATTGTATATTAGGAAGAATTTCTTCACTGAAAGGGTTATCAGGCATTGAAACAGGATGCCCAGGGAAGTGGTGGAGCCCTCATCCCTGGAGGTATTTAGAAGATATGTAGATGTGGCACTTAGGTCCATGGTTTAATAGTGGACATGGCAATGCTAGGTTAACAGTTGGACTTGATCTTAAAGGTCTATTCCAACCAAAATAATTCTATAATTCTATGATTCATTTCTCACTGGTTCCTTTCATTGTCTACTCATACATCTCTCCATTCTTATCTTTTCATGCATTTAAAGTAGGCTATCTGCATAAGACATGTTAGAAACATGTATTTTTTAGGAAGCATGTTAGTCATCACCATTATTCTTTGCCCAGCAGTCAATGATTTCAGTTTTGATCCCATTCTAACTGTAGAACTGCATCACAGGACAGAAGATACTTTCACCATATTTCTAGGGATCAGTGAGCTTTGCAAATGTTTTGTGTTAACAGATAAAATTGGATGCTTTCCTTATTTAGTTACATTATAGTTCTCATTCAAACCCTACAAGAATCCTAGCTTCCCAGTGATTTTGATGGCAGCCACAGAAAATGAAGAGAAAATAATTCAATGTATATTTTTGTACAATCTAGAAACTGGAGGGGTTCAATTAAATTTCCAGGTACCAAATTTAAAACCACATTACATAATAAACTGTCCAACTCAATGACACAGTAAGCTGTTGTGGCCAAAAGTCTGAACAAATTCAAAAGACAAAAATCGCAGAGGACAAGTCCACTTGAGGCTTTTAAACACAATGGACAAATAACCTCTGGCTCAGAAAGTCTACCCTGTTAAATGCCTTAAACTGGGAGGTTTCAAAGGAGTATTGTTCTGTGCCTGCCCTGATCCTTATTCTCTCTTTAAGCACCATCTATGAGCTACCATCAAATAGCAAGCTAAACAGATCTTTGGCCCATGTCAGCCTGTATGACATGCTGCTTTGGAAGAAAAAATCCTTGAAAATGAGTGCATTTTTTCCCATTTAGTGGCATATTTTAGTTATTTTAAAGTCTTTAGGGTCATAATTTGGGCTAGTAACTAAATAAGGAAAACATGAAAAGAAACTATAAATTTAATCAGTAAATATGTATTATTTTGGTAAAATTGAATATATTGCTATTACTTGAAGAAAATAATACTGCTTGAAGAAAATAAAATTAAATGGCAAACACAGGACTGCAAAAACAGATCATGTCAGTGTTAGATATGCATAAAACTGTCAATTATCATTACACCTGTAACAGATGGTGAGACTGTTAATCATTTTGTGGCAACAGCCATTTACTGCCCACAGCAAAATGTAGTGTTCTAATTAGCCGTGTGCTCTTGTAATAATAAAAATTTCAGTGAACTTTGTTTTGAGGATCCCAAAGCTCTTTGAAGATACTCCCTTCTCAAGTCCTCCCTCATAGGTGTTTGAATAGCTTTTTATTGGTTTTAGAACAAGAGACAGAAATGATAAGGGGTGTGATCACATTTACACAAGTTTTTTCTTCATGAAGTGAAGACTACATTCACATTCATGAGACAAAACTTCATTTCCAGGCCTTATTCCACTGAAAACACTGGAGCTATCTATGCAAGATTACCCAATCATACATGTCAAGTAAGATTGTTCCATGGTAAACCATTGATCACTTGCTTCCTATTCTTGAGAGTAATACTGCATATAATATTCATATAACTTCAGTTGCAGGGATTTCTAAAAATAAAATAATTTTCAAGAAATAATTCTCAGTCCTCCTCTGCAATGTCACTAGTTAAAGTCCCACCAGTCAGGTTTCAGGTCCTGACTGAGCAATTTGTGTAAGTTTCATATAAAATGCTAGTGTAATTCCAGACAGCCATTTCATTTCATGATAGGTCCTAGATAATTGCAGTAGCCTTCAGGACTCATTTTCCCATCTGTTTGTCTTGAGACTTTGAGCTCCCTGGCCTTGTTGAGGGCATATTAAAGACTGCAAGCCCATGGCTGTGCTCTATAGCCCCTCTCTTTTCATCCCACACTGTTGCCTCTACTAACCAGGATATTGCCGCAAATGCTAGTGCAAATTTCTGCCCCACTGCAGCTGTAGTGCCTCTGATCCCTGCCTCCTTGCCTACAACTCCCACAGAGGACAGATTTTTCAAGCTTGTGATCACACTGTCCATACAAAACTGCCGTCCAGCACATTCTCTTATTCCACTTATTCCAAGAGTGGCCAAATGTGGATGCCTAAAAAAGAGTGAAAAAAGCAATGAAGGCATGTAATAATGCCCTAAATATTTACCAAGTCACTATCAATTTGCAGACTAGAGAATTCCTGAGTCAAATTTCTTATCTTTGTGTGTAAGAACCCGCAATGGGCTTCTCTTCCACAAAATACAGCTTTACAAATTTTGACCCTATGTGCAGTTTTAGCATGCATATCATCCCACAGCACAGTTTTCCACAGCTTTATTGTATTTTTTCTAAGGCACTTTCTCCTTTTTGTTTGGTTTGATCTTGCCTCTTGATAGCTTAATCTAATGCCACTTGGTCTGTGTACTGGAGAAGGAAGTGAATAGCTGTTCCATGCTTACCCTCTGCTCTGGGTTATCATGAATAATCAGATACTGATCTTTGAGACATCTAGGTTAAAGTTGTCTGGGATATTCTTACACTTTTGTGCAGAAGCATCCACATTGGTAACAGTTGTTCCAAAGTGTCCTGCAACATCCACAGTAGCTGTATGGACTAAAAGCAGAGATTTGGAATGTATTAAATTTTTTTGGAAGTTCTCTTTGAAAGGCTTGCAGTTTTCCTGAGTTGATGCCTTTTACAGAAGGCAGAGACAGTTTAGTCTGTTCTGTTCTACACAGTGTTTAATCTTACCTGCCTTTCCCTTTACTCTTCCTTGGAGACTAGGTGGGAGGAGACCATCATAAGACAGTGCCAATAGGATGTTAGAGGTTAATGAGATAGATATGGATCCATAGACCCGAGAATACAGTGAATAAGGTAACTAATACGAGTCAACAGAGTAGTTCCCCTCCCCTTACCAACAGTATTCAAGAGAGGGCTGGTGAAGGATTTCTGAATGGCTGTTACACTATGACCCTTGATCACTACTCACTAATCCAGATAGATGCCCTTGCATGGGGTCTGTTAATTTCTTAGTAACCAAAGAGCCTGACAATTAGGTAGGGGTGCATCCTGCAATGGAAGGAGACAGAATAATGCAATGGAGACAGAGAGGGGGAGAAATGGATGCATTAAAGAGGTAAAGCTGAAAAATCTGCTTCAACAGCCCACTTAAATAGATAGGTTGCCCACCTGCAGAGACCCAGCAGTAGACAAAATTTCTGGATGGGGATTCTGTTTTCTCATTCCTGCAGAACAGGTCACATCCTCTCATCTCATTCCTGTCTTTAATAACACATGACATAAACCTTGCTAGACTTCTCCCTCACTCACAATTTTGCTGACTGATTTTTTTCCTTGTTCTTGAACTATGCTCTTTTTGCAGCACATAAGAGAATAGCATCAAAGTTTTTTAGGACCATTTATCTGTCAATCTGTCAACGCCTGTTTAACAGATCTGACTGATTACAGACAACCATTTCAGAAACAGTACAGTACTAAATTAAGTCTTCACAACAGAAATTGAAGTTCCCAATGAAACACTACTCTTGTGTTCTGCCCTCAGACAACTATGGTAACTAACGTAAGATGTGAGATTGGCAATCTTCTCATAATTAACATCCAACTGCTTTATTTAAAGTGGAATTATCTGAAATCTAGTGAAAAACTTCTATGCAAACTCACATTCTTACTGTTGTTCATGAAACTGATCTTGGGTATTTAGACACAACTAGCTAGTATTGAGCAATTTAAATATGATCATCAGACATTTGTCTGATGGGAATCTTTCAAAGAACATTTCTACAGCTATCCAACTCACAAAAGAGATCATAGACCTCCCTTCGATTTAGGGGACATAAATATAACACTCAAAATAAGGAACAGTGAAAAAGTGCCTTATACAGATCAGTTTGTTACCAACCATCATGAAATATTTCAGAGGCCAATTACTGAACTAGTGGATTGGTGTAAGGTAATCAGAAGTAACAAAACATGCCCTAATGCTTCAGAAGTCATCATCCCTTAGCTCAAGAGTTTCCAAGAGAATTTAATCTCCATGAATCTCTCCAAATTTTTCATTAAAAAGAGAGTCCATAAATATCTAAGATAAATGAATGAATGAATTAGGTAGTGGGGTTACTATGCCAAAAAATACACATATGTATACACACACACACACACATATATATATATATATATCAGATCTCATTCTCACTGCAGCAGCCCCGAATGTAGTTGCATGGTGTTTCCTGACATTCCACCCCCAGTCAACGGAGAATGGAGCCATACCATGCCTTGTATTATACTAACCCAGGTACAAACAAACAAACAAACAAACAAAAACCAAAACCACAAAAAACCCAAACATTATTTTAAAAATTATGGACAATCCTTTACACGTAAATATTCAGGTCACTATAGAATATAATACATAGCATGAGAATCTCACACCACAGTTGTGCTTCTCTCTGAATTGACAATTCTGTGTGGCTTTTTTAAATGTTAGATTTTTAAAAATTATTTATTTTTTAATCACATAACTGAACACGTGTGTAAAAATTGGATTAACAGCAACTGTTACCCTACCATGTATCTAAAGTAACCCCACATCTCGTGCATATTACTGTAGGGGAAAAAAAAAAATCACCTGCAATGATTACCCTGATAAAGCTACATGTTGCTGAAAAACAGCAATATTAGCGTATCACATAATAACACTCTGGTCTTTTAAAATTATTTCACCATAGACATAAACTTCTAAGATCCCTTCATCATGTTACATCATCAAAGTGCATACTTTATAGCTACAGAGCTGAGAGAAACTACTGAAGTCATTTGACCTCAACAAAGCAGTACCACTTTAAATCAGAAAGGAAATGACCCACTTAAAGCTAGTGGGTTTAGGTCCCACAATCTGAGTATTTTGTAACTATTTTAGGTACTGAGTAACAAGCAGTTATTGGGTTACATAAAAACTGCCTGGAAAAAAGTTCTCTGGTAGATTGGGTTGTTTGAAGGGTTTAGTGTATTTTATGCATGAAGTAGAGCATAAGTTCACAAGAAACCTCCAAGAGCAAGAAATAGACTTCTTTAGGCATATCATGTTGAGCAGCCAACATTTAGAAAAGTTTTCCAGCTTTGAAATTAAATGAGTACTTGATCTTAAGTACCATCACCTGCATCTCAGGGTTTGATAATAGTTGACATTCAAGGGAGTACTGACTTAATGCTTATATTTCTTAAAATGACAAAAGCCCTTGCCTACAAGCTCCATGTGCTACTTTGCCCTTGCAAACCTCTATAAGCTGGGCATTGTGACAGGGAGATGTACAGTTCCACCCGCCAGGAGTCAGGCTACCCTGCTCCACAGGCTGAGACCCCCTAAACAAGACCATACTCCTGAAAAAAACAAACAAAAAAAAAGAAAACAAACAAACAAAAAAAAAACCTACAACAAAACAAACAAGCAAAAACTCCCACTCTTGTATTTTCTGCATCTAAAATTCCAGGATGTGCTGCTTTCTGGGATGAGCAGGAGTAACTGTATAAAGCTGTACTTAATTGAGTTTCCTTTCTCAAGCGATGCCAGATCACTAAGGCACACAAACGTGCATTAACTCTCATTAAATAAGATGTGCAAAGGACTTGCTGGCTCTGCCTACATTATCTTGTACTGCAGGCTAGTAGAATTCTTCTTACCATGCACAAAGGACTTTAAACATATCTCAGTAGACAAAAAATTTACACAAAGGAACTACCTGGTCATATCTTAAAATCTACTTTCAAAAAAACCTAAGCAACACACAACACTTTGTTTAATATAAAGCCTTATATGCCATTCTGATATACAACTCAAATAACAGACCAAAACACATACTGAAGTTCCTTTTTGCTGTGGCAGAAGGCTTCTATCCTGTGCACCAGATAAAGCATTTCATGCTGGCCCTGTGGGAGTTGGAAGGAGATCTGTTACCAAAATGGAAGGTCAGAATGTGAACTACGGGTGTATTTTCCATGAATTATTGACTGAGAGTTTTTTCCAGTAATAGGATAAATGCTTTCAGAAAAAGAACTAGCGTAGCAAGAGTCTTAAAGTGTTATTTTTTCCCTGTGTGCTGGAAGAAGCAGGGGAACAGGGGTATTATTTTAAGGAATGAGCCTTTTATACAAAGATTGAGATCCATTATCACTCTAGTCACTGACTATACCAAAGTAAGAGTGGATAGGAAATGTATCCCTTTGCCATTTCAGACTGCAAACTGGCAATTCCAATACTGTATTTAATCTGTGTACACTAACGTACATGCTCAGAGGTCAACAATTACTGTCTTTTCATCTGTATCTATTATTGAGCATATCTCCTCCTGTTTCAGCTTTATTGTACACTAGTCATCCTCTTTGCACTGAAGAAAACAGTGTCAACCACCGTGCATTACCAAGTACACCTCAGGATTCACAGTGGTGACTCAGCCCACAGCATTCACCACAAACCCAGGGCACCTAGTCCCAGTAGTCACTTTTAGTGTCAGACAACATACATTGTCTTTTTGGTCATCACCTTTCCCATGTTTATGATTCTTTTATGCACAGTTGGTGACTGAAAAGAGCTAAATAAGATAGAGTATGGGGTTTTTGGTTGTTGTTGTTGTTGGGATTTTGATTATTTTTTTTTTTTAATCAATTAAATATAAATTCTGCTCTTAGTTTAAAAAAAAAAAACAACCTGGGGCAAAAATGTGTAACGTTGTGATCACTTGATAAATGTAATCCTCATGAGCAGACTTTTTCCTATCTGGATTAGAAAAATGAGAGCATTCAAGGCTTGCCTGTTTATCAACCTATCAATCAAATCATAGGGTACAACAGGTTTTACTTGAATAGTACATGAAGATAATTTACAACCTTACTAATGATTGATAATTGCTGATGAATTTCTGTGATGGGAGTGCTAAGAGTATTTTCTTGAAGCAGAAAGTTTAAGTACTAAAGTTTTGAGGTTTTGATGTTTCTTGTGTTCTCTGCTCTATTACAAAATAGAGCAGATTACTGGGTTTGGTTGGGTTTTTTAAGGGAAAAAAATGTATTTACTTTTTAGTGACTTTTGTATTAAAATTGTATAAAGTTAAATGCATCTTAGCCCATAGTAAAGTATTCATCCTAGAGTATGAAGTGACTTAACATTTCAGCACAAAATCAGAACATGATTTTTTTCCAAATATTTTCTTTCTGCAAGTGAAACTAATTTAGTTAACATTTTTAAGCATAAATGTTCCTTCATAAAAGCAAATATTGACTCTAAATATTGACAGACAAATCAAGCTGGATAGGTTGTTTGCTAGCTTGAATGCTCAAATCTCTCATGTTTTTCAACCTATATTCGATTGTCTTACGGCAACAAACTTTTCTTTATTCTCTGTCAAGCAAATACCTGACATACTGTGTGTAGTATTGTCAAACAAAAGAATGTTTTTCCCTGGAGTATGACACACAGGTGGGAGGGGGGGAGAGAAGTAAAGGTTATTTTAATTTAGTTCGCAGTTCTCTCTCAGACAAGTTGCTTAGCTCACCATAAATTCACCACCACACAGACCACCTATTCCTAGTATGCTGACTTCAAAACTTTATTTTTTATGGATTCAGTCACGAAATAACTCAAATGCCTGCAACACGTCCATGACAAGATTCAAAAGGAATATTACACCTTCTCTACATTTTCTAGTAGCGCTTTCTTAAGCTGATGAAACAATTAAAGTTAAATGCACTGTGATCCCTGTTGCTGCACATCTGTATTCAGAAGATACTATTTAAATTAACTGCCCATCTAAATCAGGGAGCTCTGAGGTCCAACATAGCCTTTATGATTCTTGCTGTCACTGCAGCAAGAGCATACAAGGGAACAAGGACAGCTATTGAAGACGGAAAAGGCAATCAGCATGATGAACAGGAAAAAGTTAATAGCTAAAGCAGAACTTGTTTGCTATATCCCATTCAACAGCTCTCTAAAACAAACTACTATTGGATTACATTTTCTCAGTCAGAGTATTCATCTGAAATTCTAGAGCCATCTAGACAGGATTAAATAGGATAAGAATGTTCCCCATGATAATAAACATTAAATCCAATGACTGAATGAGAGACAGAGGGTGATCCTGTTTGTGTATGTGTGCGTGTGCGCGCAGGCATGTGTTCCCCTGCATGTGATGGCCTCTACAGGCTCAAGTGATTCGACTGCATTTCTGGCACAGACTTTTATTCTGCATGCACACAGTCAAACATATTAGATATTTATCATTGCAGAGCAGAGCAACGCTGTGAGTTTGGAGTGCTGGTAATGATCGTGTCCAAGTAACTCCCTAATAAAGCACAGTTGTGGTTTCAAAATGGAACAGAAGTACAGGACACACACATGCGCATACGCACACAAAAAAAATACACTGTGGGTTATTTACATTATGCCTGGTATTGATTATTACCAGATGGGAGGGGAAAGCAATAGCTGACAGATTAACCATATGGATCTGCTCTAATTTACCCTGAGTTATAGGTTTGCAATTTTCCCTCCTCCCTTTTTGGCTCAGAAACCTATGATTTGCTAAGGGGAAAAAAATGTAAACTTACTGCAAGGAGCATATTTCCACCATAAGCCTCCCAGTGCTACACTCACAGACTGAGCTATCTTTACAGAAACTGCAGTTCCGGCACCATTTCCTAAAGCTACAGCCCATACCATGAGCAGGAGATTCTGTTACAGACCAAGGAACAAAAAGTGTTCCAATACTGATGAGCCTTGCAGACAATGGATCCTATGTGAAGAAGCTTTGTTTAAGACTCTGCTTTTCAAAAAGCTGTTTCAGCCAGCCTCGTATAACATACTGACAAAAAATCCAGAGACAGCAGTTGTCAAGGCATCATTCTATTCTGAAAACTAGGAGCCCTCAGCAGCGCTTTGAGCTTCAAAGCCTTGGCTCTGGAGGCTTTCTAAATAGCAGCTCTTCCTACAAGAGTCAGATACAGCAGGGGCTACAAACTCTCTTAAAGCAACAAAGGAAAACACAGTCTCCCCACCCAGCTGTGACTTGTGCATTATGCATTAGAAGACTGAAGTGTAAATGGATACTTCAGAAAACCTTAAAGAAAAAAAAAGTCTAATTGACAAAAAAAAGCTTTTTAGTCTTTCTGCTAAAAGTGGATTTCAAACAATGTATTTTCTGTACAGTTTAACCTTTAATTTCTACTGTTTTGATTTGCAGCCACCTCCATCCCACTTCCAAGGGCAGAGGGCAAACAACCTATTGCTCATAGGTTTTATTTATATATATGCACTATTGTAGTTATCTAACCTTTCTGCTTTTCAAATCCATCACTTATGCCTACCGCCAAACAAGTTGCTGTAGATTTTTCAGTTCTCTCTAAATCCATAAAACAGTTCTAAAATGAGTAGCATTAACATAAAAGAAACAACATGCAGAGCTGAGACAGAATGAAAAGGGATAATGCAAACTAGGAAATCAGCACTAGAAAGAAATGTACACCGTGTTTCAATGTGCTATTCATATTTTCTGAGGGTTACAGACAGAGTCCAGCCTCTCTGGCATTAAAAGGCATGAATCTTTCAGTTCTTGAGTCAAGAAAAACTGTGATAGTCAGAGTTTGCGACCGCTCAGAGTTTTGTCCTTTGATTTTGTGACTCCTTCTGTGCAATCTTGGACAACGGGGGAGTTTTTATGCCATTTTCTTACCCCTAAAATGGGAATAAACAGTAATTCATGCATAACAACTGCTAGGGGAATTAAAGCATTTTCAAAATCATAGTTAAAAGCCATGCTCCATCTACTCTAGCTCTGCCTGGACATAATTCTAAAACCACAAAGAAGCTAAGAAGGTTGCACCCAGTCTGGTAAACTATTCTCAGTTGAAAATTTAATAGCCTGCTGGAACAAATGGCAAAAGCCCTGCTGATTTAACACAGTTAGGATTTCACCCCACTAAACAAAATTCCAAATGGAAGTCATGCACTTCAAACATTTGCACACTACAGCCCTGTATTTTCAGTTTCAGAAAAGTATTTTGTAATTCATGCATGACTGCTGCTCTACAAAAGAGTATTAAATAAAATGTCAGTGTTTAGTGAAACCTGTACAAAATACAGTGGCTGGCCTTAAAATCATGCTTTTTGTAAACAAAACTATATTTAAATTCCATGGCTGCTTGAGCAAGAAATTTGTATTCTATTATCATTTTTGACAAAAGCAAACAGCTCAACACTCTGCAACACAAATAATCGATGTCCAGAGACAAATTTTAGAAAAGATAAGGTTATTTATAGTATTTCCCCTCCCTCAGAAAACAGGCACAAAGAGTTTAATTTACTACTATGCTGTTCCTGTGACAGCCTGGGACAAAACCAGGATAGGAATCTATTGCTCTCAAATCTCAGCCTTATGCATTAACAGATAAACTACACTGTTTCCTTTTGTGCCCATGTTATTCTGATGGTAGGTGAGACTGGAAGCCAATTTAGGGAAAACTACTGTTTTACTGTAAAATAAGGTAGGTTACAGATGCCTCCATGAAGGTGAATAATAAAGAGTAATATGTGAGTGCCTCTCTTGACAGCTGAAGGTCTGCCTGAGATGACTTGTGCATCTAGGACTAATATTTGCACCTCTGTGGAGAAACAGGATGACATCCTGGTGGTACAGCCTTAGTAATTTACCCAGAGAGACATTACTATTCACTATTGGAGGGTGTCAGCCCTTATTTCTAAGTGGTCCCCCTGGAGCCCCACTGGCAGAAGCTTGGAGAGAGGCAGAGATGTACTGAGCCCTTTAGTTTCAGCCTAAGGATAATGTATTTCTGCATTACCTGTGGACTTGCAGAGTGGAACAGTTAGTAGGATGCAAGAAGAGGTTATTTAGATTTTCACTCAGTGTTGTGATACAGAAGAGGAAAAAGACTCAAATACATGCAAAAGAGCATACTGGGAACCAGGGTTAAAATCTTTAAACTTCAGCCATAAAGTACAGTCACACATCAAATGACTTTCCCTAACAGAAGACAAAAAATCTGCTTTCTTTGGAAAGCAGCTTGGAGGGCAAAGTCAATAGAGAGCATACCAAGGTAGATTTCTTTCAGCTCTATGGACATGCAAATCCAAACATTCACCCTGAAAAGTCAAATTCAGAAACGCTAGGTTTCACCAAATCAGAAAATGTAAGCAACCCTTGATATACAGCTTTGCTCCTAAGTTTAACTCAGTTTCAGGCATACCTGGCCAATGTTAGGTAAATAATCAGAATATCTAAATGGCAATGTAGATGTAAGTCCTTCCATATACAGTACAGGCAGAGGCCTTGTAATTTGCCTAATTGACATGCTAAATGCAATGTACTACACAGATGTTCAGACTACCACTGTGTTGATAGAGCCCCTGAGTGCAGCTTGATGTATTCAATCGCTCTGCTGAGTTTCTTGACTTAGCTCCTTCTTTATCTAGAAAAAGTAATGCCACCTCTGACATCAAGCAAACGCCATGCACATGACCATACATCAGTATACTATGCAAACTTGTGGATGCCTCCTTACATAAAGCTACGTAAGAAATTTTAGTTGGATTATTTACACTGGTTAAATCCAAAGGTGTGCATCTGATTTGTAAAAATCATTCTTATGCTGCCTAAAGCCCTAGCATGGTGTTGTGACACACCTGTGGCAACAGATCAAAATTAGATGACACAGGTGTCCCTGTGCACCTTCCTGACAGATGCTGCTAGGCAGTGAAAGAGACCTAAATCGATGTTGAGGGCAATAACCCCTTCAACCGTCTAATTTTAATCCACTGCCACAAATCTGCTGGATACCATAGAAGCAGTTATATTGTCCAAAAGTGCTTTTGTCAGTATAGCTCATTTCACACATTGAACCACTGTAAACCATGCTAGCCCTAGCACTTTTTTTGCTAGTATAACTGTGATTCCATTAGTAGGGTTTTATTGGGAAAGTTATCCAGTAAAGCTATCCGTAAAGCCAGGTCTTTCATTAGGAATGAAACTGCTAACAAGTCTGACATTTAAATTACCATTACTAGCCAGCTGAGTTATCTTCCTGAAATGAATGGACCATTCGTACCTCTCAGAACTACTGCTGCAAGCTCTTTCCTCTGTCCCCCATGATTCAAGCTTCTGAGGTTTTCTTTGCAAGTGGAACTCATAAAAACTTCATTATTTTTCAAAATTTGGAGGACTAAGCTATTGCTACAAAATGGTGTCCGATATGATCTGCCACCACTTCCAGATCTACTCCAGGCACTTATCTATAATAGTCTGGCAGCTTCCTTAGGTTACCTGGAAAGTTCCTAAACTCCTGCTCAGCACAAGAAAATGCAGAGATTAAGAGAAAGAACAATCTCGTGATTAATTTTCAGGTTCTCATGAACATGACTTTGGGCAAATACTTATATTTCTTTGCTGCAGCTTTCCCACTGGTGGAAGGGGACAGACCTCTTCCTCTTACAGGCCTGCTGTGATGGACCTCGCAGCTCACTGCATGAGTAAGAAGCATCAAAAGCTGACTCCCTTAGCTTTCAAACACTTTGAGAAAAAAATAACAATGTTAATCAAGAGACTGTCAACAAAAAGACTAAAAAATACACCAGTTGTGCTCTTTCAGGATCCTGCTGTAATGGTTTCAATCATTTTGGTTGAAAGTTGCAGAAGTCCTGCTACCGTACTGACAGGGACCCTTAGCTGGGGCCATGGCTACCTGAGCAAAGAGGCCATGCTGCAGGTCTGCACTTGGACCAGAAAAAAGGTACCATGGCAGCTCCTGAGCAAGGAGCAGACCATGCATTTGAAAGCCTACGAAAGAAGCAAGCTGCATGAAGACAGACGTTTACTCATGCAAGGAACATAGCCCTGACTCATCCAAGGGTGCTTTGGGACAGCTCCAAGCTGTATACAAGTGACGTGATGGTTTTGCTGCCTTACAAAAATCAGGACAGCTCCATTTGCCATGGGTTAACTGGTTCACATGTCCCTTGCCTACACACAATCTCATGTAGCTGTTTACTAAGATACCCATTTTATAGAGGGGGCGGGGGGGGGAAGCAAAAAAATTACATAAAATAAAAAGCCTCAAGTTTGGGGATTTGAGGAGTTTTTTAAAACCACAGGCTTCCTGGGCAATAAAAACCCTGGCTTCTTCAGACTTTTAATGTGATATACTGTGGATTACACTGGAGAGGTATTTCCAGATTCTGAAGAGATGTTCAAAAACCAGAGGATAATAAATAAATGTAAGCAGCAGGACGAGGCTCTTGATTTCCCACACAACATGAAAAAAAAAGGCACAGGAAAAGGCCTGACTTGCCTCTTCAGTGGACACTGAAGCTAGCACAGAATTATAGTCCTGTTTCACTTGCTTCAAGTAAGCAAAGAGTAGTGCCCATGAACAGAGGTACCCTGGCCTGAACTCTTCTCTGCTTGCTTTCACCAGCCACAGCATGTCCACCTGGGGCCTGAGAAATGCTGCTTACTTGATGGCATCACTCTGGAGCATCATGGCCTGGTAAGTAATAGCATTCACAGCAGTCAGGAAGAAAGAGATCCTTCTTACATAAACAGGACCAGAATTAGAAGGCAAGGAAGGATTTTAACTGAAGCTAGATATTTCTAATGTGTATTACCGACAGCTCATTCACTTGCACTAAATGCTTCAAGACATACAAAAATGTATATGTATTTAAGACAGATGGATGTCTGTGCCTTCAAGTGTTTCTGAGGCTGTATTTTTACAGTTTGAAAGCTACTATGCTAATTCAGTGCCATGTATTTGAAAAATGTTTGCTAGAACAAACAAAACAAAACAAAGAAAAATCACTATTTTCATGGTTGCCTTTTGTTTTACAGGACAATGCAAGCATTCTTGAAGGTTACCAAAAAAAGCAGCAGGAGCACATTGTCAGAGATCTTCACATAAACCTAATTTTTGAGAGTTATGAGAGCTGGAAATAGTAGAAACATCCACAAGAAGGCCAGGCATAAGGCAGAGTAAGGTAGAAATGCAAAAAACAGGTCAGGTTTGCTAAAGGGTCTCAAGGAAAAATGAAGAATGCTGTTAAGCTTTACCTTTTGGATTTAGCACAGCTACCACAGATTAGCTAATAGTTAGGTTTCACCCACACATGGCCGGACATATTTGGCAGTTTCACTTTGAGATGGCTTGTAGTCAAATTTAGATTCAAATATAGCAACGTTCTCAGACCTGATTCAAGAGCTTATTACTCAGGCCCTGCTCAGACAGTGAAGAATTAGGCTAAAACAGTGCAAGTTCATAGGTACCAAATCAAAGAAAAAACTCCTGTGTCTTTTTCTTTTCCTCTTTCTCTTTTGCTTTTCTTTTTCTTTCAAACCTACTCTAATGGTTTTGTTTTGTACAATGCTCATATCAGACTGATATAAGAATTTTACAGAGAAGGCTCCTGACATAAAACCAAGATATTTGTGCTTATCTCTCTGGGCAGTGTTCTGCACTCCCTCCTTCCTATTGCACTCCAGCAACTCTGCTTTCAGAGCTCTCCATACAGCATGTCTGGCTCTTATGGAGTTGTTCAGAAATAAGTATTTTGGTCACAGTATTTTTCAAACACATGGGAGAAAAATGCCATGACATATTTGACTATTTGTATCACAGGGCTAACCCAAAAGATACACCCTTTTGGGTAACTCTGATAATCAGGCCAGCTTTAATCTCTTTGTCCTCTTTTTCTGGCTATGCTTTCTTCTCACTGAAGCGAGACACTGACTATGACTCTAGGTGAGTGGGTGGGGGGAGGTATGGAAAAAGCGTTAGCTTAGCTTGCTAATGACCTGAGCTGCTCAACCTGATGACAGATTTTGGCAGATTCTGAAAATTATAGTAGTATTAACTGGCCCATGTTACATCAAAATTGTTTCCATCTAAGCTTCGTAGCATAAACTAACCTGGTTTCTAAAATAATATTAATTTTTCATGTAGCACTTGGAACAAAAGGGAAAACAAGCAAAACTGTTCTTTCGCTTTCTACTAAGCAAATGATACAAACAGTTTACTAAGCTAGGCTGAGGGCATAAATCACATTTTGGTTTTGTCTACTCCCCTTTCATAGACTTGAGGAAAGCTGGAGGTTGAATGTTCATAAAGTTTTCTTTGCTTATCAAATAACAAAGTCTTCCATAAATAATCTTCAGTGAACGTCTTTTGATGGTAAAATATTACAGCAATAGCAGTGCAAGTAAATAAGAAACAGATTGTATTGAAAATAAGAGACTGGATTAGTGCAATGATGACATTGAAAATGATTGTGAGTAGATAAAAATCTCCGTTTGCTTACATAGATAGTACTTAAACCTAGAAGAAATTTATTGTGCAGTATTTTTAAGGTGCATTTTGTTCCTCAAAGTGCTTTATAAATGTTAGAATTCAGATCCTAAAATGCTCTGAAGTCTTTCATTTCCTATTCCAAATGATTCAAATTAGGAAGCCTCTTTAGAAGCAGAATTTAAAGGCTTCTAAGAAAATAACTTCATGAATGAAGAGAAAGTGAATATAAAAGCTAGCACTGGATGTTCAAAGCTCCAGCCTCCCCTCCCCCCTGCTCAGGTCTAGATCAGACTAGAACACCTTCTCCACGTGTTTGGCTGTGTTTTCAGTGATAATGGTTTTTACAATAGGGCTATTGCTAAGAGCTTCCAATGGTCACTTAGTCAGTTGTTAAGAAAAACCTGTCTCCAGCATGCAGAAGCAACAGACTTTACCATGACCAATTCCATTATAATTCATCATGAAGTGCTCCAACAGTACCTAGATACCCAAAAAATCATAGAATAGTTTGGGTTGGAAGGGACCTTTAAAGGTCTAGTCCAACCCCCCCTGCAGTAAGCACGGACATCTTCAACTAGATCAGGTTGCTGAGAGCCCAGTCCAACCTGACCTTGAATGTTTCCAGGGATGGGGCATTCTACCACCTCTCTGGGCAACCTGTGCCAGTGTTTCACCACCCTCATTGCAAAAAATGTCTTCCTTACATCTAGTCTATCTTCACCATGACCCACACTGATGCCTTATGTGCTAAGGATCAGCCAAAGACAATTGCTCAGTAGTGCAATTTATTCCTAATGAATAGATCTAATGGGGACAGAAAAGTCACAAAGAATAATACTCCTCTAGATTGAGCCATTTCATTGAGACCTTGTAACTTGCCCACATTTTAAAGAAACCCAAGAATAAACCAGAATGGGTGGCTGAACCATCTGCTGTTGAGCCTAGAGGCAGTTTTGAGCAACTGAGACTCTGAGTTCTCATTCAGAAAATGTTTACACCCCAGTCCCTGCTATCCAGAAAAATATTTCAGAGACAGGACTTAGATCAGAGGCTGCAGGCAGGGAAGCAGCCACACCATACATCTCAAACGGTAGTAAGCAGCTCAAATATTTACTTAGATTCTCAGGTAGGTAGGATCCATAACCTGTGTTGAGCATCATGAATACACTGAGGACAGTACTTAAGTTATCTAGCTTTAAAGTTATCTTGGAAAGGCCTTTGTTAACCACAATGACTACAACATTGGCACATCTTTAGGTCTCAGGACTTTTCAGGAAAGAAGATACACATTTGGCAATACACTGAGTAACTCAAAGTATCTTCACTGACAAGGGCAATGGCAATCCAATTTCCAGCTGAGATTTTACTCACAAATATGAAGTTGGAAGTAAGAATTATTAAAAATGAGATGTCAAATACTGTATCAAACAGATGATTTTTGAGTATGCCCAGTAAAAAACAGAGCTATTTGGGTTTGACCCATTTTCACTTTTAGTCATTTTAGCATTAAAGTATGCAGTTCTCAAGAAAAAGTAAAAGCACAGATTTCAAAGAAACCCCTCACACACTAAAACTGCAAGGTCTCACAGAAATCTTTATATATGCTGTACTTAGTTTGCCATTTTCGTTCTTATTGCTTCTTCCCTTTAATTTTTTTTAACTTATGCTCGTGAAGTAACTTTCCATTCCCACACATTCTCTGCCCATCATTCACCACCTACCTTCTTATAATAATAATAAAGAAGGGATTTATGTCTAATTCACTGAAATTACTGGATTCATTTATTTCCAGTACAGAATATTAAAAAAAAGTTGGGTTTAAATTTTTTATAATTAAACAGATGTATTTTTATTTTGTTTTTTCTTCTTCAAGTCACATATAACTTTGTTGTCACTGACTCTGGGATTGTGAGAGCACTTTTAAAAAACACTGCCTAAAAAAGTTTAAATCATGCAGTACAGCAAACTGAAATGGATCACATCTTCCATAAGTATAAATCTGAAATATTCCTTTCAGGTCAATTGTCTTACACTGATCTGCTGAGAAAGTGGTGGTGGGGAGGGTTTAATCCCCTTTTGCATCAGTCTTCCCCTCTCCCACTACACTCCTACCCTTTTATCACCTCTTTTTGACTTGTAAGATTTAAAGTCAGAAATACTTTCAGAAAGTTTTCATAATGCTGATGACACTTCAAACAGGATAGAAGGGGCAGAGAGAGAGGGATTAACTAAGTAACTATATTTGTATGCATTAGCTCAAAAGCAATTAACTGCTTTAACAGGAGACCTAACAGATTGGTGCCTAGCAAGAGTATATATGACTAATGCTGTGTGACTGTATCAAGAAGCGCAGTTTGCCCACTAGAGAAGCTAACACATTACTATATAAGAAGTAATTCACTTTGAACTCACATTTTTAAGCTTGCAGCTGCTCTCAACGTTTTTTTGAGTTTTCTGCTTCCTTTTTTCCATAATTATTTTTGACAACTCCATCCCTCCTACTCAGCCCGGTGCAAAGCAATGCAGTGGAAAAAACATTGTACTTACACCACAAAAATGAGTAGGTGTATATTTTCTGTCTAACCCTTCTCCCCTTCCTCCTCCCCAAAAAGCCCTAGACCCAAGATATAATAGACGACAAAAGCAGAATATCCCCTCTTCTAAAACAGAACAGTAGAATTCCTATCCATTCCAGTGACAGCAGTGTCTGGCTTGATATTAAAGCATTCCTCATCTCCTGCCCACTCCCTCACTGTTTCTCCTCTGTGGAGAGACAGGACCCCAAACAGGTCCATTTGACAGTTGCTCCTTGGCAGTTCCTTCGGACTATACGATTGGCCAAAAGCAGTGTTACTTTGCAAGTGGTCCAACATAGGCCTCATCCGTGCCTGGTTTAAAACAGTACTCATTTTGAAATGATTGCTTCTAGTTGCAGTGGTATCTGATATTGTGGTAATGCTGAGAAATCACTTGAGAGTTTGTCCTTTTAGGTTTCCTGAAACCTGGACCTCTGGTCCTTGGGGAGGAGGGAGATGGATGGTGAGTGAACCCCTGCAGGGCTTCAGGTTTCACAGCTCAGAGGCAACCCAAATACAGCAGCTGTAAGTTAAACATCTTTCACCCTCATCCTCAGAGAACTCCTACATATTTTATATCAGCTTTGCATTACCTTCCTAGAAGACAGCCTTGGAAGACAGATCCATGTCTTCCTACCTAGCCGAGGCTGGAGGAAATTATATAATCTCTCTTCCTCTACCTCCCTTTCAGTAATACTATCAAATATTTTGAAGTCTCCAGTTGCAGCAGATGAAAGACACTTAAGGCAAAGCTTTAGCTACTGATTATTAGGTTTCCTTCTCACACAGCTGATACGTTTCTCACATACGTAATAAAAAGGAGTACAGGAAAACTGCTGCAGAAACCTGACACACATTAAGGGAGTGTAGGAATTGATAAACAATACAAAGAACAAAGATCAATTCCTTTGAGAACAACTGATGAGATCATTCACTTATGAAATAGCAGGCTCAACAGCAAGGATCAGGTGTCCCTGAACTCACTCCTGAAGTGTAACCATACCATGTAATTAATATCAGCCCTCAGAGAGGCTAACATTTCTGTTCAAATTGCATTTCCTTCCTCTCTCAGCAAGATTTCTGCAGGCTCAAGGCACAGCAGAGCAACAGGGAGTGCAGTGCTGTTAGTACACAGGCTGCCTTGTCTGCAGAAGCACACTGCTAGCTGGTAGTGGAAAAGGCAGAGACTGCTGGAGGGTCACTTGGAAATAAAAAAAAATGCCAGAGCTGTAGCACTGGATATGCTAGCTATTACAATTTGGCTCAGGAAACAGAGAACTTTCCAGGGCCATTTCCAGCCTTTGTAGAAGGCTGCTCTCTGGAACACAGAGCAGACTGGGCTGAGAGAGATGGCCATGCCGTGTCACACTATTCATGGCAATCCTGTCTGGTTTATCCTCTGCTTTTCTGAAGGAAAGGGTAAAAAGAAGTGTCCCAAACAGCTCTTCCAAAATATAGAAAATGCCAACCAAAAAAAGCAAGAGTAATTAAAACCTAAGGCCAGCTTAACAAGCATGTTGGAAGTCATACAGCTGCAGTCTTCAAAGGCTTGTTTTTTTCTGGAGAGGGGTGGAGAAGAGAGCTTTGATTTAAACACCAACACTACCACAATAGATCATTTGATCTTTTGGTTCCTCCTGTTCTATTTTAATTAATGTTTCTAAGTACTGATTTAAAGTCAATCCAGCTTTATTAAAGGTTCATTGCAGGATTAAGAGAGATTTGAAACCAAGCCCAATACAGTCAGCAGAGACAAGTTCAAAATGGCCACTCAGCAAATAAAAAGCGTATCATGCTGGTAGTATTTTGAGCAATCAGCCAACAAAATCAGGCAGCATTTCTAAACACTCTGGTTTGGGTTTTTTTTCCTGGCAATGGAAATCTTTTAAACTCCTAGTTAATAAGCTTTTGTGTCACTTATAAAAATGAGGAGGAATGTTTCACAAGAGAATATTCATTCATTTAAGGTTAGTGTTAAATAGGATCTTACAAATGTGTACATTAAGTATGCAGTCATTACCCAAGCTAAATGCACCACATACGAGCAACCTCATACCATTTGATTCTACTCTAGCCAGACTTGCAGGCTCAGAAATTGCAAGATTTCCTAGTTGAATGGGGTGCCAAGGCTCTAATATAGACTGTACAATTCTGTCTACATACAGGACATAGAAAGAGCAATGCTTGTGAAGACAATGAGCTTATTTTAAACCTTGCAGAAACAGTAGCCTTTCTAACTCTTCCAGATAGGTTGCACCCAGCTGACAGTCTGCCTTGGTGATATTAGGACTGTATATAGGAACTTATAAGTATTTCATATGGGTTAGGCACCGGCCTGCTTATTTCACACTCCATTAGAAGAGCAGAAAATATGAGATCCTTTATGAAAAAGCTCTGTGTTTCACTTGCCTTATTCCTACCTCAGATGAGGCAGCATGTCACAGGTATCAAAAATGTCCCCTCCTCCCTTCCAGAAGGAATGTTATCCAAGCCATACCTGCTGAACTCCTCAGACCATATCTATAGTACTGTCTCTGTTCAGTGCTTTGGGCTTCTACAGATTTTGGAGAAGACAAGGGAGAGATGTTAAAACTCCACATGAGGTATAACACCTTGGAAAGCACCATTCTGTCTTGCAGAAACCTTTCCACAGCTTCTGCAGTGGGCAGATGGGAAAAGTGGAACAATCCTATGAAAGATCTATACACAGGGTATAGGTAGGAAAGAGTGTGTAGCAGAACAAAGTGGGCATTGGTGCTGTTATACAGCAGGTCCAGGATCAGCTGATACATACAGCCCATCCTTCCTCTGTTTCATTCAGCACAGCTGGTTCCCTCTCAGTCAGCCAACAGTTCACAACTGCCAATATATTACCCTAATTCACTCCCTCCCCTGTGAGTGTGTCTGCAGAGGGTGTCAGGGGGCCTCCATTGCATTAGTGCTGCTGCTAAAGCAAGGCAGTACTTACAGAAATGCATTTCAGTTCCGAGTCCTGCAGACATGCTTTGGTTTTTGTCCACTTAATGAGAATATAATACAAGGCCCAGCTGGTGTAAGCCAGCACAGAAGCAATGAGCCTAAGGAAACAGTGCTAATTTACCTCAGTGAGGATCTGGCCCAAGGGATTCATAATGGATGGAGATGTCTAGTCTAGAAGAGGTTAGAACAGCTCAAAATGTCTGCATTTATCCCCCACTTTCACAGTTCAGACAGCTTCTGCCAAATGGTATGAGCAGCTGGACATCTCTTTCAAATCTGTATTTAATTCCCTAAAGCTGCACTGAAGTGAAGAATTCTGCCCACAAAACAGATCAACATCTTGCATTGCTGTACCTTCAAATTATAATGAGCAAGGAAGATGCTGTTGTAGCTTAGGAAGAAATCAAATAATCAAAGTTACACAATCTGTAGGCTGAGGAAAACAAGAAAATAAGCATTTAAAAATATTTTCTCACTTTATTGCCTATGACACAAACAAATTTATCCCCATTATGACACCTTTTTTATTTAATACAGGGGTGAGTAGTAGAAAAAAACAAAACAAAAATAATTACAGTCTAAGAATTGAAAGAATTGTGCAAACTGAATGAGAAAATTATGAGTTCTTGTCATTCATTATTCTGCCATCAACAGACAAAGATACTATGACAAAGTCAAACTATTTGAATCTGGATAAGATTATTATTAACATTAACCTTTCTACTTGAGTTTTCTCTTTCACCACAAAACTACACAAATTTAAATCAGTGAATGACCATAGCTATGTATGGAAGACAGAGGTCATTTAAATTCTGATTGAACTTTGTTTTTTCACTTTATTAATCTAAGAAGAAGAAAGTTCTCTTCAGCATCATTTGGTGATAAAAACTTAATCAAATATAGATGAGACACACCTGAGCACAGGGAATGGAATATAGGAAGGAATAACAATGTCAGGTAGTTTTATGGAGATTATTGTTGGGACTATTTAAATCATGTGAAAGTAAACTATTGAGTGGGACAGAATCCACATAAATGTGGTGTCTTGGATTATAAACTTCAGTCTTAAGAATATGTTCTAAGGTCTCTCAAGTTGAATTTTCACTCTTGTTAAAACAGGCATTGTAAAGGCATACTCCACTGGATTTTGTCTACAGCCTTGATCAAAAGTAACCTGAAAGCCTCAGGTTTCACAAGACTAGATAAAAGAAGCCTGGTTTAGAATATAGATATTTCTAAAATTTTTGCTAGTGCTTAATACAATATTCATGAAATGCAAATCTGATCTTTACTAATGTGTCACATTTTAAAATTAACATCTCCACATCTTTTTAATTCCCCTTGATAGTCTAAATCAGAATAAGAAATTTGGCCCCTTAATCACAGAGATGCAGCTTTCCACATGCTCACCTGAGACTATAAAACACATTCTGCTTTATTTTATGGACTAATCAAACCCTAAAACCACCAAATAACCCAAGAGCCCAATGGTAACATGACAAGAATCTCACTTTCTTTGACTCTTTTAAAGCTTGAAAGTGTTATCTCTCCAGTAAGAAAAAAAAAAAAAAAAAAAAAAAAGAAGTAATTCACGTCTAGAAATAAACATGGGAAAATGCTTTTCCAGAGCAAGAGGCTGTTTCTTAATTAGATGCAACTACACTGGTATTTTCTGCAATGAAACAACTATCATTGTTTACTAGCGGGGTTTTAAAAACTGAAGGTGCCTTCTGCTAAGGAATTAATCTCACTAAACCATACATTATATACGGTACACATACCTTATATAGAGTACACATTAGATCAAAATATGTCTGGCTGTGTCTTTCAGAACTTGTATTTGTCCACTGTACAAGAGATTCCTAGGACTGCCAGAGCCGGTGTGGTTTTGGAAGTTAAAACTGCCTAACCATCAGGGAATAAGAAGCCAGATTACCTGCTTGACACAACTTCAAGGATGATGTGCATGCTCTGTTCCAAAGCAAATTTCAAAAGAATCCCATAATCAAACAAACTGAACATAAGAGGTATCCAAGGACAGGACAACAAAAGGTTGCTTTGAAGGGACAGAGAGAAAGAAAGGAATGGGAAATAATATAGCCAACCCTCACGGGCAAAAGTATGCAAACTGAGAAAGGAAGTGAAACATAAGGAGTCCATGTGTATTAGAACAAGGTGAAGAAGTGTGGATTGTTTTTCTAATAAATTTCATAAGCAAAAATGATATATACCTCCTGTCCCAGACTGAGCAGCCAGCTGTCCCTCTAAAGGCTTCCTTCACAATTTACAAAATTCTTGCATGAGATGTTGAAGATCCTACTTAACGTCAAAACTATATATGTATTTACAGTCACATTTTCACAGTTTTGTTGCTAGAAAAACCTTTTTACTGAGAACACAACAGTTCTTATTTTGTTTATTCATCCTGGATATGCAATTAACAATAGTCCAGATCCTGTTCCTACTTTATGCAGTAGCACTAATTTCATAGGATGCAATCTCCACTGATATATTAATACTGAATCAACAGATTGTGTTTTCTAATCAATATGAGCATGATGTCGAAAGTTTGGTCTGTCTAATTTTGAGGGAAGGCATGAAGCTGATAATGTCAGAAGACCGGGAGTACAATACATGCTGTAACAGGGATACAGGACAAGGAGCTGGCAAATAGTGTGGCACAACAGAAAAGGAAGGACTACTTAATCTGAAGAATTATCTCCTTCCTATCATCTCTGGCCTAGTCCTGTTGACTGAATGCACACTGGCACAGTAGACCCTTGGAGTATATCTGCCACTTTAGTGTCCTCCAGAAGGAATCTAGTTTGTATACTTCAAACATATCTGCAGTGCAAATAAATCATGGTAAGAGGAGGTGCACAGAAGAGTGACTTGAAAAGCGCTTTCCTGATCCAAACTAAAACATTAGCATCTTTCTGAATGAAAAGCAGAGACAGAGCATGGAAGGAGCAAAAGGGCTCAGGGTGTGAAATGAGGAACCTGGGAGAAATGAGGCAGAGCTGAATACCACTAGAGCAAAGTCTTCTGCTGAGCTCTGGGTGACCAGTACAGCAACCCAGTAACTACAAATGGGGCAGCTCTTCCATCACTGGTGACTGTTCAAACCAATAGGAAAGAGTCTGGTTTTGTTATGAATGGCAAAAGATCTGTGTTTCCTCTCTAGAGGATCCAGCCTTGCCCAGCAAGGATGAATCCTCATGAGTGAATTGGGGGGGAGAATATAGAAAGCACCATCAGAGCAACGGCATCCCAAAACTATTTTGTATGCTAGTTGAGGCCATCAAAATCCAATTTGGAGGAGTGCTGAGTATTCCATGTGCATATCTGAGGTTGATGGGAGCATGGCTAAGCATGTTAGTCTTTCCAACTTAAGCATCTCTCTCAAAACTGATAAAACAAAACCAAGAGTCTGAAAACTGCCTCTTCTAAAGGAGGACATGTGGGTGGGGGTCAGGTGTCTGATGCAGGCCAGATAGATACATCACAAAAATCAAAGAGCTAGAGAGCATCTCCCTGCTCACAGCTTCAAACCTTACAGCCAACAAGCTCTCCACTGAGAGGACCTCTCTCAGGGGACTGCTCCTGCCTGGTCACCTGCGTGGCTGCTTCCCCCCCCCGCCCCCTTTCCATTTTTCCTTGTGTTTTTTAGTGGTTGTTCTTTTCTCTCTCTGGCTCCATATTTCACCACTCAAATAGCCTTGTGCCTTAGTCCACACTGTGCAAAGTCCTGAAAGGCTTTGGGTATATCTTTCATTTAGAGACCAGTACCATGCCATAAAGCAATTTAAGTTTTTGCACTCAAGGCAGTATTTATACTTACCCATTTCTGAGCACCTCAGCCTTGATGCTGACAGGGGTGAAGCTGCAGAGGATGCACAGCCTTTTCCCGTGTCATGATCCACAAAGCCCAGGCTGCAGGGTACTGAGGAAGCATCACAGTTCCCTCAGACCCCCAGTGAGCTGCCTCCACAACTGAGGTGGAGCTTTCTGATGAACTCCAGCTGCATTCAAAGGAGTCATCCAGATTGCCTGGATATATGTAGACGCATACACACACTTATAATCTTAAGATTTATATGCCTTAATACTCTACCTGTAAAGCAGCAGTCATGCACCTCAACCTCCCAAAGGTCATGGGACAGTAACTTAGTATTTGTGAAGTACACAGTAATGTTATTATTAGCAGCAGTGCACACACAGAAATTAATAATTATTTACTCAAAACAGGCTTGGCTCTGAATGTAAAGCAAACAAAGGGCATTGAACACTGAATGCTAATGATAAAGGAGAAAAATATATTTGTTTCCTCACTGTCTTGTGCACTGAGGCAGAAATCAAAGGGGGAAATACTAAATGATTATTAATTCAAACTTATGTTATATTGTATATATGCAGATCAAGTCTGGACTAAATAGAGACTTTGTTCTTAAATTTTCTTACTTCCAAGTTATTTTTATTTTGCAAATATGGCTTTATATGCAATACAAGTAATACTTAAAATATATTTCGCAAATTCGATTAATTACTAATGGGATATGATATATTTCACAACCCAAACTGTCAACTAGTAGTCCAAAACTTGCAGGCATCCTTTTGCAGGAAAGCAAGCAAGCAAATTAGAAAGCCAATTATTTTCCATTTCTCTTTGCCAGTTGCATGCTAGCTCTAATGAGAGCAGCAGCTAAGTAGCCCTGCCAACCCACCAGGTTGGAGATGGATATGATGACAAGGAACGTCAGGAACTGAACTCTGCTGCTGCTGTTACATCTGTTTTAAAAAGTGACATCAGCCTCCTTTCAGACCTAAATAAACAAGCAGGTTTTGCAGCTGTTAATGGGACACACTTGCTATTAGTGAACTCAAGTTGGCAGGAAGAATTAGACCCAAATCCATCCAGTCTGACAGCCTGATTGCTATTATTTTATCCCTTACACTTTTGCTGTCTGTATCTCTTGATGGTGTTTGGTTTTTTTGTAAATTAAGTCCAAGACATTAAAAAGGGCAGAAAACAACTTTGAGCACAGCCTCATTATATTCCAAAATATTAAAAGATGAAATACCTTTGGCCTCTCTAAAAGATATCAAAAAATAAAAATGAGTACAAAAAGTAGGAAACAAATGCCTGCAATTGGGAGTCCCCAGCTCAGTATGCCTGTCACTAGTGTGTTATGCCATAACAAAGAAATCAGCAAACTGGAAATTCCTCCTGCGGTGCACAAATGAAGCCAGAAATGACTGCCACTGCTGCTTGTACAAACATCAACATCTATGTGATGCTTCACAAGCTGGGTATGTTTGGTAGCCCTGGACTACAGAGCCTGACCAGCATATTCTGACAGTTCAGCAGTACATTTAGGCACAAGCTAGCTTCACTTCCATTCTGATATAGATCCTGTTAAAGGATCTTTTGTAACCACTGAAGGATCTGAGGTAGCCAAGGGGGAAAATAATTTCTTTGAAGTTCCATACAGAAAAAGACTGAATGCCATTTACTGATTGAGTGCACAAGACAGTAAAAATGGCTGTTTCCTTACTAACCCCTTCCTCCCACCATTAGTTGTTCATGTTTTACCCAGTGCTTTTTAGAGGCAGAATGTTACCTTTCTGGTAGCACTGGACAACAATTCTACATCTTAACCAGTACATTTGTGTGAAAAACTATTATTGGTATAACTGCAAAAAATATCAGTCTGATGTAATTAGACATCAGGCATGATAAATTTATTATTAACCAATTTTTTTTTTGCTTGCAGCAGCCATGCTGAAAGGCAATATCATTCAGCTCTCATTTTACCTGGTTGTATAAAATGCAACAGTAAGCTTTATGTTTTGTACAGAAAGCACAAAATATCAAACAATTTAGACTACTGAGCGGACACTTGCATTGAAACATTAGCAACTGTGTAATTTAATGTCAGGCTATAATCTGAATGAGAAATTTCGATAACAACTTATTTGACCTCATTAGAAAGTAGACAGTTTTCACCAGTTGAAAAGATTTCTAACTGAATTAATCTCAAATAGAACCAAAGGAGCAGCTGATTGTGGAAACAAATGGAGAGGCCGCTACTTTGTGCAAGCCTCAGAGGACATGTCTTAAATAAGGGACAACAGAAGAAGCTACAGTGGAACAAACCAACAAAATAGCCAGTAAAAAATAAACAGGGTTAATGTGATATTCACTCCAAAATGATAAAGTAACTCCAGCGAACAGCTTAAAAAAAAAGAAAATGTAGCATGTAATCTCTTTATTAGCCCTTGCATCTGAGGACTGAGAGGTGGCAAACGGGATGTCAGTTTTTTAAAGCAATTTCACAAGGGAACTACAGGCTTCTAACTCTGGTGTCATGGTTTAAGGTTGGGCCGGCCACTAAACAGACAGCAGATGCTCTCTGTTAACCCTTCTCCCTTCCCGGACAGAGAAAGGCAAAAAAGAAAAGGGAGAGAGATTTACGAGTTGGAAATAAAACTAAAGCAACTTTAATGAAACCATAACAAGAGAAATATAATAACAAGAAGGAAAATAATTATTTACAAATATGTACAAAGCTGGTATTGAGCTTCTCCGCCTGAACCACACGCTCCCCCCAATAATGCTCACGTCACCACTGGTGCTGCAGAGCAGCTCTGGGAAGATCCCAGGCTGGGCTCCTAGGCACAGCAGCAGACAGGATCTGGATTCAGGAACACGCAGATCAGGGCAGACGAACGGACAGAATCCTCCCAGGATGCTGGCCATAGAAAATAAGCAAGGTGGGAAGAAGGACAGGCCAGAGCAGAAGGCAAGCAAAGCCTTGCCCCTCATGATCCCTCAGCTTTATACTGAGCTTGACATGCATGGGATGGAAAACTTCATTGGTCAGTTTGGGTCACCTGTCCTGTCCAATCCTCCCTGCAGGTGCCACCCTTTTGCACCCTTACACTAAGAGGGTCTCCAGGCAGCACTGAGACCTTGGTCTCTAAGATTAGGTATAATCAAGAGCCATTCTGCGTACCATTGTAGTGTGAGCTCAGCACCAACTATAAACATCGAGCGTTATCACTTCTAGGAGCAGACAGGGTTTGAAAAACATGTTGTTCACTTCAGAAAGGGCAGTCTTAGAGACCTAACTGAAAAGTAAAATCACTGAAAGGAAAACTGGTTCTGTTTTAGCCAAACCAGGACACTCTGGCCATATCTCTGCTGGGAAAATTAACAGACTATAATAAAGACCAGAATTAGTGGTCATGTGGATGAAGATTATATACTTGGGAAAAAAAAAAAAAAAATAGGAGTTTTTACATTTATCCAGCTGATATAAACTATCTGGCTTTCCAAAGGGTTGCTTTTTTTAAAGTCCCACTCAGTACCTTTTGAGGAAACTAATTTGTCATGGCATTATATGGTGAATACTTGGTTAAAAGTCAGGAAACAGAAAGCAGCACGGCAAGAGAACAGAACAAGATTATCAAGATGAAGTAAATCTGTGTTGGGACCATGTGCTGCTCAATACAGTGATGATCAACCTGGAAAGGACATGAGCAGCAAGTTGAGAACATCTGCTGGCAATATGAACTGATACCAAATAGGACAGGAGAGAATGGTGGCGAAAAATTGCAGAGTTGCTTTCCACACTGTATAACAAAAAGGCAGATGAAGTTCAGCAGAGATCAACATAAGGAAATACACAAGAGCAACAACAATCCTAGCTTCATATAGAAAACCACAGGCTCTGAGCTGACCACTAACACTCAGGAGAAAGACCACAGGCCTGCAACAAAGTGCCAATGATTATTAAGAATGAAACAGAACAAAACAGAATACCCTCATGCCACTGTAAGGAATCAGGGTTCCCTACATATTAATTCTGTCTCTGCATTAACACAGCAGAACTGGTATAAACCTATGAAAAGAATAATTAGAGGTGGGAAACAGCTTCAGCAGAGGTAATGACTAAGTGGAGTAAGACTCATCTGTCTCAGAGGGAATCCTGGGGAATCAAGATCACAGAATCACAGAATCACAGAATGTTAGGGATTGGAAGGGACCTTAAAAGATCATCTAGTCCAACCCCCCTGCCAGAGCAGGAACACCTAGATCAGGTCACACAGGAACATGTCCAGGCGGGTTTTGAATGTCTCCAGAGAAGGAGACTCCACAACCTCTCTGGGCAGCCTGTTCCAGTGTTCTGTCACCCTCACTGTGAAGAAATTCTTCCTCACATTTATGTGGAACCTCCTATGTTCCAGCTTACACCCATTGCCCCTTGTCCTATCATTGGATGTCACTGAGAAGAGCCTGGCTCCATCCTCGTGACACTCACCCTTTACATATTTATAAACATTAATGAGGTCACCCCTCAGTCTCCTCTTCTCCAAGCTAAAGAGACCCAGCTCCCTCAGCCTTTCCTCATAAGGGAGATGTTCCACTCCCTTCATCATCTTTGTGGCTCTACGCTGGACTCTCTCCAGCAGTTCCCTGTCCTTCTTGAACTGGGGGGCCCAGAACTGGACACAATACTCCAGATGTGGCCTCACCAAGGCAGAATAGAGGGGAAGGAGAACCTCTCTCGACCTACTAACCACTCCCTTTCTAATACACCCCAGGATGCCATTGGCCTTCTTGGCCACAAGGGCACATTGCTGGCTCATGGTCATCCTGCTGTCCACCAGGACCCCCAGGTCCCTTTCCCCTACACTGCTCTCCAGCAGGTCAGCTCCCAACCTGTACTGGTACATGGGGTTGTTCTTCCCCAGATGCAAGACTCTACACTTGCCCTTGTTGAAATTCATTAAGTTTCTCCCCGCCCAACTCTCCAGCCTATCAAGGTCTCGTTGAATGGCAGCACAACCCTCTGGTGTGTCAGCCATTCCTCCTAGTTTGGTGTCATCAGCAAACTTGCTGAGGATACATTCTGTACCCTCATCCAAGTCGTTGATGAAGATATTAAACAACACCGGTCCCAGTACCGACCCCTGAGGGACTCCACTAGTCACAGGCCTCCAACTAGACTTCGTCCCATTAACCACAACTCTCTGGCTTCTTCCCTTCAGCCAGTTCATAATCCACCTCACTACCTGATCACTAAACCCATACTTTATCAGCTTATCTACAAGGATGCTGTGGGAGACAGTGTCAAATGCTTTACTGAAGTCAAGATAAACCACATCTACCGCTCTACCATCATCTATCCACCTAGTTATTTCCTCATAGAAGGCAATAAGGTTGGTCAAACATGACTTACCCTTAGTAAAACCATGTTGACTGCTCTTAATGACCCCCTCATCCTTGATGTGCCTCGAGATCGTGCCAAGAACAAGCTGTTCCATCACCTTTCCAGGGATGGAGGTGAGGCTGACCGGTCTATAGTTACCCGGGTCCTCCTTCTTGCCCTTCTTATAGATTGGAGTGACATTTGCTATCCTCCAGTCCTCAGGCACCTCTCCTGTTCTCCATGACTTACCAAAGATGATGGAGAGTGGCCTAGCAATGACCTCTGCCAGCTCCCTCAGCACCCTTGGGTGCATTCCATCTGGTCCCATTGATTTATGGATATCCAGATTGCTCAACTGATCCCTAACCCAATCCTCATCTACCAAGGCAAACTCCTCCTTTATCCTGACTTCTTCCGGGGCTACAGGGATCAGGGGCTCCTGGGGAAAGCCTGCAGGAGTAAAGACAGAGGCAAAGAAGGCATTCAGCACCTCTGCCTTCTTTATATCCTCTGTCTCTAGGGCACCCCCCTCATTCATCAGTGGGCCTATATTGCCTCTAGTGTTTGTTTTATTAGCTATGTATTTGAAAAAGCCCTTTCTATTGTCCTTGACCTGGCTTGCAAGGTTAAGTTCTAAGGAGGCCTTAGCTTTCCTAATTGCCTTTCTACATCCTCTGACAACTGTCCTATATTCCTCCCAAGTGACTAGCCCCTCTTTCCATGATCCATAAATTCTTTTTTTCCACCTAAGTTTGCCCAGCAGTTCCTTGTTTAACCACGCTGGTCTCCTAGCTCCCTTACTTGATTTCATACCCATTGGGACACTCTGATCCTGAGCTTGCAAGAAGTGGTCCTTGAATGTTGACCAACTATCTTGAGCCCCTTTACCATCTAGCACCCTGTCCCATGGGACTTCCCTTAACAATTGATTAAGGAGGCTAAAGTTGGCCCTGCGGAAGTCCAGGGTTCTGGTCTTACTTGGTACTCTATTCCTCCCACACAAGATCCTGAACTCCACCATCTCATGATCACTGCAGCCAAGGCTGCCATCAACCACCACTGCTTCAACAAGACCCTCCTCGTTGGTAAGTACAAGATCCAGCAGCGCTCCTCTCCTAGTCGGCTTATCCACCATTTGCATGAAGTAATTATCATCAATGCACTGGAGGAACCTCCTAGACTGTGAATGGCTGGCTGTGTAAGTCTTCCAGCAGATATCGGGGTAGTTAAAATCCCCCATGAGGACCAAGGCCTGTAGTTGCGAGGCTGCTTTCAGCTGCCTGTAGAAAGCCTCATCAACTCCCTCGTCCTGATCAGGAGGTCTGTAATAGACCCCCACAACTGTATCGCCCATGCCTGCCTGCCCCTTAATTCTTACCCACAGACTTTCAACTTGCCCCTCATCAGCCCCTGGAGAAAACTCAATACATTCAAGTTGCTCCCTCACATAAAGAGCAACTCCACCACCTCGCTTCACTGACCGATCTTTCCTAAAAACGACATAGCCATCCATGACCACATTCCAGTCATGTGAGCTGTCCCACCATGTCTCTGTAATTGCCACCAGGTCATAACCTTTAGACCGCACACAGACCTCTAACTCCTCCTGTTTATTCCCCACACTGCGTGCATTGGTGTACAGGCATTTCAGGTAGCAAGCAGAGCGCACTGGTGGGACCCCTGGGAGGCAGGAGGCCTCGTGGTCAGGGCCTAAACATCTATCCCTTCTCTTCAATGATCGAAAATCCTCCGTAGACCACCTTCCTTCAGGCCCTAGCATATTGCTCTTGGGCTTGTCTCTAACAGACTCAGTTGTCCCCCCTTCCCCCTTCACATCTAGTTTAAAGCCCTCTCAATGAGCCCTGCTAACTCCTGCCCCAAAAGCCTTCTCCCCCTCTGGGACAAATGCATTCTACCTGTCACCAGGCCAGGTGTCTCATATAGCAGCCCATGATCAAAGAACCCAAAGCCCTGCCTTTGACACCAGTTACGTAGCCATTCATTTATCTGTGAACTCTTCCTGCTTATCTCTTCACCCATTCTTGCAGGAGGTATGGAGGCAAACACTACTTGCACTCCAGACCCCTTAACCAGCCATCCCAGGGCCCTGAAGTCACTCTTCATAGCCCTTACACTTCTTGTAGTAATTTCGTCCCTGCCAACCTGAAAAACCAGCAGTGGGTAGTAATCGGAGGGTTTTACAAGATTAGGGAGTTTCCTTTTAATGTCTCTAATCTGAACCCCAGGGAGGCAGCAGACTTCCCTGTGGGATGGGTCCGGTCGACAGACGAGCCCTTCTGTTCCCCTCAGAAGGGAGTCGCCCACCACAATTACCCTCCTTTTCTTCTTAATTGAAGAAGTCCTGAGGCGTTGGGATGACTGACAAGCCTTAGGTGATTCGGGAGACTGATCTACCCCTTCAACTTCATTTACTTCTCCCTGAAGTTCCAAGGCGTGGTATCTGTTGCTCAAGGGCAACTGGGAGGGTGAAGGGGGTTGGGAGGGTTTTTGCTTGCCTCTCCGAGGACAGACCACCCTCCACTCCTCCCTATCTTCTGAACCCTCTGCTTCTGTCTGATGACAGGAGGGGAGGGGATCCATCACTTGCCCACCCTTTTCTGACTGCCCTTGCCTCAGGGTGAAGCTCCGCCCATCTATTTCTCTTTCACAATCTCTAATACTTCTAAGTCTTTCTACCTCCTCCATCAGTTCAACCACCTGCCCGAGCAGATCATTTATCTGCTCGCACCGCACACACGCGGTGTCACTGGCTCCCTCCGGTACCAGTGCCAGACTCAGGCATTCGCTGCAGCCAGAAACCTGCACGGCCACATGTCTGGTCGGGGGATCTGTCTGAGTCCCCATGTTCTTTTTCCCAAGGGTTTTCGGGCGCGTTGCAACCATGTTCTATGAGGTCTAAGGTCTATCTGGCTAATCCTCTCCGCGCGCTGCTCTCCTTGCGCCGTTCTCCGCGCGCTTGCCTCTCCGTAGGCCAGCCGCCGCTCTCTGCTCCGCGTGCCGCTTGCTCTGAGGGGAGCTGCCGAGATGGCCGCTTTTAAAGTTTGCCGCGGCTCTCAGTCACGCCCCCTGCCACGTCAGCCTTTCGGTATCTCTTGAATTTTTCCTCAGGATTCCCGCTCAGACTCGGGTTTCCTCGCTCTATCCCGGCTTCACCGTCTCCGGGAAGCCCGGCTCCTTCTCGAAGCCTCAGCAAAAGCCAACAGCAAAAGCGAACAGCACTCGCCGCAGCCGCCCCACCGCTCCCACAGCCGCCGCTCTCTGCTCCGCGTGCCGCTTGCTCAAAGATAAGGGTCTCTAAAACCATAGGCAGCAGGGAGAAGACACAGAGATCAGCCATTCATGTTATTTTAACTTAGGAACTAAATGTCTTTGAACAATCTTGAAGGAGCAGGCTTCAGAACAGAGGCAGTGCTTCACTTCTGTGTTGTTAACTAGTGGAATTCCTTGGCAGAGAAATTTGTGGGCCCAAAGTTTAATATTCTCTTCAAAACAGGTAGTCAAGTTCATGCAAGAAAAATCCCTCAAGAATTACTATCTGTCCAGAAACCACATCTAGCTCACGTCTTTTCCAGGATATTCAAAGAGTAAGTGTCCTTTTCTTCCACCTCTGTCAGCCAGCCTGGAAGTTGGTAATAGACAGATTAGTCTGAGAGGTCTCTCCAGAGATGAGCACCAGCCAAAAAAATGTCTTTGGTGAGCTGCAGGAGAATAGACATATTTTGATATGTAACACTACAAGACTGAGGCAAAGACATTAGAAATCTGGATTTATGATAAAATAAGTTGAAAAAAATTGATGAACTCTGGGAATACTAATATGTTCTATGAGATCAAGGGGACATCAGGCAAGTCCCTGGAGAAGTACCACTATATGCTTGTCCTGTCCTTATATTCTTTGCAGTAGACATTTATTATTGGCAAACTGAGCTAGAGGCAACTTCAGTCTGACTTTCTACCGATATTTGGGTTGATCTGACCTCAGTTTTTACAGTATCATGCAAATAGGCAGTGTCAGGGCTTAAAGTACATCCCCCTGCTCCTGGGGATTTGGCTGCCTGGGCTCAGGGCCAGCTTAGAGAGAGCACAGCTGCTGACTTTGAAAGCTGCTATGAAGAAAACTAGAAGAAGCCTCAGCAGATGCTGTCCCTCTTTCCCTTGGAAGTTGCTTTTAGCTGACTGTTGCCCTTGGCCTCTGCCTGAGTTATGTTGCAGTTGTGTTATAGCCATGCCCACACCTAACCACGTATCCCATTGATCAGGACTCCTGACCCTGACCCACAGACTGACTGCCCAGTGCACCCCAGAACTTGTCTTGTCACCATGACTTCACCCAGTGATCGCTGGCCCCCAGCTGTCCCTTGTCCTCAGTCCCAGCCCTGCTCTGCTTAGCTTGTTGGGGCATGGTGAGACTACACCCAGGCTGGGATGGCACAGCCCTGCCAGTCTGTGGGTACCTACCCTGGCTGGGTGCAGTCATGCACCCACCATGCCCTGACCATAACCCCATCACGGAATCACAGGATGGTAGGGGTTGGAAGGGACCTCCAAAGATCATCTAGTCCAACTCCCCTGCTAGAGCTGGATCCTAGAGTAGACCACACAGGAACTTTAACACAGAGCAGCAGTGCAGAAGTCTGATCAGTATCTTCTGTTAATATCCACCCTTGATCAGAAGAACACACGGATAAAATATGAGGAACCTGAACAGCCAGGATGCCTGTGACAGCATCTTTTGTCTTTAAAGGTAACTCTAGCACACTGGCATAATTCAGAAGAGCTTCATTTATAGAGAACTTTCTGCTGTGAAATTCTATTGATTGCATAATACAACACTTCCTTTTGAAATTGACAGCTAAAAATATATAAAGCCCTTTATCACAGGAGACTTCTGTCCAAAGTTAGTTTACAGGAAAAGTGGAAAAGGTGGCTAAATACAGGCTGTTCCCACCTTCACTGTGCTTTTAGAACAATGTTCCCCACTCCTGTCTCTGCAAGAAGCACTGTGAGAAACAACTCAAACTGTCTACTCTAGTAGGATAGCAAAATTGCAAAGCTCTGTCTCTGAACACAAGTGTAAAAGTATGTTGAAAACCAAGAAAAAAAAAAAAAGAGGGAAAGAAAGGGAGAGAAAAAAGTCCCTAATTGACTTTTTCTTTAGTCTTTGGTTCATTGCAGTGGATATTCCCTTAAATAATATATTGCATTCAATTTTAAAGTATTATAGGTTTCAAAATATTTGATCCTTCATTCTGGTTTGTTTGCCTGTGGAGTTCATTTATTTGATTCTTTCCATAGTCATGAAGATTAGAATTTTCCTTTTTAGTTTTAACATGGGAATCTTAACTCATTTAGTCAGCTGATTCCACAAACTGAGGTTTTAGAAGTACAACATTAAACCTTGAAAACCTAGCAATAAATCTCTAAGGGCTGGCAACACCACTGCAAGGACTTTTCTTTTTGCTCTTAAAGTTTTACAGTTCTGAATCAATATAGTTCAATGATGGAAACAGAAGTCTTCTGCTACTGCCTCCCTAAACCTCTCCTCTTAAAACTAGAATTCACATAAAATAAGTCAAATCAGCTAAAAGAACAACAGCTTTTATGCAGGATAGCAGTTACATGTGCACATACTTTACTCCTGAGCAGACACTTCACCTTTCTTACTTTCTGCAAACATTTTGGTCATTGATTAATTGTGTATTACCATACATAATGAATATTGTTTTGTCCAGAATGTAATGGTATTTCTAATGGTCTAGAATCACACAGAATCACAGAATTCCTAGGCTGGAAAAGACCTTCAAGATCATCAAGTAATAGGCTCACTGTTGTTCTGCTGAAGTTAATGCAAGTTTTGCTGACAACCTATTGACTTCAGTGTTTGAAAAATATCAGGGTTTTTTAATACCTTGATAAAACCTGTTCTTAGCATTGCATCAATGACTCTAGAGTTCAAACAGAATTTTCCTTTATAGACAATTTAAAATACTAATTCTGTGAAGTCAGCTTTACATAAATCTAAAAAATTAAAAGCTAAAATTAAAAATAGAACATGAACACTTTCCACTTCACTCAAAAATGTCTTTTGTATTCAAGGAAAAAAAAAAAAGACTATTATTAAGAGAATTAGAGAAAAAGACAAAGTTGAGGACAGGCTTAGTTTTAATATCTGGTCATTTACATTAAAACAAATTTTACTTGAATTCTAATCAAAACCAGAATGATATTTCAGGTAAAGCCCTCTGAAATACATGTGTGTGATTATGATAGATCACACAAGAGGAAAAACTAAGGTTTGTATTAGTCAGCCTAGCTCTCCTTCAGGTATTATTGCAGACCAGAATTGAGACAAGTCTGGGCTCAGGAATAGTTGCTGCTGCTAATTCAGATGAGGAACACAACTTTCCAGCTACATTTAGGTGTGAGTTAACATGTATCAGCAAATTTTTGGGGAAGGTAGGTATTTTGTCTTATGTTACTAGCTGATATTTGGCCCTTTCCTTCATCTTGCCTCTTGAGTTGAAATGAGAAAGATAGGCTCAACCTCTCATGAGCATACCTGTGAAAGGTATTTAGGAACCAAGCTCTACCTTGTCATCTCCTTGCAAGGAGAAATTCAGATACATGACTTTCCATTTACAGTGCCAAAATGTAAACATTATACCCTTCAGTAGTCTTTTTCTTTCTGCTAAACCACATATTAACAAGATTGAAGGTTTGTTTCCAAAGAAGCCCCGGAGCATTTTGGCTGATTTACATAGGGGCAGATTTCTTCACATGTAGCAGAAATACCACAGTAATCAATCCACTGAGGGAGAAAAATTAAATATTCCCCCAACTACTCAACTTCTAAAGGATTCCAGCAGTTTCTGAATTTAATTACCAACAAGTTTAGATATGCTGGGAGATTCCAGGGCTGGTTTTATGCACTTTCCCTTGAACCTCTCATCAGACTTTCTCACAGTTCTTCATAAATGAAGGCCCTGATTGTTTAGATTAAATTGGAATGTTGTGTTTATGTCCATACAGTGCAATAGTAAACAAACAGTCACATGAAAATTCTTGGTATGAGAAAAGAAGGCAGATCTCCAACATAACTGTTGTATCACAGAGCACAATTTCCCTTAAAATCCAGAAACAATATTGCTGTTTAAATCCAAACAAATTGCTGCAATGTAAAAGAACATATAGGTTTACTCTCAATAAGGCAAGTGAGCCCTGATTCTTTCCACGGAGTGTTCAGACAGCAGTACAAATAGGTTCAATGCTAGCCCGAAAGTCAAGGTCCCTACTCAGGCTCCACTGAACACAAAGAGCACTGAATAAACCGCACAAAGAAGTTAGCTATATCAGTTCGTGCATTTTCCATTCCTTCAGTTTGGGAATGTTTGTGTGTACACAGGACCTTTAAATTTGAAATCAGAGTTCCACGCTACACAGAATTGGTAGACAGGCTGTTTCCCTTTAAGCTGCAATCTTTCTTGGCAGCTCCTGGCCTTTGAGCACTGTAGCCTGAAGTCAAATAAATTGTTCAAAGACAACGTAGCTGCACATTCATGTTCAGCTACAAAGGTCACATGCTCGGGATGCAGAGATCCAAGAAAAAGGCTAAACAAGAGGTTGGCGGTTGGAAGCAAGTTTCTTGAAAATATTTTGCCTTTAAATTAATGTCAGAATAGTCTCAGTAAAGCCACTTATCTTTTTTCATTATTAAAAACACTTAATGAAACACCTGAAGTTTCTTAAAATTAAAAGGTAAAACTAAAAAATTCTTTCAAACACAAAACTGAACTTTTTTCTCCACTCTTCTCAATATCTTTATTGAACAGACATCTTTTTTCTTTTCATAGTATTTAAGTAAAAATGCTGAGCAGAGAAAGAACACAACTAAACAGACAGACAACTGCAAAAATCCAAGAATGACTTCCTGATCCCTCCTCCATCAGTCCTTCCATTCTTAAAACTATGGTCCATGCACCACCCGTAATGACATTTGTGGTCACACGTTGGTGTCATATTTTATAATTTGAAACTCCAAGAAGTTGCAATGACATTCAGTAAAGTGAAATGTTTGTCTTCAATACTTGTTAACTCGCCCTGACTGGTTAATAAATTGCCAGCAATCACATGATTACCTGGGAGATGCTGGATATATTAGGAATAAGTATAAATATTTAATGTAGCTTAAATCTAAGAGAATCTAAAGGTGTTACCCATTGTTAATGCCTGTAGTGACTTTTTCATTGTAGTGGACAAGAGTCCTAAATGGATGTTTTCCAGTGTCACTTTATAGGGATTAAACTAAGTCTTAATTAAACAGACACTTTCAACTTTGAAGAACCAATGAAGAATGCACACACACACCCCAAAAGAAACCAAAACACATGTCAGTATTTGGGAGTATTTTTACAAGCTGCTTGACATACCTACTATGGGGTTATTACAAGGAAACAAACAACTGAACACAAAAGGATTGTTTTGTTGCAAGATTTAAACTTGAATTCTTTGCACTACCTACATTCCCATGAAGTCATGAGAACTCATAAGCCATTGTTATACCTCCAAAGATGTACATCTGCAGCCAATGACACTGCATGTTAGCCTGGATCCAAATAAGCCCCATGAATCTATTTGGAAAAATGCTCATGCATATGTAAGCATGGTTTGGATTTAATGAACAGTGAAAAATTATGTGACAATGACATTTCAGCACAGGTTATAAACTGGTATTTGGGAATGTACATATACTGTAGAGCCAGTTCTATACTATTATTTGAAACAAAAGTAAAGAGCTTTCAGTATGCACTTCCTCATATAAAAATATCTCCTTTGACAGCCTTAATGTTGCATGAAAACACCATATTTAGAAAATAACTGGCAGTAGAGAACTACTCTGCAGAGGCAGCTACTCTCAAGAGCTTACTTCTGATGCAGAAGGCAAATCTTTCAGCTAGAGCTTACCTTGTACCGGAACTCATTCTCTGTTGGCTGAAATGAAGATTTTTTAGGTTCTTTTTTGGTTTTTTTTGGTGAAGTTGAACTGCCTTTAGCATGAAGACCTGAGCAGAAGAGTAGAATCAAACTGCATGTAAACCCCCAGTTTTACCAGACACTGCTAGCTAGCTGAATTCTCAGATACATCCTAAGATAACACATTTAAATTTTTAACACCATTAAAATGAAACCAGTATATGGAGTGACCTCTCTACACTGTGCTGTGCTGATGAGGCAAAAAAGGTAGCAGTTTCTCCCCACAGACCCTCATCATATGGGTTCCTTGGCTAGGCTTGAGCCTATCTGTTGAACTCTTAAAAAAGGGGCATTAAACAGGCACCAGAAGATTAAGTATCTTAGCTTGAAATACATTAATTTTGTATAGAGGAGATGTAAAATTAAGGGAAGCAGAGTTCATACAGGTCACCAAGGTGGAAGGAGACAAAATACTAAAAGGAGAAAAAAGCCATCTGTTAAAGTTAGGAAGTGGAGAACAGGAGGGAAAAATACTGTACAGATGGAAAAATGCATAGTTAAATGAAAGAGTTAACAAAAGGATTGGAAACAGAACTGGCAAAGTATTTCCTACTGTGGATAGCTGGGGAGGATATTATTCTAATTCAGAGATACGTGGTTGTGTTCTCTTTATCCTTTTTTTAACCAAGGAATAAAATGAACCACTGGACATTTGCATTGTTCTTGTACGTAGAAAAAACTCAAATGAAAAATAAGGGAACGAACAAGTATACACCATAGAGGGAATGCAAATTACCATGGCTAGATGGTTCAGCTTACATAGGAAAGAATAAGTAAGAATAAGTAAGGTAGAATTGCTTCCTTAAATAAGAGTTTGGATTCAGCATGATCCCAGTTTGAAGTTATAACTAGGAGACCTGATCCTAGCCTTATAATCTACACTAAGCAGCAATTTTCTTCAGAAGAGGTCTTCTCATGGACTGCTATAGAGGGGGAATGAGACAAAAACTGAGCAGAATCCATATTAAAAAATGGTGCAATAGGATTTCATTCTAAAACCTCTACAGCAATACAAAAAAATAATAAAGATGTTGGATGAAAGTGAGGTGGAACTCATCAGTAGGCACATACTATGGGAGATCTCAGCTAACAAAATGGGAATGGGTATTTTCAAAGACTACAGAAAGAGAGGTGTTTGTACACACATCAACAGAAGGCTTCCTTGTGCCAAACAAAAGCAAGAAACAGACAGGAAGGAAATCACAGGGAATAGCTTGAGTAACAGCCAAAATGCAGTTTCAGATCTGTGTAAATGTCAAGAGAGGGGACAGAAAGGGGGGAGAGGTTATATGTAGTGTTGAAAATCAACTCTTCAATCAAACAAAATAATGTGAGAAAGAGGAAAAGAAACAGAGGAAGGGTCAAGTACTTTGAACAAGAGTGTTAACCCCAGAAGATATACCTGCAAAAATAAAAACCAAGTCCTAACAGTGCTTGTAGGTATGAATTACAGTCTGCAAACATTAGCTGAAAGAGGAAAAACCTAATATGGTAAACAACACAAGGCACAGGAAAGAATATTTTGAGCAAAAAGTGGTTAGGTGGAGAACACACTGCCAGATGAAAATTTGGTAATCTCTTTGTCTTTCAGTTCCCAGATGAAAATGGATGACCAAAACATTAGAACAGAGGAGGAAGAAGAGACACTAGCAAATAGTCTTTCTGCCATTTTCACTTAAGATAATGAAGACTGAAGGAAAATAAGTGACTGCCAAAGGCAGCAATTAATGCAAGAGAATTATTTTTAAAGGAACATAAATAATATTAGAAGGAAGCAGACTGTGTGAAGCTTCTCAGGTGTCAGAGAATGCAGCAGATTCATGAACTTCCTGGCTTCCTTTTTATCAGTGCTTACATAGAGCTATTTTAAAACTTTACTGGCTAAGTCTTCCAGTCCTGCAACTCTTTTGCATATAGAATTTGTCAGATACCAGAAAAAAAAACTAGCCTCACAAATTATAACTCCATCTCTCAAAAGAAACTTGTTTTGTTTCCATGATCACTACAATGAAGTCGTACTGCAATGTGAGAGAAGGACAAACCAGTAACTATAAAGTGAACATTTACCGCCTGACCATGGTGGCTATGGTGCTGCCCTCAGTAATAAGATGCATAGAAACAGCCATTTACTCAAGAACAGGCTATGCATGTTGCATAGAAACATCATCCAGAGCAATTCTCGTGGAGTGCTTGTGTGGGCATGCTATGCTCACTCTATCTTTCTGATTCTGTATCCTTGTCTAATATATAGCTGCTGGCATGGTGGAGTAAAATCTAAATATGGAAAAGAAGAGTTAAAGGTAAAGTACCAGAAATAAAACAAGTTTTTAAATGGAGGCAGAAGACCTCTTGAAACAGATCTACCTTTTAGACTTCCTTTCGGTGTCCAGCTTTCAGCCCTGGTGAGAAGGTAAAGCACATTGAAAAACCCTTCTCAGGCTCATTCATACTGTAATCAGCAAATATCTTGATGAAGAATGAGACCAATTTATGCTACTCATCAGTAACCATGGTTGATATCAGAACCAGACTATAGCACACTTTGAAGTCTAATTCAAGGCAAGGACTTTTGACAATGAACTCTTTGGATTAACAGAGAATGTTATACCATTGACTCAGTATGGCTACAGTTTCATCCTTCTTACATAGGAATATGTATGGTATAGCATTTTTTTTCCCAAATTCTCATTTCACTAGGTGATCCAAACAGTTTCCCTGTAGTGATCCACTGGGTGATCCACTAGGTTTCTAAAGGCTAAAGAAAAGTTAGGAGAAGGAGGGAGACAGTTTTCATACTGCCTTCAGAACCAATGAAGGAGGTTGCCAACCTGAGGTGCACATTTGGACTATCTACCCATCTGACCTCATTTGGGAGCTCTTTGTGACAGCTGAGAGAAAATCCATCACGAAGCTGAAATAAATCTGTCCTCCTCAAAACATTTGGGTCTTACGTGAAACAAAACCTATGTTTTCTTAAGTAGGAATTTACATAAATGTGGTGGGTTTTTTTTCAAGTGTAGGCATAAAGTGCCCAAAATCTAAGAACCATGTAAATGATTAAATCAAGTTTTAAGGCTTCCGAGAGAAAACTGACAAGAGTAACCATAAATATTTTGTGGTGGGTTTTTTTTCTGCCCGAAATTACTATAGAGTTTGGGGGGGGGCTTTTTAATCTAAAAATCTCTTTAGTTTTTGAAAGACATTCTGCTTGTATGCCCATTTTTGAAAATTCAGATCAAGATTTGTGAAGACTGTATAGACTGTAACCTTTACTTTTGAAAGGATAAGAGTGAGTTAAAAATAAATTACTCAGAAAATCCTACTGTGAAGCTCAGATGGCATGTGGGCATGTTCACAAACTTGGTTGCTTACACAAATTTCCTCAGTGAAGAAATCAGGTTGAGCCTCACCAAAGGTTTCCCAGCATGATGCATTTTTATGGTTTGAGAAGGTTGACTCTGGCACCACTAGAATGGCTGCATTGCAGATATAAGCCACGCCTCAGTAGAGGTCCAGTTCTGGTCATTTTGAAAGCAAAAGATAAAAGGATGCAATCCATTCCCAGAAAAAGGAGTACAAGCTCTATTTTCAATTACTGTGAAGAATAATCAACCTTAGAATCCTACAAGTGAGTTATAGAACCACTCACTGCCAAGCTTAATTACACATGGAATGAACTGTATGAGATAGGAAAGAGGAGTTTTATTTTCTGCTTCCTTTCCCTTCATACAGGCACCAACAGATGTCAGAATGACATGGTGGCTTTCTCCACTTGCTTTTTTGTCAGTAAGAGGTAACAGAATTATACAAAGTGGGGGACAAACAAGGGGTAGAGATGGGTGGGAATCAAGATTTCCACTCTAAGAAAAAAAAAACCTCTGCAAGTACATATAAAAGTTAAGATAAAGTCACTCTAGAAGGTGTCCCAAAAAGGGCACACAGTAGTTGCTGCTACTACCATCCAGGGAAAGGTTGACTTGCATCTCCTCAGGAAACTGCTCCTTGCACACTACATCTCTTCCCATTCTCCTCCTCAGCGAGAGGAAGAATCTACTAAACTTTCTCTAATACCTCTGATGAAGTATGCTCATTTACCTGTGGATGTCTCATTCTGATTTATTTTAACTGAGCTTGCTGTCCCAATAAGGGCTTGTCCAATGCTTAATAACTGTAGCACCTGGGAAAATCTGTTGATGGCTGGAAAAGGATAAATGGTCGTTCCTAAATCTTGCATGATAACAAAAACATTGTCAATGACTCATCTCTGTCTGAGCATAATTTGATATTACACAGAACTCAAAATGAACATTTAGGGTACTATTTTGTCTTCACTAGCTATTGAGCATCCCCAGGAAAAGGCAACCTACTATGGGAAAGTAAGGATCACAGGATTTCAGTGTCTTTTTCATCTCTGGCTGACATGTTCCAAGTCATACAGGTTTATAAATTCTTACTGATCTCCATCAACATCTCTTTGATGTTTAAAGTCTCAGCTGGAGTCACATTTGTAAGACAACAACTCCTTTCAAAATATTTATGTCCTTAGACTCAAAGTTCAAAAAAGGGAAAGGCTCTTTTTGTATAACTGCTTAGAGCAAGCACAGTATTTCTGTAACACCAGCTCGAGGAACAGACATGACGTGTATTTTAAGACACTATACCTCATGTAACTTTTGGCACTGGTGTCAAATAACTCTAACCTTTTAATAAAGGAGAACAGTGTGCTCAGTGCTTCTCGCATCAGGCCAGTTTTGACTGTACTGAAATCAGCTTCAGTGGTCTATAAGTTTTCCATGTGGAGAATCAAGCTATAACATCACTCTAAAAATGGAAATCATGCACACAGTTTACTGTGGCTCCAAATATAATCTACCTACAAAAAAAAAAAATCCAACTGAATACGACAGCAATTAAGCCAATAGTGTTCATTAGGCATTTATCTTCAAGAATTTAATAAATAATGGCATCCTGTCTCCAGAATTTGATATGTACTTCCTCTAACAGCAGAGAAAGTGGTGAATTTCAGTTTATGGAGCTCTGTGTGGAGTATCAATTTTATGTATATCACCACAGATTTTGTTTTGCAAGACTTTTAGATTTATGATTCCAGTGCCCTTCTGCTTCCTAGGTATTCTTGGCAAGATACTGAAGTCCCCCTCAGTATGTCAGTTCTTTGGCTAGCTGATCCAGAGAGAGGGTGTGAGACAGATAGAGAGGAGGAGCAGTTCCTTCACTTCTCACCAATTTGTGTAGCTTGTTCTGTCTGGGCTGGAGGGCTCGAGCCAGCAGCTGCAGAAGAGGTGTCTGTTGCCACATGGAAAGATACACCCCAAATCATTCCATCACCCATATTCCAGATACCCCTGTTCTCAAAGTAAGAGTCAAATAGAGGATTATATTAGACATAGGTGGCAGTTTCAACCTCTCTGCAGCTGAGCCTGACTGCTGCTGCTGCCTTCTCTTTCTCATTTGCATCCTCCCATCTGTTCTTCCTTCATTTCCTGCCACCCCACACAAATTATTACACTCCTTTCTCAGTCCTCCTCCATCTCTTTCCTTCTTGTTACAGCTACTGTCACTGTCTTCTCACTTGCCTTTGCCTTTCCTAGGCTGTAACATTCCTTCCTCCTTACCCAGCTTCAGCCATCACAAATCTTTCTCTTCTTTGCCCTCTGCTTGCCTCTCTCCACCAGCAACTGTGGCAGTGCCAGAACAGAGAGGACGATCACAAAGCTTCCTGAACCTGCTGGCTTTATTATAAATCTTCCCCCTCCACAAATTGAGCAAAAGTGTGGCAGCCTATGAGCCTTATGTGACATAATGTTGCACTTTCATCTCTCATCAAGCATACATATAACCTTGTAAACACTGTTGTAGATATAAGAGGTCTCATTTAAATGAGATTTTTTTCTTTTGTATTTCAGTCAATTTTTCATTCATGCATAGCACAATGAAAGAAATGTCTGTTTATTCTTTTAGTCCCAGGAATTTTGCAAAAAAATTCTGGTGGCTTTCTGGCTACACTATTTGAAGAACATGGGAAATTACCAAGGGAATTCCCATGGAAATTACCTTTCAGTATTTGTAACTTCTTATGTCTGAGAACAGTGTGCCACACACAACAAAACTAATGGAATATGGCTTCTTCAGAAGATACATGCCTGCCTCCACACCCTCCTCCCTATATTGAACCCATTAAATGGCAAGCAGAAAATGCCTAAACAGTTTACAATGAACCAGCAAAGAACAACATGACAACTGAGGTATATCTCCAGATATACTGCAAAGACCACTTTACATTGAAACCATCCACTACTTTTATAAGGGGTTATCTTAAAAGACTGCCCAGGTGATTAAGGAATTACCCTGCCAAGCTTTTAACCACAGAGAAAACTAAGCTGACAACTACGATGCTGTGGTTTACTTAAAAGTCTAACATTTTCTGCACTTTTTATTTTTGACAAATGGAAACTCTTAAATGCAAAGCATAGGAAACCATATTGCTATTATCAGGCTTTCCCTATACTCACACTTGACCAGATAGGGGCCACTTCTCTCTCAACTCAAATCTTGTCCCTTACATTTGCATGCTTTCATCCAACTGAAACAATCCACAGAGAAATTCACTTGACAGGCCCTACTTGTGCTTCAGTCCTGTTGCACCCTTGTTTTTAATGTTTCAAAAGGAATGGCATGGCACTTTCACAAACCCACTGTGAAGCCAACGGGGAATTCTGTCTGTAATGTATTGTGGCAGAAGGAAATTTTGTGAAGAAATCCAAGGTCTACTTGACTTACAGGTCTCTGTGTCCTGCTCTAGCAAAGACAAGTCAATTATGTGAGGAAAATTATATTTAAGAAAGAATTGCTGTGATGCTAATTGACCCTGATTTCAGGCAGGCTCATTACTATCTTGTGAGTGATCAGATGAGAAGGTCCAGTGGAACGATGCACTGTGGAACAGGTTACAAAAATCCAGAGAAGTGTCTCTGCTTAAGACATTTCCGCCCCGGTCTGCAGGAACCTACAGATTATTATTAGGAAGACCTGACAGTTTACTATCCAGGGGTCCACTCCATACCAGGATTTTTCCCTGCTCACTGGAAAAGGTTGAAAAATCACTGTTCTAGACCTCTTACAGTCAGATTTTCTCTGTGTGATTGCATTCTGCCAGAACAGCTACATAAGAGCATCTAACTATGTTTTCACTAAGGGAAAGAGCAGCAACTTTACATGGCAGAGAACTCTTGCTTCTCTGTACTGCCCTGTGTTTATGTGTAGCTATTCTTACCCACCTTTACCATTAGCAAACACTGGCTACAGATAGGGCCTGATGACAGTGGGCTGAACCCACCCACACAGATCTCCAGTGAGTTTGTTGGTATTTCCCAGACTGAATCAGGAACTGAAAATGTATGTGATGTATACAGCTGGTTGTATTTATAGGTTATGACTCCTCTGACTGATGAACCACACATTTGGGGATTTTGTTGCTATGGAAGCTACTCAACTCTTTGCTTTATGCTAGGTGTTAAGGAAGAAAGTTGTACTTGTAAAAATAAGATAGCATATGTATCTAGACTGAAATCACAAAACCAGGTTTATTGTCATAGGGTAGCCTTGAATCAGGCCCACAAAAACTGGTTCTCTGACTTCAGCATCTTGAATTTTTGCTTTGATTTCAAGTGGAGATGAGGGGACTCACATGCATGTTTTGCCAATTAGTAGGCCCAGTACAAACGACACAGCCAGCAGTAGAACAACAATCCAGTAGGTAGGTTCTATTTCACGTAAAGGGGTCAGTATATAGAGGATTGCTGGGGGTACAAACAAGTCAGATAGATCACAAATAACAGACATCAACCCCAGCGACCCCAGGAATGACACAATATTGCTCATAACAGATGGAACAAACAGAGACACGAGATAACCCACAGAGCAGATGGGAGACAACCAGGAGAACAAGGTGGTTACATATGATAGAAGTAACCCCATGTTGCCTCCCCACAAAGCCCGTGTTTGCAGGTGCCAGACCTGACTGGGATCTAGTTGCATGAGTGGTCAGGAGGTCCTTCCCCAACAGGGAACTCTGTGAAGTGCATCCACCTCACAGACAGACACCCCACCCTTCCTGCAAGTGGGCCCAGCTTTTATCCCCAAAGCAGGACACCTGGCACTCGTTATCAAAATGCAGGGCACTTGGGGCTTGTTTACCCAAGGGCTTTCCCTGCAATGCCGGCCGCACCTCAGAGGAAAGCCAAAAGGCAAACTCATCCCCCCCTCTTAAAGGGCCATGGGGACCACCCATATGTCACCCTTAATTCAGGGCTGGGGGTTCAGACCCCAGCACTTCAATGCGTAACGTAATTTGACTATGTATGCCCCAAAAAAGAATTTATTCTGGCTATTGAATTCATATTCAGTCCTGCATAGTTTTATTTTTATATCTGTGACATCTTCATTTTCTGTTGGCTCTTCCTAAAAACAATAAGCCCTTCCTGTGTGTTGGCAGACTTACTGTAGGTGAACAACTTTCCTTTTATTTTTAAAATTACCTTTTGGACAAGGAACATTTGTCCTACATAACAGCCAGTAAGTTAAAGAGGGTGTTGACCAGAAGATACATCTGTATATAACATATTACAGCAAGTTTGCTGACTTCCTACTTAAGGATTTCTCTATGATTTTACATGTGTGGGCCACAAGCCATTCTGGGGTGATCAAGAAGTCAGAAGCTTCTCAAGTGTCAGATTTTTTCCACAAAAATTAAAACAGGCAGCTGAGGTTTTATGTAGATCTGGACCTTCCCCACCTCCTGACCTCTGCTTCCACATTGATTTACAGCCAGATTTTCAAGAGTTCAACCATAGTAGTAGACCATTTTGAAGACCTGACCCAAAACCTTTAAAAATCATGTAGGTTTAAAAAAAGCCTCACAAACCTGGAAATCTACTCTGTATTCAGTACCTGACCTATTGTTCCAGGCTCTCTCTTTTTTAAAGTTTTCAAAATCTCCTGCAAGACCTTAAGAAAGCTATTCAAACTGCTTCTGCACACGTCCTACCCCACTCAAATATATGGGATCCTTCAAACAGCTGGAGCAAATTGCAGAAGGATTTAGCCCAACAGCTGCTTATGAAAGATTATTCTTTCAAATATTTGTATTTCCTATCTCCCCCTTTTCCATCCATCTGTTCTTCCACCTGCATTATTCCTCAGCTAAACTACATGCTGTTCTTCTTTTCCAGCACACCTTTCAGTTCCAGTAAATACAAGTTCTGTATTCTCTCAGGTTTTGACAGCTGACATTACAGTCTTTAATTTCCACCTATTTGTGGAAAGGGTTGAAAGGGATAATTCTGCTTGGTTGAATATGGTAAGAAAGAACTGTTTGCTCTTCATCTTCCATTCTCCTTCCTGCCCAAGTAGGAGTGGATAGACATCCCTGATCTAGGCTTTGTGCTTGTTACAAATGCTGGTTTTCCATTTTGAAAACCTGAACGTTTTTTCAGCAGGAAAAGACTACAAGATATGAAGGCAGGCCCTATGCTTAGAAAGGAGAGAAAGGATTATGAGACCTCTGGAGATCAGTTTTGTTGCTGGATGAGGAAGGTCTGAAAGAGACAGCCTATGAGCTAATACAAGGCAGGTAGGTAACAAGCTGACAGAGTAAAAGCAGGCTGTTGATCTCCAGAAGCAATTATCAGATAGACTTTGTGAAGCACAGAGGAAAGAACATGCAAGACTGCTGCTACAGGTAGCAGAAATCAGGCAGTGAGCCCAAAGAGAAGACAACACACTCTGGCAAACTCCACAGGCATGTGCTCAGTGGTTGTCAGCCCAGGTACAGACCAGAAGTCACAGTGCAGGTACTAGCCGTGGAAACCTGGCCGACTAGTACTGCTATCAAAATCAGTGGGTTTTTTCTGACTACCAGAAAGTACCTTCCAAAGGGTCTGTGCCCTCTCATCCCAGCCAGCCTGAGCAGGGAATAAGCCTTGGAAACATATCAGGAATTAGAACCTAGTGCTTTCTATGTCCCTTCAGCACAAAAACACAGCTTAAGATATCTGTCACTGCTTATCACAACATACCCTATCATACCTTACCAACACTATAACAGTATTCAATCAGCAATAATATTTTATCAAGAACCTTTTTTAAACCTAACTAGTTGCAAGGGAAAGAGGAAAATGGGGTTGCAAGAAAATACATTTGCTTTTTTTATTTATTTTAGCTATCTTTAAATACATTCATCGACTTTCTGCTTTCTCGAGTTTTTCTAGTCCTGTCCTGAAGCCCATCTTCCCTGGTATACATTATCAGATCCTGTGCTGTAGAGTCTAAAAGTGTTTGCAGAGATAAGTCACAAATACATCCAAGCCCAGAACGTTCCAGTGAAAACCAGAGAGTTAGACAGGAAAAACAAATAGAACCAGAAGAGATATGCAAGGAGGGCATGTACCATTTAAATATCTCTTGGCCCTTTTCTGTTGAGAGTTTCTGAAGAACCATCAAACCGCATGTGGTTTAAAAACAGAAAAGCTGAATGCCTACATTCATGTCACAGCTTAAAGAAAATAATGTTCAGCTTCATTTCTAGTGAAGCCAACTTCACTACTTCTCCATGGAAACCAACAGAGTGACAAGAGGAACATTCCCCTCCTCAGGTCAGTAAGCTGATCCATTTAGACTGCACCTATGTAAGTAACTTGAACAGACCAGAGCTTGGCTTCTGGCACCGAGATGGCAAGTGGCATAGTGTGACTCGCCTTCAAATTGCTACACTCACCCTTCCACACACACAGCTGAATGACTTCATCCATACCGCTTGCCAGGAAAAGTCCCCAAACCATGCCTAGAAGCGTGTTAGCAACCAGGGTCAAACAGGAACATGGTCACAGTTATGCGTTATCAAGGGCCAGTGACTGAGCCTTGGCACTATCTAGGTGACCAGCGTGCACGCAGCCTCATGTTCCTTTTGCAGAACGGCACCAGGAGCCCTGCTGAAGTGTGACGCAAGGGGGTAAAACAAAAATCGGTAGATATTGATTCTGCTCAATTTAAAAATTGAAGGGAGATGAACTGTGAAACACAGGGGTGTTATTTCCATTATTTGCTCTTGTGACAGGCTTGCTGTCATCACCCTACCACACACACCAAGCTTCAAAAATCAAAACAAACCAGGGCCAAACACACAAATGAATTTTGGCAATCTGTCACATACCTCACAATGAAAAATATTCTGCCTGATGCAGCAAACCTCTTTCTTCAAAGGGCTTCTCTTGCCTTGCCCCTGTCAAATACTTTCAATGGAAGTAAGATGAAGCCAAAGGGGAGAAACAAACAAAAATTACAAAAAACCCAACTATTAAGGCCATTTATCCTTAAGACTTCTACAAACTCCAGAACAAAGTTCTTATTTGTCATTGAATACCTGCAAGCAGTTTAGGACACTTGCCTTCAGAAAGTATGGTTTTTTTTAAATGTTGAAAGCATCAACTGCTAAAACATTCCCCTTTAATGTCATCTGATGGAAAGGAGTTTGATTATATCAAATGGGCCCTACATCAAGGACAGTAAACCATCCTAGGATAAGTCTAGAATGAACTTCTAAAGCCTGCACACTAGTGTAAAACCTGGATATTCTATATAATAGTGGATCAGTGATTTAAGAGGTAAACTGTTTGCTTTGAATAGCTGAACATTTCAAAGGAAACAGAACTGAAGGAAAAGTGCAGGGGACAAAGTTTCAAGGTTATATCTGGTTTAGGTATCACATTTTTCTCTGCAACTTCTCAGTCACAGTCAATGTTCAGAAAATGTTCTCACTCAATTTCATACACAGTGAACCTGGTCCCAATTTGTACCCCTCTTAGTTACCAAAGAAAACAGATGTCCTAGGGCCAAACAGCTTATTGCATTTGGGAAACAGCGTCTGGACCCGGTCTGCAGTTATAATGAAGGCACACAAATAAACACAGAGGACTCGGGAATGACAGATGCAGGCTATGAAACAGAAATAATCTGACAAAGTCAATAGAAACAATCCTAGGAAAGCATTGAAGACATCATTACACTAGAGGTTAAGTGCTGAGCTGTTCATTTAGCGATTATCCCGTTAGTGCATAGATTGGAAATAAAAGTTATTAAAGTGACAATATATTTAGATGTAAGCTTTGCTTTACCCAAAATGCACTGTCAGGTACTGCAAAAATGCCCATCCTCTTGATGCTTTTTTCTCCTCTGGCAAATCAGATCCAAACTGCTGTAGTATTGCTACACCCAAATACATTTTGAGCTCATAAGAAAGGTTTGCACCTATGAATGACATTGATCTTATCTGGAATAAATTTATTTATCCCAAATGAAAAGATACAGAGTGAAATGCTCAAGACAAAGTTTTTATTCATTCCTTTGATTCAGCATCTTAAGGTTAGCCATGGCAGGTGCTGACACTATTTCTTTTCTTTCTTCATGTGCACAACCAGCTCACATAGTTTCCTTTGTTAATGGGGAAAGATTGTCTCCTTAAATGACAACTTCTCTCTTATTGACATGTCTTTTCCTGGCATACTGATTCAGTGGATTTAAATGACACTATTCCCCCATAAAATCTTTTCCTCACTTCAGCCCCAGCTGAAGTAATGGATTCTATACTTTAATTTTTTACTAAACTCAGACTGAATTTTTCTTTTAATAAATTTATTATCATTAATTGTTATAATTGTTTTATTCATTCCTCTGTAAGATTCTGCTCTATTTTATTTGTGACCTTCACCTACTAAGTTTCAGAAATAAAATATTCTGTCTTGCTACTGACAGCCTAATTTTTTCCAAGCAATTTTCCATTTACAATAGATCAGTTGCATTTGAAATCCTAGGGAAAGAAAAGCTTGGGGGGCTTTTCAATATTAACACTGGTGATCTTTACTTCAAAAGTCACATGTTTTGGAGCAGAAACTACAAAGGGACAAGGTAATGGCCTTTGTATCAGGCAAAAGTACTTTGCAAATATGCATTCAAAATGAATTGTGCTATAAGCCTTCTGGTGCTGGGGGAATCATCCAATTTTGCATATGTACAACAGTTAAAACTGCTGTTCCACTCACATTTTCTAGTGATAAAGCAGCACTTTCTTTGCCCTATCAGCTTCCCATCACATGTGTCAGATCCCAAGCAAGGAACAAGCATCTGACTCCTACACAAAGGAAGAATAAAAGATCGATTAAGGAAGTAGATGTGACAAGAAGAGGTGTCAGGAGGAGTAGCAAAAAGGCAGCTGAAAGCAGCAAACCTGCAAAGCCTTGAAAAGATGCCCTGAGGTATAGGTGAGAGAGATCTGATGAAGTGCGTGGGCATGAAGCTGACCAGGCAAAGATACCAGGGCACAAAACTGAGAGATTCAGAAGAGAGTCAGGGGGACAAGGAACAGAGGCCAGTCTAGAGTGAAAAGATGGAAGGGACAGAAGGGTGAGAACCACATTGTCAGAACAATGTTGTAGCACTCTTTTCAAATACAAAATGATTAAGTCTGTGAGAGTGATGAAGATCTTACCTGTGAAGGAAGGAGCAAAACATGAATGTGGTCTTGTTTGGACTATTTTGCTTATGCACAATTACAAGATCAAAATTCAATGTAACCTTACAGCCAACAAAAATCATAAGCTAAGGGAAAATATAGTCTAATGCCTGAGCAGATGAGCATCTAAAGAGAGAACAAATAGAACCACACAGACACAGAAACAAAACACCAGATTGCAACGTGGCTCCAGAAAACAGGAAACAAAATAAGAGGAACAGACCATTACAGCTGTTAAAGGCAAAGGGTGTCTTACACTTCAGTGACATCCCACTACATCAGCAGCATGCAGGGAGAAATCTTAATGCTCTTGAGCATTTTAACTCGTTAAAAAAAAAAATCCTGTTACATGAAAGACTCCATCAGTCAAGAACCTGCAGAACAATGGTTCAGAGTTTTGGTAAACTACAGAAAGATGACTGATTCATACAATTACCAAACTCTACAGGCTGAACTAATTTGTGATAGAATAATGACAGGACAAAAATCCAGGCACTCAAATGAGAATTTTTAGAAATCCCATTAACTCTAGAGAGAACTAGAGATGTGCACAGCTAGTGAACAAGCTCACATTCAAATAGAGGGTGTACGCAAAACAGTCACAAAGGTATTTCAGAAGGTAGAGCAAGGAAGCCACGAAAAATTTCTGAAAATTCAAAGAAAGGCATACAAACATCAAGCAGAAAAGAGCTAAATCCAAAGAACCATGGCTATTATAAAAAAAATAATGATGAAATGCCCTTTACATGGGGTCACGTGCAAAAATTCTGACAAGTCAAGTCATTATGCAAAGGATTGCAGACAAGAAAAAAATGCCCCCAATTTGAGAAAGTAAGCAGTGACTCGGAGATCTTTGTCTGTATGTGACAACAGTGCAGTGCAAACAGCAAAAAAATAAATGGACTGTGAAGTTCAGACTAGCACCAGATGCAAAGACAAGGCAGCAGAACACAACAAGAAATGGAATGCAAATGAACAGTGGGCATCAATGTGCGCGAAAGGCACAAAGACCTCTTTAGAATTGTACATGAAGAGTAAGGAAAATAGCAGAACCAAATTTTAAATTTTTTGGTAGTATAATCAAACCAAATCTTAAATTGCCTGATGATATAATCAGTGCCAAGAGACCAAGTTAATTAAAAGCAGAATACCAAGTAAGAAGTGGATAGAGTGAAAATTTGGGTAGCACTAACATTAGAGAGACATTTAGCAAAAAGAAGAGTTATTAATTCCAGCATATTAAGCCTAAATTACAGATGATACTTTAGAGAGACACACAAATAAAAACCATCACCTGTATGGTTAGTGCATTGTTTCACCTGCGCAGTGAAGGACTGGACTTTTAAGGCAAGACATTAGCAGAGATGCTCAGAGAGAAAAAATCATTAAGTGCCTACTCCTAAGACACTAAAAAATTAGGATCTTTTTACATTTTCTTTTAGTATCACACATTATATAGCACAATTTCAGACAGCAGCATAGGATAGGTATCAGGAAGTCAAACATACATTAAAAATTAAAGTGAAAATAATTTTAAAAATAGTTTTCATCTAACTGCTCACAATTAAAGAGCCAGTACCTGATATACTAAAGTAAAACTTTTCTAAACAAAATCAATACCTGTTAAAAAGTGAGAGCAGCTATGTCAGTAATTCTATGCAGAAGAACAGCCCATTTTGCAGTTACCACCATAGGAAATGATTATTGCACATTGCACTGTACAGAGGTTGTGCTTTTTTACTTGGAAGCTCAGAAAGCATCCAGGAATGAGCAAGAGAGTGAAGTATCATGGGGCAAAGAGATCATGCTGCAGCAGAGGAGTCAGAGTAAAGGGGCTAAACCAGCATGAGAAGAGGTTTGGGAACATGAAGCCTCCAAACCTGGTGGTGGTGGGGATAGATGGAGTTAAAAAAAAAAAAAAAGAGATAGTGCTGGAAATAGGCAGATTAACAGACTAAAATAAATCATTTTTACTTATTAAATAGTAAATCATGTCTCTTACCATTTTCCCCTACGCGACAATCAGCTGTGATTACACACCAGTACAGCAGTCTCTGTGCTCACATTGCAGTGGAAGGACATGGAACAGGTGCTGCCCAGGGGACGTGAGCAGCCACCTTGAGAAGCTGCACCCCTCTGAGGGGTGCTGTGGCAAACCCACCCACAGCTGGGCGGCAGGAGCTGAGGGGGAGCATGGCTCCACTCGCCTCTCCTCCAGGAGCCCAGAAAGAAATCTCAAATTAAATGAAATTAGCTTGGGGCTCCCCCCAGTCTGCCCAAAGCCCAGGGCCAAATTGCAGCCTCTCAGAACTCCATGTCAGACCCCCAGGGAGGAGCAGCAGAAGCGCCAGTCCCCAGCTCCCCACAGCGCTGCCTGGCTATGGCACCCACCGAGCCAGGCCCACCTGCAGGCCCACGTCCTGGTGTGGCCTGGCTATGGCACCCACCGAGCCAGGCCCACCTGCAGGCCCACGTCCTGGTGTGGCCTGGCTATGGCACCCACCGAGCCAGGCCCACGTCCTGGTGTGGCCTGGCTATGGCACCCACCGAGCCAGGCCCACGTCCCAGTGTGGCCTGGCTATGGCACCCACTGAGCCAGGCCCACGTCCCAGTGTGGCCTGGCTATGGCACCCACCGAGCCAGGCCCACGTCCTGGTGTGGCCTGGCTATGGCACCCACCGAGCCAGGCCCACGTCCTGGTGTGGCCTCTTCTCATCCCCATCCCCAGGGAGGTGCCCGATGCCAGCGCTGTCCCAGTGCCCCCGTGCCCTGCTCCTGCCTGGTGCAGAGGACAAGCCCTGCCTGTCAGGGCCAGCCATCACCGACCCAGGGAGTCCCACCACGCCTAACACCCTGCCCAAAGGAGCCAGCTAGGCTGAAAATATAAAACAGAAGGCTAAGGGACTGGTCTGCCAGGTTTCAGGGCAAGGGGGCAGAAAGAGCCCAGTAAGAAACCTTCCAAAGCAAAGAGGAATAAGTGTTCACACGTGTTCTTGTGCTGGGTGCTCACAGAGCAACCTCACCTGTCTTCTCTCAAAACAGCAAGACTTCACAGAAGCCAAATCTGCCTTATTTTCCCTCCTATATTCTCATTAATAATGAATAATAATTAATAATTAATAATAATGAAAACAGAAAATCTCCTAAGAGATCAGAACCACTCAAAAAAAGGCAATAGAGAAGGACCATACAGAAGCCTGCAGCTGAATTCATCTCCCCAGACTGCAAGCAGACAGAAGTTACACGTGTCCTCTAAACTATTTGCTCACTCTGTCCTGAAAGTTAATAGACATCTATCTCCAGGTGAGGTAACTGCTGGAGACACTTATTCCTTCCCACGGATTTCAGGAGGAACCTTACAGCTAGCTCAGAGTAAAGCCCTGCCTTTTCGCTAGCTGAAGGCAGGAGGAGGAGTCCCAAGCAGCACAGGACATGCCAAATGTAGAACAATGCAGGAAAGGAATTAAGAAAAACGTGCAAGAAAATGTACACATGGACTTCAGTTCTCAGAGTAGAAAAGGAAGTGAAACTGTCACTGCGAACTACTTCATTATCATAGGCCACTAGAAAGTAAATGAACTGCCCTAGTAGTCCTCTCAGACAAGACAGTGAGACATTTCAGCAGCTATGATACCCCAAAAATGTCACTTTAGCCACTGGACACCTGGTTACACAACTCAAAATAGACACACAACACAAACCAGTTTTTCCCATGCCAGTCAAATCAGGAAGCCAAATAAATTGTTACAAGTTGTTATATGCCACTAAAAGAAAGGTGAAAAAGTAAAAAAGTCACAGGATAACAGAATGGTTGGGGCTGGAAGGGACACCTGGAGGTCATATGGTCCAGCCCCCTGCTCAAGCAGGTTGCCCAGGACCATGTCCAGATGGCTTTGGAATATCTCTAAGGATGGAGACTCCACGATGTCTCTGGGCAACCTGTGCCAGTGCTCAGTCACCCTCACAGTAACTAAGTGTTTCCTGATGTTCAGATAGCAACATCATATGGCACCATTCTTGAATTCCAAGAGACAGTCATAAAAAAAAATCATGGGCCAGTTATTTTGTGACAAATCCCCTATAATAATGTCATTGAGGAAAAGGGGTAGTATTTCACCAGGTATCAATCTTTTTCTTCACTGACTACTGCAACTATCACAGCTGATCTGTAAGAAATGCTGGAGACAAGTTATGGGGTTCACATGGAGTCCACATCATAGTAATTTTTAAGACTGATTATGAAAGAAATTTTGCACCAAGCAAGAGGAGGTTGTTAATGGCCTGATTAAAGACAACAATTAAAACCCAAAGCAAACTCTTAGGCTAAGAGACTACATTTACCATACATGTCCTGTAAGGGAATGAGTTTGATGGCAAGTGAAGCTAGACCACTGCAATAGGAAAAGTAGTAGATTTATACCCACAAGTTCTCCTATATGAGGCAACCCAGTATTAAATCTGTACTTTCACTGACAAGTAAGACTGCAACATCACTGAGCTGAACAGCAGGAGAAGAGGATAATGGAAGTTAAGGGTTTTCTTCTGAAATTCACTTGCATTTAGTCTTTAGCCAATGCTAAGAAAAAAAAAAACAACTGGTGAAAGGGATGTCCTACAGGGAGTGGCTAGAGACTCTGGGCTTGTCTAGTTTGGAGAAAAGGAGGCTGAGGAGTGACCACATTGCTCTCTACAGCTTCCTGAGGAGGGGACATGGAGAGGGAGGTGCTGAGCTCTTCTCTCTGATATTCAGTAATAGGACACATGGGAATGGTCTAAAGCTCCACCAGGGGAGGTTTAGACTCGATATTAGGAAGCATTTATTTACCAAGGGGTGGTCAGACACTGTACCAGGCTTCCTAGAGAGGCAGTCAATGCCCCAAGCCTGTCAGTGTTTAAGAGGCTTTAACAGGCTTTAACTTTGTCAGCCCTGAAGTGGTCAGGCAGTTGATCATTGTAGGTCCCTTCCAGTTGAAAATATTCTATTCTATTCTCTATGTTTAGATTGTACCCAGGACTAAACTGTAGCAGTTGTTCTACCACCTAATAACCCCTCCCCGGCTGAGAAGGGGAATTGGGGAACAAAGGGGGGAACCCCATGGGTTGAAATAGAAATGGATTTAATAAAATAACAAAACTAATACAACCACCAATATAAAGCATACAAGGTTATACTCAGCCTCATCCTTCGGATCAACAGAAGCAGCAGCAGGAGAAAGCATCAAAGATGAACAAGCCCCAGGAAAAGAAACTCTCCACCTTCAATAAACTCCCTCCTTTTACAATGAGCTGGATGTCAGAGGTGTGGGATACACCTGTGGGTCAGCTTGGGGCAGTGCCCTGACTGAAACTCCCACTGACTCGGGGCTACTCATGGCCTGTCTGCATGGCTGGGCTGTGGGTCCATGCCTGGGAAACCAGGACATCTGTTATATTCTATTCTATTCTATTCTATTCTATTCTATTCTATTCTATTCTATTCTATTCTATTAAGTAAAATAAATAAAATAAAATAAAATAAAATAAAATAAAATAAAATAAAATAAAATAAAATAAAATAAAATAAAATAAAATAAAATAAAATAAAATAAAATAAATCATCCTTCAGAGAACCCACCTGTCCAGTATGAATAGAACATAGGCCAAAAATCAAAGGATGATAAAATAAGACTTAACACATCCCAGCACAAGATGAAGCAAGAGCAAAGCAGTAGCAAATCATCAAGAGAGAGACTTGATGTTTTTCCAGAATCCTGCTAAATAAGCAAAAGACTTTGTACCAAGGCACAGAATATATTTTGTTATACCCAAAACAAAATAATAAACTGTCAGTGGAGCTGGTGTTAATTTATCTGAAAGAGGTTTTCAAGGAATATACCTGAGGGTTCAGTATGTGCACAAGTTATGTTATTCATGTTACATTTCATTAACTCCCATGAAAGTGACACAAGGCAGGTTACAGTATAAACCTCCTAGTACAGGTCTGACATATGTTTATAAATTAATACTCAGGAATTTAAAAGCACTTACAGAAAGTACTTCGTGGTTGTCATAACAGAGAGAGCACAATAAAGCCTGGGTACTGCTTTTTCTTGGCTGCTATTTTACATCAACTGAGTGTGAACAACCAGGAATGGAAGCAAGCCTGAGAAAGGAGCTAGGAGAGAGAAAGTGTCTGTAACAGGGACAGATTAGATGGAAAGAAAAAATGAAGTAGGCAGTGCTCCTGGAGCCTGTCCCAGAACCTGAGGGGGTCTGACGGTTGTGAGTCTCACCTAGCATCCTCTGTTATGGAGCCACTGGGAAACCCATTGGAAGAGAGCCTCTTCCTTTTGCTGTTACAGGCGCCACTGCAAGCTACAGTAACCCAAATGGCAGAGGTCAGGGTGGCATATCTAAGGGCCTCCAGTCATGCTGTTGAATAACCATGTGTGAGAATGGAAAGACACACTGGATGCAGGGAGATGCAATCTGATTCACTGTCTTACAGCACACACCTAGTACTGTTTGGCTAACAATGGGTTCTGCTGCTAGAGTGATCTAACCTTTCTTAGCCTAACTGGCATTAAAACCCAGAGAACTGAGATATTTCTGATGACCAAAAGCTAAAACCAGGCTACTTGCTCCCAGGGTCAAGAAGGGCACCATGTGTTCTATGGAGTGGCACAAGTTTGAGCTTAAATTTTGATCTAGTTGGAAGAGAGATGTTTTTAACAGAATTCTAATAAAAGGAACCAGTACCTTCTAGTTCAACACTTCCTGAAATTTTCCCAAAAGCAGAAGCAAAACCAAAATAAAATAAAATATGTAGGGCAGAAGATATTTGTGAGGAAATCTAGTTCTCAGTTCAATGATCAAAGTGGAAGTAACCCATGGATGGACTTACTGAAGAGCTAGACTAGTGTAATGAGAATACAGTCTTTACTGGAGACAAAAATGTCAATTAAAATGTTTCCAGTCACAGCATTTTGCTTTTCATTGCTGCATGACAGCCCTATATTTGTTCAAACAGCAGGGATAAGCCAATTCCACAGCTTCAGAAAAGCACAAGTGAGCAAATTCTAATAACAATACAACAGCAACAACATTATGATCACCTCAGTGAAAGAAAATTGAATTCTTCTAGATCACTATGTGGACACTCAATATATTGATATGGAAATCCTGAAATCTTACAGAACTGTTTTTAATGTATTTCCTTCACTTTTTTCCTGTTGTCATTAACTAACTAGAGATGAGATAAATGATTTTTCCCACCTTTCTACACTGTTTTCCCTTCATGCCACAATTTACAGTGATTGATACTAACTTACTTCAGCTCTGAACTGTTTTTAGCTACAGCCTAGTGCAATTCTGGTTTATGTTTGCAGCAATCTAATTTACTTTTGCAATGCCAATCAATCAACATCAATATTATATGTGAAGGGGAAAATGAAAAAGTCAAGGTTATTATTTCTAAGGAAAAAAAGAATCTAAATATGTTCTCTCAGGATTAGATGAGCTCGTATCTGCTGAAAGGAGACGTGCGGCACCAGAAATCCAGTGGTTCAAAACTGGAGGTGATCTGCAGGGATTAGCAAGGGACAAATGGCACAGTCATGTATAAACAGGAGGAGAGGACATCCAACTTTTGTGTCATTTACTGAATTTGCCTTTTGCCTGCATACCTCAAGGATCACAGCACCTTCCCTTTCCACCTGTAGGAACCATGATAAGCTGAGGTAGCACACTCACTTCAGCCTAACTGAAGAGACTGCCAAAAAAAAGGACCTGGCCAGAACAGCCACTTGTAGCCAATGTGCCATCTCAGAGCAGCTGACTCTTCATGAACAAGTGTTCGTGACTGATCTGGTGCTTCACGTACTGAAGTCAAAAAAGCAAGATCAATTACAAAATAAAACAAAATAAAGCCTAAGATCAACTAAAAGCCGTACTTCATGACAAAAGAAAAGTCTTAACTTGTGCACCCTGTCTGGAAAGGAAACCGTATGCTCAGTCTGCATAACCACTTAATTTTGAAATAGACTTGTTTTGATTGTATGTGTACATATATTTCCAGGTTTATACTTATCGCTAGAAAGAGTTTAACTCTGCAGTGTCTCTGCAGTGCAAATCAAAACCTCATGTTTACAGTGACAAAACAACGTTAAAATCTTTGACTTCTGAAACTAGTGTTTCTCATCAAAATTAGTGATTCTCTCTACCCTATAGGTTAAAAAAATTCTTGCTTATAAAGACAATTCAAATAACTGAAGAAGGAGGCAGGGGTTCTCTAAATCAAACAACATTGGTTTTACTTCTTGTCATGACTACAGGGGTTAAAATTACTCTTAGAAGCAGAATTTTAAGATTAATCTCTTTTATATAAATTTGTCTGCATATACTGCATAGCTGTGGCTGCTACTAAAGAAATATTCTTTCACCAACAGATGTTTTAACTTAGAAGCAAATCAAGAATTAAAAACCCAAATATTTTGATAAAAGGCCAAACATTGCATATATTAAAACCATTTTTTAAATGAGAAATTAAATATAGATTGACTACAAGTTTTATATTTTAGTTTAATTTTCGTTCCTTGGTATTTCTGAAAGCTACAAACAAAAACCCTACCAAACTCTGTGAAGAAAGTAATGGAAATGAAAAAAGGAAAAAGACTGAATGTGCTATTTGGATACTTAGCCAGCAGTTGATATACCCAGCTCTCTAAAAAGAAAAATTAAAAAAATAATTAAGAAAATTGATATTATATTGATACTCGAGAGATTTTTTTCATCTTAAAAATGTAAGTGATCCTACGGCTACTACATTATGTTAGACACACACATTGTAGACTCCACTAAGGGGGAAAGTTCCAGGAGGATTAGATGATAATATCCAAGGATCCAAGATTTTGTTCATCCAGTCACAAAGAATAATCTTCTATTGCAAATTTTCCTCCTCTTTGAGCAAATTATTAAAAGCCCAAAAATCAAGATGACATTTTTAAGCAACAGTAATAGCTGTCTACAAAACAAACAAACAAACAAAAATTGCTGCTGTTAGGATTAAAGAGATTTCATATTGTAAATCTGTATTTCCAAATGAGATATTAGGCTATGCTATGCATGACTTGTAAGCGTCTTGATGCAGCTTTTAGAATCATGTGAGCAGGGATCCTCCTGATATCCTAATATTTACATGTTTGCCATAACATATGCCCAAATGGAATCCATAGCCTTAAAATTTACTGCTTCCTCCCATACTAAATTATTTGACCTCAGTTGGCTTAGTGAGAGTCAGATGGCCTTTTGAGAGAAGCTCCTCAAAAAACAGTATAAATAAAACAATATGTTCTAATAGGAAAGAAAAAAAAAAAAACAACAAACAACAAACCACTAACAGGGCACATTTGTCATGTAGAGGGTGGAAGCACTAGCAAACAGGCAAAATTTCACCTGAGATTCAGCTGCTTGGAGAACTCTTGATGGCTAATGACAGCTCAATTTCCTACAAAACTGTCCTCTTATTTTTCCCCCTCTTTCAAAGGTACCCCCACAAACTCTTGAGTTTCTCCTACTTTCATCTTCCAAGCACAGACATGATGGAAAGCAGAACATGAGATTTGAAGAATATGCATTATTACCTCCCTGTCAACAGCCAGCTGCCCTTTGTATTTTAATAGTCCAAGCTCATGCCCTCAAAATACAAAATTCAGACTCTTCTTTGTTCTCAATATTTCCTACCACCACCAGGTTAAAGGGTTTGTTTTCAACTACTCTTCTTGTCCCATAGCAAATGTGTATGACTCAGATCAGTAGAGCAAATATTCTTCTACTTGGAGAAATTACTTCCATCTTTTCAGACCACCTGTGTCACCTGGAAACAAAAGCAGTGACTAAATACAGAATATTTGTAACCAAAATTTGTGGTTTTTAAAGAAGGTAGACAAATAAAACTTTAAAGTTATAAGGTTTGGGAATAAAAAGGGATAGAAAATATTAAAAGTATTTCTTTTCCCCAAAAGAATTCTATTACGTAGCACAAGTCAAGTCAAAACATTTTCCTTGTGTCTAGGATTATTGTCTGAGCATTACTTCAGAGTAAACAAGGAATCTGCAAGTTTCATTCATTTTCAGTATAGAAATGGTGTTCTGTTCCTTACTGGCTCACAAAAATATTGGAGGAGAGAATAAGTCAAGGATAAGCCAACTTGCTCTTTATTCCTTTAAAAATCAAGAAAATACTGACTTACAGAAAGACCAAAAAAAACCAAAGTTCAGCTAATGGAACATAGGTAGAGCAATTTGGCAGTCTGTTTGCATAATATTTATTTTTTAAAAAAGAAAAATACTCCTCTGGGGAAAAATTAATAACAGTCAATTACCTCCAAGATCTTTGGAAAATAAAATCTGCATCACAGTTCAGCATAGTAGAATTTAACATAGGAATAATAATCCATCTGATGGAATTTTAAAATGAGGATGAGTAACTTCTAAAAGAAAACAAATTCCTGAGTAAATTTTGGGGTGAAATCATGGGTTTACTTCACTCATTAGTTTCAAGGCATCTGTATTTTCTTAAATCAAGTTGCAGAGAGCTGGTTTAGTCAATAATACTAGCGATAGAATTTCATTCTAAATGAAAGTTTTGCTTTGAACAACATTAACTATGTGTTGCACCTAGAACCATTCTGTTTATGCTGATAAGTAAATGAAAAACACTGACTTTCCCCCCGTCCTTTCCCAGAAAAAACTTAAGTTGAGAAGCAATGATTTACATTTCATATTGAGTCAGGAATTGCTTTTCTCTTTTTTTTTTTTTCCCCAGAACCCATTCAAATACCTTGAATAACTTGGTAAACTGCTCTGTCATTTCTCACTTTGATGTTCCTTCAAAAGGTTGGTTTTCCCTCCCCATGAACACAAGCAGCACACCAAGGGGTTATGGGTTATCAGAAACCACTTCTGCTCAGCTTCTGTGCTGCCAAGACTTTCCTGTTGCTCGCTAGTGGGTGATTGACAGAAAGCATTTTCTTCCAAGCCTTATGATGGGAAGGGAGGTGAGCAAGCTGCAGTTCTGCATGCCCCCAAGGAGGTTCCTGAGGGCTCATCAGAGAAGGCAGAAATACCTGCCAGAAGTTCTGATGGGATTCCCACTGAACTGGCAGAAGCGAAGAGCTGCTGACCCACACACACACACTTGGAACAACTATGCTTTGGTCAGCATTAATATATAAAAGGGTTCTTATTTAATTTAAACCATATTTGGCATAGACAAATGTGGTTTTCACCCTAGGACATTATACATAGCACTAGGTGAAGTTTTCCGGCTCAGGCTGAGTAAGAGATCAGACGAGATAGTCCCAACAGCACACTGAAAGTTTTGAAAAGCTTTTGAGCTGACCATTAATCCAAAGACAGTTCTTAGAAAACACAGATAATCATGAATTTGAGGCCTATTTGAATTCACTGTCTAATACTTAATCACAGAAAGACTAAAAAATATAATTATGTAGAAAAGCACTAAAAACTATAAACACAATTAGATTTCTTGTTGTGTTTGTTCATATTCTGCAAGAAAACAACAGCAAAAATGGAACTGTAGGAACCTGTGGATAAATCTGGAAAGGATAACATAATGATCTGCATATTTCAGGTGTTTTTTTTCTCTTTGTCCAAAGCAAGGATGTAAGAATTTGTCAGGCTGATACGGTATTCTAATTTTACCAGCATTGTTTTCCCGTCAAGGAGTGAACATATTAATGAGAACATTTAAACCACAAAATATTCCTAATGCTCTAAGGTGCAATTAGAGCTAAAACATTAGCTAACTTCAAAGGAGCCTACTGCATATGCCAGTGTTTTGGAAATTGCTTCACATTGGAATGATTAACTGTTAGCAGAGAATGAGACTCTTGAGTATTTGACTGTAATCTGTTGTGAGAGATACATTTACTTCATTAAAAAGACTGCTGTCTGTAGACACAGCTAATACAAATGATCTGGTAAGACTATTTAATGCAGAACACTACCTCAAACAATTATAACTCCCTACAGAAATTTCTTTGAATATATAGATATGTGTGCATATGTATATCTGCACAGATCTATTTACTTTCATATGAAATGCGTATCTTCACACATGTATCTGTGACCTGAGTGGCAGGTAGTCCTCATGCTCTGTTTTCTTAATGTACAACAAATACTAAAACAAAACAACCAAACCAAACCAAAACCAAAACCAAAACCAAACACCAAAAAAAAAAAAAAAAAAAAAAAAAGGAAGAAGAAGAAGAAATAAAAAGAAAACCAGAACTCATGGAAATCTGAACATGTAATAAACTGGAGATTTTTCTCTCTGTAAAGCAAGGACTGAAGCAACTTTCCTATCCTTTCAACTATAAGGCTTTCCTACAGTTCTTCAAATGTCTTCCAAACTTTGCCTCTTTAGACTGAAGCGTTACACATCCTTGTTTTTCAGAAGTAAATGAGCAATTTTCTCAGAACTAAAACATCATAGAGGAACTACCATGTTAAAGCACTCTAAGGGTATTGTAAGGGCTCCTCTGTGCTTTTGAACAAAGGCTGCAGATTTGCCAGACAGATCAGCATAGCATCGTGGGTCTTTTTAGTGAGGAATGTCCACTCAAACTAGTTGAGAGACCTTTGAATATTTCAGTCTGTATCTGCTCAGTGATTTGACAGCAAAACTCAGGAAACTCTACCTTCTCTGCTCATATCTCCACAGAGTCTGAGGGATAGCTGGGACTTTCCCTGGAATTGCATCTGTCATGACATAGTACCTGCTGCAGTGACAGAGAGCAGAACAATTCAGTGGCTGCTCTAACAAGACCCAGGTAACTTACAGATGGAAAAAGAACAAGACTGCTTAGGAGCAAGTAAGAGCATAATCTGAGATGAAAACAGTATAGATGCTGGAAGTGTGGGACACTGCGATAAGAAAGTAAATGAGCAGCAGTAAAGGAGTTGCAGAGCTAAGAGATAAAAGCAAGATTCTCCCTCTGCCCTAGATAATTTCTGTGACACTGAATATACCACTACTTTTTTCCCACAACACATGATCAGAGCCCAGAGTTTTTTAAATATCAGTTCCCAAACTGATTTGATTCTCCACTCCCAGGCTCTGATCTGCAGGAGTGATAAGCACTTTATGCTGACCAAGAGCCATGAGAAGTATGCTCTGAGCAGAGGAGCTGCTTTCAGGAGAGTATCTAAAGGCAGCCACAGATATCCCAGGTTGCATACTTTCAAATGAACAGCACAATTCCTCTGACCTACAGTTTTACAGGAATTTAGGTGCCTAACGTCCACGGAACTGATTTTGCTGGGAAATAAGAGTCTAAATATCCTTTTTTGATGTTTTTTTCTAAAAAAAAATAAGAAGTGGCCCTCAGTTCCATTTGTCAAATGGCCCAGCCCTTATTTAGGGCTGGTCTCCAGGTCTACCATATATAATTCTCAATCTTTTTCACAAATTTGCTCTTAGAAAGTGTTAAACTACAACCAGAAGGGAAAGAGGAAGATTTTGATCACACAGGGTTTTCTGAATCAACAACAAGATCCTTTGAATACATTATATAGGCTGCCACTCTGAAAGTCCTTAGATTTTTCTTACTGGTGGAATATGTTGCTTTGTTACTTCATGGCATGGAGGGGACTCTGTATGAAATTCACCAGCTGTTTTTCTTTGAGAAATATATGCAATAATCACATAATAAGTTTACTCATTTCTGTAACAATTTTCTATTTCACATCCTTTACAATCAGACATGACTGGATATGCTGGAAGAAAACATTTCTCCTTGACTTGTCAGCTTTGTATAACACTTCAGGAAAGAAGAAAAGAGGGGAACCTTGCTCTAATCTGGCACATCTGAAGACCAACCTCTCTGCTATGTACATTTTTTAAAAACCCAACATAAAAACTCCACCCCCAAAAGAAACACCAAAGGCTTTATTCTGCATCAACAAATTCAGTGGAAACTTTCCCTTTGACTTCATCAGATACCAAAATAGACCATAAAAGAAGAGTGAATATGAAGATCTACTTATATACGTAACTATCACTTCATTAGCTGAGATTTCATCCTGGCAGGAGGGAAGAGAAAAAGAATAAATCATTGGATATCCATGGTGCAGTCTGCAGCCTTGGGCTACAGAAATTACACAGGAAGTCCTAGCTTCCACCAGAGGACCTCTGCCACCCAAGTGAGCCATATTTGTCCTATGCCAGCCTCATTCTCTGCACCCTAAGAGTCAGTTGTTAAGTTGCAAACAGCCATTTGGAGAAGCAGAACTCCAGGCAGGCAGCTAATAAACAGATGATGAGCCAGGCACTGATTAGCAAAGCATTTTATTTAGTTGAATTTGAGTTTTGCTCATCTCTCTGTATAATAATGGTCTATCTAATTATATCACTGCAGTTGGAAGAATATAGTAAATCGAATTTCAGGAAGCACTATAGCAAAAGCCTCTCAAGGCTTTCTAAACCCCTTCCTGAAACACCATTCAATCAACAAAAGCACTATTGTCATTCACTCTTCAAAGTAAAAACACTTCCTCTTTTACTCTCAGTAAGAAGAAAATATGTGAGCTTCATTATAAGAAGACTAAGAACTAGCATGAAGGCTGCTAGCTGAAAGGAATACAAGGATTGCAATGGGCTTTAGTGAGTAAGATACCACCCTTTGAGTGATGGTGTGAGATAATTGCAGATTCTGAGCCTGATATTGCACTTAATGACTTTACGCTTCACTACAGCTGCTCCTAATTTAAATCTGAGCAGATTTATGTACTCCCTAACTTTCGCCTTATCCTGAGACATCTCTCTCTGGCAAGATGTATGCCATCTTTAACATGGGAGTACCCATATTCCTTCTTCTCAGGCAGGCCTAGCTATTCCTATATATCTGTTCTCAGGTACTTAATATTCCTCAGTTATATATTAATCATTTAGCAAAAAGGAGTCAAAGAGGTCTGATTAATCCAGAAACTCAAAACAGTCACGTCAGAGAGACATGTCATAATGTGGTAGATCTTTTTCATATGGTAGTCTCCGGAGTGAAATTAATTTATTTACAAGAATGTGGTCTTATACAGAGATTCCTCTCTATTCCCAAAGTAATACTGAACATATACAAAAGATGCAGCTTCAGATCCACTTTATTTTTCTTTTCATTATTACTATAACAATGTTGATACATATTTCCATGTGCTTGTCAAGCAGAGAGGTTAGCTCAGATTATTTGAAGGCTTCATTTAATTAATTTTCTAATATGTGGCTAAATTCTCTGCTGGCTCAAACTGGCACAGCAGCATCACATTTAACCAGTAAAGATATCAGCATTTTAGAGGGTCAGCAGAGTATATTGGTCAAATTCAGCTTTCAATTGCTATAAATTAAGAGTGACTTAATTGATTTCAGCTAATATATTTTAGAGTTCCACTTGAACATTTGGGAGCCAAATCTGGGCCAAGGACAGTAAGGACTGTGGCCACAAAACTATCATGACAGAGAATTAGCATTTAAATTCAGGAATTTTGGGACAGGTCATAAGCAGGCCATGGCAACACTGGGCTGGATAACTGACCTGCCAAAGAAGCTACTAAAGTTAGCCTGCAGTTGGATTACAGATAGATTGATCCCAGCTCTAACCTTCTAGCACTAGGTAGGGTGTGTAACTGTTGGACAGCAGTTTGTGTTGTGACTGCAGCATAGGTATATCTTAAGATATATAACTTTGAAAAAAAGAAAATAATTGATTAACTAGTCCTCTACTGCTGATAACATTCTTTCAAACTAATTCCAAATAGTTCCTTACCACAGCTCCATTTCTAGAAGACAGCTTAGCACTTTCTGATAGTGCCATTTACAGAACGGCATGAAAACAACAGCCTCCAGGTGCTGCAAATTTCAAGCTGTTCCTTGGGAGATATGCACCATCAAGACTCCTTAATTTAGTTCTGGCAGTCCCATATTTAACCATGTTGTTAAGTGTGCTGAAAGAAAAATCTGAAAGGGCTTTTCTCAGTTTTCATGTAAGTGTTGCTATACAGCTCGTAGGGTGATTTATTTTCTTTTAATTTCTTTTGAAGTACAATTGTTCTTTGGGCTCTTTTCTTGAATATGAGCTGTTTCTTGGTTGCATTATAACCTCAGCTGAGAGCAGGGAAGTGCCTTTCAAAGTTAAAAGACACATACCAAGTGTGTGCAAAACTGCTGAGACTGAGACATTTTGAAGCTGGCATCAGATTTTGAAAGGATACTGTAGAATGACTATAATGAGAAAATACAATCCTATGCTTGGAAAACATGCTTGAAAAAAATGTCCTTTTATAAATACAGATTCTGTGTTTAATATGAAATGGCACTTTCTAAACTTACATTCAGCTTTTGAGACCACATCCTGCACTAGTTTCTGTTTTCTTCTTGAGCTAAAAAGATAGACATATCACTGATCCATGTAGAATAAAACAAAATCTATGCCTTTCTGCTCCTAATTGTAAAGACACTCTTACCAAACTCTGTGTGAGGCCCACTCAGTTTTGTGGAGACCGACGAATATCAGTGAGCACAGAAAACTCTGTAAAACCACCTGGCTTTGAGTAAGTAAAAAGAGACCTTCTGGGAACAGGGAGAGGAGAAGAATCCAGAAGCTGCAGGTGACCGCAGCACTGGCGATGCTCTTGCTGAGGAGGAACCAGCCCACGGCACCTGAGCTAGTGACAGTGCCCTCAGAGCCCATACAACAGCCAGAACGATGAATGTCTTGGACAGTTTAACTATTTGGAACTGTGGTTTTTGTAACTGGTTTAGTGTTACCTAAGCCAAATCCAGACTTCAGTCCTCCATTCCAGGTCCAAATATTATTTTCACATAGAAAGCCTAAGCTCTAAAACATACCACTTGCAGATACGTGAGCAAAGTGTTTTAATCCATGGATGGACCAAGGAAGAACAGACCTAGGTTTAGTCCCTAAATTAAAAACATACCACAAGTACTCCTTGTACATGCACAACCTTCTGTAACAGTGGCACCTTTTACATCTTAAACTTAGCATGTGAAATGCAAATGTCTGGATCACAAAAGGTCTTCTAGTAGACAGAAAACTTTCATGCACCTCATGAATCAGAGTCAATGAAATTGGTAAAACCCAGTAAAATCTTTCTTGAGAAGATTTGTCATTGAGAGCCTACTTATTCCTTCTTTCTGTGCTGTGCCCAGTTAAAGCAGTTTTTCCCAAAAGTGCACCCATTAGGAGGTTTGGTAAGGTTTCCAAGTTACACTTCTGTGGGATGAGGAGGTCCAGCATAATGAATTTCTGAAAGGCAGAGCACACCAACTGAACTATGAATGCTGCTTCCTCTTCTGCTTTTCTTTGACCTTTACTCATTTATTCATTAAAGAAAGTACTAGTAACTAGAACTAGTAACTGCTGTGCTTTCAAAATTTGCCACTCCACAGTCCCAGAGATGAAAATCCCCTTTCTCTGTTTGCAAGGATAGGAAACCTCCTGGTGTCCCTGTCCTGGTGCTTTGGAGTTGTTCTGGAAAGCCCAGATAGAGCTGAGAGGTTCGTTCAGTGGCCTCAGTCACTGTGCCCTGAGACAGTGGCTGCCATGCTCTCATATGTGAAGGACTGAGAAGTAGCTGCCCCAATTATGCCTGAACCCACCCCGTGTCACCAACAGGCACCTGCAAATTAAGTTCATGTGCCACTCACCCTTGATCTGGTGCAGAACTTCCACTGACAGTGTGTGGATTTATATGCATGACCTCAGGAGAGGAACAGATAATGGTTATTTATTATTGCTCATAGGTTTTTCCTGGGGGAACTACTGATAACCTTAGTTTTATTCAGCCTTGTTAAATAAATATAACTCAAAGGGTTCTGCGCAACAAGCAGTGGTGATTCATCTGCAGCAGCGTAAGTCACTGTGATCCCCCAGAAAAGGAACAGCAGGGGAATTATACATCAATGCCCAAGCTTCCCCAGCCTCTTACTGTACACACAACTTCCTCAACAATTTAAACACACAGGGCTGTGATCGAGAGTGGTAAAGTAACCATCTAACACACAACTGGTCATGCTACCCTTGTTACCGCAAGCAGAAGGGGAAAAAAGTGAGAGCAGACAGAAAGCATGGATGGATGAAGCCAGTCATGTCTGAAGCTGCCACAGTTAAATTCAGGAGTAAGAAGTAAGATCCAGTGCTCTTCCTAAATGAAATCTGATATAATTAACATGATTAAAATTCCTGACTTGGAATTTCTGAGGTAAGTAGCTCAACTCATGCTTTAGAGCTAAACCTTTCAACAAGAATATTCAAGTTGAGGAAATGGTTTGAGGTAAAAGAGAGGCAGAAACCCAGCCTGGAAGAATGTCTTGATCCCCACAGCGTTCTGGCAGGTTGTTCCCTGAGGGTAAAAGACTCATGCCAGAGCTGCACTGAGGGCTTGTGAACTAGAAAATGAAAGGGTGAAACTAGCTAACTTCATAGGAAGTTTTAATATTAAAATAGAGTTGGTTTAAGTGAGCAGTAACTGCAGAGAGTGTATGTGCTCCTTTCCGCTCCGAAGCCTTTCTGCTGCCTGCCTCTGGGAGATCTGTATGGACACCATCACCAAGGGCTGGAATTTAAAACTCTGAACAATGCACTCATAAATCTGATGAATAACACAATGAACGCAAGCCAGACTTGGGAGCTGCAGTAAATGCTGGAAAGCTGATGTGGCTACAGAAATTTTGTCTCATGACCAGCCTGGATTGCTTTTACATGAGTCACCTGACCTCAGAACATGGGCTAGCGAGGGCTTGGCTTTCTGATTACCCTTGTTAGGGACTTATTATTTCTCAGGTTTCATGCTGCTGGACAGTCATTCCAGAAAATGACCGTGCATCTGACGGCAGCATCCCCCAGGGGTGGCGAGTGATTCATTTTGAGTGCTATGATAAAACTGCACAAATGCTGTGGTTACTAAATAAGCAGGATGCTAACGTGGTGACTACACTTACAGGACTTCCAGTGTGGTACTATGAGAACCCAGTATATATTTGTGATTATGTTTTCACTACATATCAAACATTTCTGCATCAGAACACTAAGTTAGGTCCACATAACTGAATCACTGTAAAATGGTTAAAATAAAAACAGAAGTACAGTACACCAAACTAAGGCTCCTAATTTATTGAGACATGAAAGGATCACTCTTGCTACAAGCTCATTAAAAATATACTTTCAGACTATCATTTCTAGAACTAAATGCAAATCCAAATTTACCCAAATGTTATATCTTCAGACCTCAGTCTATATAATAAGGTGTGAATTCTGACACCTGTCTAGATCCAGATTTGGGATTTAGATTCTAACCAGTCTTGACTTATTCCCAACTTTATATCTACTTTTCTCCCCCACACTTCAAGAATATCTTTTATTTAATGTAAAAAAGGAAATGTTCTCTTCGAAAATTTTGATCTTCAATAGCTCTTAGCTGCTGAAATCTGTAGGGCTGCATTTTAAGCTACATTTTAATTTCTATAGGTGTTTAAGCAGTTCTTCTACTCCTACTTTTAAAATAATAATAAATAAACATAATCTATTTCTCACTTACAAACATCTCTACTGTAAGTGAAATGGGGACTCACAGGAGTGACTAGAATCCAGAAATCAAAATTTTTTTTAAATGTTGTTTCACATTCTTTCCCCTTTCGGGGGAGGGACACTATGAACCAAACCTTTAATTTGAGTGACTGATTTGCCAATTTATAACACCTTTTTCTTTGATCTTTCAGATTTAACACAGTGTAAATTTGGCCTCATGTTTAAAACTTGGAAAATCCCCTGGTTATAATGTCTGCTTTTTCTCACTTCCCATTCTGCTAGAACTACCTTTTTTTTCCTGAAATAGCTGTCTTTTTTGTGCTTCCTTTGAGAAATGTAGCCCAGAATCTCCTCTTGAACTTTCATTTCTTTGTGCATTTAGACAACTAAAGACCACTGCTTCAAGATTATTATTATTACATTGCAACAATTCACATAGTAGAGATCTTAATTAAAAAAATGAGCGTACATTCAAAAAAATGCAAGCGTGCATGACTTAAGTACCTGTTAAAGTCTCATTAAGCAAAATCCACCTAAGTATTCTGCTGAAGAGAGCCTTTTTGAGTCTGATCCAATGCACATTGAAGCCAGTCAAAAATTCCCATTGACTTCAGCGGGCTCCCAGCCGATTCCTGGGAGGTATTGAGCGTGTGAAGTTCAGCACTTCTGCCAAACTTCAGTTCTTGCTCTGACATGTGTTCTTTAGTTTTTTTACACTCTCTCCTCTCAACAAAGAAATATAAAATTTTAAGGCTTCCCTGAAAGGCCAGAAGAGTTTTTACAGTACTGCTTTAAATGCACTCTTGTCAAAATAGAAGCATTTCAAAACCATTAATTTCCTTCTATGAGAAACATAATATATAACTAATATATAACTTTAGGGATGATATATGCCATTGTAGCATTATAATTTTGAGTTTACATAGTATTTTTATACAAATATTCAGGACATTCATTACAAATATTAGATACATGTATAAAACCAGAATGCAAACACACACTATTGTACATATTTATAATCTTCTAAATAGTTAACCAAATGTTTTTCTTTTTTAGAACTACAACTTTTATAAGTTTGGGTTCACTCGGAAATTTTAAGATAAACATTTTCAGTTCAGATTAAAACCAAATCTCTAAATGTTCAATTTTCCATAGAAGAAAAATTCTATTTTTCTTTCTACATCTTCAGGAACACTTCAGATTATATAGCTTTTCATATTTACTTCTCCCTCCAGTCTTTTACTAGCAAACATGGAAATTCACATTTTAACATCTTTCTTTGTAACAAATACCTCTACATTATGCATAGAACCAGTATCAGAACATGAGTGCTCAACTCGCATAAATAAATCTTCCACGTTACAGTGCATCAGATATTCATCTTAAATGTGAATTCACAGCTAATCATAGCTTATCTCAGACTTGGAGATTTATACTATGGCCATTCTGTTTATTGGTAGGTACAAGTACACGTGGCACTTTCACCTTGGCTTGCCTGTTTGAAGCAATTTAGAAACGCTAATAAATTTCTCCTTAAATAATCTTGTAGTTAAACAGATGGACTTTGTATACAATGTGACAAGCTAAACTAAATTCTGCAGAGGAGACCTCTGGTTTCTGGGCACTGTGTTAATTTTGTGGCAGCTTCATTACATACAAAAGCTGAGAGTCAAACCTTAAGAAGGTTTAAGACCACCAAAGCTCTGAAGTCTAATGAGCTGTACTGGTTCAATGCAGCTGGAGATGCATTCAGTTGAATATAAGATTCAATAATAGGAATCGAGTAAACAGCAGCCTCTGTTGCATTAATGTAGTCAACTTACTTTTGTTGTTTCTGTGTTTTCAAAAAGTCTCTTTACTTTCTTCCTGTCTTTTTATTGAAGCTGTTAAGATGGTGCTTGATGCTTAGATGGAGGAGATGGGGAGCTGGCACCCCAGAAGGTGTAGGAAGAAGTCTGAGCTTCTCAAACAGTTTGAGTCATAGGATATACTGCTAGAGGGATCAGGACAAAGTTTAACCACAATATAGATTTATCACTTGGAGATTTCACAGTTACTGTGTCATCAGATTACGCAGGTCATGTCATGCCCTTCAGATCCAGGCACAGATTGACCAGAGGGACTAAGGGACCTGTTGCCTCCATTTCCAGAAGGCATCAAGGGAGAAGCAAGGCACCACTAAAGCCACTGCCCATAGCTGCTTTAGCCTTGCTGTTCCCAAAGCTATACCAAATAGCCACGTGCCTGGGGACAAGAGTACTGACCTTGCTGGATCCATGCTTATAGCAGTCAGTATGAGCTGCTAGGTCAGTCCTGGTCTGTATGGAGCTTGACATCCAAACCCTGCTTACCCTGACATAGCTTGGCTCTCCAGAGTACACCCTGTTCTTACCCCATCACTCTCAAAAGGGGAAGGACTCATTCTTACAAGTTATTTGTATGAGAAGCCTCCCCCACATGTTTACAAATGCAGATGTGAAGGACTGTATTCATTTCAAGTGACAGCTGAGTTATGAAATGTTTTCCACACCTGGAATATTATATAAAGCCTAACAGCAGAAAAGAAATAGAAAGACAGTGAGAAAGAGAGAAAGGTAGCTATAAGAAAAAGAAAGGCTATATTTATAAAGTGAGGTGTATGTGAAAAATGAGGGGACTGAATTTTCTTCATGGGAATTTAAGTCTATTTCTGTGCTTGGTAGTCACTGTACTGGCCTTAGATTGGCCTTTCACTATAATGAGTATCCAAAGCTTGTTTGTCCTGTGAAGAGAGAAATTAAAATCACTGTCAGACATCTCCTTCAAGCACTTTTTCCTCCTCCATCTTCTCTGCCTGCCTGTTTGTTCACAGCTGCGGCTTTTCTGAGTGAAAGAGAAAATACAGAGAAAGTGGTGATTTGAAAAAAATCACCTGTGGATACTACTCTGACCTTGTCCTGTCCCACACTAAAATCAGTGGTGATGTAATTAATTCCTTCAGTCTGGTGCAAAACCTGATCCTCATTTTGCAAGGACATTGTTCTCCAATCACCACCAGCAGAAATTCCCTCAATTTAATTCAGAACAAGATTAGGATTTTTATTTTCACTTTTTTTTTTACTGCATAAAGCAGTAGTTGCCAGCATAAAGACAAAGTAGAGAGGTTATTGAAACATGCAAGTTCAGTGACTTCTTTTACTCCATGAGAAAAAAAAACAGATTAATTGGCATCTTTGTTCCCCAAAGGGGAAGTGTTCGTGTTCTTTCCATCAAGATTTAGAAGAAGGAAAAAAAAAAGAAAGAAGCCTTAAAAACAAAAATCCAGAGACATACCTCTCTGAGATCACCAGTGTAGTAGTTGGAGAAGAGGGGAAAGTGGGAGGCTGGTAAGTAAGAGGAAAAAAAGTAGATAATATTTTTAGCGTACACTTGTTAGATTCTTAAAAATAATTGCTTGTCAGGAGAGCTACAGACTAAAGATAAGGTGCACAGCAGAGACTCTATAGTCACAATAGATCAGCAGTGTCCTGCAGTAGAGGATCACAGAAATATTACAATGGGAGAAGTGCCAAAAACTGCTGAGCCTACAAGTGGACAGAAAAATGGATAGGAGAAAGCAGAGAAATCCTCCACCCTTCATGCTTCCCTGGTCTCTTCAGTTTAGCTAGTGCTTTTAAATCCTCTCACTGACTGTTTCTCTGGTGCTTCTCTGGCAAACTAGCCCCCCTGTAGATTACTTAAACCAACAGAGAGTAATTTATACTACTGTAACTCACATGATGCCTCTTCATAGTTCCAGGATAATCCCAAATATTTTCTTTCTTAATGAAGCATTATCTTATGTTGTACAAATATCTACATAAAGGCAGCTTACCAAAATACCCAGTTGGAACAGCGTTGTACGCAGAGGTTTAATAAATCCTTATGCTTTCAGATAATTTAATACAGTTGCTATTACTACAAATACACAAAAACATAAGCTTTTCAGCTTTGCATCTCACCAATATTATTTCTCGCCCTGTTTTATCAGCAGCTATACTGATGGTTACACCAGAGCAACCACGTCACAACACTGCCTGGACAGACTACGACGCTTGGCTGCAAACCAAGAACTCCCCTAGACTCTCACAGACACGGAAGGTGTGGGGGAGAGTGGCCTACATGGGTAACTAACACGTGCCTGAGTTTGGTACAGCAGGTAATAGTGAACAGCACAGACACCTTGTCCAGGACAAGGCTGTGTTGTTTTCAGTTTAGTTCTCCAAAACCAAAATGAATTACACTGTCACTCTGTATTGCATACTGCTTCTTTACCTGCTGCACTACTGCTTATGCACATGAAGTCTGAACTAGGTACGACTGTTTCAGACTAATTTGAAGCTTTGTTTTAGATTGAGGGCATTTTTTTAACTATGTTATTTTTTCCTTCATTTGAGAACATCTACAGAAAGCTTAGGGGTCTAAAAACTTAAAAATAAAAGTGACATCTTAAAAAGAATATATGCTAGTAAAGAAATGCCAATTGTTGCATAATAAGATATTACAAAAAAATAAAACCATTTTTTCTTCCAAACGTCCCACTGACTACCCTCGAGCCTCCAGCATCTCTTGGCAGCTGCTCTGATTATCCTCTTAGACAATTACTTTAAATCCAAGCAAGTCATAGACTCACAGAATGGTTTGGATCGGACAGGACCTCAAAGATCGTCTCGTTCCAACCCCCCTGCCATGGCAGGGACACCTCCAGCTAGACCAGGTTGCTCAAAGCCCTGTCTTACCTGGTCTTAAACACTTCTAGGGAGGGAGCATTCAGAACTTCCCTGGGCAACCTGTGAGGGTGGTGATACACCAGAACAGTAAAGCATTTCCAGGGTAAAATCCAGAGTAAATAGTTTTAAAAAATTGTTTTGTCTTTGTCCCAAGGTGGAAAAGTATCTCATGAAATATAACTCACGGCAGAGTAGTGATAGCTGTGATTGTCTGGGTTAACAGCCCTAGCAGGAGTGGTCTCTCTTACCGTGTGGCACGACTGGATTCCACTTGCATGCACTATGCAAAACAACTGGGCCCACTGTAACAACTGGAAGTCTATATGCTGCCATTTATCTTCCAGAGTGAAATCAGCCACTCAAACACACCTTGTACTCCAGGAGTGAAAACTGTCAAAGTACAACCATTGTAATGCCAAATACTTTACATCCAGAAGTTTGGAATATCTCCCTAAAAGAAAACTATGATGACTGAAAATATTGTAACTTTCCAGAGGGGAAAAAAATTAAACCACAATACCACGTCACCTCTCTTAGATCTTTGTTAACTGCATCAGGAAGAGAAAGAAGTGCTCTCTTCTTTTTATTACTGTGTTTAGGTTTGATACATATATATTGTTTGATACAATGGCTTAAGGAATGTGGCTCTCCCCTTAGTTATTCATTAACTTCTTATGATGGGCCCAATTGTACACTCTGTAAGAAACTCTTGTTTCTTCTTTGAAAAAGATAAAGCTGTTTAATAAAGATTAGGGACTTTGTGGGAGTATTATAAATAGAGACAGGCAAGTACTAAAACACTACACACCCGCCTGTGCCTGCACAGTGATAAAACAGTGGAGAAAATCTGCATGGTAACAGGGTAAGATGCCCGCTGCTTTCAGGTACCAGGTGAGCTGAATCTTTGGGAGTCACCCATGAATAAACAGTCCAGAATTTGTGCAAGGGCACAGCTGATTACTGAGAAGTTTCAGTTTTTTATTATGGAAAAGATGCTCAAGCATCTTGCCTACACGCAGTTACTCCAGTTGAACAAACTTTCATTTTCTTTTTTCCTTCATTTTAATAACTTTAATGATTATTTTAACAGCATAATTATCCAGGATAAAATCATGGGAAGCTGTATGTGCAGTCTGGTCCTTAAGTTCACTGAAATTTGGATGAATTTGGTCAAACAAAGATAGGAGGGGTGGGGGAAGCATAGAAACTGTGGTGTTTTCCAAGACTTTTGATATAAAACCCAGTAGTTTTTGCAGATATTTTGCCCTGAGGTTTAGGTATTAATATACGCCAGGAGTCAAGAGAGAGTACAGAGGGAGATGAACACATGGAGTTTTCCACTAAAAAGACTTTGAAATAATCTTGCAAATTGTTAGTTCCTGTGTTTCAAATGGATCTAATTACTCTTACGCATATGGCTGAGTCACTTTTGAGCAGCTTCTAGTGCCCAAATGTGGCTGTGTGGAAACACACAGAGACTAGGGAAAGTCTGACCTAGCTTCAGTTTCTAATCTCATTCCTCCGTCCCCACAACAAAAATGAAAGGCTTAGGAAATAATTTTATTTTCAGGATAAAAAAGGGTGTTTAAAATGTTGTGGTTTCCCCAATGCCTATTCCAGCTCTGAATTAACTCAGTGCTGGTATATCTGTGCACAGGCCAGCACAAAGGAAAAAGCACAGAACAGCAATGATTGCTCAGCAGTCAGCACTGTACATGAGGCAGGGATTTTCCAGGCCATTTTTATCCAGTTCATCACTACAATTTGCTGGTCCAATTCTGCCAAATCAGCAGAAGTACTTCTTAAAAGAAAGCCTCGCTTGATTTTGCACAGGCAGCACTCTGACAGTCCGCAGGGTTCCCAGCACTTTTCATCAGGGATCTATTGTGAATTGCACTTTTAACTACAGCACATAAAGATCAGAAAATTCTCACCACTGCTGGACATCTGCATATCCCCAAGTAAATTTATAACAACTGGTGATTTTGCCCAGTTGAAATAGCAATATGTTCCTTGCCTACAGCAGTCTGAGACATGAACTAAAGTACTGCAAAAATATATCCAAGGGTAGACTGTGTCCAAAACACATGCTGTTGTTTCTTATTCGTGGTTTGATTGATGCACACAGGAAAAAGTAAACAGTTTTGCCTTTTCATGGCCTGGTGGATGAAAGAATGGCTGGAATGAAATCATGTAAGAGAGGGGGGAAAAAAGTAAAGCAAAATTGAGAAACATTTCATTCTGGGCACTCAGACAACACTTCAAAAATCCATTTAAAAAGGGGATATTCAGTACCCCAGAGTAAGAGTCTGCAGCTATTGAAGTACAGCACTGTGAGATTTATTTAAGACCGAATGGTACCTTGTACTGCCCTTAGTCCTGCTGAAGGCAATGCAGAGGGAATTATTATTCCACAAAAGCAGATATAGTCTAGCTCTTATTCAGGTGAAGGAAAACAGTTCTGAATGGGATAATCTTTGGTTATTGCAGAACCATAGAAGACTTGAAAGCCTTTGACTTTCAAAGTCTTTTAGGGCTTCCTATTTCCCTGCCCTAAGGGAGATGTAACCATATCCACATAATTCCTGACAAATAATTCTCCTCCCCATCCCGAAGCACTCCACAGGGTGGTTCCATGGCCTCTCCAGTCAATTTATTGTCCTCCAAGCCAAGTGTCTTCAGCAGGAGACTGGTACAGACACACCCAGGTGGAGGGAGGAGCAGCTGGCGGGTCGGCAGAGGCAGCCCACCGGCAGCCCACTGCAGGCAGCCCTGGGGACCTAAAGGTGGGCAGCTCTCGTCCCCGAACGTGTGAGTCCTGGCCTGGCTGCACACAAGGCAGCTGGAGAAGTTGCTCATAAAATGATCTCTTTGGGTTAAGAGGACCATTGTTGTTTCAGGAAAGTGCTAAAAGCTACACACCTGTCTGTATCTGTATAGTGATAAATTAGTGGAGAAAATCTTTGTGGTAACAGGGTAGGGCAGGTGATGGTTTCAGATACCAGGAGAGCTGCTACGTCTTTGTTTCATACAACGTGCTTTTCATACAACATGCTTTGAAGGGGAAGGCTATACATGAAGCCTTTCCAGAAGCTCAGGAGCTTTCTGGAAGACGTATGGGATATGTCACATTACCTTTAAATAGGTGTGTTGGCCACTGTAGGAATATCTTGCCTGTTGAGTAAAGCATATCTTGGGGACAAGAAAGAGATCCTTGACAGAAAGGAGAAAGCAAATAATGTGGGAGAGATGGAGTGAAAGCAAAAAGAATAGCAGTGTGTGACTTTCTCTGTGCCTTCACATGCAGGCAAAAGCCCTCTACTTTATTTTTGCATAACATCGCCAGCCTGCAACCCGTTCTATCTAGTCCAGACTGTCAGCACGTGTCTTGTCTCCATACCCACTCAAAATGGTGCTCTGAAAATCATTATCCTGGCCTTGTATACTGACTACAGCCTTCTGACATTCCCCCTGTGACTGACTCATTCCCAAATGCTTCTCTGACCTTGTCTTTTTACTCTTCTTTTCAATCTACATCTACTCTGTCACTGACCTGTAATAGATAGAATGATTCTTACTTTCAATGCTGTCAAACTGAGTGTGGGATTTTCAAGCTGGACAGCAAGATTATAAAATCAATGGAAACAGCCATTCATATAAAAGTTGCTCCTTCAAAAAAGTCATCTCTATGCTGAAGCATCATGACTAGAACTGATTGTAGTTGGAGCTGATTGATAGTATCATTAGATCTGACAGTATCTCATAATACCATCACTAAACCAGGACTGTTCATTCACTGAAAATGAGCTCTGACTACTGTGTAGAACTGTGGCCACAGCTTTCATCCCATCCTCTCATTTCTATTAGAAACATTGCATGTATTCATGGTGCTAGCTGTGAACTTGCACTTCACTGACACTATGGCTCGTTTCTTTTCACACTCCTACATCCTGCTGTAGAAAGGTTTTGCTTATGTTGTTGCAAAATTTCATTGAGTATACCGAGATGTATTTTCTTGTATTTGTAATCTAAATTAAGTCTTGGAAATGTAAGCATCACACAAAAAATCTCTTTAAATAGATTTCAAATATGATCCCTTCTCTAAAAACTACTGCAACACCAGACATGTCTTTTTGCCAAACTGGATGTCCCTCCAATCATCATAAATTTTGTTTTTGCCTAAAAGTAATATTTGCTTTGTTGGTAGCTACATTTTTGTACTCATCTCCCTCCTCTACAATAGCGAATGTCATCTCATTTATAAGGTGCTGCTCTTCTTGGGACGCAGCCTATGTCTTTGTCACCTCAATTCTACCACGAAGTTAAACATCCCTTTTATGCTACCATACTTTCAAAGACTCTTCTTTCCCATTCTCTGCTTATCTTGATCAAGGAACTGTATAGCTTTTTTCAAGTTTTCAGACTTGCAGCTGACCCAGAGAAGCACTCCTCAGTTCAGCATGCTAGAATGCATCAGCCATCCTTACTTTTTGGGCACGGGGAAGGAGCAGAGGATCAGTGACATGTGGGCCACCCAACACACATTAAACCTGCTGAGAGCTTTTCCCAGTCCTTGTCATTGGTATAGACTCATCAAAGCCAGAGGTAACAAGCTCAGATGCAACACAGCAGCACAGAGCTCAGTCTGGATGATAAAGGCTCATCCGAGAGCTTGGGTCATCACCTATCCAGATCCCCACTGATGCAGTCATTTTGGACCTGGCAGACTAAACTAGAAAAACAACTGGTTCAAAATTATGTCAGGTATAGCTACAAAAATAGTGGTAGTGCAGTGGAAACAGAGCTGCTGTTCAAATCTCATCCAAAAGTCTGGTCTAACATGTGTGTGATACAGCTAAGGTAGAACACCAATCTATGGTGCAAGGCAAAATTCAAGTCCAAGATACTTAACTGCAATGTGATGCACCAGTTTGAATTTACACCTCTTAGAAAGTATATACCACTCCTCCCTGCTATCATTAATCTTTTTTCTCTGTCACATTTTTACATGCATATATAGAAATATACTGATGCTTATGTTGTCCCCCTTGTCTCACAGAAGCACTTTGAAACATTCATAAAAACTGACTACCTAAAGTCTCGAATAAATCCTATAAAATTACTTTTTCATAATTTATATTACATTCCTAATTAGTATTATTACACTGCTTCAATTCAAACCCAAATCTGTCTGTTATTAGGTTATCCCTAAGGTTAACAGCTTATTTCTCTCATATCCAATCATTCAATGCTACCTACTGCAATGTGACACTCCATTGCTAATAATTTTTTTTTTCAGGTCTATATGGAATAACTGCAAAGAAAATTGTTTTCATACAGTTCAGTGGACCTGAATCAATAATTCTGCTAGATGATAGACTGGCCTCCCATGTTCCAGGTTTTATTTCCTTAGCCTGTGATGTGTGGATGGACTCAATTAGATTGTCCTTCCAGCTGATCATCTACACTTGTGCTATGAAAGTATGCTTTTATTATTATGTCCTTGAAAACTTGGCTATCAGGAAACTTTTTCTTTTAAATAAAATGTTGGAAATGATTCCTAAGTAGTGTTAGAGCTTCTTCTACCAGGAAAGGTTATTCAAGGTTTAATGGGATTGAAATTTTCCTTTGCAACATACTCATTATGGCCTACTGTTGTTCACATTTTGTAACAAAAATGCTAGCTTGAGAATGCTATCTTTTATTTAAAAATTAAAAAAATGAAGTGCAGCTGACAAAGTTCAGATAATTGGACAGAGCAGTAGAGCTTAAACCAACAATGTATTCAGCATACTGACATGTGATATCTTTTGAAATCTCCATAGGGTCTTTTAGCTTACAGTGAGCCTGTTTTAGAATCCCGGACCATTGCAGAAAAAAGGGTTTGCTCTTTCAGGCTTGCAAAAATTTCCAGTGATATAAGTATTTCTTTCAGCTTCTCCTTTCCACCAGATCAATTCATATTCTACTTGGTAAATATAAATTTTTACAGACCCAGTCCAGAATCCTTCAAGAAATTCCAGAACTCTCAAACAAAAGAAAAGCCAAAAAAATGCTATTAATGGAGCATCAGTACAGTCTGCCATTACAGCACTCTATTCTCATTAACACATAATAAACCTAAAACTGGTAGAAAGCCAGTAAAACAGGGATAAGGGAAAGGGAGTGCTAAAACTGAGAACCACTGGACCAGAGAGAACAGAGGCCCAGCAGCTGGCTTCCTGCCACACTGGGTATCTATCTCTAGTAGCCCGCCTTCTCAGGGGGTGTGTAGTCTGTGATTAAAACATCTACTATTCAGGCTTAAGGTTTAAAGTACTATCTGTTAAGTTTTAAAGACCTTCTCAGGTTTTTTGGCTAGTATGACTTACAGTCTGGCTGCTATGAGCTTTGCCCCGTTCCCAAAGTGAAAAGACCATCCAGCGACAGAGTCCTGTTTCACACTGGTTTTCTGAAATGGATGGAACTGAATAGAGAAGGAGAAATTGAATTATATTACTTTTCTACCTCCTAACATGAACAGCTCTATTCTGTCCCTGTATTGAGTCCAGTATGATTTGTTTAATGCTCAAGTATCCTGACCAGTTGAGATGGTAACCCTAAGGTGGCCAGATAACATACAATAGTGTTGTCTCCTGGAAACAAAAAGATTGTGTCATATGCCCTGTGTCCCAACTGCTGCGGCTGTATTTTGAAACATCTACTGCTTCCCTCTCTCCCCTCAACAACAACAATAAAAACCAAACTGAAAATACCTCCTCATGCTTACCTGACTGTGGCCAGATACTGAGCCCACTGTGATTAATGCAGCAGGCAAAGCTCTCCCAGTCCTACAGAAGATCCTTTTTCACAGCAGTGAAAGAAAACACATGTATGCTGCTGTTCCTTCTTCTGTGTTTTTCCCATGACTGGAGGGCCATGGTTTCCAAATCTGACTGCTTAGCAGCTGATATGCATTCATTTTGCATGAAATATGGTGAGGAGGTTAAATATAAAACAGGATGTAAAAAAATAATAAATAAATGAAAGGCAGAAAGTCAACCAAACCAGACTCAGGATAAATGTGAAGAGTTTGGTACAGGAAAAAACATGTGACCTGAAAAAAAGAAAAAAAAAAAAAGAGCAAACCAGGTGATTAGCACTTTAAAAATCTTTAAAAGGAGCCTTAAAGACTACGAATTCAGTGCAAGGAGACAACCATGAAAGTATAGCAGTAGAAAAAACACTGTGAGAAAATGCCTTCTGCAGCACTGGCAACAAATCTGAGGTATTTCTTTGACACACTCCCCAGTTTGGCTAAAGAAAGATAAATTCCCAGAAATGCAATCTAGTGATAAGAAGCTCCTGAAGCAAGGCTGAGGGCTTGATTCACCCACTGCTTCAAGCTCAGTTCAGTACACTAGAACCAGGCTGGAGTTCAAGATGATCCAGAGAAGGCAATTGTTAGGTGAGACAGAAAAGACAGACCTTCTAGTGAAGTGCTGGGACAAAGGAAGTGCCAGCAGAAATTGGGGAGTCACTGACTGTCACAGAATCACCTGCCTGGAAGAGCTGTCACATAAGACACCAACACATCCTATAACGTTTTATTTTGCTTCATGGAATTGTCTATCCTGTATCGACATAACCAGCTACAGGGCAAGTGGTAAGCATTGCTCCTAGGAAACTATCTCATTATGAATATTTAACATAACTAGTTGTTTTCCCATCTCAAAACGTCATTATAAAAATACCAGCAGGTACACTGCAAGCACAGTAAAAAAAAAAAAAAAAAGGAGAGATTAAATTGCTGTACATTTAACAGCAGTTGTATCTCTCCATGCTGTGAAAGTGCGAGCGAAGTGTGAGCTAATGCACTGACCTTCCTGTTGTCAAAGGGAGAGAAACAGATTCTTGACAGTCTCCAAGGCAAAACAAGGGAGACCTCGCAAACATCTCTCTTTAGGGGCTCCAAACAATAGCAAAGATTCTTTCCCAGGGTTTAATTTAATTTCTCTGTTCCTTTGGCACGCCTTCACTGAAGGACTGGGCCCTTTGAGGTTATCTGTCTGCAGCGTGCTTATGCTCACAACATTAACTGCCTGTTAGCTCTGTACCCTTAGCATACTCTCACTGTTATTAAAGAATGATGATAGCTCAGAAAAGGAGGATCTCAGAGATGAGATACTGGACTGAGGTGAAGAAAAGTAGGGCTCTAGGCTGCAAACTCTTCTCATGCCACTTCAGGCAAGCAACACGATTTACACTTCTGTTAACCATGTATGCTTAGTTCATAAGCTCCTTGAACAGAGATCTCTTTCCCTGTGTATGTAGGTACAGGACAGCAGCACTGTGTAGCAATGGCTGAAGCCAGAGTGCCTTGGCACTACCAGTTACACACTAAGCATTTTAACTACTATGATGAGGCTGCTTTTGCAGCCCTCCCTATTAGTAAAAGAATTAAAAACATTATACGCCAACTTTCCTTTTTATTTTTTGAGAATACTGAGCACTTAAATAAACGCATCAGATTTTAGTTGCACTGCCTCCCAGCTTCTCAAACACAAGTGCATATTTCTTTGCCCTTGTGCTAGTGATTTCCAGCTGCATGGGGAATGATGTTCCCTTGCATCATAGACACTGCTGGGAAGAAACTACCAGCAGCAAGCAGGCTGTGAGAACTGCAGCACTTGTGTCAGGAGTTTGCTGTCAACTGCTGCAGAGGCTGCTGGCTTTGGATACAGCTGGAGAGCACAGGGGTATTTTTAATTATCTCAAAGAATTAAAGTATGACTGCATTCAAGATCTTCCCACTAGCTCTAAATGTGCCAGCTGAAGCTTAGGGGAAAACAAGGCAGGTGCTGATTGTCAAACTGTTTTAATAACAGAGATTAAACGTTATTTTGAACATTATATTGAAAATGAATGGGTGTGGTACCAGTCAAGGTGTGATATTGTTAGTAGGTACTAACAATCTGCATACCATCCCTGTAAACAAGTTACATACCTATTATCCATTGGCAGCCACTTCTAGCCCAAAGGCAGAGCAGAGATTCAGTCCCGTCAGCACTGGGTCGGTTCAGTCCCACGCCACTGCAAAGTACTGCAGGATCACTGCACTCCTCCCATGGATCCTGGGTTTGTCTTGTGAAAATTCACGAGGGAGCTGTGGACAGAAGTTCTTCCTCTCCAGGACACATCCACACTTGGAAATGATGGCAGAGGGCTCTTACCGATTTGCAGGAAAGACACAAACTTGGCCATGTAGTTTGTGACAGCTATGTATGCACAAATCTTGGTGAACTACAGTGAGTGTGTTGTACGTCTGACCCCTTGCAGTACTTCAGCCTGCTTTCTTTTCCAGCCAGAGTACTTAGCTGACCTTTGTGCAAAAGAATCCACTTTATTTTGACATGTTATGCATGAAATTGACTCCTTCACATTAAGGATGCAAAAGCTTGATGGTGGCGCAAGATTCATGTAAGTGAATGACCTGATCTAAACCCAAAAGAACTACTCCTGCCTATTCCACTAAGCTTTCCATGGATGCATGACTGCACATCAGTATCCCCAGCACAGTATAAGAAACCCATATTCCTGAATAAAATAAAGGATAAGAGTTATGGAAATCTGTAGAGAGAATCAACCTCACTGCATGGAGAGAATGTGAAATACTTTATATCATTTTAAAACACCATTCCCCTTACTTACTAAACACAAGTCCACTCATCCCTTAAGTAGGTGTACAAGCTGTGTTTCTATTTCCCATTGCCCACTTCTGTCAGAACTTCTGCTCACCCTAAGAGCTTACTGATGGACAGACCAAACATGCTTCTTGAACCAGTTTTGTGAATCCTGGGCTCTGCACTGAAATCATTGTCTATATCCAGCAAGGACACCACTCAGCAGAAACTGCAATTATTCAGCAGTTCTGCTGAATAAAAATGGAGTAAACAGGCAAAACTATTGAAAAATGTTTATCCTAGACTAAAACCTGCTCAGCTACACAAGGTTACTCATATTCGAGACACAGAATTAGCCTACTGTGGCAACTGCGGTTCATCTCCTGCGCAACGGCAACGGGGAAAACAAGGTGTATCAGTACTAGGAATATTTTAATAGGACTAGGATTAAATTTGTCATATTTTAAAAGATCAGTTTATCATATCCACCGTCTAACTCCCAGTTAAAACCCAGTCAGCATGCCTCTGGCTCTTTAAAACAGCAAGAGAGCATTTTTTTCACATGTTAAGGCAAGCAAAAGTCATTTCTATTTTGCCTGGAATAAAACATATGAGAGATGTGCTGTTCATTTGCCACTTCTTCCAACCTCACCTGTGAGTGCTTGTGGCTGCTGAAGTGGGAGTTTATGGCAGCATGTTTCTAGGACCATGAGGTTGATGATTCTTTCTTTACCTCTGCTTTGCTATAAATAGGAAAGCAAGAAGACCCAGATGTAACACTTCTTTGAGTGTAAGGATTTCCTTCGCCTAGTTCCCAAGAGATAAAATATTCAATCAGTCTTTACACTTTTATATTTTTTAAATTATTTAACTTTTATTACTGTTGCACCATTTATACAATTACATATAATTTCAATGCATCCATTGTACATTTTGTTTTTTCATTTGTTTTCCAATGAGTGTGTGTTGGTGTCTGTGACACAGAATGGAAGAGAAACTGGAACTGCAATGAACGCAGACTTTTTCATTTCCACTGACCAATAAACAGAACTACAGGTGCACCCAACCACGGACATGCATTAACTCGTCATGAGAAATCTAGGTAGGCTAAGTAGGATGAGAATGCTTTTTACTCCCAAAAAATATTTGGAGAGGAAGAATTGGAGGATTGGCATCGAGAAATATGTGGACAGCTAAGTGGGTTTTGTCTGAAAGTTGGCATTCATCCACTGCATAAAAAAAATATCAAAATAAGAAAGGCTGTAAATAAAAAAAAACACAGAAAATACTGCTTTCATAAAGATCTGATTGCCTTGGCACAAACCCAGTGGGCAGATTCAAACGCATCACTCCCAAACCCCATTACAGAACAAAAAGAAGATTTTGATACATTGGTGGAGTGCATTTACAGCAGTTCAGATACAAAAGATGTGCTGTACTTTCAGACATCAATTTATTTTACTTTTTTTTTTTTTAATCCAGGACTTGTGTCAAGTTGGCAGAAAGTATATTAGATATTTCCCCACAAAAATACTATTTGGATTCTCCCCCCTCCCTCCCTCCCAACTTGATGGGACATCCTTTTCATTTTTTCTTTTCTATGTTTTTCTCCTTTTCTTTCTGGGCAATACGTATTTGTTATTTCAGATCTGAAACGAGTTAGTATAGCTGAAAAAATAAAAAAAAGACACAGGTTGTTTTAAGTGGTTGTTTCAACAGGCTGTCCAATTTAATCTTGCACTGCTATGGTTTGATCCGAATTAGCCGCTGGAACTTCAGAAGATTTCGCTTCCTCTGGTGGGGCTGCAGGGTCCGAGGCCTTAGCAGTGGAACTAGGTGCTGCTGCTGCCGCGGTCTCCTTGGAAGACGGCGCAGCCTCGCTGCTGCTAGGTTTTGAGTCTGAAGCTGGGGCCACTTCACTTTTAGTTTCTTGGGCTGCAGGCGTTGCGGGAGCCTCAGTCTTTTTGGCTTCCCCTTCCTCTTTGCTCTTGTCATCTGCTTTACTGGGAGCTGTGGCTTCTGAAGGCTGGGAAGCCTTTGCATCGTTGCTAGGCTCAGAAGGTTTGGGTGCTTCGCTACTGGCAGCAGGAGCACAGGCTCCAGTCGGCTCCTCTTGCTTGGGTGCCTGTTCGGTGTTCTTCTGTGGCTCTACTTTCGCATCGACAACAGACTCCAACTTCTCTGGTTCTGCTTTCTGAGTTTCTTCCTGGGTCACTGTTTTTTCCTTCTCCCCTTCTTTTTCTTCCGTCTTGTTGGCAGCAACCTGAGTATCCTTTTCGCCCTTCTCCTCCTTGTTGTTCTCCTTCACTTCTGTGGTCTCTGTGGTTTGCTGGGCATCCTCAGCTTCCTTTGGAGTCTCCTCTTCCTCAGTTGCTGCTCCTTCAGCCTTCTTGTCTTTGTCTTTAGCTTTTTCATCATTGACACTGTACCCCTTCTTCTTCTTGCTCAGTTTGCCTCCCATGTTGGAGCTCTGCAACAGAACAGAGGAGCAGGTGGTTACCCAAAGTCCAGCATTTATCACCGAGAGAATCATAATCAGATCAACTGAAGTGCAAGAGCAAAATTTATGCTGGCTCCTGAAAACAAGACTACAACAGGTTTGGTCAGATGTTAGTTGAATGAGCTGATGCTGCTGAGCACCACTGCCTCTGAGCTTACGTCTCGCTGAGCCCCGCAGCATTTCAGCCAGCAAAACCCCTTCTGCCACATCCCCTCATAAGCAGTCCTTCTCTGAACCCCTCTAGTCCTCATTACTTTTCAGGGGAGAGAGAGAAGAGAGAATAAAAGGATGATGGAGGACTGTCGTACGTTGTGATCTATTGTGTCCCGAGAAAGGACGAAAGCAGAAAAAAGCCATATTAATATGCAGATTGGGCACAAACTGAATCTGACTGTCAATCTTGGCATCTACCCCTGGTTAACACAAAGTCAGTGAGAAGGCTGATGTTCCTCCTAAGACAGAAGACTGCATCGACGCACTCCACTCTCCCCACCGGTAACCCACACAGCCAGCTCCCACCCTAGCTAGCGCCTACGTGCAGGGCTCATCACAGCATCACAGAACAGCCTTGGCTGCAGGAGACCTCAAAGATCATCAACCCCAACCCCTAACCTAACCCTGCTAATTCACCATTACAATTCACCGCTACTGATGGCACCCAGTGTCTCCTTCACCCAAAGGGGTGCGGGCACCACAGCCCAGCAGCCCCAGAAGCAGCTCCCCAGTGGGGACATGCCCATGCATGGAGCCCCCACCCAGCCCCTTGCCCCCCTGAAGCTCCTGCGGGATCATCCGCCCGGACCCCCCCATTTCCACGCACAGCAGCACCTCACAGCCCCTGCAGCAGGACGGCAAACACGGAGCCTGGAGACAGTAAGCCTGCGACCACTCAGACCACAGAAGCAAATACAGGCACTTCTGAATGCAGGCTTACATGTAGCGTGTGACATGGCACAATAAAATACAAGGGGGGGAAAAGGAGTGCATGTTTTGTAGCCTCTGCTCCCAGGTTGCAAGCATGACAAGTGAACATGTACACAGTTTGATTGTTTAAAAGAAGTTGAGTGCATATGTAACTACATCAGTATTTATATACCCTTTGTGGGGGAGTCTCAACTAAGAATATACAAAATTTTCCACACTGCTTTAAAGCAAACTTTGCCTATTAAAACAGGAGGAGACACAGATATATTGCATCATTAATTAATCTGAAAATCTCTGTTTGCCTAAAAAATACACTTCTGGTATTTAAGATATCACTTATACTCAATAAGAGCTTAAGGAAAAAAAACCAAACCTAGTTTTGTGATATTTCAAAATAGTGGAGAAGGTGACTTTTTTCAAAATACTGTCAAAACCATGTAATTTAAAAGTTTTTCCAAGAGAGCTGAATCATTCTAATTTTCTGTTTTTCAGAGGTAGGCAGTCTCATATGCTCTATATTTTTCACAACTTTGCCAAAATTGTAGATACAAACCAGTAAAAATTTATAGGCATGCTCACAGAAGGCCAAATAATAAATAATTTTGAATACCACTAAGAACTATCTGTCTCTCAGTAGATTTCCTGCTACCACAGATACAAGGCACAGGTACAGCTCAACAGCAGATTTTCCACATCTTGGGCAAAAATGAGATATTATGGTCAGCAGAGACCTTTCTGATTTCAGCTCTCAAGAACAACAATTTGCAAATACTCTTGAAGGGTTAGCACAAAGCTCTGCAAAATGGTAACCTAATGTTACTAAAACACTACTTTGTTGTCTGAAATTTTATGAGGAACAGCAATAAAAGGATTAACTTCAACAGTGCTCCACTTGAGCAATCTAATCTCTACCTTCAAGGCAGAGATAACAAGCAGCTTTTTAGGTATTTAGGGTAGGCTATGGATATTAGTTTGTTATCTGACAAATTTACAGGCTTCTTGATACTCCATAAATATTGTTTATGTACAGTTACAACCAAGTACTTTGAAAGGGCTTTTGCAAGTCAGCGGGATCAGAGATTTACACTGAAGTCATGCATATATCCCAATTTGCAATCCCTAATTAAGCCTGTACTCGTTTCCTGGTAAAGCCCAGATTCTGTGAGCCTAATTTCATTTGCTGTGTCTTCTGCATATTTCCAGATTTTGCTATTTCCTGGACAGCAGTAACTCACTACAGTTCATATTTTCTTCCACACAAACCTTTTAAGCTCAGATAGAGCTGGCTAGAGAAGGCGTATGCCAAAGGACCTTTACTAAGCAGAGAAGTGTGCATGTGAGAAATGTGCTCCCAAACTATGAAAAGCAGCACGCAGTGTCTTTGCTCAGAGGTATACTGTGAAATCCCTGTCTCCATCTGCACCACAGCCAGCTGGCTCCAGATACTGGAGCAGAAGATGGGGAAGAGGTTCAGAGACTATCATTATGCTCTATTAGTAAACATTTACAGTTACAAATGGACTGCCACCTTCCAGCATAGTTTCAACTACTTTATATAGAATAGATTCACTCCTTGTGACACTGAAACTTACATCTCCCTATTTAAAAGCCTTCCAGATCATCACTGTTACAGCTATGCCAGGCTACCATGCAAAAGCCCAGCAATCATCATGGTCACTGCCCAACCCAGCAGGCAGCAATGCTACCATGTTCCTTTCCCCTATATCTGAATGACAAGTACTCCTCCTCTTCTCCCCAGCCTCCTGGAAGAAGTGTAGCACATAGATCACCCCACTTAACCATCTCTGTGACTGTACTGGCACTCCTTGCAGGGACAGTCCTGCCTGGTGCCACATGAAAATGAAACTCAGTGACATGTCTCACAAGTCAAACAGACAGCAAAGTGCATTAAGTCATTGAGGTATGCATTCATACGGTGTTAAATCCACTCTGTGTTACTACCTACACATTAACACTTGCAAGAGTACAGACCTTTTTGTGCACACACAAACACCCCCCTCCCATACAGACTAAAATCCAGTTATTTGCACGACCATTGACACACAGTGGTTTTGACCTAGCTCTAGCAGCTACCAGCTGAGTGCAAAGCACGGCCAAAAGGAAATTCCTTGAAAATTTTGGTGCTGAGCATCATTCCTATAAAATGGCCCAGCATTTGATGGCTGCACCTCTTCACTACTGGACAGAAAAGGGTCTAGAGACAGTCTAGAAGCAGATTTTATATAAAAGTTGGAATATATCAGTTATTTTCAGGGAACTTGGGTGAACCAGTTGGCAGACCAGTGCATCAGAAGAGCAAAGTTAAGTACAACACTTTGAAATCACCAGAGACTTCATATGCTACTCAGCATCCTCAGAATTATTTGGGTGTATTGCTCTTCTCATGGAAGAACAAACAGATCTACAGACCACTATGGAGAACCTCTACAACAAGAACAAGGACTTCTCCAGTTTCTAAGAGCTGCTGGTCATTGTGCTCATCCTGAAGTTTCCATTCACCTCCAGAAAGCAAGATCCTGGAGAGCTTGCACAGGTGTCTTTTTCATTGTATATAAGAAATAATCTGACTATATTTGCATTACAAAATATCATGTCTACAGGTCACCTAGAGCACGTTAAGCACGTTGAAGATTTTTGATAATCAGGATTTCCTGGGATAAGTGTCAAAAAAAGAGTTAACGTCCATAAGACCGTAGTACAGCAGGAAGAACTCACAGAACACTTCAGATTTTATGTTTGAAGACTGATCTGACAGAGATGAGTGCCTGGAACACAGGCAGCATAAATTTGTACATTTTGGGACAAGAAATACTCTTTTGAAGTTTTACATTTCAAATTGTGCTTCTGTATTGAGAAAGTCCCTAGAATAAGACTCTCGGTGTCTCTCTCTTCTGACAGTAAAGATCTGTCTGCCCAATTAAATTTCTTACGTGCTTATGAATTTCTGAACATTTCATTCAGCATACACTTCCACATGCCATGCCAGTGCCTGGCTGTTACAGGAATGGACTGGCTATCACCCGCATTCTTGGTACAGAGAACAGTGCATCAATAAAGGGCAAAACCACAGACATCACCTGTAATTTATAGTCTGATTGCCAAAGCTAAACTTCCTAAGCTCCTGTTCAGCTTCATGCAGCGTGGAGATCTCAGTCCACCTCCAGAAAAAACAGTTCTAGAAGGCAACAGGTATCTTCTGCAATCCCACTGCCTCCAGCGTAACGTAGGCACGTGTGGTAGGTCAGGCCCTTGCACAAGCCTGTTCCCAGGCATGAGTTATCTCACATCACCTGCAGACAAGAGCTGTAAAACGCACATCCCTCCCAAGGCAGGGTTTCAACACTCCAAATCAAAGGAATTCATCCTAGAAACTGCCCCACCCCCCAGCTGATCAAATAAAGAAACCAGTACATCTCTGTACCTCATTGAGTCACCTCTATTTCTCAAAAAGATGCAAGTTTTTATGAAGGAACATATTTAGGAACTCAAGGAAACAAAGAATTTCCAGTCACAATTTTTGAAAGGTTTTCTGAAATTTTTATGAAAAAAAAAAAGGAAAAAATAACTTACTACTTTTCAAAATATGCAGTACAATGTCACGCTTCCCATCACACACACACACACTCAGACATTCCTGTCTCACTAGAGCAGGTCACTCAGTTTACCAGGTTAACCTTAGGTGTCTGCAGTATACTCCTAGACAGAAGCAGACTCGCTAACCTTGCCTTTTAGCAACGAAGCCTTGGGTTTTTTGTTCTTTCACAATTATCCTCGTGCATTTTTTCTCTGCTGTTACTTGGAATTAACAGAACAGAAACGCTAGGTTTCACTCAGGTTCAGCCACCATCACTTTGTACCAGTCACGTTTTTTCTCTTTCTCTTCTCCTCTCTTTTTTTCCTCCTTTTTATCTTTCTCCTTTCCCCTTTCTGTTTCCCATTTCCTACCCTACCTGTTCCTTTCCTTCCTTACCCCATCTTCTTGTTCTGTGCTCCTTAAGCTTCAGAGCAGCGATGGGAATCAGCTCGCCAGCAAGGTGTGGTTCTGGTGTGCGGGAGGCAGCAGGAAACACACCTGCCCACATCTCCATCCCGGAGAGACGGCTGGGGGGTCACACAGCTATGCCCAAGGGGCTTGGGCACCTCATGCAGTTGCATACCTGGAGGGCTGTGAGCAGCACACCACCTTCACATGGCAGTTACATGTATCCAAGGGGAATAAGATGACAGTTCATTAGATGCACACAAAAAAATATGGCCTGTGGTCTCCACATGCCCTGGTTGTTCAAGCTGAGCCCTTAACACTGACCAATTTGGCACGTTTATTGCTGTGAGACACGTGATAATTAAGTGGGAACACCTTGGTTTGGCATTTGTACTGTTTTCTTCACAGACCACAGGTCATTTTTACTCCCTCCCTCAGCATGTGCACAGTCCTGTAGCTACTGTGCCTCCTCTCCAAAGCCTCATCAATCTCAAGATTTAGTAAAGGACCACAGGGCAAAAGAACGGTGAATGCTTGAGTCACAGAGACTGTGCTCACTTGATTTTCTAACCTTGATCTTTAAAAGAAGCCAATTCCAATTTTGGTACTGCCTTGTTTTCTTTTAATATTCGCCACTAAAGGAATTCTAAGAAGTTATATTGCCAAGTCTAAAGGTTTAATTCTCAGCCAGACTTCAGTTCTGTTTTCCTCTGGTGAGAAGTAGAATATATTTGATGCAATTTTTTTTTTTTAAAAAAAGAGAGTAACCTCAATTTTTATATTATTTAAAAATTCCTGGGGACACGTACACCACACAAAAATGGGAAGGATACTGTGCTTTTTTTAATATGAGCTGTTTGTCATTAACATATCTAAATTATGATCATTGATAATAGATTCCAATTATTAGAGTTATAATAATTTGAGCATACTGCAGGCTGATATAAAACTGTGTCTAGCTATTTAAGAACTTGTTAACTGGTTCATTTGAGAAGTGTAACTACTAATAAATACAGTAAGTTATCAGAAAATCTAATAATCATATGCAATTATTTTGAGGGCAAATTAAAAAGTTGTACCTGAGATATTAGTAAGATTCATGTGAAAACTTGAGCTCTGAAGTATGTATTAATTAATCAATTAAGACCCCTTTTTTCCAAGAACAGAACAGGAATGAAGACCAGTAGTTTCATTACAGGCAAAGGTTTTGCCAAAATTATCAATTAATTTAGCATCAACTTGAAACTAAAAGTACTTCATTCATCTTTGCACTCTGTATAGAAAAAAGCTATCTAGCTAGGCAGAATTCCTGAATACGAATGAAATTTACCCATGATTTGATCAAAGGGTGATGAAGATTTTGTGGGTTACATCGAAAACAACTATTAAAGACTTCAGACTTATGTCCTCATGACCTGCAGGCCTGTACAGCTGAGGAACCTGGGGACACACAGTGCCTCCAGTTTCATCCCTGGCAGCTCCTGCAAGGCTGCTTTGCATTGCTCATAACAGAAACATGAGCCACATTAAAACTGAATGACACAGAAGAAGCATAAATTAGGTTATTTTTACAGGGCAGTGTATGTGTTGCTCAGCCTTGCACTGAGTTCATCCAATGCTCTGATTCTTTAAATTAAAAATGCTGCCATCAATTTAAATTTGCCTCTTCTGGCCCGTTCAGTCTACCAGCCTTCCTACACACTTGAGACCCAGCTCATGTCCAAAGCTTTGCTCCTATATTCAGATTAACTGCATACATTCTTTTTTTTTCCCAATAAGAAAAGCAGCTTGCAGACATGCCCATGCAGGTATACACATGCAGCCAGAAGTCAGCCTGCCCCAGGCTGAGATCTTACTCACGCCACTGTTAGGCACGCTGTTGGAAGGGGACACTGCTATAAACACCTGTTTTGCAGAGACCGAGATTCATTTTGCAAGGACACCTCTTGCAGAAACAGTTTGCAGGCTTCAAATTAACCTGAAGGACTAAGCCAAAAATATAAGCATATGCCTCCTCATTCTTTCAAAGTTGCCACATCACTCTGGGGTTTGTGCATGACTCCCCAGGAAGCAGTTTCAAAATATGTATCCTAGGATTAAGTTCCTAAATAGGAAATTATGCAAATTTCAGAGCTGCTTATTACCCACATTTTTGAAACTGTTCAGGTCCCAGGAATGTGCACAGCCAATGAAGAGGTAAGATTCCACACGTTATTCCAATTATGGCCAGCCAATTTTTGCCTTCTTCAAATACTTAAGACACCACCACCATGACTAAGTACAAAACCACACAAAGTGATAAAAGCCCAGATAAAGGGACAATTTCCTTCGAATTCCCATTTAAGCTCAAATTTGATCCCTCCAGCACTGTCTCTAGCACGGATCTCAATACCACAAGTATGCTTGGCTTGCAGACCCCTGAACTGTTTTGAGTGCCTCCAAAAAAGACACTCCAAAAATGCAACAATCAGATGCTAGTGAACAATGAGAACATTAGCATCCTCCACACTGCAGTCCTAGTGAGGAGCAGATGTGGCAAGATCTCATTCCTGCAGGGACTGCATACTGGGAAAGGGAATGTTTTCAGGCTTAACACTGACGGCTTGTATTTCCCTAGCCTCATCCTGAACAAAGAACATACAGTACGAGGCACATGAGGAGATTCCAGATTCATGCTTTCTATTAAAAAAAAAAAAAAAATTACTATGTGATCCTCATTTACATGTTTTCTTGAATAGCAAAGATTCTTGGTTACTATTTGCATACCTAGCAAACTTACCTGCCATTTCCTTAACAAGGACATGGAGAGCCACATTCACTTTCTGAAAAAGGCCTGAGGGTATTTAACTAGGGAACTGTCACTGGACACAATCATTTATGGGCATCTACATTCACATTATATGGTTAACATTCCACACTTAAAAAACCTGTATTACTTAAATGCCCATTTAACTTGTCAAACCAGTTTTAATTAAAGTTGAGACAGCCCTTAGAACAGAAATTACAGTATGCTGTAAGAAATTGATACATTAACTTTGGAATCTCGGAACTACCAGTTTTACTTTGAAAATGAATTGTCCAAGTGACTACTAAAATCTTCAGCATTTTTCTTTTCTGTCTCTAGGCTGCTCATGGTGTAAGAAAACATCCCACAGCTGGGAACAGGACTCTGAACACACATCTCAGACCTATGATAGAACATGACTATGTGTTTCCTTCTTCTGTTTGCATGACACCCTCACTACAGGCAATGAAACTACGTTTATAATTATGAACCAAAACTGATTTTCAGGTTTTGTTTTTCTTTTTTAAGTACAAGCTACGTGGACAGCACACCATTTCTGCCCGCAGCACGTGACTCCACAATTGCACCACAGAAAGGAAGGAAACAGGGAAGCCAGATGAGCTGCCATGCACCCAACGCAGCGCTCCCCACGCCGCCGCAGTGTGTGTCGTGGTGTTCTTGAGAACATTGCAAGTGCTACCTTCCAAAATACACAGCATCTAGTTTACTCAGCAAAACAAAAGATTATCCATTTAAATGAAGTATTTATTGTTGAGTTCTTTATACCATTACCAAACTATTAAAGTATTTTAAGGTTTAGGATCTAGTTAACACATTCTCTGCTTTTATCGGTTTCATCTCTGTGTTAAGCTGCAGCACTAGCTTTTCTCTGTTTCTCTTCAAAAGGAAATTATTCCAGATCCACTTGGTGCTCCAGGAGGTACCACAGCTTCAGGTTTAGACATTGGAACAGGTTGGTTGATTTAAAAAAAAACAAACAAACAAAAAAACAACAACAACAACAAAAAACACCCACAGTTCTCTTTTCCCAAATCTCCATCACAGAACATGCAGCTGCTTCAGGTACTGGTGATGTGTCCACCTTCCTGATAACCTCAACCTTGAACACTGCAATGGCATTCCTCAGATATAAAGATATGTGACAGAGTCACAGGATTAAACCTGTTTCATCCTCCAGTTAATACACAGTTGCTAATGACAATCAAATTAGTAACTGGAATGGTATTTTGGAAATACCTGTGAGTTTACTACTGCATTAGAAAGCTGTGTGCACTTAGGTCTGTAGGGCAGTATTACCCATTGTGCTCTGGTGGAATTAAATGTACCTACCACCTCAGCAGGACTTACAGGGTGTTTTATATCGACTTCCTGGAGAGCTACTGCATTTCTCTTGGAATAACAACTTTTGACTTTTAGTCTTGTGCACAAAGTTCCATTTTAAGCAAAAAATCCTGTACTAAAGTCAACGTATACAAGTCAAGTCATGTTTTGCATAACATGGAAACTACCTAAAATTAAACCCTGCAAGGCTTTGGGCTGAATTGCAAGTATTTTTCACGTTGTTAAGAAAAAACTCCTCCCCGTGACCACAGCATCAGTGTCAACACCTTATCAGCTCTCACCTTCTCTGCTGCAATCATGTCTTGTAGTAAAGGCATGCTCAAAAGAAATGAGAGAAATGCAAGCCTGAATGCTCAACATAGAATGGCTGGGGTTGGAAGGGACCTTTAAAGGTCATCTAGTGCAACCCCCCTGCGGTGCGCAGGGACATCTTTAACCAGATCAGGCTGCTCAGAGCCCCAGCCAGCCTGACCTTGAACATTTCCAGGGATGAGACCTCCACTACCTCTCTGGGCATCTTAGAAACACCTTGGGGAACTGTTTGCATTCATGGCCCCAGTCACTCATTTGTGCCATATACATTTTCTACCAGACTGTAGCTTGGTCTGTTATATTAATAAGTTTGTCACTTTGGTCATTCTCACACTAGCATAATATGTGTTTCTTTCAACAGCATACATTTAACACAAAAGAAAATCTCACGTTCCAGACTTTCTTTTTTGATCTCTGTGTTTATACGGGATTTTGACTTTTTTTTCCTTCCCCTCCTCCAGTTTTTAAACAAAGAATTGCATTCAAACTACCAGACTTACCAGTTTCACTTTAGTCACTGGGGGAGGAATATCAAAATAACACGGACCCAGTACACAACAATCACTGGCAAGCAAAGAGCATTAAGCATCTGATTTTTATTTGTGTCTAACAAACATCTCCATCTTTTTCACCGCTACTCATTTACAGTCCTCTAATGGCTGTTCAAAGTACCAAGACATCTTAGGCAAACTTTTATTAAGACTGGCAATATTCTTCAAAACTTGAAGAAATGGGAGCTGTATTTCTTGACTGAGATGAAGAACCATTAGGTTCAATTCATCATTCATCAACGAACGCTGTCACGTGGAGCCTATTACACCCCTTCAGCGCCGCAGTTTGGCAATAAGACAACACATGTGCCATAGATGGCTGAGAGAAAGGAGTCACAGTTTGCTTTTCAGTTTCAGTGGTGCAGGCTGCAGGATAAAACTCATCTCTGTTAGAGTTTTGTCTTGTGTCCCAACACAATAATGGTTTGCTTGGAGAAATCCACTTTGAAAATGTAAAGTGTTTCTGATAATCCCGAAGTAAGAGCTGTCTGTCACCTTGTATTCAGGACTTCCATGTCTAGACTGACTGCCTAAGTTTCTTTCTGACATCTTCACTGCCTGTACTTTCTCTTTTCTTTCACTTGGCTTTGGTTGGGGTTATATTGGGATGGCTGATTAGCTCTGCTAGAGGAAAGGTTACGTAAGACTGGAGGCTAACAAGTCCATTTGGCAAGATGTAAAGTGAGCAGCTACTGCAATCCATGAATTGCACTGAGAGATTTATGTTCAAACCAGGCAAGGCACAAATCCGATTGAATAATTACTCACCCAAAGCCATTCCAAGCTAGCAGCTACTCAAAAAGGAGAACAAACAATGTAGCAGGAATTAAATGAAAGCTAGAAATCAACAAAGCTGATCAGGTAAGTATCTCCTCTCCATAAAATAGCTTGTTTTTTCTTTTCCAGTTAAGTATCAGTAGGAAATCTGTCCCTCTCAGAGCTATCAAATTTAAACTCACTAAATGAAAGCAAAAGAAGAGAGGTTTCCAGGGATAGCTGTGGAGTTAGATGCAGTCCTTTTCCCTCCCCATCACCTGAGCACTGACTTGCATTTTGTGTGAACACATGTAATTAATACCTAATATGGCCACAATTCAATTTCTGCAGTTCAGAAAGATTACATTACATTACTCCTGATCTACACTAGCCTTCCATCAAGGCTGTATGTATGCCAATCTGCAATTCTGGTCAACACACGTGCTGTACAGAAAGCTATTTATAGAGTCACTTCTTCAGTTTAAAGAGCTTTCAGCGCATGGCTATTTTAAAAATTATTTATTCTAACTGAAAAGGCAGACAGACATCAACATAAAGTATAACTGAGCTATTTCAGGATTAAAAGTGAGATAAGTCTATCAAAGCAATGGAAACTTGAGAAATATAGAAAAAAATATTTTTTTCAAGACAGAGCCATAAATAAAAAGAAAAATACCAGCAGAAAGGTTCTGTTAGCTCTTTCATCACTAACACATTTCAGTAGTAGCCCATTTCAAACCATTTCTGAGAATGCTAAGTGAGCCAGTATCAAGAAATATGTCTCAAGAAACATATAACTATTTTAAGAGTATTTGCAACCCCAAATATTAAGTCTCTTACCTACCACAATCTCTTACTCACTTGTAATTCTATTTTTAATCACAGGTAAGTGGTAAGCAATACCACAGTTAAGCTTATTCTATGATTTATAAATAAAAGACTAAAAAAAATTTTCCATAAATGGTCAGTTTCACTGCCCATTTCCAGCTCAGCAATTCTTCACTACAAAAGAGCAAGTCTTCTTTTCTTTTTTAATCATTCCTTTGCAAAAGCTGGTAAATACTTAAATAGGTTTCTTTTCAAAATGTATTCTGTGTGAATACATCGAGCTAAAAAGAAGGGTCCTTTTACGCTAGTTGTCACTTGACTGCAAACTTCTCTCATGTCACACACTTCTGACAGCATCTGACATGAGCCACTTCATTCAAACACAGAAATCAAATACAGAAGGAATTGTTCTCTTTATTCAGGACAACTTAGACAAATAATGCAAAACTATCATCACACCATTACATTTTATCACACCCTGCCATTCACACTTCGCTTCACATGTGATGCCTGTCCCAGCTCTGCAGCTTTCTGCAGGTCTGAAGAACCAACCTCATATCCCTAAAATCACAACATGCTCATTTGGAGCAGGAGGCATCTTCTCAAGGTGACATTGACATCCTAGAGCAGTGAGACAATATCCCTTGGCTTAAGCTTCTGGGAGCTGTCACAGTGCAAAGCACACCATGGTAAAAACAACAGATGAGATCTTCCCTTCCAGAGCCCAAACCAAGATGCACATCACTGCAATAAACCTGTAACATAGTACAAAAGCATGAGAATATTTCTCTCTCCCTGTTTTCAGAGGTCCACAGCAGGGGGGGTCAGAGGAGGCAAGAGCCCAAGACTTACTCAGTCTCTTCCAGTTGCTGTTGCATGGAAGGACACCTCATTTGCAGTCCAACTTTGCCGTCTGCAAAATGGGATAATATCACTTTTCATCCTCAGAAAAGCTCTGCCTGATGCCAACAAGTGCTATAAAGGGCTGGAGATATTTTTCCTTGTTTTAAAAAGCAAGCTCGTTCCAGATGACTCTGTCAGAGAAGGCTGTTTTTCTGCATATTGGCACTGTACTGAATCACTGCCTCAGAAGTTTAACATTTATATCACACATATTAGAATAGCATAAAGATCAAGTCACCCATCTAGATTTTACAGCACTGTGCTAATATTGCAATATGGAGCTGTAAAGCATTTCTGAACATTTTCAGGTATTGCTGAAAGCTCTTTCTGAAACCAAGCTCCTTCATATTTATGCCTCTAGGCTGAGACCATTATATATTATATATAAGGACATTTCCATTTACAGTTCCAACTATGCACGTTCTGCTCAGTTTCAGTTCACTTGATGAGAAGGATTTTTTCTCAAGCTAAGAAAGCTCAGGTGAATCCAGCTGGATAAAGATGAAGCTACTGCTTGGCAGCCATCTTAGTGCTTCATTAAAGACAGATGTAAGAAAACAAAATCATTTTGCTTTGGCAGAACACTGTGAATGCTTGAAAAAAAAAAAAAACCCTTTTTAACCTGTTTTCATTAGGTTTTCAAGTGTTGAACTAATGCATCATGGCCAGTGCTATATTTATTCTATGTTTATTAATTAGATGCATGTCTTTGTTAAAAGGATATCCCCCTGAGGAATAATTATGCAAATTTGAACAGATCCAAGAGGAAGCTCTAAACTGGTTCACTAACTTTCCAAGCCCTTTTGAAAGATCATGCAAGTTTCAAAATTCTGAGTTATATTTGTCATATACTGCAGAAGTTGCCTTTCCTATCTAAAGATCTGACCTGTAGTGACCACATTACTGCAGTCACAGAAAGTCATGAAAATTAGGAATGCCTTCCTTTAATGTGCAATTAAATATTAAGCAGATGCACCAACACGTAGCTGCTGGAGATGATGTTCAACAGAGCAGGAGCATCCGCAAGGAATAGCAGGAATTACGGATGTGAGGGGTGACAAGTTTAGGTAAATTCCCCTCAGCAGCAGCATTTTCACACTGTCTACTCAAACCAGTCTGTATTCTGGAGTTTCAGGAGCCCTGGCAAGTAAATTAAAATCAGCAGTGCAAATGTGGCTAGGTAATATCAGGGGAATGAAGAACAGCCACGTATGTCTCAGCTCTCAGTACATGCACTGAGGGGCAAGCAGCTACAAAGGGCTGCACTGCGGGCTCACAGTCACAGACTGAACTTGTGAACCTCTAACTTTGATGTAATTGTTTTTTTTATTATGAGCAGACTAAGGGCATACACATGTTGCTGCAGAGACTTCCACTTCCAGGCAGGTTACACTGTGGCAATCACGTAAACAGAAGCTTTTGAAAAAAATCTCATGTCAGTGTTTGTTGAGCAGGTTTACAACCTATTTTCCAATCACCAGTTGGAAAATAAATTTATCTTCAAAGTAAAAAAAAGGGTTTGGATTAATTTCAAAAAAATTTTCTATGTAAAAAGTTCAAATTACTGTTACAGGGGGAGAAAAAGATTAAGAGGGGGGTTTTTTCCCTCTTTTAAACAAAGAAAACTACTTTCATTATCATATTTGTCAGAGGCCAGTCAGGAAAAATGTTAAGTGTGCCAAAAACCCTTAAAGATCCTAGTCTGAGAATGAAGTGAGGTTAAAGAAAGTAAATAACATGGGACCATAACCATACAACCCTCAGTTTCAAACTCAGTTTCTATGAACCCTTATATTTGTGAGCTGCCAGCTCATAATTTTACCATAACCTCAGAGTATTTGGAATTTTTTTTTAAGCATCAGCTCTAGTATTTATTACAAATATAATCTAAGCTTTCATTTCTAATCCTCATTTCAGCAAGAAAAGTCCTGAAAGAGTCCTAAACCCGGCAGGCATTTTTTGTCTCACGGTTTCTTACGACATTCATCTTAAATGCTTAAGGCTGGGAACACTGCATGCTTGCAAGGAAAGAAAGGTATCTGAAACATTCATTAAAAAAATGAACGTCAATTTATTTCAGTCATTCATACCTGCTAGCCTGGTGTTCAAATAAATTCAAGAAACACAAGGGTTCTTTAAATTTATTTTAAAATTTTGTGTGTTTCTCCTTAGCATGCTTTGTTGTGACAAGTTAACTGTACGTATTCAGGAGTCAAGAAATCTAGCACCATTTGAAACAAACCTGATAAACGACTGTGCACCAAGGCCACAGGGAAGACAGAAGAATTGTTGATGGAAAAGAGAAGTGAGTCTCTGGTAACCAGTATGCCAGGAGTGCAGAGATAGATAGGACTCTGTCAAAATCAGTACAGGGAGAGAAAGAAGCCACTCCCAACAATTCTTCCATTTCAAACCTACACAGAGAATCCAAAATTGTTCTAAAAAGTAAACTAAATTTAAAATTAAAAAGTCAAGAATTATTTTGTCATCTACAAAGTAGCTCCAGTGCAGCACCGCATGATGATCTATGCCATCAGCTCTCCATCTACTGAGCTTCTGGGGTGTTTTGACATAAATGCCTTTGCTCATTTGCACTTAACTGATATTTTTGGTGCTCCAAGTGGTTTTCCAGCTGGAGCACTATAACAATCAGTTAGTTTTATTAATGTTATTTATAGCACAGAATTAATCCTCAAATGTAAACATGGGAATTAGAAATTGGCTGCCTGTTAGCCCATTTCAACCGTTTTGCCTGGATATTTTTGTGCAGTTTTTTCCTATCTCATTCCTATTTTTAACAACTGGCAAATAACTGTGTGCTACCAGGCTAGATTAGAACAAAAACAGTTTTAAAACTTGTTCAGAGTAATGTGGTGCTAGTACCTTCTATACATAGTAATTCAGATAAAAATCAATGAGCAATTTCAGTACTGCTGAAGTGATGGGAGTTTCCTCACTTTTTAAGTTCCAAATTTTATTTTCATGAGTTAGTTACATTTTCAAAATTAAGTGCTCTTGAGAGTTTTTCCTTATGATCTTTCCCTCAAAGATAACTATAGATAACAATGCAAAGCAAGGATGCAAGTCTTCAAGTCTCACCCATCACTAAGAATAATTTTGCAGTTTTACTTGAAGACTACAAAATAATGCTTAGAAATGCTAAACAAAAGTCAACCTGCAATGACTGTCTGTAATTCAGTACTTTCAAATGAGTATTAAAATAATATGTTCTATATTTAGGAGAGTGGAAATTAATTGGGATCTTTGATCACAACTCTTGGCATTTGCCAGTACAATTCTCTTTCAATAAAAACCAAGAAAAAGACAGAAGGACTCCAGCACTGTTTGCTAGCCCTACAAATGAAGTTAGAAGCTAGATCAAAGAAGACTAAACCAGAGGCCCTGAAGCCAGATGGCTTTGTTGTACCTCACATTCAACAATTTTTTTTTCAAAAATCAAGTGTTTCGTATGCAGCCCAACTGTATGACATCTACAGTTAGTCAAATATGATCCTCAGTTACCAGAAATATGCTCATACTAGCAAGCAACAGCTGAAAAACATTAGTATCAACATTAAACCTAGATGGATATCAAGCCTGACTTTCCATTAGCACACTACCTTGGACTACTGTCTAAGAAAATATAAAGCCCTGTCTTCCCTCATGTGACATTATCAAGCAGGTGACAGTTCTGTTAATAAATAAGAGAGAAGGGAGCAACAGGAAAGCAACTTTGTGCACGTGTGCATTCTTATGTTAAACAGTGAGATATTAGACCATGCCTACAATTAAATTTACCAGGAAATAAAGTCTGGAGCCTGTAAAGCAGTAGTAAAAGCTGAGAAAAGGGTGTTCTTTCCCCTTCTTATTTGGTATTGGAAAGGCATGGAAAAAAAGGCCAAAAAAGGAGTAAAAAATAAAAAAAGTAAATGTCACTCTATATTCCCATTCAGATGTGAGGGCTTCACTGAGCCTGTCAATCATATTGACAGGCATATCAAGCCCGTGTTCATATTGAGTCAGTGGTTATTCACAGAAAACGGGAATGCATCACAGAGCTGTTGATTTTCCATTTGATACCCCACCTGGGAAGACCACAGATCTTGCAGCTCTGAAAGCTCCACACTCAATCGCTGACCTTGCTAAGATCTGAAGACCACCAGCACCAGGGGTGTTATGCAGATTTACAGGCACTGTGGGCTGAACAACCAGCCACAGCCTGAAACAATGATATCTCAGTGAAGACACTTGCATACAATTATTGTATGAACACCTCCAAGCTGTAATTTTGCTCTTGGAGCATGACATTGCTGGAAGGTTTCTGTAGAACCAGTAAGACTTACTCTCTGGTCAGATACTAGCATAAATTTGGTACAATAGATTAATGAAGGTTATTATTCCTTTCCAACTAAACCCTCCCAAGATGGAAAGTTTCAGCTGTGCTTTAAATGCAAAAAGAAAAAAAAAAAAATGCAACTGATTCTACTTTTTTTTCTTCCCTGAGAAGCTACAGGATTTTGGTGTAAATAACTACTCAGTATCATTGGTCACAGTGCATAGCAGACCTAGGAATCTGAACAACCTTGCTAATATGTTCCATGGGAAAGCAGCATAAAAAGTGTTAAATAGTTCTTTCATCATTCTAGACTATGCTTGAATTCTCTTGTACAGCAGTGTTTTAGATCTCAGAAATATCAAGGCATCAGGGAACCGATCTGGACATTAAAGGCAAAATTGCCAAGAAAACTCATGTGTAGAACCTGAGAGCTGAAGATACCAAGGAAAGTTAAAATACAGATTTCAAAGACCTCTAGCCAGAACATGAGCTACTGAAGTGCAAGGAATTATTGTAATTCAGAAAATAAAGTTCCTCTCTGCCACTGTCCACGCTGGGCACGGTCTAACAGCAAATTTAACACACAATGCAGGAGAAGGTTACCCAACCTTGTGCTTTTCTGACTCTTCAAGTGTTGTGTAAGTATGTGACAAATGGTCAGTCCCCAGGATTAGCAGTCATTTTAGGATGCCACTGGTTATTTCTGAGGTCAATCTGTGTAAATGTTAAAGAGTGAAACTGCTTTTATGTCCAACAGAGTTTGCAAGAGAAGGGGAAAGGACGAAAGGGCGACCCTTTCCCTTTAGAACACTGCTAAAAAAAGGATGTCTGTTATCTGCTTCTACAGCAGACACTGGAACAAGACAGATGATCTCTCTCCCACTGTCTTTTCTCTGTTTTTTACCATGTTCCTCACTGAAGGAATATCCAGGAAATTATCCTGCCATGCAGGGTAGCGTGGACCATCACACAGAAAAGACAGGACATCCACTGTTCTAACCAAGAAATCAAAGCAATTCATACACAGGGACAGCACGGCCCATTTGCTGCTCAGCCCTCTATTACCCCGACAGAGCACCTCAGCTCCAAGCAGTCCTATGCATGTTCAGCATGGAAAGTGCCCTGTTCTGTTCCTGGCACCAGCTGGCATCGTCTCCTGCTTCCTCTGCGCTGGCACGAAGCGACAGACCCCACGAAAGAAGCTGGAGTGAGTTACTAGATGGAAACACTCAAAGGAGGAGGCTCACTTTTACACTGAGGGACAGGAATAGAGGGACAGAAGAGAGAATAGAAACCTAGATAAAAGGATATATAGGAAATCTATGCTTATTTTCAAAAAGGGCAAGAACATGCTGCCACAAGACCAGCCTTCACCTCCTTTTCCATGGGGTCCTTCCAAACAAGTCCCTAGTGTCACTGAGGCAGTGGCACGGCCTGAATGCACAAGGCAAGGCACAGCATGACATCAAATGAAATTTAACAGCAAATTGTACAGGAAAAAGTAGTGTCTTAACTCATTCTTGGTAAATGGCTATTCAGTGTAGCTGGCTTGAGTTGCAGAGCTGACCTAGGAATCTCAGCAATCTTCATTTTCACCATATGCAGCAGAAAAGGGCCATAAAAATTGTTAAATGGGTTAAATTAAAAAAAAATATCATGAGTTTAATCTAGAGCAGACAGGAAATATAAATAGTTCAGTTAAGCAGCAACATATTTTTTATTTATTTTAACAGATATCTGAAATTAGAGGCAATAATCTACACTTCTGTAACTACTTTTATAACTGCTTATATAGTTATAACTTCATAAACTGCATTATATGCTGGAACTGATTTGCTGTGACAAACAGGGACAATAAATTGCAGAGTCTTCTGTTCTTCGCCATCACTTTCTGCTGTATGTCACTTTTTGGTTCCTACACTACTTTTCATTAATTACCCTCCCCCTTCATTTACAGTGACCCTTCACTTTTATGAAATACAGCTGTCAAGGACTTCAGTGACAAAGAAATTCTCAGTTTCTCCCAATCTCAGGCACTTTCCTATGTATTACACTGCTTGCGACATTGGACAGGTATTATGTGAAAGAATGCTGCCTTAAGAGTATAACTGCGACTGTCTGTTGGCACAGGACACTTCAAAATGAGAATGTAGTAAGAGTCAGAGTTCAAAAATCTAGCCCAGTCCAGCTGGATAACATACAAACATCTTACAGCTCAGTCTCATTAAATGAGTTCAGGGAAAGGGCATTGCTAAAAATGAAGAACAAATGCCTTGATTTACAGATCCGCGTAGCATTTGCTGCAGTACATTGAACAGTGGCAGAAGACATTTTTAATGCAGCCTCTTTCATGGAGAAGCACATAATGACACCACATCTGTGCTGCTGAGGAGCCCAGAAGGGACACATACAGTACAAGCCTGTGCTGCCTCTCACTGAAAGCCCATACCAGTAGAAGGTAGTGACGGCAGGATGTTGATGTACAAAATACTACTCCGGTTACTTAAACCAGGATCCTCAATCCTTGCTCTTCCTTGCTCATCACTGTGCATCCAGAGGTCAGGCTGTGGAAAGCCCAGGAAAAGCTCTCAAGGATGACTGAGTTGGCCAATGCACTGGTTGGCACCAGGTTTAAGGGACTGAATTCATGCCTATAAGACACAGGGTAGAAAATCAGAGACTACACATCCGTATTTTCACAGCAGGGAAATGCTGATACAAATCACAACACTGATTTTACCAGTTTACCAGTAATAGCCAACTTGTCCACAGCAATCATATTTGTTGTTGGATAAAGGCTTTTTTTGGGTTTTTTTTCTGAATTATGCACAGGCCTCTGCAAAAAAGCTCTGTGTCAGGGCAAAAGCTTCTGAACTGCTGCTCCACTCTTTCCAAAGATGCCTAAGCAACTTCCCACACCAGGTTTTATTTCTGCAAAACACCACATCACACAGAGTGCACAGCCTGGATCCCACTGGGGTGGACATGAAGCAGTGCCCAGTGCATCTGCCATGGTGGAATCGGGTCAAAGTGCCCACTGCTGATTCGGAAGTGAACTGCTTTGATTTGGGGCTTTGGGAGAGAAGCAGCAGCACTAAGGGGTCTGAGAAGGCAGTATGTTGTGACACATGAGATTCAGTGTCAAGTTCCTGCTCTGCCTAATTCAGAATAAAGAACAAAAGACCGGGAATAAAAGAGTTCTATCTTGACAAAGAGTTTGAACGTTGGCTCTCCCGCAGCCTGATCTGTCCTGCGGCACACGGGTACAACACGTGCGAGACAGGCTTCCCTCTGCCCACAGTGGGAGGACTCTGGACACCACCTGGGTGTAAAACCATGTATGTTTCCACAAACAAACAGTGCAACTGAACTTAATTTGAAGCAGTACAGCTATTTCTCTTCCACACACTGCTCTGAGAGGAGGAGGAATAGGTGGAAAAGCACAAAACTGTGCAGCAATTTTGTAGCTCATAGACAAGGACACCTCCCCTCCAACTCCATAAGCACAGAAAACAATGGCACCAACACAGATACTTTCTTCCACCTTGGTGCCAGCTTGTTATCCAGTCTCTGGCAGAGAAACTGAGATCTCACAAGCAAGCATGATGAATGTGCTTCTTCCTTCCCTCACCTGAAGCTTTGAAGATATCAATCGCATTTTTCCCTACATACCAATTTCTCCAAGTCTAGGCACAGCATTAGTTAACTTTCTGCAGCTAAGCAGACAATCAGGAAAAGACTCACAGGATTATAAGGATCATGTATCCATGGTGATTTTAATAAGAAATCGTTCTTGCAATAGGATAGAAGTCAGCAACAGAATCAGGCTTCATGGGTGATTTATTTTAGTTCATCTCCTAGGAAGTAGGATGTTACTGGTTTGATTTGAAGCCAAAAATTTTAAGCCTGGATCAAGTTCTTGAGATTCAAACCCAACTATATTCTGCTCTCAGAAACCAGGACATGGTGTCTGTCTTTATCTTTATATGCCAGTTCTCTTTGGTAAATTGTTTATAATGTATTAAGCCAACTTTTGACAGAGTCATGCTGTGAACATTAATTTAATATACATAAGTATCTCACTGCAACTGCCCTGTTTCCTTTCCTGTAGCTTTCTGAAAGAGCAATACTTACGGTGCTGCTGTTTCTCCCCAAGGCCACCATTGTTTAATAGTGCTCAGGTAAAGTAGTCTAATATATATATACACTTAATTTTGTCAGATTTTCAGCCAGGAAAGGACTGGAATTTTGCAGCATGTATCCACATGCTGTGTAGAAAAGAAGCACTAAACAGTTACAACTTTAATTTGTATCTATATTTAAATTACATTATTTTTAAAAATTTGTATGCATATAAATATCTATATGTATATATAGATATATATAGGTTCTACTGAGTAGACAGTAAACAACCCTTGTTTACAAAGCTGCTTCTTAGATCAGCTGCTTAATGCCCCTTATTCCTTGCAGCTGATCACTACATTTTCTGAAACACAGTAAGTTTATTGTTACTATTTATTTTAATAAGCTATTCTAACAAACATTTTTAAATTGCTCACCACCACTGTATTCCCTGAGATCCAAGATAAACAGGACATTTGGGCTCCCAATGCCCATGGAATTCTGTGACTAAGGTGCCCCAATACAGGTGTGTCCTAAGCAGTGAAGCTATTTGTGATGCTAGAGAGGCTATTCGGTGCCCATTTGGTTTCCTCTGTTGTCTACAGCTATATTTTACTCAGTGTTCTTGCTCAGTCAAGGAGGAAGAAACCCTGAGAAAACTATGTCAACAAAGCAGAATTTGATGGAAAGACTTTTAAGAGCACAGAGAAAAGAGACCTGTTTGCCTTGAGACTGACCTTGTAGGAGGGAGATGCCACAGTCAGAGTTTTAGGCTTCAACAAGCTAAGACCAGAATGGAAATTATATTACGACTGCTAAGAAAAGGACTCTGACAAATGGCAAATCAGCAGTGAAATGTTTACATTCCCTTTGCAAGGTCCAATAGCTCTGTTCCCATAGCTACTGTATGTTGAGAGGGCTGATGTAGCTACAGCAACAGAGAGCCAACATCCATGTCCACTGTAAAATACCTAAATCATTACTTAATCCTCCTTTTACTTCCCTCCCAACTTCTAAAAGAGGTAAAAATTAGGGTTAGCTTGTTATTTGAATGAATTAAAATTATGATAAAAATATTAAAAGATCCACTGCAAACAACTGGAGCTATAATTTGCTTCCCTGGCACAAACTGCATCACCCCAAGATTCCCCTCTCCACACTGACTGGGGGCCGTTGCCGTTTTGCTAAAAGGAGAGCTGTCACTGCATTGCGATGAATGACGTCTGGTAGTCTGCAGTTCCCCCACGTCCCACTGTATTCAAGTGCAGCACCCAGTCATTTAAAAACCAGTCCTTCCATCAGGTATACTCAGTTGTTTCTTATCTCCCATGTCTACCCCACCAGTATGTTGAAGAAATACTTATAGTCAGAAAAATCTCCCAATTTTCATGGCAATTATGTGCCTCCGCTTAGCAGTGCTAGTTCTCTACATGATAAAAAGGGAAATATTGCATTAAGCACAAAAAATGTTGTTTAAAGCAGAGCCTTTTAATCTTCAGCGTATTGTTTGCCATGTGATTGCCAACTGGATAATGTTTGGCAAACCAAGGGCATGTTTTGTTATATATATATATACACCTAAACAGAAAAGAGTTTAAAGTTTAACCTACTACAATGATTTCTGATTTAATGCCCCAGTTCAAGTCCCACCAAAAACAATAGGAGTCTCACTTAAAGGAATTTATATTGGGTCCTTAAGAGGGACAGTCAGCACAAGCCCTGATTTCCTAAGGGCCCTACACAGAAATATGCCCTATCATTGCAGAACCCAAACATGGAGATATCAGCAAAAGTGAGCACCCTGAGTTCTCTGTAATTTTGCTTCAATGTCTTATTTAAAACTGCTTTTTTTTTTTTTTTCCAAAGCTACATAATGTTACTCAAATGGTCAGTCTTTGCTAGAACTATAAAAGGATTAAGCCCTGATATAGTGTAAATTACTCTGTAACCATCAATTAGAAAAGCACTGAAGCAGTTTTATGTCAAAAAATCAACCCTAGAATATTCTCAATTAAAAATCCCTAATGTCCATGCTCAGAAATAATCTCACAAGAGTCCAGAAGGCAGCAGAACCTTAGTGTAAATATTTAAAGTTTTAATACCAAGATGTTTATGCAAGCTCATAAATCCATGTGTGGCATAATTATCCAACATCTACACTGACTGCTAATTTTGGATTGTGTGGACAGAAGGAAGCTCAAGTAAATACTGCAGAGAATTGTTTTTCCAGACCCCATCTTTCCATCAGTGTAGAATTGCTGGGGCTTGCAGAGACATCCAGTTGATGTCGGAACAATTTTTTTCCTGTCTGGGAAAGGTACAGCACAGGTAGCACATATGCAAAGTCCTTCAGCAAGGGCCAAGCTTTTTCTATTAAAAAAAATAAGTGAAAAAAGAAAACAAACACAGCCCAGGTTTCATCCTTTTCAGAGAGGAAGATGACCACCCAGGTTATGAGAAATGACCATTTCAGAATTGCAGCTGGGTTTTCCCCCCCTCCCAGTATTACAACACATCTCTCCCACTCCCTGAGGCATCGTTGCTCAAAGAGGGAAGTTTCGCAGCCCCGCGCCGGCGGAGCAGGGGTGCACACAGCAGAAACTGGGCAGGAAGTGAAACTACTCTAAGTTCACAAGTTTTCAAATGCAGAGCTGGATATAGATACAAGCTAGCTGAAAAGTGGAAGAAAAGTAGTTGATAGAGTTCATGCAATGTAGTGAGAGACAGAAAAACGTAAAGAACTTTTTTTTTTTGACCTTTCTCATTTAAATCACTTCACAGGTTACCCAAACAGGTTGATATTTCATGTGTATTAAGATTTTTAAAGCAAATTTCCAAGTAAGCTCATTTTTATCTAAAAAAAAAACCCCAACCATATTAGCTCTGGGCAATCTAACAAATTAAGAGTCTGGTAGGTCACCAGGTCATCATTAAACTTGCTGCTGTAATACCTTTGAAGTACTGCAGCAGAACTCATTTAAACATCTAAGGTTAGCTATCAGGGTGCACTGCTAGGGTCCCCAATATCTGCAAATTTGGGATGACTGTAGGCTCTGAATGAATTAAGAGCACAAAAGGAGACAGGCTGCTCTATACAAGTTCTCCATATAAACAGACACACAGGCACCACTGGAATTTCAACCAGAACCAGGAAAGGCTTCCTAAAGGCTGCACAGAAACGTTTGTCATTGCCCTGCAAGTAACAGCACCAAGGCCAAAAGTAAAAGGAGGAGAGCATCACTCAAATTTTATCTTCGAACATGTGAGATACCACCTGCATACTATGGTAGTGTGAAACATGCTTGGTACAAGTCTAAGCAAGGAGAAAAGAAGATTCAGAGGGCATGCATGTACTCTGTCACTTCCAGACCTAAACACAAACTGGTTCACACCCCAATTTTACCATCAGATTCTCTAAGAACGAATGACCTGAAGGACCAGGACTGCCTCTTCTTCAAGCTGCATCCATTCTGTGAAACCAATAATTAAACTTTATAAGAAACTGGCCCTACCTCATCTGGATTTAGCTCGCTGTATCGACTTGAAGAGACTTTGAAAGGAAAGAGTCCCCATATGAGAGGAAATGAGCTCCAGAGAAACCCAAGCTGCCTTCCTGCATGCTGGCCGCTGCGAAGGGGTCATGACAGGAGCTCCAAATGAATACAACCATTTCAGTAACAGTGATGAACCCTGTAAAAGTGAAGTACAGATCTGGAAAATGATTTGCTGTGGGATTGCCCCAGGTATGTCAAGGGAAAGGAGTGCCATCGCTACTTCTTCCTGAAGGAGAGACTGCAATCCCCTTGGCTAACTGGATTTCAGTGCCAGCAAGGCAGTCTGAAGACTAACCATAGGGAATAAAGGGTAAACTGTGAGTATCCTCAGAACTCAGTATTTCCAAGGTACTAGTTTTGTGAATCTAAAATATATTTAGAAAAAAATCCGCCAAATTCAAGAGAACCAGTCTTAAGTTATCACTTTTCACTCCACTGTAAGTAATAAAAATGCCAGATCCAGCATTACGCTTCCTCTGTTCGTTAAATCTACTCCTTAAATTTTACATTCCAGTTCCTGGCATAACTTGCAAAAGGCCTCTTGCCCATCTGAGTTACACATTCTGCTGTGTTCCTCAGAAGTTCTGCTTTCTCCCAGTAATGCAATGGACTCTCATTGCAGCAACACACACTCAGCACAACAGCCTAAAAGAGAAAGCAACCCTTATGATTTCCACCCTGCATTTATTGTCAGAAATGCAGTAAGTTGTTCTAGCCCACCTGCAGTAGGACAGAGCTGGTGTTTTACATACAAGGACTTCAGTGCCACAGCATCATTTGATAAATATTTCCAGAGCTTCTCAAGCAAGCAATTGTCACCCTCTGATCACTGTGTCAAAAATGAAGCTTACATAGATGGTAATGAAGATTCAGGTATAAGCAGCAGGTGGTCTGCACTCACCCAGTAAAACCATCACTGAGCAAAAGAATTCAGTCTTAACCAGTATTCTGGTAACGAATCCGCGTATCAGAGAGGCAGCATGAAAGATCATCCCAGAGACACTCATCTCAGTAGCTGCAACACACTTTAAAAGAAGGCTGCAATTTTTATTGCTTTTTAATTGCACTTTAATTGATTCAGCTTTATTTTCTTCAGTAAAGAAAACAAAAATTAAGAAGTACAACAGTGATGTGGGCAGTACTTAATCAGTATTATTTTGGAGGAATCAGCCATGCCATCACGACAAAAAAGAACCTTATTCAGACAGCTCCATTTTTTAATTCTTTTGTTTGTGTGCACCAACAGGTTTGAATAGAAAGTCTTTAAAGAGTCAAATGGATGCAAATAGAAGCTGAAGTGGCTGCAGGAAAACTCACTGCTCAACACTGACAGTGGCAGCAGTGAGGTGATCCAGGAGCAGGGAGGAAAAGAATTAGGAGTTTGTGATATGGGTAAAGTCATTCATTTCTAAGAATGTACGTCAAAACACGAGATGCAAAAGTGATAACTGAAAATGTTCATTTAAGAGTGAAAAACGTCCTAAGAAATGATAGTGGGGAAAAGCTTGTAACAGATCCAGAAGCTGACAAGAGGTAACTGGTCTGATGCACTTTCTATGTTCTCATCTGTATTTACAAGGTAAAAACTGAAGAGCTTCATGCAGCAGAGCAGGACTGAGCAAATTCAGCTCTCCCTGCAGGCCTGTGAAACTGTTCCATAAATTCTTTCCTTTTTTACAGACCTCAAGTATTCACTCCTGCCAGCGTACCAAGCACATAGGAAATTTTCTAAGTATTTAAATGAAAGCATTTGCCAGTTAAAATTAATTCTTTTCTCCAACAAAGAGGGTAATCCAGAGAGTGGGACTTCTGCTTTGAGGTACTCATTTGCAAAACACCCAACTGTGTGGGAGAGGGGGTGAACTATCTCAGAGAATTTCTTAACTCACGAGAGAATTTCAGCTCAGTGCAACGGAAGAAGTGGCTGGTGGTCAAGAAACAAAAAGAGCATTTCGCTCAAGGATGCGTGGCACTTCTCACAGTGCTTAATATGTGCCAAGCAGGCTTCATCCATCCCTATAGCCCTCAATGGAAAAAAAAAATGCGATAAAATTTAGGCCATGTAAGCAAGGAATTTAAAATAAACCCAAAGTAAGTAAGGATTAACATTTTTTGAGATATTACAAGTACACAAAAGAATCCTTGCCAGCTGGCAGACTGGGGGACAGATAGCCTGCCAGAACAAACTATCCCGTGCCCTGGCACAAGGTTTTGGCAAGGTTTGCTATGTCTATTGGAAATATATGTCCCCTGAGCCCTGGCAGGACCAGGCAGGCTCTCACCTAAGCTGCTCCCAGGCAGGAGTGAACACAGGGCACAGGGACAAAGGAAAAGAGCTAAGCTATGGCCAGGCAGAGGTCTGGGGCTGCCCCATTCCATGTGGGAGCACAAGAAGCAAAACCAGAATGGGAATTGACTGCAAGAAAAGCCCTGAGGTCCAAAGACATGAAGGATTTGGGAGAAGGATGAGGAAAACGTGCAAGAGGAATTCCTAATGGCAGAGATGTCTGTGCCAATAATTAACGAGAGAGCTCTGCACATTAAATCAACATCTTCAAAAGAGGATGTTGCTGTGATAAGGGACAGGACAATCGTGCCAGACTGCAAGGGCAGTGTCCCCCGAGCATGAAGTGCCAGACAGGAGAACATCATCCTGTTTGGGACTGGAAGAGATTACGTGTTGTGTTATCAAAGAATGGTTTGGGTTGAAAGGGACCTCAAAGCTCATCTCGTTCCAACCCCCCTGCCATGGCAGGGACACCTCCCACCAGCCCAGGTTGCTCAAGGCTCCATCCAACCTGGCTCTGAACACTGCCAGGGTTAAAGCATCCACAACTTCCTTGGGCAACCTGTTCCAGTGCCTCACCACCCTCAGGGTAAAGAACTTCTTCCTTTTATCCAGTCTAAATCTACCCTCTCTCAGCTTCCACCCATCACCCCTCGTCCTATCGTTACAGTCCCTTGTAAAAGTCCCTCCCCAGCTTTCTTGTAGCCCCTTCAGGTACTGGAAGGCCACCATGAGGTCTCCCAGGAGCCTTCTCTTTTCCAGGCTGAACAAGCCTACCTCTCTCAGCCTGTCCTCAGAGGAGAGGTGCTCCAACCCTCTGACCATCTTGGTACCCTCCTCTGGACTCGCTCCAACAGCTCCAGATCTTTCTTGTGTTGGGGGCTCCAGAGCTGGACACAGGATTCCAGGTGGGGTCTCATGAGGGCGGAGTAGAGGGGCAGAATCACCTCCCTCAACCTGCTGGTCACACATCTTTGGATGCATCATAGGACACAGTTGGCTTTCTAGGCTGCAAGCACAGCCTCCAGCTAGAAACAACCTTTGCTACCTCATTTTGGGGTTTGGGGGTGGAAGGGCTCGGGAGGAAGGAAGATCAAAGGGTAAGCAGATTGTTCAAGGCAGCAAGGCAATCCGTAATTCATACAAATAGATTTTGGTCTTTGTTACAATCTCCATAGCGAGAGAGAATAAGTGTCTGTGCCTGCATGCCACCTCGCAAAGGGCTGACAAAGGTTGGGTCAAGGTTCAGAAGGGCTTGGAGACAACCAGATTAGGTCTGCCACTGAACAGGAGTTAAAATCAAGGAGGTTTTTTTACAATCAAACTTATCTGTACCAAGCCTTCCTCATCTGTGTTTTTTCCTTTCCCATTATCTGAGCTAATAAAGAATTGCCCATTACATTAGTCCAGCCCTGAAGCAGTTGTCCAAGAGGAACAGAGGTGAAACAGCCTCCAGTACTGAAAAAAAACCCCACATGTACTGGCAGAGAGCAACGGATTAAATAGAAGCACAGGGTTCATCTGTTTTTCCATTCACTCTAGTATTTAACTCTATTAAGGTTATTTTAAATACAGAGGTCTCACCACTGTAGTGGGATATTTTTTGAAGTCATTCCAGAATATTTTTACTGTGCTGCTTTTTTTTTTTTTCTCCACTCTAATGAGAAAGCCTCACAAAAAAAAAAAAAAAAAAGCAAGCCTCAATATAAAGAAAACACGTTGATTCTTTTATGTCCTCAAGGACTTGGCAAGCAGGCAGATTTGGCAAGCAGAGTCACGGCCAGGCTGCTGCCTTCTGAGTTTATGGACACGAAGGCCAGTGACATTAGGCACAAACTCTGTATCACAGCTGCCTGCTACTGAATGTCAACAGTCGGTCAGTGACTCGATTACATAAACAGTGGAAATAAAAGATCAAATCATGCCCAACGCAGGAAATCTATTAATAAAATAAAGTCACGTTGGGTATGAAAAATCAGGAATTGACAAGAGACAAGCTTAGAAGGCTCCCTGACTTAAAAGCAGCACAGATGTGAGTTTGGAGTTACTGGCTCCAGTAAATTTGGCTTAAATCAATCTTCAACATCTACAACTTCATGAAACATCCTGCACAGCTTCACGGAACACATGGCACATTGGGATTCTGGCTGCACAAAGAAGAAAGGCAGTACCTTACAGAACCTGCTTCTAACTCGCACTTCTCATCTTCACTTCGCTTCAAAGAAATCCTCAGATTGTTTTCATCTCTGTGGCATCTGAGGTATGATAACCATGTCCAAGCACAGTCAGCTAATTACCTTCAGTGGATAATTAAGTGCGCAGAGGAGCTTGGCTTTCTCCACCAATGGTAGATGTCAAGACTTTTAATTTAGGCAAAGCTACTCAGTGAGAACTATGACAATAAGTTTTCAATTTTTATAAAACTTACAGAACAGAGAAAAATTTTTTTACATGATAATGACATGTTTCAGAGCATGACTAGCCCTTCTTTGTAAGGAAGTAAAATTGCAGGTGCCACTACCTGTCTTGCAACACAGTAACACGATATAGTTTTCCTGGAACAGGAATTCCAGGAATTCTAGAAGAGTCAGGGAATTTCAAATTGCCACCACTCTTTGTCAGAGTGAAACCTTAAATAGTACCTACAAGATACCCTCTGAAATCTTGAAGTGCTCCATGGTTGTTGAGGCAGCAGCTGGCTGAAGAACAAAACATACTCTGATCTTTGCTTTATTGTTGATCTCCATGATGTCCCTCTTTTGGATACTTTATGTGTTGTTCTATGCAAACAATTGGACTATTTGTCTGGGAATAGAAATATTCTGTATAGTGAAAAAATGGTGGAATTTTTAATTTTCTTCTCAGATGACGTGAGGAAATTATTTCTGGAGCAGTGCAAATTACATGTACAGTTAAAATGGAAAACAGAAACATTGTTCCAAGAGAAAGAGGAAACAGTCTCAAAATAGTTAACCCATTTTCCATGCATTGCTCCATCTGACCAGTTGCACTAATCACACTATACAGGATGCATTACATTTTCTCAGCTCCCAAAACTGCACATATTTTAGGTATGAGAAAATCAGACCCATGTAAAAATTGAGAACTTGTAAGCCCTTGAGAACAGGTGTTTAAAGAGCCATATTCAGAGTTTATTTGTTAGGGTTTTTTATTCTACTGTTTGACTACTTCACAGGAGAAATATCTGCACAAAATTTGTTCTTGTTAGCTAGGACAACACACACAAGCCAGATGTTGAGGCCAACAACACCCCCGAAGCAATGCTTCAGTGCCAGACTGCAGAAATAGCGGAGCAACCCAAGTGAACCCAGAATTTCAAGGGAGCACTCTTTATATCCCTCTAATTGGGTGGGCACATCAATCCTTGTTAGAGCACCTCAGTGATTCATTTGTTGTTTACTGAGGCATGGAAGAGCCCACTGGCGTGCCTTCAAGGGTCACAGAGAAGCCTCTTCCACTGAAATTAAAAATCTTGTTGTCCTTAGCAGCTTCTTAATAAACAGGATTTCCATTTGACCCATATTAGAAGCTTGTGTTGTTGAGATTTAGAAAGAAATATTTGTCCTTGCAAAAGAGCACAGGGGGGCTGTTAAAATTCAGATTGGATTTCTGCAGTGATTAGGTGTGATTAGCACTCGAGTTTCAGCTCAAAATGAATATAGTTTCTTCCTTGTCTCAAAAAGATCTTCTCAAGGAGTCACCTTTCTTCCTCTCAGAGGCAGCAACCCTTATAGACACTAGAGTCTTTTTAAAAAGTGCATTTTTAATTAGACCTGCATTAGGTGAGAAGCTGGAGTGCTCCAGCACCTCATCGGGCACAGGTTCATACAAGACCATCTGCAGTGCAGACACAGACTGCCTGCCTTTACCACCACTTAGGCCAGGCACTAGCAGTCATGTAGGCTACCCAGAAGTGCAACAACTATTTGTGTATTCACACTGCAGGAACTATTTGTGTATTCACACTGCAGTAACTATTTGTGTATTCACACTGCTGCTCGCACGGTTTCTGCAGATTGCAGAGCTCCACACTGCCATGCAACTCTAGCACATGCCTTGAGCTGACTCAAAACCAGTGGTGCATCACAGAGCCATCACAGCAGCACCAGCAGTGTAGTTGTACCATAAAATTCACAGGCAGAAGGAGGAAACAGCTTTTGATCCAGCAGTGCAGCTTGACTGGCAGGGGCAGTGGGTAATGCTACGGGCACAGCCCTCACACCTCCCACACTGTGCTGCAGCTCCCCACCAAGCAGGCACCTGAGACCACAGCTTCACTCCAAAGCACTGCTTTTTTCAGCCTATTCTCCTTGATGGCTTTTAGCATTTATATCAGCTTAGCCATACACTTGTTACCTGAGTATAAGTTACATCACCTTTTTACAAGCTTAAATTCCTTTGTTCAATGCGACTTCGTTGTACTGAAGCAAAACCATTAGAAAACCGGGGTCAGTGTCCTGTTCCCTGTAACTGGTTTGCTATAAACAGCAATTTATGTTTATGCTATCTGTGCTGAAGGAATGACACTGGACCCATTAACATTTGTATGATGGATTCAGTCTCTATAGAGCCATTCACTTGTAGAAGTGTGCAACAATAAGATAGCGGGATCTCCATCATCATTGCCACCTCTCATGTTGCCATTCTGTAATTATTCAGTTATTCAAGGCTGAAGTTAAGAGGGGCTGTTAGATTTTAGAAGCATTTCTGAAGAGCTATGTGCACAAAAATGCATTAGAATGAAAGCTAAAACTGATATATTTAATACTGATTTTTTAAGTGATATTTTAACTCATTGGAAGGCAAAACTATGGGGCACAGAGCAGTGTAATATAATGGTGGCCCACGTTAGTGGAAGCAGTAGGGTAAAATATCCTTGAAATTCTACAAGAGGTGGCTAAACATTCTCAGAAGGATAAAATTAGCTCCCATGGAGCTTCCTCATGAACGTGGCTATGGTGCTGCTGGGAACAGAGCTAACTCCTGCACTTCTAAAGCTACCAAAGGCACTACGGATGTATTCTCACTTTTACAGCTGCAATATAAATGAGCAGAAAATTGTGGATCCATAGCTATAGGTCTGATGGATTAGGACCAGCCCAACTGTTCTCCATTTCCAGATAAAATCAGAAAAGCAATTTACTTGCAGCTGGTTTCTCAAAAATCCTATCAGTAGTCCTTTCTTTTTACTGTACTGCCTCAGGACACACTAAAAAAAGCTTCTCAGAGAGCTCTGGTAGGCAGTACCTGATGAGTTACTGTATGAAAAGATAATACAATAGCTGGGCTCACCTCATAAAATGGAGATTTACACTTACCCATGGTCCTGACAAACTGTCTGTGTTTGGCTAACACTCCTAACCTCCCTCCCGTGAGCAAGTGGAGCTGTTTCCCTGCAGCCAAGTGGCTGACACAGCAGACAAATATGAAAAACCTACACAAAATGAAGCTCAGTTTTATAGCCATCCTCTAAGTACACTGCGTGAGAAGACTACACATAACCATAAATTACACTGAGCAGCTATCCACAGGATAAGACATTTCATAAAAAGTGCTAAGTTCCTGTTTACAATATAAAGGATTTCTTAAGCCAGCACCAGTGTAGCAATGTATGTGCAACACACTGATGGTGGCTTTACTGAGCTAATTCTATCAAGGAGCACAACCCATAGTCTCAACAACCTGTTTTATAGTGGGAATCAGGAATTACAGATGAAACAGCCAAGCTAAAATATCCTTTATCTTTTGAAGCAAACTATAAGTGACTCATATTAAAAAAAATAAAAAGAAAAATCTCCTTTGAAGAAATCATAAATATGTATTAGTAATTAAAATGTAGTCCTGTTGATTAAAACTGATGGAAATCCCCTCAGCTTCCCCTAGTCAGCACTAAATGAACATTAAGAAACACTTGGAAGTATGAGCCCAAGCTTCAAGTCCAATGTAACAGTTTTATCATAACAACCTCAATCAAAAGACATTAAATAAGAATCTGGAGAGCCTTCTGCAGCTCTCTTGCAATGCCAGGATCACAATATCCCCTGAGAGGTCTGGCTGCTGCCCAAGGGACAGAAGTGTCAGGTGCTCCTAGGCACCCCCTTTACTCACACCTGAGTTCTACACATCAATCTCCGTTCAGGTGTAGACAAAAGGACTGCATCATAAACCATAAGGGTTATTGCTTGCTTTTATGGGAATCAAAACAACTGAAAGAGACAAAAAAAAAGGAAATGTAAGATTTGAGTCAGTCTCCATTTACACAAAATAGATACGGATGGAAGAGATGTAGCTGGTCATTAGAGGTCACAGTCCGGGTTCCCTCACTTCCCATTTCCCACGCTGGAACTCCCGAGCAGTTCAGGCATACAGTGACCTTTGGGCACATTTAGCCCTTTGGCACTGAAGTAATTCACTTACCAGATTTTAAACCAAAAGGCATTTTACTGGAAGATTTCACAATTGTTTTTAACCTGCGAAAGTCTGTGCATTTATTTTTTTAAAATCCCATAACATGATATTTCCATGTTCTAGCCATAAGATGGACAGTTTTAAACATGTGGGTTTAGATGAAAAACATGCTTAGAGGAGTGACATTAAAAACCATTAAAACCTTGAAATGAAGGTGTAGTTAGGTGACACAGCTACAGACAATTTAATAGTTTGCTGTTTCAAGTGGCTCCCCTTCCCTTGCAGCTGGGTGAGGTGATTCAGCTCACTGAGCTGAGAAAAGGAGCCCAGTCAGAAGAGATAAAGCAAACAGCAGAGAGCATGCAGCCAGCCCACCCTAAGGAGCTGCTGATTCAGTTCAACTGGCCTACCTGCACCCTTGAGGTGAAAGTATCTAACACCATAGATTAGATTAGTTCTCAAACAAGGAAAAAATCCCACACATTGTTACACAAATTTAAAATTTTCACACTATGTAATTTGCCTCTAACGTAAAGCAGCAGGGCCAGCTCCGTGGTTAAGAATCATGCCAGGCACTTAATTGGCACTTGGTGACTTGAACATCCTCCCAGAAATTCTTACAAATAAAATACTGCAAAATGGCAGAAGGGGCAGATATGTAACTTATGAATCCAAAGACACTGGCTTTGCACTAGAGCTGCATGGTAAAAAACTGTCTAGTCCCCCAAAAGATTGGTATTTCTAGCATTTTTATATGAGCTTTCACAGTCAGACAGGCAAAAAATTAGCAGCAGGTTTAAACCCTTTGCTTAAAGGGAGTCACTTTATGTGTAAGAGAGCATGCTTCAACTCTGAACTCATCCAGCCTAGACTTGAGCTTCAGCTTTCAACACCTCCATGCTCTGATGAGAGGCGCTCGCTTGGCAGTTGATGGTCTGTATAGCACAGAGCAGCCAGCTCCATCAGGAGAGGCTGAGACTGACCCAACCCAACCTGGACAACAGTCTGCTCAATGTGTTACTTGCTTTACAGGAGACAAGTCTAATCCCCTAGCTGGTAATAGCAAGAACAAAAATTTGAATCTTGGCTGTCCACATGGGTTTCTTATGCACTAAATGATTAGCTAGCTCAAAGCAGGTAAGTATGACCTTTTTTTTCAGTTAGAAATGAAGACCTGTATGATAATTTCTACATAATCAGAGCTGCAAGCACTCAAACACGTTCCAGTAGAAAACATTTCACTGAAAGATTCCGAGCCAGCTCCATTGTCATGGCCAAACCTCAAGCCTTTTTATGACAACCTTTCAAAAAAAGCAAAAGAAAATAAAAATTATGAAGTCAAAAGTACTCTTCACTTGACTAGAAACTGCTGATTAGATTTTATTTAAACTTTCCTCCTCTCACTGTTACACTTCCCATTTGGTGGAAAAAAAATGCAAAGGATGTGGTACTACACAGGAAGCTACAAAATCTATTAAAACATACTCAAATTTCAAATAACTCATATTACAGTTTTTGCAACAAGATTTCTTATTGCTGCACAGCCTTAGGGCCCTTTACCAATAGGTATGTAATACATGCCTTTCTTTAACACTCACTATTCTATAGGCTTTGTACGCTCTTGCATGCTCTAGGTATCCAACCTCAAAACTCTATGAACCATAGGTTTTATTAAGTGGCCTTTTTACTGCCCTGCTGTTGCAGATAGTAGTCTTGAAAGCATACTCTAATCCTGAAATACAAAATTGGAATTGATTTTAAAGTTCATGTTTATTTTCATTGGCCTGTCTCATAAGCTGAAGTTTTTTGGAGAAGCAGGCTAATTATGCCAGCCATATCTGGTTTATACATGTCATGTATTGCTCTATGACAAATCAGCCTGGCTCTGGAGTTTAAACATTGGCATGCATATAATACTTGAAGACAAAACCTATTTTCTAGGGCCTACCAACCCTTGGATGAAGTTCTAGCATAGTCACTTTTAGCATTTTGTCTTGCTTGTACTGCAGAGCTCCATAAAGCAGCTGAAGAAACAGGCTTGGTTGGATTACTTGTGAACAATTTTTACTGAAACCAGATTCACTATCAAAAAGCTGAAGCGAGCTATGATGCAGAATGTTGACTCAAACCCAGTACAAGCAGTGGAAGCCCCATGACCACCCTAACCCACCATACTCAATCAATAGTTCCCACATAGAGATCTACTGCAGAGAAGTAAGAGAGCACAGCCCTATACACACTAGTAAACAGGGATTTTGTCTCTGACCAAAATAATCCTAATTTAAGGCATATTTTTTTCTGACATATCTACTCAACATGAAAACTGCACTGCTGCACACACTTACCATCTACAGATTAAAAAGATAATCCATCCTCCTCTTCCAGCAGTAGGAAACTCACCTTCTACATCAGTACTACCCAAATTAACCTACTAATGGTTTCTCAAAGGAACCAAGGAGAAGAGAAGAAGAAAAGCAAACAGATGACAGAACACCAAGATTTAATGTTTTGGCAAATGTTTACGGACTATGATTGCAAACACAAGCACTGTTATATCACATAAGAGCATCAGACCCGGTCAGTGCTGCCCACTCAGCCATCCGAATCACTGTGGAACCCTAGCAGCTCACAGCTCTGCCTTTATTAGGACAACTCAATTAGATTCAAATCAAATACTCACTGATCAACAACATAAATAAAAACTGTATCAAGCCCACAGCTCTAGTTCTGCACCCAAATATGTCTCCCCCATTGATGGGTCTGTTTTAGAAAATGCTAACATGCTGTTGTGCATGGCTTGAAATCCATACATCGCTGAATAACCTAACAATTAGCAGTTAAATGAAGGGAAGAATTTCCTCATCTCCAATAACAAGATATGGGCAGCTAGCAAAGGTTCCAGTTCATTAAACAGAAACATACGTATAAACCCTGCAAGTGCTTCTTAAGAGCACAACACTATTTCCAGTAAGCACATATGGAAACTAAATAAATCTCAGGTTGCCCTCAGGTATAAAAAGGTTGATTGATTTCAGACATGTAGTCCAAAGAAGACACAGCATGGATAGCCCCTACCAGGAACTTCAACTGCAGCTGCCCACCTGCACACAAAAGATAGATTGCACAAAGACATTTGTTCAGCTAAACATTAAGTCTATTCAAAGCCATTTATGAATACACACCAAGGATTTCTTTAGAAATGAGCCTAATTTATATCGGGCTTAACCTTCAAAGCTATTGTTATTATGCCATTAAGTTTGAGCAACCATGTGTTGCAAACGTGTGTATAGCCTTTAGTACAGTTAGAATCTCCACTCCTCTGTGGGACAACCCAGCCAACGTCTCTGCGCCCTATAGATGCAGTAACAAAAGGCATCCTACTGTTGTATCAATCAGAATTGCACAGCTGTCCTCAGAGGCAGTCTCAACATTTCATCCTGGGCTTACAGATGTTTTTCAAACATCCCCACATGACTACATATCACTGTCTTGAAATAAAATTTAGGAACTGAAAAACCTCAATCATTCTTGTAAGCTTTACTCTCCTTCTTGCACATCAGCCCCAATTTGAAGAGCAGCCTCAAACTCACAGTACATTTCAGGAATTCTGTCAGAAGTGCTATGAGAAATCTCTGCTGAACAGCCTATGCTGTTCAGCATCAATAAATTAAATCTCCTCTTGCCAGCTCTAGAAAAGCCATATTTGTGTATTTCTTTCTAGCATATATCATATCCATAAAGCATCTTAGCAGAGGGTTTACCTTTTGATCTTTGTTTTAACAGAGCCCAGACATACTGCCAATAAATTATCACGCTTGGGAATGATTTTGTTTCAACTGGGCTAGTTTCTCTGCACTCAAGAACAAGCTCACTGCAAAGGTTCCCCATGTGCCTGATCCCATAAAGCACAGGGCTGGAAGGAACCTCACGAGAAGTTCAGCTAGTCCTTGCCCCAAGGCAGAATGAATTACATTTAAGAGATCTCTCTGGTTATTTTCTTACTTCTTCTTAAATAATCTTTATAATAATAATAATAATCTTTCTCTTCTTTATACTGCACAAAACCATTGTGTTCACTTTCCCTTTTCATAGGTCCTGTTTGGTCACTCTTCTTGTTTATATGTGCAACCACTCGAACGGTATCTCTCCTTCATATGGCGTATGACCCATGCAAGTAATATCTTTAAATGTTCAATGCATAGGACATGAAAGGAAATTCTTCGATGTCCATTTTAGGACAGTTAAAAGGCAATTTATCTTATTTTGGTAGTGAACGCTTAGCACAACTAGGGAGTGGACCTCTGCTATTCCTGTTATCCCTTTCTAGTCAAGAAAATCTTCTTTATGGCAATTCTCATCACATATTCTCTATGGCTACCATGTACCGTCTTTATTAGAAATGATTCCACGGACAAGGAATTTTTACTAGGATTTATTCATTTTGAATTATTCAAATTATTTTAACTCAGGTTACTGACCATCTTCCATCTGTTACAGAGTAAAGGGCAAATATTTTCCACATACAGTCTGAAGTTATGTTTATCTGCTTGAACAGCGGAAATCCCATTTCTTGTGTACAACACAGTTTCTTGCTAGCCCGTAGTGGCAGAACAGACAAAGATGTCTCCTTGTTTCCATGAAAGGCTTTAACGTGATTGAAAGTTATGAGATGTACCGCTAACATAAAAAACATTCCACCATGTTAATTAAGATGAACACTCTGTATTTTTTATTTGAGATGAAGGGCAGCTGGGAGGTATTGTTGGCTGTGACTCCATAACTTTGAAATATAGTCTCTTAGAAACCATGAGCAGATTTAACCACAAACAGCTAAATGTGCCTAGATACACGAAGTTATATTTAACTATCTCCCTAGCTAATCAGATCAGGGAACCAGAATCATATGGCTAGATTAATTAAGATAAAACAGGGCATTTTTAATAATTCAGTTAGCTATTTGGTCTCCTTTTCAGTGCAGGGAGTCAACAAACATCATCAGCGCACCAGCCGATGACTGGCACTTCAGACTGGGGATGCCATGGATACATGTATGCCACTTCAGACCATGGATGCAGTCCCACCAAAGCCACTGTGTTTGCAAGACAGCACAGAAGGTTCCCATGGACAGGTTCTTCTCACTTCATTTGTTTGGTTTAAAAAGATGCAGTGGCCAGAGGAGCTCCTTGCCTGGAGGAGTCCCTGAGCCTGCTCAGAGAGAAGGTTTCCAGAGACAGCAAGGTAAGACAGACAAGAGATTCAAGCCAGGGACCAGCAGCTCAGGAACAAAACTGGGAAAACGCATGAGGAACAAACAGTAAACCCACAGTCAGACCCCGAAGGTGCTGGAAAGGAAGTTCGGGGCAAGAGGAACTGTGGAAATTTGCTGCAACACAGAAACCCCACTGTGTACTTGAAACCAGCATTAGGGTTTGCAAATGGCAAGGGCTCATGGGCAGAGACCAGGCTGTGAACAAACCTTTTATCCATTATTTTGGTTGTCTCACCACTGTAAGTGTTCTCTGTTTAAGAAGCTAATTATTTGAGATGACTAGTTGTAATTCTAATGAAAATAATGTCCTTTGAGTTTTTTGGTCTTTGGGAGCTCAGTGTACAAGAGACAATCTAAATCAATCCAGGTCTCCGGCCCCCCTACTTCAGGACCCTCCACAGTGACCAAAGGCTATTTCATGCCTTCACTCTGTAGCCACAGACTTGTACTTCAGAAAAAAGGCGTATTTGCCTTTTTGCCGAAAAAGTTCGTATTTGCCATCGTGAACTCATTTGGCCTGAACGTGGCATTTGTAATGAATTTGCACAGCAATCATGTCATTGTCTCCATCATTTATAGATGTTATGCTTTATTTGGGCACAATGAAAATCTCAATCCATTAGAAGTGGATCCAAAGGAAGGGTTTCTCTATGAAAGTGACCCAGGCCAGTATGACTGTGACAGCTACTGGCCTTTGTGCAATATGCAGCCCACCAAAGCCACAGCTTGACAGACAAGCTTTTTCTATTATAAGAGCAAATTTTTCCCTTAAAAGTGTGTTCTGCAAGGTTTTGCAACTCACTAATGTAGTTTAATTATGAACTTGCAGCAATTTGTTTAATGTCCTACAGGAATCAAATAAATCTAGTTCTTCTTGAAAATAAGACGCACAATGCAAGCTATCACATACAGGTTTTTGGGGTTGGTTTATTTTTCTTTTTTTTTTTTTTTCATTTAGTCAAGAGCCAGTTTTGCTTAAAACTAAAACACCATGTAAAAAGGGAAAAATTCTGTTCCCATTCAGTCAATAGAAGGAGAAATCACATTAATGGTTTTTTAAGTGATAAGAAGGTAAAGTTTTTGAATGCTCGTGGCTGGCAGAGCTCCAAGATTTCCATATCGTTACAGGATTTGCATAAAACTTTGCTTAAGATCAAGTTCTCATGTTGATATGATCTCACTGTAGTGAACATGTAGATTTGGGAGCCATATCCACGCAAACAGTTGGGGTCTGGCAGCATTCGTTTTAGAGCGTGGAATTAAAGTTTTGCAATAATTGGTTCTCTTCTCATATCCCCACTTATTACAAAGGAATGACAGCACACACTTAAGCTTATGACATAGATCTTAATGTGTTCTGCATATCTGCTAATGCACATATTGCATGTTACTGGGTGATTAACATGTTCTCTGAAATAGGTTGCATTAGTTCACAGCTGAAAATATGGACTTCTAGAGAGGACAACCAAAGGAAACAGCAACATAACCAGTGTGATGGGAAGTTTAGTTGAAATAAAGATAAATTATCTATGAGGACAAGACAAGGAAGGATATAGAGTCAAAGCTAGCTGAAAAATGAGTAAGGAGTACTAGGCTGAAAACACAGGAACTTTTTTTTACTGTGACACATTCACAAACACGCACAAAGACAATAAGGTATATCACACATGTTAGAACACAGAGTTTCTATCAAGCAGTGTATTGAAAAGCTTCTTTAACCAGAAGCAAATGTGCCAAAGAACCTCGGTTTTGAAGTAGAAAGGAAACAAAAGCTGCTGAGATAAATATTTGTATTCTCAGACTGTAAATTTACTCTCATTGCTTCACAGTAAACTCCTGAACACTTTTTTCTGAACCCTGTGGTTCTGTTAGTGCAGAACTTCCTTCACTCCCTACTACCTCTGTGTTTTAAATGGTGAAGTACTCAGATGTTCACTCTCTTGCCTCACACAGTCAATAGCTGTGTCAAAGCATGCAAAACCAGTTTGTTTCCCTCAATACCCTCTTCCAGAGAGGCAAGTATTTAACAATTTATCCTGCGTCAAGCAAAGGGGATCCATTATATTTGTCATTTGTTGACTGATTGTTTGCTTTCCTCCATAACACCTTGGTTACAGCATTGTTTCAAGAGATGTTTACAAAAACACCCGCAGGTGATTTCCAGTATGGTTTGAATCCTTGGTAACAGAAGCTACCTCAGCACTGAAGTCTGCTTTCAAGATATTGGGTCTTAGTGGATGGCCAATACAGTGTATTGTTCGGTCAGGACTAGGACACCGTAAGGGGTGCCACACTGCTCTTGCCATCATCATCAATAATTCCTTCATGAATCTGTCAGTCACAGACTCATCCACAGACAAGAATGACAGCTGAACTTCCAGTGACCTAATAATTATTCTAGTGCTTGTAAAAAACCTACTGTAATATTAGTTTTCTTGAACTCTGTTGAAGCTTTTATTGAATATTACATGCGTGGGAAAAGAGTACACTCAGGTGAGCTATGCTATTTCAGTGCACATGGCAGCTCTTACTTAGCTGGGTTCTAAACGTATGATTCATTAAGGCAATGTCATCAGTTCAAGGCAACTGGATGTAAAGCACGGGACACAAGGCAAAACGCTGAAATAAATATCCTCTAAATATCACCTAGGGAAACCAGCACTGAGGAAATCATTAAAATGTATAATAAATGTAAAATAAAATGTACAATGGCCTTCTTACCAAAATCCTTGCCTGTGAATAATACCAGATCCACCAGAAAAAAACTGTCTGCACAGATAACTTGTCACTCTCCTTGAGCTCTCACAGTCTACATGCAGCTTTCTAGAGGCATCAGGATGCTCTTTGCTATGGATGCTGGAGCTATGCAGAGCACATATGGACTGCAAACAGGAAGAGTTTCCACATTTCCATATTGTCTTTAGTATGCTATGCACTTGAATTACAGGCTATGGGGCTATCCTGAGCACCTAGGAACACTACAGAGACCTCACGTGCTTCTAGTGAAAGCCCCTAGTGAAACAAAGGTTCAAGCCAACAGCATGCTATATTCCATCTCAAAGTATCAAACGGAAAAGCCTGGAAAATCTGGCCAGATTTTCATTTTTACCATGGGGAGCTGTTGTCTCCCTTGCTTTACAGGGCTTGTAGATGTGAAAAGGAAAGCGAGAGCCAAGAGGCAGCCAGCACCCACTCCGCAGTGAGACCAGCTATTCCCAGCGCAGGCTGCACGCCCACTGGTGCAGGGTTTGCACAGCGGGCTGAGCGATGCTGCTGAAGGAGGATGAGCCCCACACTCTCTCAGCACATCTGGTTTCGAAACCTGTTGGTTGGAGCAGCTAGCATACCTTCCCTGCTCACCTCTGCTTTTCTGCTAACAGCAAAGAACCCAGAAGAGCTGTTTTCACCACCTCACGGAATTTGCTCCCTGCCCCCAGCTCAGCACAATTAGTAACAGAAGTCAATCACACACTTAGCACCAGCAACAGGGAACTTCGTGTCTGAGTGGAGAATGCCAAAACCACCTGAGCACCGCGACTAGCGGTGACAGGTTTCACCCTACCCTCTTCCAGGCTTCTGGTTTTACACCACCTCTAGCCTGGTTTTGGGTTTGTTTTCTTTCTCCCCAAATGATGCTTCACTGCCCTGGGGAAGGATAAGCAGAGGAAGCTGACGTGGCAATTCTCAGGTTCCACTCCATCTTGGACAACAGATGTACCAAAGGGTTTCTCATGGTTTTACCCTCCCATGTTGTTTACATGTTTGCAACTGAGTTTCCACCATTTTCTAAATCCTGATTTGCGCTTGTTTTGTGCATGCTTTTCTAGGGCAGTTAGACACTGAGAGGGATGTGTATCAGCTCTATTAGTATTGATGCATTCCTTGTTTTGTCTAACTTCACTATTTCTTCTCCACAGTTCAGCAATCATCTTAAATTTGTCTAGCAGATGCACACCTACAGCATCCTGCTACGTGGCCCTCTTCTACTTCATCCTAAAACAGCTAATAACATCAAGCTGTAATTTTGAAGATGAGCCCCTCTTTCACCAACCAATCACATAAGGAAAACAGTAATAGCAGAAAATAAAATGACAAACTAAAAACCGGCTCTGTGCTTTTTCAGGGGTTATGCTCTGCATCCCATCGAGTATTTAAGGACTGCTGAAACAGGAGATGGCCAGTAGCTCCCTGATCTTACTGCTTGTACAGAGGTGGTTTCCATTTGTACTGTAACGTCACGGCGGCATAGAATTCTGCCATTGAAATAAATTCTGTGTGAACCTTTGCCATTATAGTTGCCAGGCCTGGAGAAAAAGGTTAGGCTTCAACATTGCATTCACATCCCCTTCATGCCAACACATAGAGGAAGCATCCATCAACGTATCCTTATAAGCAGCAAAAGGCAGGTGGTTAAGGCCCAATCTTATTACACATGCAGTGTTGTATCCTTCAGAAGGACAGCAAGCCTCTGATCAAAATGAAGCTCCTGCCATCAGCCCAATGGTCTACGGTAAGTGCCACGTGCACGCTGCTTTGAACAACAGTCAGGGCAGTGTACAGAAAATTACATCTTTCCAAAACACACTCAAATTCCTACAGGGTAAAATAAATAAATAAAATAAATAAATATATCCCTGGATCAGCAGATCATAATCATATGTGGCACTACTTACAAGGCTAAAATCTAAACTATGCAACATGTGACTGAAACGCTTGTGGCTTTCCCAGCACTACAGCACTGGTGAGGTACTTGGCAGTCTACACCCCGTAAGTCAGATCAGCTATACAGCCTGATTAATTTCTGCTCCGCAGAACGCAATACCAAGCACATCAAAAGAGATCGGCCCCTGACTTATACCCTAAGACAGGAGGTTTTTATTAATAAAACTGTTTCCTGAGAGTTAAATTCCATTACCCATACTTAAGAGGGAATTTACTACACATCTTGCTCCCAGGCAAAACCTGACCGTTCCACATGTGTTATAAATCAGTACCTCTTTCCATTTATTGGTGTGCTGAAGAAAGTAAAGGATTTTATTTTCAGATTCTGGCAAGTCAGGAATCTCTCATGTTTGAGGAATCATGTTGCCATCAATCAGTTTCTATTTTAAACTTAAAATTTTCATATCAAATAACCACTAGCTACATTTTCATACTAACTGCATTTCTCCATCTCGAAGTAAGAAGCTTAGCTGGCTTCACGCTTTTAAGAAAGACAGCTGGGAGATACAAGATGTTGCAGAGAAGACTTTAAAGTCCTTTCTGTTCTGCACGAGGTGTTTCCTCCTTTCTTCCCCCTGCATTTTTTTAAATCTTGAAAGCATTCCCTACTAATGCATGAAACGCCTATTATGCTGCATATGGTTTCTATTTTCAAGTCTCAAATGCCTTCAGGAATTTCTTTGATTTCCCTAGTTGTTACCTCATTATGGTCATTCCTGATTGATATGGAAGAAGCAACGTAAGCCCCTCCTAAGTTTTCTTTCTTTCGTTACGAAGCTGTCTCAATGTATCTGTACAGTACTTCAAAATGCCCTGCCTTTACTGCCCTTGTAGGAAAGAAGGTAGCAGAGCCTTGAATATTCGTTGATAGCTCTTCATTATATTTAAATAGCATCCAGTTTTCTTACTTGAAGAACTCAGATTTTAACCTTAAAATTTACAGTGCACCCAAGAACACTGCATTTACACCTACAGACCTAAATCAAAATCACGGGGTTCGCACACAAATGTGCACATACAAGTGTAGCATCCTCTTCTTGCAGTCAGAAGGGAAAAAAAAAAACACTCTGAAATTCTCGTTTTCGAAAATAGTGCAAAATCAACTCTCCAAATAATTAGTAGCTCAATGGTAGGTGAATGTCTGAAAATGCAGCTGCACAGAACTCTCCCAAGATTTCATGGAAAGGAATGTTCCTGCCCTGCAACCAGGTTCTGTCCCTCAGTCCATCCCACCAGGGCAGGGGTGGATGTCTGCACAAGGGAAGGATTTAGTGTTGTTCGGACGGAAGCTGTCCTGCACACAGGAGGATCTGCTGAAGGACTTCATGGCTCACTGCATGGGGCAAAGCTACCAGTGGAACACAGCACAAAGACAAGAAGCTTCACTTGGAAAATATAATTTATTCCAGAGACTTAATGTTGAAAGCCCAAAACACAAACACTTAAGGACCAGAGGTAGCTCGAGAGACAGTTCTGAAATTATGGAGTGTGCACACTCTATAATCTCCAGGAAAGGGTATGCTCCAAACATAGGCCACTTTCTGACACAAATCAATCTTTTATTACCACAGTGTTTCAGTGGGTGTTGCATCTGAAACACAAAAAAGCACGGAGAGGCAGAGAAAACAAACAAACAAACAAACAAAGTAGTCTGATCATTGCTTCATGCGATAACGGGAACAGCAATTTTATCAGTTTTACATTTTAATGCTGATTTTATTTAACTTGATACAGTACTCTCAGAGGTTCACATCAACAGAAAAAAACCTGCTGCATGACTGCATTTTGGCAGCTACATCCCATTTCCCTGAATTACACAATCAGCTATTTCATACGTGAAGCGTACAAGAACAGACAGAGCCACCATGAATTCTCCAAGGCTTTGGGTTTGTTCCATCCGCAGACCAGAGCTGGCGCTCTCCAGTGAAACTAAACCAGCCAGACAAAAAGAAAATACTCACTGCATACAATCCAGGAGGTGGGAACATCACAAAGCAAAGCTGCTCCCTCACGTGAGGTTCCGTGAGATACGAGAGAGCAAGTGCAAAAACCTTTGGTAATGCCCTTACTTCTTCCCCCCCCAGTGAAAGCTTGGAGGACCTGCCCAAAATTCTCAGAAACACCCCGAATACAAAAGGATTGTGCAGGTCAAGGTACCTTCGCTGCAGACAGCACCTGGAGACAGCAGACATCTTCCCGTGGTGCGACATTGCCACCCCACCCTGCTCCCTGCTCTCCACGCTGCCCTGGGGGACTGCAGCCCAGCCACCCCTCAGGTGGTGCCTGGCGAGCAGAGAGGGGACATTACAGCAGATTTCAGGGCTCTGATGGCAGTGCTTCAGGAGGGACCTGAACTGAAGGTACTAGAAGCACCAAGCGATCCCCATGAGAGGGGGCCTTCGGTGCCTGGGGTGCCTGCTTTCCAGCCAGTGCCCAGCATCCCAGAGGGGGGGGGGCAATGAAACCCACTGCCACCGCCTCTTTAGGAGCCCACCTGCAGTATCCTTTTGTCACCTGTAACTCCGGCTTGGCACACACACCAGTTCCCTGCGGTCAGAGCCCACAAAATCCCCCATTTCACAACAGGTTTAAGCCTGCCCACCCTAACGAGAAACACGTACCCCGATTTTGGACAGCAGCATCTGCGGGGAAGAAAGAGGGGCGGCGGCGGGACGGGCGCCGCTGCCAGCACCGAGATGCGACCATCGGAACAAAAGAGATTTCAAGATGTCGCACTAACACACACACACACACAAACCCTTCCTCCTGAAACATCGCTGCCCCTCGGCAGAGGGACATGCTCCAGGAGACGCCCGGACACGCAGAACACGAGTGTCTCGCCCCCCCGCACCAAGCACGTCCCCGTGGCGTGGATGCCCCACGGGGCCCCCACTGCGGCACCTACACTGCGCCCTCGTGGGCCCAAGGGACCCCTCCACGGACCCCCCCTCCCCACGAGCCGTTCTGCGGGGGGGACACCCCGCAGGCTGCGGGCGGGGCGGGCGGCGCCGCCTTCCCTTTCCCGTCCGAAATGCCGGATTTATCGGGGCGCGGCGGCGGGGCGCACGGGGGGCGGGCGCACGGGGGACACACGGTGTGCCGGGGGCCGAAGCGAAGCCGGGCGCAGCGAAGGGTGCCAGCGTGCCGCCACCCGGCCGAAGCCCCGGAAGGCCGCGGGGGGCGGCGCGGGGCGGGGAGGCAGCGCGGGGGTCGCTGCGCAGCGCCTTTGTTCCGCCGCCCGCCCCATCCCCATCGCCGCCTCCCTCCGCGCATGCGCCGGGCGCAGACAAAGGCGCGGGGCCGCATCCATCGCCCGCCGCACCGCGGGTGGGGGTCGGGTGGGTGTCCCCACGTCCCCCGCGTGAGCCGCCACGCCCGGCTGAGGCGCGGGGGAAAGTCCCTTTGCGGGAGCGGCGTTTGGAAGACACGCGTGTGCGTGGGGAGAGGCGGGAGACAAAAGGGTGATGGCGAGGCGCAGCGTGCGTTAGTGAGGAAAAAAGGAGAAAGGGGGAGAAAAAGGGGATGTGCGGGAAGGGGGGGCGGCACTCGATGAATATTCATGAGCAGAGCTCGTCGGGGCGCGGGGAGCGCAGCGGCGGCCCCTGCCCGGGCGGGACGGGGACAGCGGGGACCCCACACCCGCGGCCGTAGCGCCCCGCCACGGAAAGGGATCCAGACCGCGGCCGCGCCCACGCCCGCGCGTGACGGCCACGGCAGCGCCGCTCCCGCCCCGCCCCGCCCGATCGCATTGTCGCGCGCCACAATGGGCACGCGCCGCCCCGCGCCCCGCCGCCACCGCGGGCTGGGATGCGCTCCTCGCCCCGCACCGCCCCGCGCGCCCGGCACCGGGGCGCCGCTCCCGCCGGCACCCCCGCGGCAGCCGCCTGCCCCCCGCCACCTCCCCGCCGAGCAGTCCATCCCCTGCGGAGGCTCTGGGCAGCATCTTTTGTTGCGGGTTTTCTTGTCCCCGGTTCTTATCGGTTTTTGTGAGCAGTACTCGGGCGCCGAAAAGAAATTGGGCACAAACCACCATTTTTCCCACCACACCCATCGTTAACACAGACCCCCCCCCAGGCAAGCGGTACCGGGCATTCAGCCCCGGGCACAGCCCCCAGCCCGTTCTGCGCTCCCACCGCCCCGGGCGCTCTCCCTCCCTTCCCCGGGGCCCCCAGCTCCTCCGGTGTGCCCGGGGAAGGGGGGCGGGGCGGCGGCTCCCACGCCGCTTCTCTCGCCCCACTCCCCCCAGTTCAAACCCTCACCCTCTCTCCCCACACCTGAGCCACCGCCGGCGGGGAGGAGGGGGACGAACGGTAAAAAAAAAAATGCAAGGCTCTCTGGGCGTGCTATGGGAATGGCACCCGTGAGATACACCGTTCCTTACCTTTGTAGGTTTCCCTCTCTCCCCCTGTGTGCGGGGGTGCTGGGGGTGTCGCTGGGGTGTCACAGGGAGAGTCCCGGGTGCTGCGGCGCTGCCCGCTCGCTCGCCGGGACCGCAGTGCCTACCGCCCGCCGGAGCTCTGCCGCCGCTGCTGCCTCTGCATTTCTCGCTCTCTCCCCCCTCCCTCGTTCCCTCCCTCCCCCCACCCCCCCTCGCTGTGACAGTCTGTGGGCAGTTCAAAAGCCACACACGCACTTATTTATTTATTTCTCGGGCTCGGGGATGCGCTGCGCCGCGCTCGCGCTTAGGGGGCGCCCGGACCCCGAGGTTCTAAAGATCAGCCCGGGGGGGGCTGCGGGAGGGGGGTGGGGGTTTGCTCGGAGGTCCGCAAACGCACACTCCTACCTTACCCCCCCCCAAAAAAAAAATAAAATAATGATCTCAGGGAGGATGCGGCCGGGGAGGGGACGGGAGGGGGAGGGAGAAGGCAGGGAGCGCACGGGCGGGAGCGGCGGGGAAATCGCGGGTGTTTCTGCTTTGCGCGAGGGTCTGTCCGTTACACACAGCAGGGAAGAGAAAAAATATACAAAGAGAGGAAAGCAACGGGTTTCTCGGGAGAACGGATCTCTCCCGGGCACTCCTGCAGCTCCGCGCCCGCCCCGCGCTGCGCGATGCCGGGGGCGGCGGTGGCTGCGGCTGATGCGCGGGGCTGGGGCGCCCTCTGCGCCCCGAGCGGGCGGCGGGCAGCGGCATCTCCCGGGGGCACCGCTCAGGACGGCCTTTAGCTGCGACAATGGAAACGGTGTTCCCGTGCGGGGAAACTGCCGGGCAGTAAAACGCGAGTGGGGTTTATCTGTCTCACGCGGCGCGCTCTGCGGCTGCTGCGGGGGCGGGAGGTGCGGGGCTCGGGGACGGGCACGCGTTCTCCTCCGCATCTCCGTTTTATTCCCGGGGGTTTGACCCCCTCCCCGCAGCAGCTCGCCGTGCCACACCTGCACAGCTGCAGCATCCCACCGCGGCGGTGCGGGGCTGGCTGCGCCCTGCCGCAGCGGGGGGAAGGAAGGACACCCCCCCCCCCCCAGACCCACACCCGCCACATCTCCCCCCCCACGGGAACGGGCGGCTGGGGGGGCTGCACCGCGCGGGTGGGGCAGGCGTCATTTACTGTTAAATTGGGTAATCGAAGAAAAAGAAAAGGGCGAGAGTGGGGGGAGCGCCCTGCCACGTCCCAGCTGTCGGGGGGGAGGGAGGAAGGGGTCCCGCCGGGGTCCCTCTGCTCCTGCTCCCGGGAGCATCTCTGTAGAGGGAGCAGTAACGCCGGCACCTGCTGCAAGGTCACGGGAGAAAATTCCCCTCCTCAGTTTGATTTCTGAGCCACGCGTGTGTGAGGCAGGGCTGGGGAGAAGGGACAGGCGAAATAGGTCCCGAACCGAGACAAGGCAGAGCGCGGCACGGCCCGCCCGCAGAGCGGCTGGCAGGGACTGGGGAGCCGAGCCGGGCTGGAGGGGGACCCCGGGCCATGGGGAGGGCTGCGGGGAAGCCCCAGGTTAGGCTGGACAGGGACAGACAGGGCTGACAGTGCCTACGGGGCCATGACACTTCGACTGTTGAGATTGTCCTGTAAGATTTCCCAACCGCTACGGAACCAGTGTGAAATAATGCCATGGAGGGAAAGGAAAAGGCCACCTTTATTTGAAGGTGGACTTAGGCTGTGAATGGTCACCTGCGTGGAGTCAAGCACGATCTGACTCGATAGGGGAAAGGCAAGTTACACAGGGTTCTTGGTGTATGATGGAGACAAAGTTCCCGAGTGTGTGCTGAGTCACTGCTTGGGAAAGCCTGTACAAACAAAAGTGGCACAGGAACACACATTGCTGTTACCAGTTTGAGAGAAGTTTTCATCCTTGTGCTGTTTTCACTAGCTAGAGGGCTGACATGATAACCATGGATTACCAGCTAGTATTCTTTTAAATATACCTACATGCTAAATCACCTTTCTCCGAACAACCTCCTCCGCCCCAAATTCAGAATTCGTCAGATGCCCCCTTTGGTTACTTTGCTGCATCAAGATATTGTACATATCTGCATGTCTTAATTGATAAATGTGATGCATTTATCCAAATTGGGATCCTAAGCAGCCTTTGAACACCTCTGTCATAGCTAAGGGTGTGTAAAGTATCCCCACTTTTCCCTCGTATGTCAAGGGAAAGGAAAGGAAAAGCTGGTATCAGAAAGAAGAAAAAGAACGGACACATCTCCAAAAAGATGGAGAACCAGGTCTCTCCTGGAAACATGGGTACATCTGGGCTCACTGCTGTTCTGAAGCCCACGCTGTTGCTCTGCTGTAACACCAGGTGAACACCCAGGCTGCTTCCCTCTCCTTAGCCTCATGTCACCTCTTGCCAGTTCCTCCGTCCCAGTACCTTTCCCTGTAGACTCCACCTTTCCATCCCGGCTGTGTTCAGCCTTGTCTGCCTGCCAGGTCTCACACGCAGTCGTATTCCCATCTTTCCCATTAGGGAACAAATCCAATCCTAAATACCTTTTTCAAAAAAAACCCCAAAACAAAACAAACAAAAAACCCCACAACCTTTAATTTGTATTCAGTTTGTTCTTCTGACGAATAACCAGCTCTTTGCTCTGTGATTGTGTTAGGTCGGTCAGAGCCACAAGCCGCTGCTCTTAGCCCAGCATTATCACAGCACAAGCCTAAGTACTCACAAGGCCACCTCCCCTCTTCTCCTCCCACGCTGGCAGCATCCCTCCATCCCTGTCACCCAGCACCTCCAGTTCTGTGTATGAGCACTCTCGGGACTTTTTCCTCAGAAGAAGCTGGAGCATCCCTGAGGAGCATCACTCTGGAAAGTAGGATCCTCCTCATCTCACTCGGTAGGAAGAGAGGAATGACCAGCAAGAAAGAAAAATAAAAAATAAAAAATCTCCGAGTTAAAAATCCCACCCATGCTTCTCGTTCGGAAGCAAGAGAAACGCCTCCTTCCTTGCACTTACCATCACAACAAAACAAAAGCAAACCCAGACCCGTAACAGCTCCGGGCTCTCCAGCCCTGCCCCCCGAGCCTGCGGCTGCTGCTCTGTTTCCTCCCTCGCACCACGAGAGGGAGCATTGTGTTCAGTTTATTAGCAAACCCCGTGCTGCTGCCCAGAGAATAAACTGTTTCCTGGCTGTAGAGGTTTTCCTAAATCCATCTATTTAATAACCATTTTCGTAGTAACGTTTTTTCTTTTACCCTGAAATCCAAATTTTAACATTTAATAAGAGGTTTTTTCACATATAGTAAATTTTATAATGGCTATCTAAAATGTAATTAGAGTCTAATTCCCTGTTGGTTCACCTGGTTACAGAGTCATTTCTTCTGGGGAAAATAAAAGATGTCAGTGTAAGGCATATGTAAAATTTTTTATTTGCAGTGGATATCAGTCTCCTCATAAATATAAATACCAGCTATGCAGATTTCAAAAATTGATTGCAATAGCACAGGCAGACACAAGGTGCTGTTTCACAGCTTTGCAGGCAAAGCACATAAAATAAACAGCTTTGATAAAATCCTAAAATAACAACTTTGAGAAACTGCTTCTGGAACACCTCAATCCAAATTGAAATCCTGACATGAAGATAGATGCAAGACACTGATAACAATTTTAATCTTACTGACCCAAAGTTGTATGGTGGTAGGCATAGCTAAGTCTAGTTTTACTGGACTGGGTGTTTCTGTTTATACTATTAAAAGTGGTTCTTCATTCCTATAGCCAGGTAGGGATATGTGGGCTGTGAACCCTGTTTTACCCCAAAGTTCCTGGCTTCAGCTCAATCTATAATGCAAAGCATATGTGCCTCCCAGGAGGTCCTGCTCTAGTCATTGATTTTAAAAGGCTTCCCTGCTCCACAGAAGCCTATATGCAAGTTTTCCCAAAGATGGATGTAGCTGCTCTTCTGACAGTGCATATCTGGGATATTTCCTTCTCCTACCCCAACTACCCTAAAGAGTCAGAGTTGCTTACACACAGACACACACACACAAAAAGCAAATGTGCTCAACTACTATAAGCTTCTCTTATGTTTTATTTATGCCAGGCTTCTCCGTGATCAGCTGTAGGTTAGATCTTGGAGTCTTTGCTCCATTTTCACTTGCTAGTTTCACTGAAGCAACAGCCGAATAAGGTATTCACTGTTTGACTTCTATGGCCACAAGAATGTCTTTCAGTTAACAGCTGGAGTGACTGTATCAGTATCTTGATAGTGATCAGAACTGGCTTCTCGCATAGTATTTTCTTCTGTTCTCATTCACCTACAAGAATGTCAGTAATGTAGGATCCAATGCATGACTGACTGGATGGTCTAACTAATGTGACAGCTGCAATGCACCTCCTACACGGTAAGGTGCATAGAAAAAAGTGTCAAATACCCTGAGAGAACAAAAATGTGATTCTCTGCTCCAGTACTTGATGTTCTGATCTCCACACTGAAGGCTGCTTATGTACTTTACTTACTGGACTAAAACATTGCTCTGTTTGAAACACAAGTTGGATTCCTACCTGGAGAGAGAACTTCTGGCTGTGAACACCAGGGCCGTGGCCCTGAGGGCACTGTTAGCCCGAACTGTCCGTCCCTTCCAAGCTTTCCCTGGGCCCATCACTCCCGTGTATGAAAACACTCTTCTGCTTCCAGTCAAGAGTCAGTTGTGGAGATTTCTCTGAAACAGAAATGTCAGCAGTAGATTGTCACAGAAAGGACCCAGTATTTCAGACTAGTGAATGCAAGTGTGAGCACCTACGTGGTAAGTTACGTGACCACGCCTGGGTGACCTGTCCTTTCCATGCCAGAGACGGGTACATTCTAAAAGTGCACACCACGCATTCAGCCAGGAGTGTCCGTGTTGGAGCAGGACATGCTGTCTGCTTCCTGAATTCTTCTTTGAAATGCTACACTACTTTGATATTTTTATTTTCATGTTTTCACGTGCCAAGTTCAGTTATCTGAGAGAGGGTGGGTGAAAGTACTTGAGCTTTAAATAAGCCCTGTAATGTGTACTCCCAGCTGTTTGTAGCTGAATGACAGGGGATCTGTAGCCAGGCTATACCTTTTGCCTCTATTGGGTGAATTTTGTGGATATTACAAATGAAAGAACATATGGGGAGTCCTGATGTATGGTAGGATCAAGGTTGTTACAGTGCATAAATCAAATGCTTACACGCACAAAATAGTTCAAGCTTTGCTGAAAAGCTTCAGAAAGTAAAGGCACAGTGGGATCTGTGGAGATCCAGAAGCTGATAACTGATTGTGCTCCAGCACAGAAATATCAGACATCTCCTGCTGCAATGAGCTGCAGCTCATTGACCGGTTTAACTGAATGTCTTCATGTAATGGAGGCACATGCTGCTTTTGCTCACACAGCAGCTCCTATTTGTTTAGAGACAGGTAACAGCCCTGGTGACAAGCACAGGCTGCTGCCGTCACCACACCACCAGCCTGTCCTTCAGTGACAACCAATTAATTGCAGTAACATCGTCTGACCATGGAAAGAGCACCTCCAGTTTGTATTTAGTGAGTTAAAAAGCTGAGAAAGAACTTTCCAATGGGACAAGCAGGGTGTCGTCTTTTCTCATCAGAATGACTGGAGGAGGCCCCACTGCTGGCAGGTCTGACAAAAAGCTGACAGGACAAGCAGCCTGTGTGACTGGAAAGTTGTAACTTTCTATAAGGAATCGTTTCCAAGTGTTTCTGGAACATCATAGTTTCCAAGACAGTCGAAGTCTCCAGCACACTTCAGAAGAGCTGACCAGCAGGCCATGGTGTGACCTCACAGCCTCAGCTTCCTGAATGTATTGTCTGAGAGGACTTCTGTGAAGAGGCATATGGTTTTACTTCTGATCAGTGAAGTTCATAGATACCATCTTTTACTGGCCCCCTCTGCTCTGTAGTCTCAAGCACACCCGTGTGTTTTAATTCATCGCTCAGGAAAACAAGGCTAATACCAAAACTAGAGGTAAGACATGGGTTAGTAAATGTCTCCTGAATTCCATGAGCTCCGTAAGCCTGAGGCTGGGCTATTAATAAGCAAAGATTACAAGCCAAATCAGTAAAGAGTTTTTGTTCCAAATATGGTAGCCACCACATTAGCAGAAGGGCTTTCAAGCAGATATTTCTGTGAAATGAGAAAGGAAACTGGGCAACGACATAGTACAAAACAGTTGGCAGCTGAATGATGAGTTGTTTAGTTTAAGAGATGCTTCATCTCTTCTTCATACTCTCCCTGCCCATCCTCTCCCCTTCCTTCCCTTACAAACAGGCACTTTGTCTTCTTGCCAGAGAAGCTGTCGTACTGAGGATAGTGAGGGCAGGAGTTTACACCAAAGGGAATATAAGGGTTCTGCAGGAATTCATAATGTATGTAAAATCAAGCCATAATCAAAACTCAAAATTGCCACAGTCGCCTTGCTTTTCAGCCTTTTGTGTGATTTCATCTGCACAGTCTGTCCTGTTGCAGTGTTAGGTCTTTGTGACAAGGGCAGAAATTTTTCCTGCTCATACACACCTGTGCCTTGTAGCCAAGTCAAACAGATTAGTACGATCACGATGCTGGCTAGACTCCTGTACAATGTAAAGAACATGAAAAGGATAAGGATGAGCAAGGTCCCTCCAGCAGCAGTAAAAGAGCCTAGGAGGTGACAAGGCTGGATTTTGTGAAGGCTGTTCCCCTCTGTTAAATTATAGGAATAAAAAGGGTATACATACGGTGAGAGGCAGATTGAGAAGTCCACGTACCCTGATGATAGCGTTCAACTCCATCATCAGCACTTGCTTGGCATGTTCAACAGCCTGTACAACTTGTTGGTGGTGCTCTCGTGACAGAAAAAGCTTGATCTGGGCTAAAATCGTATTCAGCCTTTCAGCAATTTCTGTCTGTTTATGCATTTCAGTATTTAAACCATACGACATTTCATAGTACGTAACGTATGGGTAGCTAATGGCAATGCACCTGGATCAGGCACCTTCACCTGCTTGTCCCAACATAGTCAGCATGACTGAAATTATGCACCAGGGAGGATTAGTGATGCCAGAACTGCACTGAGAGCAGACAATTTCCTCCCTGCAGAAACAGAAGAAGGATGTTGGAGGGACTATCAAATCAGGTCAGGAAGAAACTTCCATACACCCAATTTTTGGCCCGGAAACCATCAGTACTAATAATAAAAATTCTTACTGTTCCATTTAGAAAGAAAAACTGACCAGAGTATATTGGAGCAGTCATATTCTGAGTAAATATTCTGCTTTTCCACAACAGATGCAATAGACTGAGTTTCGAGAATTCCGTGGTGAATTTGCAGTATGTAATGAATAAGGCACATAACTGTGTGCAGAGTCTCAGGCTCCAGCCTTGTTCAGTCTACATTCTACATCTGTTTTTCTTGTTCAGCCGTTTCTACTCAATGTCTGTTTCTGTTGTTTGTGGAAGTTAGTAACAAAATTTAAAGCAAACCCTGTTGCCTTCTTTCTTGTGTGTTTTAGTTCATTGAGAAGCTCCTGGCTTAACCAAACAGGCCTTCTGCCAGAATTCCCAGTCTTCCTATACAACAGGATGGTTTGTTCCTGAGCTCTCAGAAAGTTTTGTTTAAAAATTACCCAGCTTTCCTGGGCATCTTTCCCTTTCATGGCTACTTCCCAGGGCACTCTGCCTAGTAATTCCCTAAAAATAAGCCAGAGTCTGCTGTCCTGAAATCCAGAGTCCTGCTGCTTTCCTTCCCAGCCTTCCTTCAGATCCTGAGCTCAATCATCCTGTGGTTACTGCAGCCCGAGCTGCCAGCTCTGACTGCATTTTCCACTAGCTCTTCACGGTTTGTGAGCAGTAGGTCTGGTAGAACATTACCCATGGTTGAGCCTCTAACATTTCTGTGTTAGAAAATTAGCACCAACAGAGTCTAGGGTTTTCCTGTAATGTTCACGTAATGGTGTGCTGTCAATGTCCAGAGGGTTGAAAACCACGTGAGGATGAGAGCCTATAAAGAGGAGACCTTTACTAGTCGTTTTAGAAAGTCTCGTCTGCTATGTCCTCTTGGTCAGGCAGTTCTTACAGACTCATCCTCAGTGTACCCTCTTCCTCTATTCTTGACCCAGAGACACACTCAGTGAATATGTCCTCCAGCTTTATACTGGAGCACTGGGCAGTCAGACTATTCACAAGCCCCCCCACCTCTTCTGTCCTGCTTGTTGTTCTTAAACAGCCTTTTCTCATGCCTGACCATGGGCTTCAGTCTCTGTTCACCAGGGTTTTATGTTATACAGGAGGGGAATACAGGATCCACATTTAAGTTGTTCAACTTTGGTGTCTGTTTATAGCTAGCTTACTGTTCACTTACACAAGTTAGTCAAACCATGCTGTGTTAAAAGGAGGGGAAAGAAATCTAGGATCTGTCGTCCTTACCCTTCTGCAAACAAGGGCAGATGAATTTGTGATCTGAAAGGGGACAACACAGCTGTTCCCTGTGACGTGACTCACAAGCACAGACAAGGTGTGATACGAGCTAGGATGAGCCACCAGACAAGCCCCAGCACTTAGATCCAGTTTTGTACTCACACCTGCATTTGCAGCCATGGAAAACACAGGAACAGTTAGAACAGCAGTGACTTCACCTGCACTGTGACAGTACAGTTATGCTGCACACATGACTGTTCAGGCTGAGGAAGAGCAGAAAGAGAACTTGTTCTCAACTTCAAAGTAGTAAGCACATTCCTTTAACTCAGGAAACTCTCATAAAAATGTAAATATATCCTGTTTCCTATTGTATTCAGTAGTGCCTATATATGTACAGCAATACAGTTCACAGCAATCTTTTATAGAGCTCCAGCCAAGCCAAATGCTTTTGAAATGCTAATGAGCACAATGAATCAATTCTTCAGAACCCGAGACATTGCTATGTGCGCAGTAAGGGGAAAGCATCCTTAGGAAAGGCTGACTCTCCCCCTTCTCATGGGAAACATATTGGGTTTGGACTGTGGAGCTTGTGAGTGGGAATCCAGAGCCACCTTCAGGTTAGTACCCATGTGGGTTTTGTTATATGCTTGGCTATTTATAAATGAGATAATTTAAAGTATGTTTCAACCAAAAGCAAGGAAAATTATACTTGTATTCTATGTAATAAACTGTAAGTCAAACTGTATGTGGCTTGTGGATAGCTCTTGTATTTGTGATGCCATAATCATGAACAGCATCTGGTTTCCTCACCACCACAAATAGGAATGCAGCATCCTTATGGAAAAGGTACAAATCTATGTCTGAATAAGCAGATATCCCCTGAAAAGTTAAGAATCACTGATGTCAATGAAAATGCATTTTAGATTACTTTGGATTTATTATCTCAGTCTTAGGGTAAACAACAACTATGGAGAATGCGTGTTTTGTGCATTTGCTGTTTGCTGACAAGCTCAAGAATTCATACTGTGACAAGAAGAAGAGCTTTCTGGACTGCGGGGCACAGAACAATGTTGACAGTGCCACTGTTGATGCTCTATATCTAACAAGGTTTGTATGGAAAATACAATGTTTGCAAGCAGAAATGCAAAGTCTGAACTTCTTTCCCCCCACCATCTCCACCACTTTGAACCTGTTGGGCAGTTTCATCCGGCAGTAACAGAGATCTCACATGAAAAGCTTGCATGTGTTCATTAAAGAAATGGACCTCTTTTCTGGAGGGACTCCATTTTTGCATCACTTTATGGAAAGGTTGCAATGTGAGCTTACCCTGCGGGGACATCAGAAGGTGCTTGTATGAGCATCCTGAACGCCTTGGGTTTAGGAAAAACCTTGGACACAGCTGTAGGTAGAGAGTGGAGTCAGGAGGCAAAAAGTTATTAAGGGCATGTTAAGAATGTCTCTCTTGTGGCACATGCACATAGCAAGTCAACGTCTCACATAAATGAGGCCAGATGTGCTGCACAGATGTTGAACGGTCTCATTTTAGTACACACACGCTTTGCAGTTGCTGTGTGCACATGTAACGTAACATGTGTGTGGTAGACACTGAACATGAGCTACAGGAATCTGGAAAACAAGCTTCCACTTGTTCCAGGAACTTTGATTGTTCACAGAGCCCCTTGTTTTCTTGCACAAAACCATTTCTCTTGCTGTAGTCAATCTTGCAAGGCCAGGAGGAGGATCCCTTCCTTCAAACACTGTGAAGCTCTGGAGTGCATAATCCTCATAGCTTCCCAATCAGCTCCTGCCCTTTGGGTGGGATCGCTAAGCACCACAAACTTGTGTGCTACAAATATATCACCCAACGTTGTCGAAGGACGTCAAGGCAATGTAACTCTAAGTCCTGGATGATGGGTGGTCTTCTTAGGCTCTTGGCTTTCTCCAGAGTGTGAACACTCTCCAGTAGTGTCTTAAGCAAAATAAATGATTTGTCATGCGTTTGGTCCCCCCTTTGAGAAAGTAGGCGCAGCTTTCGAGTTACATCCCTTGGAATAAGCAGAGCAGCACTGTTTGCTGCACTCGTGTGTCCCATTTTGATGGAAGCTGGTGAGCAACCCAGCTTATTTCATCTTGGTGACAAGTACACTTGCAGAGGGTAGGTCAGGACATTTCTATGCAGCAGACATTGCCAGAAATGACATTATCAGAAAGCTTCGTGCTTCTGCTCATTTACTAAACCAAAAATCAAGCAGAATCCTATTAGGGCCATTTTTGACTGAAGGGCAATGACTCATTTCAACTAGTTGCAAACTGAGTGAATTTTTGAAGGAGTAGCATGTTTATCTTTAGATCCTACAAAATAACAGTTACTGATTTCCCTCTGTTTGAATCTGATACCTTTTGTTTTCTATTTTAAGCTCACGCAAGTGGGACCAAAGCCAGTTCTCAAGTAGTTCAAGCATCCCAGGCTGCCTGCTGGAATGAGCAGTGGTCCTGTGCTCCTAGAGGAGGATCTGGTAGCTCATTCTAACTCCCCATTTTGGGAGAACTACAGAAGGTGCACCGATGAATATTGTCTATCTGTCCCAGGCTCTTGCTATGCCCAGGCTTACTCTACGTTATTTTTGAGTGAGACTCCTGGGAAATCATTGCCCTGCCCACTCAATCTTACACACACAGGTAGTAAGCAACAGTGCCCATATTCTGTCTCTTGGCCAAATGAAAGCTGTAGTGCATAGTTTGTACGATCAGGATTGTTGGCTGCAACACATTTGCTGCCTTTCCTCCCAAGAATGGGTTAGTCCACAGATTGTCCACCGATTTTTCAGCTGGAATTAGCTCTAGAGGCAGTGCAGCTTTCCACAGGATAGAGAGAATGGGAGGCATCTCATTTTGTCAGCCAAAATCACTGCTTATTAGCTAACCTGAAGGCAGTCAGAGGAACAGATTTACTCGGAATCTGACTGTCGTAGCATGAAAAGAGCCGCCTTTTTTTTTTTTTTTCAATTAAAAATATTCAGTATTTCCTAAAATGATTGCTAGTACTGCTATTGGAAGTGCATTGTATGTTACAAGAACATGGTGTTTATAGTCAGTCCCTCAACATCCTTATAATTTCATTCCAATTAACAGTCACCAGAACCAAACAAGATCTGAGCAAGGCCATAATAGTAGATTCATTAATAGAACAGGAGTCTATCTGGGAAGTGTAAAACATCTGAGATTTCTCAATTGTCTTTAAAAGTTGAAACATAGTGTGGTTTTTTGTTGACATTTGTTGTGCTTCTAGTGAACAAATAGTCTGGAAGGATACTAACAGGAAATTCTGTTCACAAGATAAGTAGCTGTTAGCCCCTAAAGCTTCAGAAGTTCATAAGGGCCAAAAAAAAATGTCTTACTGTGTCTGATTTAATGAATAGTCAGCATTCCACACCAACCAAAGGAAATGCTTTGGGGGCAGTTTTTACAGATGCAATCAAATCTTGTGTTTGTGTGAAGAAGGACAGAGTTTGCCATTTGTTTGTGAAATAACGGTTTCAAAGGTTGTGCTTTCACCACAAAAATCTTGAACTGTTGTCATTCCAAAATGCTTGAGAACCAGCCCATTTTGTAACTTGCTGTTTAATTTCTGGAAAGAGACTCAGTCCAGAACATGTCATTGTTTTCAGCTTGAAAACCCTCATGATTTTAATGCACATTTCTTGAAAAGTGTTCTGGTCTGGCTCACAGTCATCTACAAAACAGCTAACAGAGAACTGCTTCAGTCTTTCGCTCTTCTGTTTGTGGCCCACAGACGCTGCTGCTTTCCAGGTGAGCTCGCAAAGGAAAGAGTAACAAAAGCACTTCAGTGGTAGACCGTTTGATTCATTAGTAAGATCATAAAATACGTATGTCTTCATCAAATCTCTCTGTGATCTGCAGTGAGGTACATCTTCAGCTGATGGAGATGGCAGAACCTCATTTATTACTGCTATGTTAATTTTCATCAGCCAAAGTGGTGGACCTGGTGAGTCACTGGTAATTCTGGGAAAACTCCATGCTGTTTCAGAAACATTTGTTCATGGAGACATGGTGTTGGATTTTTGTGTACAAGGCATGTTCAAAGAACTGTCTTTCACAGCAAGTGAGTAGTAAATTTAACTTTAAAGATTATGATTTCATATGAAAACATGAAAGTAAAAACGAAAATTGAACAAGTTACTGCGTGTTCTGCATGTTCTATTTGTAGAAGGGTGGTGAAACTTCAGAGCCCTGAATTCCTTCCAATGGAAAAAGCAAGCTCTAAGGAGATTGGCATTCATGAAATGCTAATCCAAAAGGGCCAGAGAAGTAGTAAGACATGCTCCTTGCAGGGAGATTGACATCATTACTTCAAACCCTTCACAAGCCTAGTGACAGAAAACTGCACGGTCCTTCAATCAAGCTGCTCTGAAGTTGTCTTCAACATATAAGAAGACAAATTATAATATTTACATTCTTCTAAACTTTGGTAGTCATCTAAACTTTGGCTCCTTTTCTGTATTTTCTCTTCCCAGTCTAGGATAGAATGAAGTTTTCCTTGTGGTGTACAAGAAATGTGTATTTTAGATGCCTCTATGACCAAAACAATGTAACTGTGCATACGGAGTTCTCATCAAGCATAGGGTGGATTTATTTTCCCTAGAAAATGCAATGGCCTTAACTGCAATTGTATACAAGCATTCTGCTATTCAATTTCAGAGTAATGAAGTATATTAGGAAACAGCCTAGACAAGGCAGAATGTGTAACAAAGTGCAGCCCTAATTGCTTGCACAAACACTGTCACTGATAAGCTGAGAATCTCATTGAGCAGTACGGAACAATGGAGCAAAGGACCACACAGCTGATCTGACTGTGTTGCGTGTATGCACTAGGGGTCTTTTTGCATTCAAGCTTTTCCTGGGCCACAGCAATTCCAAACTGACAGGCACTTGAGTATTCAGCTGCCTTGGACCAGAAGAGATCAAGTACATCTGACCCTTTTCTCTGATTTCCCTGTCACTAATGGAGCCTCAGAAGGTGCAGGTGTAACTGATGTTGTAAATGACACTACGAAAAGAGAATACACAATTTTTCAGGAACATCCTGGTCTCAACATGACAAATGATGCTTTTTTTTTTCTTTGTATCTAGCATGTTGTTTTCACAGTAATGCCTAAAGTGCACAGGAGTAGAAACAAGTTGTGACATCACACAATTCCTGTCTTCACACTTGAAAATATATTTTCTCTGGAAAAAGTTGAATAGTTTTATTTACTTCTTCTGTCTTTTGTTTGGTTTTTTGGTTTGTTTTTTTTTTTGTAAAAAAAGCTATTTTCAAAATGGGAATAGGTGTTTCAATTTTGGTTGAGCTTGAAAGCAGTATTTTGTTGCAAGAGTAGATATTTTTTTAAATTTTGTTATGTTTATGTGTATATGCATTTCATTAATTGTACAGCAAAGCTTATATAAAATTTCTCTAATTAAAAGTCACTGCAATGTTTCAGAAATATATTTAAATGTCTAGTCTACAGGAAACCTGAATTTCCCCTGGATCCCATTCTAAATTAACCATCTATATTTTTGAATGGGCACCCTTCGAGACTCAGCTGCTGCACTAGGTCATATCTCACTGAGCTTGGACAGGAACTACATCTTTTTTTCACCCCTTTTTTCCTGACCTGTGCTGCTTTCACCACTTTCCCCACAGGCAGTACTTGGGTAAACTGAAGCTCCTGCCTCCCCATTGCTAAAAGCAGCCCTCTGGATGTGGCTGAACGCTAGCACGTGGAACATTTTTATAGCAATCTCACTGAATTAAGTCAGTAGGCTCTTGGGCTTTTATTTATAACACCATTTTCATTTGTGTCTACACATAAAAAACGGTGAGGGGTTTTGCTTGTATTGGCAGACAGGATGAACTCCCCAAAGGCCACTGCAGAAGCGGTAGGACTGCCATTCTGTCCATCGGCCGGCTCTGGGACCCAAACGCAAAACGGTCACAAACGGAGTGCGTCACACTTAGCTGAGCTACCGTCCCAGGCTGCCTGCCAGTGCTGCTTCAGAAAATGCTCAAGTTCAGCTTTCCAGGCTGTCTTTCAGCTTCACACAGACAGCTGCCAAGAAGCTTTTCTAGGCAACTAGGAGTCTGAGATTTACTGAGAGGGAAGGGGAAGGCAGCTGGTTTTGGTTATCAGGGATAATTTACATATCACTAGGTATTCCCTGCTAGGCATGGAGATGCTGACCACCACAGAAACAGAGGCAGGAGCTTTTAGGGAGACACATTAGTGCTTGCTTCACTGTCCCTATGCATGTGTACCTGTGTTCATGCTGCCTTCTTTCTTCACATGGGGAATCCAGAAATTTGTGGAGTAGCACGCTTCAGCCTACACCCAAACACTCACAGGCAAGGCAGCTGTCCCTTCCCCTTAGTCACTTCTTCTCAAAAATCAATCTGGTATGTTGTAGAGTAAATTCTCACTTCAGTATGGCATCAGCCATGTCATCGCTCCACGGGCTGCCACTGAGCTAACCTGTAACACGTAACATCCTCAGCTCTCATTTCCCAGCAGACCCTGGTAAATAGCTCGATGGCACTGCTTGATGAATCATATGAACTTTCTGCACCTGCTCATTAAGTCAACCGCCGCAAAAGATTTCATTTTCCCCTTCCCTTCCCCTAAGTGATTGTTTGCACACAAGCACAACACTGTCTGATGTTTTGGTATTTGCAGGCAGCTTCCCTTTGCAACTTTGAAAACTCCTTCCCATGTTACCTGTACAAATATGTGGTGTTCATTCATCTGGAATTAGAATAGGAAGGCAGTTGAAGCTGTGAGGGTCTTTGTGATGTAGTTAGAATTACGTAGTTAGAAATCCAGCTGCTCTCCTGCCTCGCTATCCCTTTTCCCTTTGCTCATAATTCAAATTCCTTTTGCCTTCAATTTTCCACAGTTGACCTCAGCCCAAAAGTGATTATGTTAGATGTCTGAGTAAAATCTGTTGAGCCAATTTTGAATGATTCGAGTGTGAAAAAATACTGGCATATGCTCTGACCAAATATAAATAAACAGAAAATTTAGAGTCTTTTTTTTTTTTTTTCCTCCGGTGGAGCTCACTGAAGAAAGCTTCTGTAGTCTTTTCAGCTGGATGCAGAAGTTTAGAATGGGAAATGTAGGTACCCAGCGTAAAGTAGCAGCTCCCCAACCCAGCCTCGTATCCCTTACCTTTCCCCAGTTCCATAGCAGTTGAAAATTTTACCTGTAGGTGCATGTGGGCACGCACACAAAGGGCATCGTTCAGTCGGCGCTGTCTGTGCTGACAGCAGCAGCATTCCAGTTTCCTTCCCGCTTCATGGAAGTTTACCACCGTGAGAAAAAGGGAAATCCAAAGTAACGTGTTTTTTTCTGTTCCAAGTGAATATTGTTCATCCAAACAAAGTGTCTCAGGGGAAGACAGAGTGAGGACACACACTGCCTGGCAAGGCCTCCCTCTCAAGGCCTGTGTAGAGCTGCACCCCTGGAGATTCAGAGAAGGTGCTGATGACTGAAGAAAGGCAAAAGTCATATGTGTCTTCCAAAAAAGCACCCCAAGAGGTCAACTTGAAGAACCGCATGCTAATTGGTCTCACTTTGATGGTCCCTGAGGAGATAATTAAGCGTGGATTTACCAAGGGTAAATTATGCCTGTCCTAACTGATTGCCTACTCTGATCAGGATCTCAGTTTCTGGACAAATGACACTGCATGTCATTTATCTTGACTTCAGCAAGGCTTTCAACACAGTCTCACACAATATTCTTGTATCCAAGTTAGGATGTTACAGTTTGGGTGAATGGACAACCATCCATCTAAAAACTCATTTATTAGTCTCATATGGGTAGGGGTTAATGGGTCATACTTCATCTGTGAGTCAGTAACAAGTGGAGAGCTGTGGGGCTTTTCCTGCAACCTGTCCTGCTTAACATCTTTATCAATGGCCTGACTGCACTTTTCATCCAGTTTGTAAATGACACCAAATTGGTGGAAAATCGTTGATACACTCAAGGTCAGGGATACCATCCACAAGGGCCTAGACCAGCTGGAGGAACAGGCCAGCAGAAACCAGTGGAAATTCATCAAGAACAAACACCAAGTGCTGCCCTGGGCAGGAAGCTCTGGTAGAAGGACACAGGCTGGTCCCTGGCTGGCTGAGAGCAGCTCTGCGGGAAGGGTCCTGGGAGCCTTGGAAGACACAAGCTGAGCATGATCCAGAGTATGCCCTGGCTGCAGGGACAGCCAACAGCACCCTGGGCTGTGTTAACCACGACACAGCCAGGACATCAAGGAGAGGGTTTATTCTTCTCTACTCAGCATGTCTTAGACCACATCTCAAATACTGCATCCAGTTTGGGCTTCCCAAGAATGAGTGACGAACTGGAGCAAGTTCAGTGGAAGGCCCCAAGCTGCTCAGGGCCTGGAGTACTTGCCTTGTGAGGGAAACTCAGGGACCAAGACTTGTCCAGCCTGGAGAACAGATGGCTTTATGAGGACCTAGAAGTAGCCTGTTTCTACCTGCAAGGAGGTCATCAAGCAAATGGAGTCCGACTCTTCACAGAAGAGTGTGGGAGGACATGACAAAATAGGCATAAGCTGAAACAAGAGAGCTACGGGCTGGAAAAAGGAAAAAGGATTGGACTAAGGAAAAAAATACTTTTTTTTCCCTCTGAGGACTGTCCAGCACTGGAACATATTGCCCAGAGAGGCTACACAGTCTCTCTCCATCCTTGGAGAGTTTCAAGACCAGACTTGATAAAGCCCTGTACAACTAGATCTGATCTCACAGATGACCCTGCATGTAACAGGAGGCTGGAATAAAAACCTCCTGAGCTATCACGAGCCTCAATTATACTATGATCCTGTGTTGCATTCAAGAGTAAATACATCCTGTCCTCCCAGCTCTGCTGGTGCAAATCAGGACTGTAGCCTGAGGGTACCAGTACTGTGGCCAATGTGGTGTGAGGAAGAAACCGTGAGAGGCTTCTGTCTGCAGGGTGGCATGTGTTCCTCACCCGCCTGCTCGCCTTTTCCCCTAGTCCCTGCAACACTCCCACGTGCACAACTTGGAAAATTTTCCTACCTTACCTATCAAAAGCATTAAAGAAAATTATTTCATAATCCACTGACAAGCCCTGTTAATTCCATAAGTGTAAGAGTAGGATCCAGCTACTCTGAAATTGGAGAAAGGAGTGTGGGCACTTGTTTCTACAAGAGGAATTTAATCCAGAACTGCTATTATTTCTAAGACATCTTGCTCCCAAGATCAGGTGACAGCCTACTTTGGCCCAAAGCAGACTGAATCAAATTCAGTGATACAAATATCTGGGTTTTTTTCCCTAGAGTCAGCAGTAAACAAATTAGTCTAAGAAATAATTTGGGACTTCTAGGGTATAAAACACTAAGTATCATAGAACATGAAGGCCACTGTTATTCTTACTTGAATACAATGAGGTTTAGTATGTGAGCAAATCATCATTTTCCAGACTCATTCAGAAGCTCAGTGAAGTAATTGGGTTTTCCCATCCACTGCCAGCTGGCACTGAATCTGACTTCATGTGTAGTAGTGGAAGTAAGACTGGTAGGTTTGAGTCATATTTCGGTGATGACAATAGATCAGCTTGTATTAGAGAAGCAGTGGGTATGGCTGCAAAGATTAGTTCCCAGGCATATGAAGTGGAATGGAAAATGAAAGACTGTAATAATGAAGGGTTGTGAGAGAGCAAAAGGAAACCAAAGTTACTGATGAGTGAGTGGATGGGATATCAGAACACGTCAGACAGTTTATGTTGGAAGCTAATGTGGATGAATAGATGGTAATAGTGATGGAAGATGGAAAAGCTGTGATCTCAAGGTAGCAGGACAAGAACTTTTCCAATCACTTGAGTACAAAACTGGAGACTAGATAGGAATTTAGATGGTCAACAAGGAAGAGTAAGCAAACTACTTAGGAATAGTGTAGGATCAATGGTTTCACCTTTAAAATGAGATTTACAAAAACAATTTAGTCCCGTAAGAGGTATATTTGTAAAAAGAAGCAACAAAGGTTTTGATGTAACACATTTAGCACAAAGCCATCTACAGCGCATAGCAAGTTTTACTGCTCTCATACAGTCCAAAACATTCTTGAGTCAAAATGATGGTACGTGATGTAACAATTAGGTGTTAAACTTATTTACTTTTCCTTAACCCAAGAACATCACAAGACTGTTAATAGAGTGATAAGATCACAGGACAATTAATAGAGTGATAAAATCTCTGTAGCTGGGATAACGATTTGTTTTCTCTTAGTTATTCTTTTTGAGTTATCCTGGACTTAAACACAAGACATTTAATGATAAAAGCAAGAAAAGTGAAAAAAACCCCTAAATCTGAATGTACCAGCAAGTGCAAAATATGTTTGATTTTTGCATTTGACAGTATTAAAAAGAGGCTTACTCTTAAACGAATTTACCTTGGCATACAGGTCCTCCTCAATATCAGTAGAGTCACGGTATGTTAACAATGAACACTAAGTAGCAAGATACTACAATGAGAGAACAAAACCCTAACAAGTAAGATTACATTACTTTGGAGTGTGCTGTTGCCAGACCTGTTTGAATACTTTTGAAAATGGAATTTTGACTTGGAAAATGAGACCTACATGTGTGATTTGAAGTCTGAAAGCCATGGCTAGGAATGAGGAGAGTCAATTCAGTCTGCTCAGTGAATTGAAGTCCACAGAACTTAATCACTGTCACCTATAAATGAACTCCAATGTAACTGGACTTGCAAACAAAATTGCAGTAAGTGTAATTGGATATATTTTGTTTAGGATTCATACTGATCACTTTCTGATGTTGTTTCTCACCCTGGTTTTGTTATGTTTTCTTCAAGTTTATAGCGCTGGAATGAGACTGAGCTAGGAAAAGCTCAGCAGAAAATCAGGTTCACCTGAAATCATCAAAAAATAGACACTGAACTTGTCAATATGTAGGACTTCAGGTACCCAAAGATGGAACAAGGAGAGAATGAATGCTGCAGAGCTCCTATCCTTTAGTGCTTAGCTTGCTTTAAAGAATTTACTTATTACTCACCTTGAAATGTGATATTAAAACTAAAGTGTTATCTCCAGGGCATAAAGCCTTAAGATATGCACTGGTAAGAAAAACCAGAACCAAGCCTAGATATTTTGGAAAGGAAAATGGCAAGTATTTTGAAAACAAAGGAAAGACCTTGCGAACATTACTGGATGCCATGACACTCCATTTAGTTATTGATAAGGATTTTCTGTGCCTTCTTATACAGTGGATATTGATAGACTGAGTCCATAAGTAGGTACAGTTGATGAATGCATCACCTGTACAAATGTGGTAAGGGAAGGATGACAGTTCACCCCATCTGGAGATAGCATTCCCCAAAAGCTTAAGTAACCCTCTTTAAATTGCTCATGTCACTTTGCTCTCCCCAGTTTTTCCTACATGGCAAATTTAGGTTTGTCCCTAATACAGAAGGCTGAAACAGTCACTATGTCATTCACCAGGAAAGAAAAACAGCACATGGTTCTGACTGAGATGTATACAGGGTGGTCCTCAGTACAGTCTGTGTGCCTGCAGGTTCTTCAGTTAGGTGGTCTGTCAGAGTTTGAGACCCACAGTGAACTGAGGGCATTAGCAAGGTCATTAGCATTGAGCTCACCTTGCTCCTGTGCTACTCACGTCCTCATTCTCATGCCAGTTTGTTTCCAGATGCAGAGACAGAAACACAGGAATGCTCAGCCAGTGTGAACTGATGTGAGGGCAATGTGGCTAAAGCTATTTTACATATCTGCATATCTGCATCCTTAATCACATGTAGATTTACTTTGGGTAGTTCCATTAGGTAAACACAAAAAAAATGTAAACTTGACAACAAGTTGGTACATAACTTTGAAGGCCATCAACTGAAAGGAGAATTAAGTACTTGAGTAAGTGTTTTCCTAGAAAACAGGTTTACTTGTCTAGAAGTGTGCTGGGTGCCAAAAACTCATCTGTAAAAGACGAATGACTTCGCAGCAAAACGGAAGGACTGTGCAAGCTGTGCACTTCCCTTAAGCTGTTACAGTGAATTACTCATATGGCTTGTTAGTTTTAGAGACTTCCAGCAGGAACAGGAGCACACTGTATGCTCTTTATGATTTAAGAAAACATGGGCTATGTTGATTTACAGCTCTCTAGGTATCTCCTTTAAGCAAAAATACGGACTCCAGATTAATTCCATGGAAATAAATAATAATGATTTTAAACAAACAAACAAACAAAGCAAAACACAACAAATAAACCCCTAAACACAACCCAAAAAATCCCCAAAATTCAGTTGAAAGCACTGTGAGTAGAACTAGACAACATGAGAGTCAGGTAAGTAGCAGCATTCAATTTTCCCAGTTTCACCATCTGCTTTTTAACTTCACTCCCTATGCGGAAAGCTGAAAATTTTAGAAGGGCAGAGGGTCACCATTACTTCAGATAATTGGTATTTTAAATATGTTAGAAATACCATGAGCGCTGGCAGGAAGCCATTAGCTGCAGACAAGGAAACAAAATTTGTCTTCTCAGATTTTGAATGAAAAGTCTGTGTATTACACTAAACCCCTGCAAAGAAAGAGTCTTTAGAGAGCAAACGAGTTCCTCAAAGTTTCACATTTTCATCAGAATATTCCACTGCCTTGTGTATCTTAAATCGCTGTTTGTACAAGAGAATTCATAACCAACAGGAACAGAGCTCATACTGCATGAACTCCTACTTGGCACTTCTCAGAGCAAACATGAACTTAAATCCTTACTTTGGAATGGCATTTGCATTAGGGCACTTTTTTTTGTGTATGAATTGTGTTAATCTTGTCATTTCCCCATTTCACAGAACAAGATTTTGCTTTAGGTTCATGAGCCCAAAGGTGCTTCTTCAATTTTGCCTAATTGTTAAGGGACAATCTTAAAACCTTTACTCACCATATCACAGAGGGCAATGACTAAGCCTCTGAAGTAGCATTTGCCACGCCGAGATACTTTTCCACAAACAGTTTAAAATTAAAAAGCAAATAAATCTAAGCCTTTCAGCACGCAGTACAGCTCAAAGCCTGGCGTTAGAGTCCAGGTGAGGAGAAGGAGCATGCACAAAGGTCCACACATAGGACATGTCTGCAGGTCTTTTTTAACAAATAAATTTCTTCATGTAGGCACTTCTAGATGACATCTAGATGGAAGAAAATAGGAATTTCCATACCCATTTAGTGAAAGTTTTGCACAGAAGCATGAGACTTGTTCCTTCTCTACCAAGTCACATCTATTTTGTTTTACTCTGGGGAGATACTGTCAACTTCAGTTGAATGGAGGGGGAGAATTTAGCAGCACGAACTTTTTAAAATTCAGCATAGCTTCTACTAGTCCTTTTTTAATTCACTGCTGCTTTCATGAAAATGGTACTTATTAGGTAAACATTCATTCATCCCATATAATTAATTTGAGCTAATATTGCTTGGACAGTTCTTAGAAATGCAATATTAGTGTTGGCAGAGTTTCCCCTATTGTCTGCCATGTTCTCTAAAATAATGCCAAGCCACAAGCTAGGTCATCACTGCTTTTAGAGAGTCAAGTAAAGCTAGCTAGCAATAGTATGCTTTTGGCAATTTTAGAGTTGCTATTTTAAAGCTCCTTTGCTTGGAGCTATCTAGTCTCAGGGGTTACAAAAGGAATCCTAGACTTTCTAATATAGCATCCCAGACAAGGATGTACCCTGAATTTTCAGTAATTCAGAATAGCCATAGGATTAGACTATCATTTGATATGGTGTTTGGATAAGACCCTCAATTTAGATGTTATTCATATCAGATGTTTATTTTAAAGTGGAGCATATTTAGGGGTTTAGTAGCTCAAGCCAGATGCCACGTCAGCTTTCTCGGTACTATACATAGCCACCATCTGGCACAACTGCATGAGTTCAAACCCCCAAGGTTACAAACTGCAGCTCTCTTTGGCACCAGTGGAGCTTAGCAGGGTTTCAAGCAGGTGTGAATTCAACTGGAGCTGCAGCTAGGTCGCTGCAGGGTTAGGGCTAGAGCAGCTCACAGGTTGCCAATACCTCATGCGTGCCATTGAGGCTAGCATCAGCTGAAGATCACATACTTATTCTCTGTCTATCTGCATTTATCAAAATTATGGACTGAAGAGCATCTTATTTAAATGAGACTACTAGGCCCATTTTCTAACATTCATGATGCTGAATCAGCTTACTCATGAGCAGGGGCTTGCCAGTCAGGTCTCTAGAGAAACAGCCTGGTGTGTGTGAGAACTATTACAAGAAACTTAATAAGGACAATAAACTCTATGTAGATGAAAATACTTTTTGTTGGGCAATTTAATCAGTATTCATAAATGTTACGAGTTATGTTATTCCATACATCCAGCTGCAGCTCTGACATTAATAAGTGATGTGAAATATTTTATGCAGCGAATAAAGGTTAACTGTAGATGCAAAATACACAGCAGTCTGCACATTAATGCCTGAACTATCATTATACTTCTTTGCAGAAGCCTGGACTGTCCTTTAAAATGTGTACATAGCCTATTTCTATTTCACATGTGGCAGCAACTTCCAGACAGATCCCACAGAACAATGGCTTAATTGGGCTATTAGGTACACAGCCTGCATGACCATATTTACCACATTTTCTTACTCTGTTTGCCAGGATAACTAATTAGAAGCAGCTCATCCAAACATATTAGAAAAGAGCTTAACACGACACCTACTGTGCATCGTTTGTGTGCTGCATACACAAACCGTGCAGGATTGCACAGTGGAGAAAGCCAACGTGTGGTTAACGAGTAACCCTGCAGAACAGCAGAGCTTTTGGCCTTTCAGATATTCTGAGGAAAGTGGAGGTTAACAATTTTGAAATTATCTATTTTATACTAAAACCCAAACCAGCAGTTTGCTGTTTGATTTGTATTCTGCTCTGCGTTGTGATGTAAAACTGAAACAAAGGAATAAGATATCCTTAGAGAAACATTTGTAAGGGGCCATCCTCATGGCTTCCAGGACAGAAAAAGGTGTAACAGTTCTGAAGGGTTATTCCAAAGGTACAACCAGCCCAACAGCTGATGCCTAGGAGAGTGTGGCAGAGCACTCATGCTGTGATACGTTCCCAGAATACTTTCCCATCCTTTAGCAATTTGCGGTTTGTTGACTTCCAGAGGCAGGTGTCACAGGCTTTGTATATGATAATCCTTGATGGCTACTCTTCTACAAATGTGTGGTTGCTTTTTCAATGCATGTGCACTACCACTACCCACACCACCCCTTAGCAAGGCATTTCTTGCAACAGTTTAACTTTACATTGGGTGAGAAGCTTTTCCTTTTATTTGGAACCTCCCTACTTCTAATTTGGCATGATGACCAACTCTTCCTCTCTTGGAAGAACTGTCAATCAGCCATTCCCCCCTTACCATCTCCAGGCTGCTCATGATTTTGTAGCATTCAGTTGTATCTCTCTCCAGATATCTCTTCTCCAAACTGAAGAGTCTTGATGGCAGTAGGGAAGCTCTTCCATACCTTGCCGTCTTTCACTAGACCTCTTCTAGTTTCATTTTATGCTTTTTGAGTTGACAGAGCAGAACTGCACACCATATTCATGATAGGGGTGTTCCCTGGAAGTATTCAGTGACATAATGATATAGTCTGTCTTCTATATCTTGCCTAATAACTCTCAGCACTATCCTTGCTTTCTGATTGCTATTGAGCTGATGCATCCACTTATAAATAACTACATTTTCATTTGTGAGTTAGAATAGTTTGTTCAGAATCTGTTAGTTAATATTTAAATTGGGAGTGCATATTTTCATGAACACTGCTCAATATTGATCTACAACTGAATTTCTTCTGTCATTTGAAATTCCAGTCACTCAACCAAGTAAGGGCTACATGCAATTCATTCTTCTCCTGTATAAACTGACATACTTGGAAGGCTTTCTCACCTTGCTGCTCATGACCTTCCAATTTTTTTTATGACTGTGCTGAACAGCAGATGTCATCAAATCAGCCTTATCACATTTCACCATAATGTGCTGCTGGTCTCCTTCCTCCACAGCTAAAATTAACCATTTTCTCCTACCCTCATATAGTAACTATTTAATTATCTATGGAATGATCTTCCCTTTTATGCAAAGGCTGCCTTGTTTCCTTAAGAGCTTTCTGGAAATCCAAGAAGACTAAATCAGCCACATACTTAACTGCACCTTCAAAAACTTCCAAGAGATTTACAAGACGTGACTTCCTTTACAAAAAAAACAAACAATGTTGATCCTCTGAAATGTACCATTTGTCTATATGTGCACTAATTCTTCTACTGGTTCTACAAACTTATCTCTGCAGGAACAGCAGACTCACTGACTGAGTTTCCTGAATCTCCTCCGGAATCCTTTTTAGCAAAAGCATCAAGGAAGTTTATCCAGTTAATTTTAACATTTTAGGATAAAACTACAAGCTAGCCAAAACAAATCAAGATATTTATAGGTTTCTTGCTGAAATCTTCTACAATTTTATTCAGGAAAACAATACATTAGCATGTAAAGTCTTCTGGATTATCCTTCATTAATTCATGGTAGTACTCTAAGCAGAAGAGAAAATGAAAAAAAAAAAAAAAAAAGCTCATAGAAAAGAGATAAAGACTCTCAAAGGCCAATGCATGGTTCAAAGGAGTTTGTCTTTTTCTATAGCGATGATTTCAGTCATGTTAGATACATATGTTCATCCAGAATCAGTATTTTCTAAACAGGTATATCTACTGGGGATAATAACTCCTACGTTGTCTCACTTTCTCACCGTGAGAAAGAAAATGCTTTAGCACATGAGGATCCTGTGGTGCCCCTGAGCCAAGGGGGGGATGCCAGGCACCATAAAGCAGTAATTGTCTGATAAAGCCAGTATGTTTCATCTTGTATTACAAATATACCACTAGAAAACAAAGCAATGAGAACAGATTGTCAGAGGTCACAAGATCCCACCAGCCCAGATCAGGTGGTATTTCAGATGCTTCAGTACTCTGTCAATTGGCCTTTGTGAACATCTGCAAAAATGCTGACCAAACACTGCAAGAACTTTTCTGGGCACCGTGTTCCAAAAAGCGGATTATTAGGTGTCTACACTTTTTTTTAAGTATAGTCACTTGGAGATCCTCCTCATTACTTAAATATTTCAATTAGAATATTAGTTGTTGCCACTGACAAACTGGAAATGCTACAACATAAATGTAATTTTATATTATATCAGGCTTATCAGTGCAAACCCATAAAATGTGATTGCAATTTCAAAAGAGAGAATGCAAATTTTGTTTAGAAGTTTGCAGTCAGTGGAACACTGCTGCAAAAAATGAATGCCAGGCGACCTCAGTGCTTCAGGGGCAGTTGATCAATGGGGCATGACTACATAAACTGTGGTGTGTAACTAATACATAACTAACTCTCACCTTTCAGTAGGATTTACAGTGGGGAATGGAAGCTTTAATCTCAGCAAGGGCTTTGTTGTACTCCTCTGATATGCTGGAACAATTAATATCTGCTGTTGTTGTTCTGGGAACGAATATGGTCAGGGACAAACTGCCAAATGTAAAAAGATTTCCAGGCAACCTAAATAAATCCCCTCACCAGCTGGAGATTTAACCATTACTGTTATCCACTGGTGACTTAAGCTCCTGACTCTGAAACAAGCCTGTGCATATTCATCTTCTAAACTACAGTGACAAATGTCAGAAGTAAGAAAAATATTCCTTTAGTAGTGGCGATTTTCTAAAGCATTGTTTAAAATCTTCCTGAAGGATCTGAGGGAAGCTCTGGAGTTATTGCCAAAGAGAACTAGATGCTACGCACTCAGGGTTTACACTGCATGCATGCAAGAACTTCTCTTGCTTTGTGTGTGGTCACAGTTTGACTAATGCTGATAAAGCAGCTCTTTGGACAAGCAAACGGAAAACGAATCTGTTGAAATCTGTTAAATAAGAAGACACGTCTTCCTGCTCAGTGAGTCTCTGTGCCACAAAATGCTGGAGGCTGGGAAAGCGTTTAGAAGATGTGTCATTACATAATGTAATCACTCTTATGTTCCCCCCATGCCTGCTGCAGACTATTGGGTTTCGCTCAAGCATGGGAACCAGTCCCCCCAGAATACCAAAATACCCAGAATACCCCCAGAAACACCAAAAGGCAGAAGCAGAGACAGCAAGCTCAACAAAAAGCACAAGTGATCCCAGAGGGGATAAGTGGAAAAAGGATGGGGTGAAGGATTAAAAAATCAAAAATGCAAAATAGCCGGAGGAGGTGTTTAGCTGAGATCCCCAACAGTGCCCATTGCTCCCTGGAAATGTCCAGTGGATGCTGCCAAGGTGCTCTGCTTGGATATGGCAGGACAAGGGTATAGGAATAGGATTCCCAGTTGCTGAGGTCTCCCCTTGTCATGCTGCTTTCTTCCACTGCAGTGGGTGGTCAGCTCAGCAGGAACAAAGAGGGCATGGATGAGGATATCTTAGGACTTGGTGGGCTTGAGAATTGGGCAGGTGTCAAAAAAATGAGAGGGACAAGTGCAACCAGAACATCAGCACCAGGGTTGGAGTCAGCAGAAAGACTGCAGCCTGAGGCACTCCATACCCTGTACAGTTGGGTTTCCCCTTTGCCGCTACAATGCCATGAGCTGGACAGCACAGCCGTGCCTCTCTACAGTGGAGTGCTCAACAGATCCCTGTTAAGAAGTGCTTTGATGTCAACCAGGATGGCTGTTCTTACATTTACTAGCAAATACTTCCTCTGGCAAAGCCATGAAAATCACGGTCTGAGTGCTGATTCTCAAAAATTGTGCTAATTCTCAAAAAGTAAACTAATTCTCAAAAAAGGTAATTCCATGCAGTGCTTCAGAAATCCACACTCAAGATAGTACCACTGTGCTGTATTGCACAGTATGAACCTAGCACAGTGTTCCAGAGCTCCAGGTTTTGGCCAGACACAATTTTTCCCACAACCTTGAAGTGCTGGAGTCTGAACCCCCAGCCCTGAATTAAGGTTGACATATGGGTGGTCCCCATGGCCCTTTAAGAGGAGGGGATGAGTTTACCTTTTGGCTTTCCTCCAAGGTGCGGCTGGCCTTGCTAGGAGAGCCCTTGGGTAAACAAGCCCCAGGTGCCCCCATTGGGTCAATGAGTGCCAGGTGTCCTGTTTGGGGATAAAAGCTGGGCCCACTTGCAGGAAGGGTTGCAGAGTCTGTCTGTGGAGTGGACGCACTTCACAATGTTCCCTGTTGGGGAAGGACCTCCTGACCACTCATGCAACTGGATCCCAGTCAGGTCTGGCACGTACAAACGTGGGCTTTGTGGGGAGGCAACATGGGGTTACTTTTGTCATGTGTAACTGCCTTGTTCACCTGGTTGTCTCCCATTTTCTCTGTGGGTTACCTCGTGTCTCTGTTTGTTCCATCTGTTATGAGCAATATTGTGTCATTCCTGGGGTCGCTGTGGTTGATGTCTGTTATTCGTGATCTGTCTGACTTGTTTGTACCCCCAGCAATCTTCTATATACTGACCCCTTTACATGAAATAGAACCTACCTACTGGATTGTTGTTCTGCTGCTGGCTGTGTCCTTTTTACTGGGCCTACTAATTGGCAAAACAAACCTTCAGCTCTCTTCAGTTCAGCTAGAGATGCATGCACGCTACTACATAGTAATGCCAAAGTTCAAAAAGAGCAAGGAAGTATTGTTCCACCAATTTTTCAGAGTAAAGCGGGACATGTTTACTTTTGCATGAAATATTACATATTACAGATCTTTGATCTTGCCCTGCGTTACCCAGGAACAGCCCCCAGCCCAGCCATGCAGACAGGCCATGAGTAGCCCTGAGTCAGTGGGAGTTTCAGTCAGGGCACTGCCCCAAGCTGACCCACAGGTGTACCCCACACCTCTGACAGCCAGCTCAGTGTAAAAGGAGGGGGTTTACAGGGGGTAGGAAGTTCCTCTTCCTGGGGTTTCTCTCTCTTGACCTTCTGCTCCTGCTGATCCCAAGGACCAGGCTGAGTATAAGCTTGCATACTTTATGTTGGTGGTTGTATTAGTTTTGTTATTCCATTACATCTGTTTCTACTTCAACCCACAGGGCTTCTCCCTTTTTCCCCTGACACCCCTTCTCAGCTGGGGAGGGATGATCAGGTGGCAGAGCAACTGCTGCAGTTCAGCCCTGGGTACAGGCTAAACACAGGCAGATATGTAGGAAAACATACATAAGATGTCCATCACATTCTAGCACCCCAAATCACAAATCCAATAACGAGAAATTTTTGTTTAATAACCTTGAAAAATTGTTGAGGATAATGATGTGTACTATGTAGTGCCTTTTGCAGTCACAGAAGACAGAAGGAACCTGTTCTGAAAGCACTTGGTTACAGTGAATTAAGAAATGCAGGGGGTATGTTTGTGGGGCGTAAATTGTGACGTGTGGGATATCTGTGGTGGCTGTAAAGCTATCTTAATGTTTCTGTGGCTGAGCACCCAGTTAAAATTATTTCTATTAAAATTCTCCCTGCAATGATACTCCTGTGTCTCTCAGGTATTGTGAAGGTTGCTTCATTAATATCTGTAAGCACACCTGGATTTCTTGACAGAAAAATTGAAAAGGTAAGTACTATTCTATCCCAACTCTTTGCTGTTGAACATAATACCAAGAGATCAAAATATCTTTTACTGTCCTGTAGAGGGTTTTTTTTCCTTATTTGAATGTGGCACTACTACCATAGTTTATTTTTAGAAATAAGACTGCATTTGTTTCAGCTTTGTCTGTTTAGCCTTCATTCTGACAGCATCACCTCCTGAACTCATCCCCTTTTGGGTGAGTATGCATCTGCATTTACATGGCAACACTGTTGGAAACAATAAGAAGTTTCATCTTGGGAACTCTACCTTATATGGATGAGATTTTAGCTCTACCCTTAGATGCAAATGATAGAATTAACTACTCCTTCAGCATATGGGTGAGGAGTGCTTTGAGCTGGTTGACTAAAGCTCAGTCTTAATTTAAGGCACTATACATAACCTACCTGATAGGCTGAGAAGAACAGCTAAAATAATACTGCCTCCCCAACATGACTAAAGCTGTTGTTTTCAGGAAGTGACATAAAATAGAGAGGAATTCAAGTTAATATTGAGTCTGAGTAGCTGTAAAGTGTTGGGAGTTCAGAATCCAAACTTGGCATCATCTGTTATCTTTGACCCTGCCTGTATCAGTTGGGGTCAATGCATACATCTGAGAACCACATCAATTTTGCCATCACCTCCCACATTTCTCTTCTCCCTCATGCTCATTCGCTCTGAGTTCAAATCTGAACTGTGTACGTGTTACCGCAGCGGTGGTGTGTCCCTCGCGGGGATGTCTGACCCCTGCAGTCCCTGCCCAGGGTGCAGAGGAGCAGGTGTGTGAGATGGGAGCTGCTACAGGCATTGTACCATACGACCATTCTCAGCCAGTGGCTCATACGAGCTCGCTTTCCTTCTCCGCATGAATAAAGAGCACTTTGTGCTGCAGAACCACAGACTCCGTGCAGGCAGTTCCCATGGGATAGCAGATTTTCAGAAACTTGGCAGGACATGAAGTCAGTGCCAAATATGCTGTGTAGCTCCAACCAGCCTGCACCCTGGTCTGCACCCCACAACTACTATTGCAGACCGGGAAGACCAGTGAGATTTTTCTTCCAAAGCAGAGGACTGTGGAAGGGAGTCCAGATCTACCTGTCTGCTCTGTGGGAACCCAATCAACAAGGGAAAAAAAGGCAACTGGAAAAAAGCCCAGTGCCCTGAGATGGCCAGCCTTCCTTCTCTGGGCTGTGCCACCCTGCTGCAGTGTCCCAGCTTCACACCTAGCTTTTGTCTCCTGGGCTCACCTCCATTTTGCATGGCTATGAGCAGGAAATTAAGATCTATTTTTCTGGCTGGTGTCTGACATGCACTGTTGTTGCCAAGAGAGAGCATTCCTTCTCAGACAGTACTTGTTCTTTGCTCTGTGCAAACACAGTGCTTAATTGATTTTGCAAACCTCACTTTTCTGAGGGTTATAGCAAGCTGTCAGGTTTGCACTTTGCATGAAAACTTAGTGGGGGAGGAAAAATATTCATTATTCTGAGGCCTTGAAGAGTTTCCACACTGGATGGTATGAGCTGCCTGTGCTGACAGCAGGGAGCATTGCCAAGTGTGTGTGGTGAAAGATGAGGAGCTGTCCCACGCCGGGGAGCAGGGAGCACTTCTCTTCCCAAGGACATGCTTGTGCATTGGTAAGCAGCAGCTTCTGTTAAAAGAAAACATATTACAGAAGTACGTGATTGTAACTGGCACTAGGGACTGTTACTCATCAGCCCTAAATGCAAAAGCATTGCAGACTGTTTGATACAAACTGCCACATGGGAGAAGGACGAGTCTGTGCAGTCTAAAATCATGGACCCATATTTAAGGGCAGAAGCTGTTTGGTTATTTAAGCTAATCAAATATTAATAGCAATTTCTTGATAGAGGCTTTAGAGATTGACTTTCTGAAGACCAAGACTGTCAGTTATTTTTCACTTCAGGAATTAAAGGCAGGGTACTCATTAGTTTTGAGAACAGGTTCAATTTCCTAATGCAAACCCCTAGCTTATTTCCCACTCCTCAGCTCCCAGTGCAGTTGCATTTCACTGCTGATTTCCACATGACAGCACAATGGTTGCATTCAGATTTGGCACCTCTGGGAATAAATACCTGTTGCTGGTCTTTAAATGAGAAGTTGATAGATAACTTTAGTTGCAGAGAGCTTGCATGCACTGTCTTAAGCAGGAAAATCCAAAGTTTATAAGCCCTTGAGAAGGATTAAAGCATCTTTTATTTATATTTTTAGCAAGCATCTTGATTCTTTGGGTTGCTGATAGGTATTGCAGTTTTTCCTCTGGATTTATTTCATTAAAACTGAATGTAGAAGGAGACCTGACAGCAAGCTGTCAATATTAGAAGGCACTGAAGAAATAATGACAAACTATTTCCCCTTTGAAAGCTTTAACTTTCATCAAAGTGAGTGAAGTTTAAAGATATGGGGCATTAGTGCTTATATTCTTTTGTTTTCTTGCTATCTTTATCTTTAGTTGTGAATATTAACTAATGATACATAAAAGTGAAAACAACCTTGGTTTGCAGAAGACCTGTCCTTGCCCCTCACAACATGTGTATTCTTTTACATACACTTCTGGTATGTTTTAAAAGTACATCGTTATAACAAAAAGGCAAACCATTTTCCAGAAGACATAGAGTGGTGCCAAGTTCTCCATCCTTTCCTCTCTGATTTGAATCTATATCCTGTTGTATATTAGTTTGGAGTCAACAGGATACTGCATCATTACCATTCCTGAGGGCAGCTTCCTTTATTTTTCTGAAGGAGCTGCAATTGCCACATGTCAGTAAACTGATGTTGTCCTAATATCTACCTTTCTTTAACAATAAACTTAATACTACATACAGTGTCTTTTTAACTCTTAAAGTTCATATAGGCATTGAACATACCATCACAGTATTTGTGTGAGGTAACAAATATTGCTAAGGAAATTTGGATTTGTAGATCATAGGCTTTTTTTCTAAAATAGCAAGCACCATGCTGATTTTATGAGTGGCAAAAGATGGAAATTAACATCTGGTGACACAGGTAAGTTCTTACCAGCATGGGGAGTGTTCAGTTCCTGGCTCTTGGAGCTCCCATTACAAATGTTCCTGCAATGAAGCAGTAGCAGATCCCTACTCCCCCTAACTTGTTAAACGGCTTTGGATCTTCACATATGTGGGGAAAAAAAAAAAAAAAAAAAAAAAAGGCATGTTATATAGCATTTTCTTAGAATATGTCTCGGGAGATATTTCTTGACAAATGTTCTTAATAGGACTATAATTATATCTCAAAAGTGTAAGGCCAAAATCAATTTTTATGAATATAAAAGTCAAAATATAGAAATATTTTATTTCTTTATTTCATTCTACGCCAGTGTGTTGTACCAAGGTGACACACCTATTTTATAGTGCCTTTTTACTGGCGATGTAGAAATTAATATTCACCTTGTCATTTTTTTAAGTTGGTAAGTCCATGATAGTCAGTGTCTGAGAATTACTAGAAACTAATTAAAATTCCATCAAACTGACTACTGTAGGTGTATACATTGTTTACTTTGAGAAGTAAGAGTTTGATGTAATCCCTGTGACTGAAACCTCATTGGTACCTCTTCTGGGAAACGAGCAGTCACTTACTAAGACTTCGAGATGGGCAAAAGTCCCTGCTAGTGTAGGGAGGGGGGTGTCTGCTGGCAGCTGCTGGCGTATGGCTGAGTTTGGCTGAGTGGGCCAGACACTATTTGCATAAATGGTTGTGCTAGGACTACTAAGTTTTAGAACTGGGCACACTGCAGTTTACACATTACAGTTTGAAATTGGGGACAAATCACCTGTTTGCTGTTCCCAGCGAGGGTTAAAACCTGCAGGGTGAGTGAACCTATGTCAGTTTATAAAAGCATGAAGGGAGAGCTGAAGCAATAATTCTCCCTTGCTTGGCATAACTGAGCACTGACAGTTCTGTTACAGCTCATATGACACCTTCACAGAGGATTTTCTGCCATTCCTAAATCTCAGAGGTCAGGAGTAGCATCACCAAGAAGTTCCCACGTCCTGCAGCAGCGGGAGGTGAATTCTTGAAGGATCAATACTGAGCATGAGTGAAGAGCAGAGTATAACATATAGCATAGGAAGATGGACAGTGACTCAAAAGCTTAAAAGGAGAGCTCAGCACGGGGCTGTGCTGAGATGCTCAGAGGCAGCAGTCTTGCTGAATGGGTGTTGCTGGTTTTCATTGCTGCTCTTTACCCAGGAAGGCTGTGTTCCCATTCAGGTCTGACCAACTACCCAGCTGGTCTAGCTTACCTTCCCCTGGGGCTGGCTGAGAGCTGGGGATCGAGTGTTCAGCAGGAACCTCTGGAAACCAGGTCTGCTTCCTCTTACTCCTGTACAGCACAAGGTGACAAGATATGTCCTCTTTTTTTTTCTATGGAGTGTAAGCAAAAACCAATTTAATTTGTTTTAGTTTATAGTGCTACATCATAATACAAATGAGGAATTTCTTTGAAATATTAAGGGAGGTGATTAAACTTTGAATTTGACAATATGCCTGAACAGTCAGTGTGCAAAGCAGAACAGGTGCTAAAATCAATTATTGATGGCTCTGCTTTACTTTTTCTAACTTTGCTTCTGTATACTTACGTTTTGGTCTGACTGTACCAGAATGCACATGAAATGAGTTAGTAGCCACTGTAATGGAAGCTGAGTGGAATACTAAGCACTTGTTTTCATCAGTGCTCATCCACACAGAGAGGAGATGAACATTTTCCTGGAGAATGAAATAAAGTAATAAAGTAGAGCAAATCCCCAGAGTACAGCATCACTTATCACATAATAAATAACAGCAGCAGTACAGATGCTTCTGTTCTTCCAGGAGTTAAGACTCTGTGACATTATGGCTATAAAAAAACAGATTTTGGGTACACAAAAATGAAGTGACATTGAGAAATGGATCTCTCTTCTTTCTGGGAGTGAGCTCCCCACGTTTGGCTGCTTCCAAGTCGGGAGAGTTCTCCCACCCTTTCCATGCTAATCCAGCTGCTGCAGGGAAGCCTCTGGGATTGTCCTGTAGCCTGTTCCTCCCATGTGCCACTCCAGAGCATGCAAGGGCACAGGGCAAGGAACAGGAGGCCCACAACAGCTTCTACAGCATAGATTCTCCGAGCAATCCTTACCTTGCCAAACCAGCAATTTTAGTTCCTTTGTACTAGTTTATCCCTCTTCCACAGCATAAGGAATGTAATGTTTTTCATGATGAACAAGACTGGCTTTAAGGGAGGTGAGCAGGCTTTGCTGACATCAAAGTAGGTGGGACTGAGGTGGGACTTAGTTTGTCTTAATACAGACAGTGAAAAATGCTATTGGCAATGAGTGCAATAATAGAGATAAAAGAATGGTTAACTGTTTAGTCTGAGAATATGTGTGATCTGGGGATTTCCTAGGTCTCTGAGGATATAATTATTATGAGAAAAATTGCCAAACAACTTCAAGGTAGTTCAAAGGTAGGAAAGTACAGTAGCTTCTGGTTAACAGGATGACTCCTTACTGAGCCTCAGGGGAAGCAGGGCTGCCTCCCTTCTTACAGCCCTGGCAGATGTGCTGGTACACACTGGAGTGCTGTGCACAGCAGCTGTGTGGAGCTAAAGGCTGATGGACCCTGCTTACACAGAGTGAAAAGGTCATGTTGAAACTGAGTTCAAAATTAAGAGTTCACTCTGCTATTACAAAAATAAGGCAATCAAATATTGTGTTGGTCCTCACATTTAGAGTGACTCAGGTGCTGGACATGAAGTTCAGGGAGTAACAGGGCAGCATAAGGGTTCTGGTTTTCAGCCCACACTTGATGGTCAGAAAGACCAGAAAAGTGTGTTTTGTCTTCACTGGGCGTTTGTACATTGTTTGCTCTGCCCCCTGGTCTTGTTCACTGGAATGGGAGGTGTCTGATTTTCATGGGTTTGTCTTACCTTCATTAACATGTTGGGATTGTTACCCAGCCATACTGTTCCTCCAGGGTAATAATATAGGTTTCATAGGTATGTATGGAGCCAAATGAGCAAGGATTTTCTCACTCGTGCTTGCATGGAGAGTCATAAGAGAAGTTTAGACAAGCAGTATTTCCTTTATCACAAAAGTAAGCTGGATTTGAGACAGAATTTCACTTCATTGTGCATGGAAACTGAGGAGTTCAAGCAGGTCATAAATTTAATGTTTTGAGTTCTTATAATAGCTCTGGCAAGGGAAAAATCACCTATTCTTTAGGATCATTTTGTGTTGAATAAATCCTAGTGGATTCTGTTTTCTCCCTTGAGTAACTGGGATAGGCAAGGAATTGCCAGCACCCCTAAACTGGTTCTTAGGATGAAATTTGCAGTGGTAAATGTTGGGAAGTGTTTGGATAGATACAGCCCAGAAATGAAGAGGTTTAAGGTTACACTAGGAAAGCCAGGCTTCAAGTATATATTTGTTAATGAACATTAATGTATAGAAACATGAACGGGTTCTAAAGTCTTAAATTAAAGGTATACAAATGTTTTACTCTTTGGTTACTGAGTCTCAAACCCTCAGTCTTATGAAAGATATCCCTAGGCAGAATTAATGCAGTGCCATGGCCATGAGGGCACTACCAGTCCTGACTGTCCCCGCCCAACCTCCCCTGTGGCCATCTTTACTCTGCTTATGGCCCAGGACACCATTTCAGCCCAACCTGGGGCACCCAGACCTGCTTGGAGGAGTGCTGGTCTCTGGCCCTGCCTTGTGGATGGACCTCAGACCCAGGCTGCAGCCTCGCCTCCAGCTCTGTCTTTGTCTTCATCTCTTTTTGCTCCAGTCTGGACGCTCTGGATGGACCCTGACCATGTCTCATCCCTTACTGTGCCTGGGGCTGCTGATAGACCCTGATACCAACCTGATGTGTTCAGACACTACAGGACAGCACCCATGGGTAAGGGTACTTCTGGGGGGGCAGCCCCACTCTTGCTGCTCCCTGACACTCTCAGGTCAGGTTAAACAGCTGAGGGATGGTACAGAAGAGCCCCTCAGCAATGTAAAACAACAGTAAAATGATCAAGCAAGCCTCACAGCACTAAGGCCTTTTCTGCTTAACAGGAAATGATCTATGTTTTAAAAGGACTGCATTGTGTTCCTTCATAAACTAATTATTCCTTTGAAGAATTTTTCATAAGTCTTTCATTCTTAGGGTTTTATTTCTGTCTATGACATTTTCCCAGGAAGTTTAAAGTATGTGTAATAATAATGTTCTAGAGGTTGTATGTGTCACCCTGACACAAACAGAATCATGCTGGATCAAGTTGGCTCTGTTCAAGCCATCTTTGACACTTCCTGCTGTTGCTGGACCAACCAGGTAGCTGAGGTGTTTGGCGTGTGCAGTAGAGATGCTTCTTCCTGCTTTTTCCTGTCTCTTGAAACTCAGTATTAAACTTCTCAGGTATGACTTCTTAACAGAAGAAATTATTTCTATTGAGTTTCCAGGAAAGGATGAGGAAGAGAGATTAATAATTCAAAGATTTCTGATGGTTTCACAGTTTCAGAAGGCAGGTGTGTTGCTTGATATTTTCTAAAAGGTCAAATGCATGTAGTTACTGCCAATGAAAGATTTCATATTTGGGTGTGCACTTCACAGCAGGTGAGCAATAAAAACCTGACAGGAAATGCAGATTTAGAAAGTCTGATTTAACTTGCCTGGCTCTCCTGGAGATGTTTAGTACAGCTGTATCCACTGTCATACGGTCATACGTATCATATGGTCAAGGGGACTTTTTCTCTGAACTGGGGAGCAGGAAGAGGAGCAGTCTCAGGTTGACCTTTATCAGTGTTCATCAAGCAATTCTGCACTGTATTAGTCCATGTCACAAGAAGAAAATTTCCAATACATTTTCAGAGTAGCTCTAAGGAAAGGTGGATGAGCTTTTCTGGTAGGATGGAAGCTTTTGCTTGGAAAAAAAGAAGAACCAGTGTAGCTTTATTTGTTCTGTTTGTGTCCTACAAGCAACCCTTCAAAAGACATCCAACTGACTAAAAGCTGATTCTTCTGTGGAGCGACTGAAGATTAGGGTTTTTTTAAAAAAAGTATGACTTCTTGCGATTTGGAGCTAACATTTTGCTGACAGTGGTAACATACTGCAAATTGAGCATGTGCAAATTACTTGATCTTTCACGTGGCATAACGGCGAGACCCCAGTCCTGTGCCTAAGAATGCAAGCTCTCTGCCCACAGCTATGAATCTTGTATAATGATGTGGCAGAGAACACAATTTCTGCAGCCATGGTTGCAGGTGGGTGTAAAAAAAAAAAAAAGGCAAACAAATTCACTGCATAGCACAGACAGTGAAGAAAGTAAATCTGAGCTGTAGGGTTGGTATAGCTGTAGACACACCCGAACTGCCAAACTGTGGGAGTCAAGATCATCAGGAGTTGGTCCGTTTTCTTTAGCCAAGGCTAATTAGGCTAGAAATCTTGCAAGATTCTGGTTTCTTGCAAGATTTCCAGTAATATGTGATTTTTGGCTTGGGAGGACATACCATGAGAACAGCCTTTTCTTAAACATTTAAGTAGTAAATTTTGGTTGGAGCCAGCAGCACAGAACATGATGAGGTGTTTGCCAAAAGGGAATTGGAAAAGATTAAAAACTTCAAACATTTTTAGGCAGAAAAATAATGATGGGATTTAAGTCTCAGGGAAAATTCAAACTGGTTCCTATATTGTCTGAATAAGTTTCCTTCCCTCTTAAGGTGATGGCAATGTTCTTATTGTCTGTTTTGAACTGTATCTTTAAGCATTAGTATAGTTCCAGTACAGTTGTTCAAAATCTTCCCTTAAAGTATTCATAATGAGGAAAAATATATTCTGCCTGGTTTTCTTCCTTAACAGGGATACATCTTTACCTCCTTCACATGCTTACTTTCTCTAGAGCTGTCTTGTATGTCTGCTCACTCATGAGCACAGCCATATCCTTACAGTCATTAGCAGGCTTTCTTTGGGCTTAGCTGCACAACTCTGCCAGAAAATAACACGGCTCTGTATCTCAGCTCATAATGCTAATTTTTGAAGGGAACCAATATTTCTGCCTAGGGTGGGGATCTACTGGTGTCATGTCTCAGTGAAGTTTCCTTGAGCTTGTAACAAGGCCTCCAGTGGACTAGCTTGTACAATATTATTCTTGGATATTAGAAGTCTGCTGCTTTACGGTAAGTGATGGGGGTAAAAATAATCCCTTCCCAGAGCTTATTGCAGATCAACAGTATGGAATGACTGAATGAGGTTAATGGAAATAATGGTGCATGGAGTTTCAGTCTTTTAGATAGTAGTCCATTTGGTTGAGAGACTGGAGGATACAAAACATACTACTTCACAAGGTAATTTGTGGCTTGAATCCAAATAAAATGATTCCCAGAAAAACAGTTCTTCTCTCTGTCATACATTTGTGCCACAGCATGATAATCTGTGAATAATGCCAATAATTATTTTGACCAAATGATGATAACTAGAATTAGCTTAAAATTTATCTTGGAAATAAAATCGGGGTTGGAAAAAAAAATATATAATTATAAGCTGTATCAATTCACTTTATTTTTAACCATGCTGTTAAGATGAGCATCAGCATTTGCTTCTGTTGTTATATTACATACACACTCACACTCTGCTCTTCTGGATCTGCTTTTCCACTTAAAAAAAACCCCACAATAGTACTGTGATGAGATGAAGTGAGAGGTGTTTCTATCTGCACTATTCAGTATAGAAGAAAAAAAGCAGAAAATGTCAATTACAGCAGAACTGAATCAGTGGAAAAGACCTTCCTGGTTTAGAATGGTGTTACAGAATATCAAACATGATCAATTGATTAGTCCTCTGTAACACTGGGTAGACAGTAAGCATGCTTTTCCAAGGCCAAATAATTTTCAACTCTTTCTATTATCTACTGATACTGGATAATTTTAGGGTTTGGCTTATTTTATGAAAATATTTTGTTTCAAAGGGCTTGCAGGAGGCTTGTATATTATTTGGCTAGTCTTCAGGGGTCTTTCTGTAGTTACAAACATTAGATAAAGGTAGGTAGATGAAACCAAATGTTTGTTGACATGACAAATCACAAGGGATCATCCTGTGCCTCCTGTCATTCTATGAGCCCAGGTTTACCATGGCTGTTCCAATCTACAGTGATAATTTGTACTTTAATTTCTCACCAGTATATCCTGTTTAGTTCCCCCAGAGAATAAGCCATAGGTGATTACACAGCCAGCTGTGTCCCTATTCTCCCTCTAATTTTTTGACAGACCTCAGACAAATTTACCAGAGACAAAAAAGTCTACGATAATTACTGTAAGCTTCATTTAAAAAAAAAGTGTCTTGAAAGTTTCTACTTGGACACCTACTACATTTTTTTTTAGTTCCTTATAATACATCAGGAACCCCATCGAGAAGAAATACTCAGAGCTGAGAGGACCAGGAGCACACCTGTATGAAATCAGATTCCATCAGTACTCAAGCTCACAGCAGCACTGGTTTGTAAGGTGCTCTGCAACAGCTAGCAGTAGATACTGCAGATCTTGTCCTCTTCCTTTTCTCAGTCATTTCTATAAGGCAAGGAAACAAAGAAAAGAAGAATGAAGCCAGGGGGCAATATTTGTTCTTGTTCACTTCTTGAGTAAGATCAGAGCTAGCAAGGAACAAGCACTACAGCTGAGGGGAGTTTCTCGTATTGCCAAGAACAAGGGTCATCATCCCATTCCCTGGTAAGTCTATACTTCTATACTTAATGTATAAACAGGTCTGGATTTTCACAAATTTACCATTTACTTCAAAATAAATTGAGCAAAGAGGTGAATGGTACACCCCTTGAAAGTGTAAGACACTTTTCTTCTCACCAAAACTATTTTCCTTCATTTTGTGAGAGGTTAGTTGATGTGTTAAGTCACATAATAGCACAAATCTCAGGGCAGGGGACTCTGTCTTAACCTTTTTTTTTTTTTTTTTTCCCCCCAAAGTATGCAAAATTTCTAATTCTAGCTTTAGCATGATAGCTTCCCCTAATGGCTTTGACATTATCCTAGCACAAAAATAGCTTTCATCACTGTCCAGTCCAACATAAACAGCCCTAGAAAACACCTTCCAGACTTCCAGTAGCCACTTGATATCCCCTTTGGATAACATTTTTGCTGTAGAATAGTTGCACAGAATCTATGAATTTATCGTTTACTTGTTTGACTCTTACAGTTGTACCTTTAGCTCTGCAAGTTACTAGTCCTACTGCAAAGTGAGGTTACAGCTCTAAGTATTATTTAAGCAAGCATGCTCTACACTCCTCTCCCTTCTCCCAGCACTGCGGAATTTTTACCCAAAATATCCTAGATTTTTCTACAGTCTTTTCCTTTTGACTCTCTTAAAACATCTTTCATTGATATTATAGTCTCAGACTGAGTGTGGATCCATCCATTCTTGAGCTGAGTGGAAATTTGCATACAAATTTTGGTTCTGAACAAAACCAAAATCTTAGATGTCAATCCCATTCTCAGGAATACAGTTTAAATTGGCTAGAGATCAAGCTCACAAATCATTAGACTGCTTTGTATATGTTACATTGTCAATAGTAAGATTTTCCCTTTTCCCATCTATTTCCTTTCTCCTGATGCATTTTTGCAGTGTTATAGTTCTAATGGCAGTTACTAAAAGAAAAGGGAAATAAATACTCTGAATCTGAAGTAAGTTTCATAGCACTTAAATAAATTAACTTCTGCGATCCTGAACTAATAAATTGCCTTTCTCTTCTGTATGATTCAAGCTGGAACTTGTGATTTAAGTTTTCTTTAATTTAGCATTCTTTTTGTACAAAGGCATAAAATTAACACACAGTAAAATGAGGTACTGAACTCGTACCACCGAGGAAAGAGCTGCAACACACCCACATATATCATGTCTTATACTGAAGACCAAAAGTAATACTAGGCATGCTTAATATTGTTTGTCCATTATTCTTTCCCTGTAAAAAGTGAATGCTAAATATTATTATTCATATAGTTATGTTAGATGATTTGGATGATGATGTTGGAGCTGCTACTCTCCTTTGAGGGACATAGTGTTTTTAACACAAAACCAGTAGAAGTCATCACAGGTACAAATGGTGATGTTGAATCTGGAAAAGAACTGCCTTGTGGTATGTATCTTCTCTTCAGCACTACATCAAGGAATGCTGATCACTCTTTAGAGCATACGTCTGATAGCTTACTAGAAAAATGTTTCGTATCACATTTGGTCTTAGTGATGGGGGGAAAGGACAAACAGGATTTGAAAAACACAAACAACAGAGTTGTAGAGAGGCAACCAACCACCTCCAGTTAGATTGAGACAGCTGCTGCCCATCTCTCATTATAACACTTGATGGTTAGGTTACTTTAAGGTATGTTTAAATTCCAGAAGCTATCACCTGTCCCCAGTTTAACAATTAATGTTTCACCTGCTGAAACATTAAGGACAGGCTTTGCTGCTTTTAATTGCTGTATCATTCCCAGATAGTCAGTCCTGCTGACAGTGAGTCTTAGCGCTTCCATAGTATGACACTTACAAACAACAAATGCAAAAAAAATCTGCCATTTTTTCCCCAATATGCAGTAGGGGATGGTGGAAAAATAATTGTCAATAAGTTGGCATCTAGATAGGGAGGTATCTTAGAGAACCTTTTTAGCATTTGTGCAAACTTGATTATCACAGTATTGAAACTGAGGGTCAGCAGAGACAAGAATTGTCCTTCTCCAGAAGCTCCAGCTAACAGAGCCCTGTATTAACACAGGTCTCAATCTTATGGTTGAAAGAGTGACTTGTCAGCAGCTCTGGAGAATAAAGGAAAGTAACTGCAATAGCCCAAGCTTAGGCAGACTTCATTTTCACCAATGCTCTATTATATTTGGAACATTTCTGTTAAAGATGGCTCTATTTTAACCTTGGGTGAACATTTATTTGCACTGTGCAGTCAAGCATGCTGCACTCTAAGGAGCTCATATAAATTCAGTAGTGTGGACAAGAAGCCATCCTCCAAGTGTCAGAGTCTAGATGAGTTTTGGTTTTGCAACCATTTGCATTCTTTTGTTTTTCTGGGAAACTAGTTAACAATGAGACATGATCCTAGTGGGGCAAGGTCTTAATTCTCAGTGCTTAGTTGCATGCTGCCAAAACCACAGTGCAAAGGGCTTTCTGTTTTGATGCAGCAGGTGAAGTCAGTAGAGGCAAAATTATGAACTGATGGCAAGTACATCTGGGCAGGTTGGAGTAAGGTGAAGTATACAAAATGTAAGGATTATGCAGATTTCAACTTTGCTAATAACATGTTTTGGCTTTGATAATTTCACACAGTACTCCAAAAGCACAAGTTGTGCTTTTTGACCTTATTAACACTGGGAGCAGGCTGAGCATGGGCTTCACTTGTTCTTGTGTTGTTTCTTCCTTGCACAGTGAGATACATTCACCCTCACAGGAATGCTTTGTTCATGTGCTTCTCTGACTATGAAAATTTATCAATGGAGAACACGTCCTGTCCAATTACACATGGGTTTTGTCCTAAATTATGTTATTTTGTGTCACTCGGCCACAAAAAATGTTTACAGCCAGAATCATCTGCACTGAGACATGCACCTCAGTAGTGTTTGTGGCAAATCAAAGAGACAGCTAGTGTCATACTGCAGGCCTTGGGCAGCCTGACAATCACTGTAAACAAAAACCAAAAACCCCAGAAAAATAGTACTGGAGCTTTGCCAAATACAGAGCTCCAATAAGAACCTCAAATTCCTATGTCCTGGTATGGCAATCATGGCAGTCACTCTCAAACTGTGCAAATCAGCAAAAATTAGTAGAAAGGAATCCTTTCTTCTAGGCTTTACAATATAGTACAGGCCACTTAAGAGGTATCAGCTATAATTGATACTAAGTTGGCTGTGGGAAGATTTAGAAAGAAGCTGTGGAAGACATGTAACTGTTTATTTGGTAAGGACTGAGTAGGAATCAGGCTGGGATGTAAGTAATAACACTGGCACCCCTGAGTGAACCTGCTTATGTGAACTTCCCCATCAACAAATACAGTTCAACCACTTGTGTTTTCCTTCAGAAAGAAAGCAATAAAGTAGAAGTGGGCCACGGGAGCCCAGGGAGCCTCAGCTGCATCACTTGTCAGTTGTCATTGCAGAAATTCTCAAACAATCCTGGAAGCATTGGTTGGGGGTGGGCATCTGGAAAGCACTCAGTCCATCCTTCTGCTCAAAACAAGAACTATCACCATTGCTAGATCATCATATTATCACCAGATATCATTGACTGTCACCAACACTAGAGCAATGGCTTTTCATAGCTGAGTATTGCAAAGCAGGAAAGTCCACCACTCTGTCTAGCTGCTTTCAGCGCTGCACTGGAGAAGAAATTTTCCTTAATCTGAATATCCCAAGTCACAATATTTGCTCCTCGCCCCTTGTTATATTCTCTGCCACTGCCAAGAGAAGTCTTTGTTATCTTTGTAACTTCTGTTCTTGTAGCCATGGACTGCTACTCGATCTCCCTTTAAGCGCTCCTTTGCCAGACAGAAGCAGCACAACTCCCTCAGGTTTTCCTCATTGCTCATGTGCTCTATGTCCCTGGCCATCTTGATAGACACTTTATAGACCCTCTCCAGGTTTTAACGTCCCTCTTGCAGTGTATGCGGGTCCCCAGAAGTGAACGCAGTAGACTAGCTATGCCCCACTCCCCCAGCAGCAGATTAAAGCAAGAAATAACCTCCCTTGATCTGCTGGCCATGGTGCCACTAATGTAATCCTTAGATGTTTGCTTTGGTCATGATGGGAGCACATGGTTGGTACATGTTCACCTTGGCATTCACTGTAATGTCCTTTTCCCTGAGCCTGCTGCTCTGCCAGCCAGTTCCCTGTCCACACGGATGCCTGGGGTTATTCTGTCCCAGGTGTACTTCTTCCTGCTGAATCACGTAAGTGTTCTGTTGCCCTAGTCCCCAAGTTCCTCAGGTGTCTGTGAACCGAAGTTCTGCCATTTGTCATGTCATCTCCATAATGGGAACCATGTCCACGTGACTTCACTGGTCGATTAAAGAGTTGTGTTATATCTGAATGCTGAGAGTAGAGTTGATCCTAAGCTCTTCTCCTGGTTTGCATTGTAAAACATCTCTCCTGTATGGACTGGACCCTAGGTGAATATTGCTGAGAGGAGATGACCTGTAATACTCACCAGATGGCTTCAGCCCACACTGTACTTTTCAGAGGAGGACTTTCCTGTGCTGCTTTCTTACAAGCTGATCTACTTTAGCTACTCAGAAAACAGCTGTGGTAGTTCTTAAGTACCGTTTACTGATTGAAACCATGTAATATTATTAGAAACATTTATAAGTATTGAAAACATAACAATACTGAATGGTCTAGCATCTTCATGGAACAGCTGGTATGCTAATACCATTCTCTGAGATATGTTTTTCAGCTGTAAATTGTGGTTAAAAGAGGGGGAGAAAAGAGCACAACAGCGGGAACTGTTCCAAGGGCAAGCGATAAAGATCTCCTTCCTTGTCTGTAATTGCCCTTTAAGCCCTAGACTCTTAATCATCAGCAAAAGGAAGCCAAAGCTTCCTTCCCCGACTAGACCTGATTTCAACCAAGATGTGAGAGTCTTTCACAAAATACTTCTTTCACAAACTGTGTTAGAGCTGCTTTTAAAAAAAAAAAAAAAAATCAAAATAGCTTGGTCTTTTGCTTCCTTCAGTTGTTAGACTAAATAATAAGAGACCAGCACCCTTTCTGATGGTCACTTTCATGAATACAAAGCTGCCCCTGTTTCACTGAGATAAAGCAGCTTCACCAGTGTGTGTTCTGCTTTGCCACATACAGTTTATCTTACATAGATGAAGACATTTCTGCAAGCAATCTACAACCAAAAAGTGAAATCTACTCATTTTTACAGGAAAAAAAGCCTAAATGAAGTTTGCTGGTAGATGCTCTTATTCTTCAAAGCTTCCCATACCTAGGAATGTTTTCCAGTTCCAGATTTGACAGGGAATTGTCCTAAAGTGGATTTCATACCGCGTTGTAGAAAGAGCACAAATTTCTCTCTTACTAGTTCAGGGCAGGGGAGGAACATGGGACAGACCAAAAAGCAGAGGCACATCTATACTTCATTACTGTGAAAGAGCTTCTGGCCTTTCCAATGCTAACACAGCCCAGAGACAGGGCAGCCTCATGGAGACGGTGACCAGGTCTGAAGAGTAATGAATCCATATGGAAATGGGCTTCAGGACAGGAGTAGGGGAAGACTGACAGGAAATGGGATCAGAGATAGAAGCAAAAGGTAATCAGCTGCTGAGGCAGAAGAATATACTTTGTGTTTGGGGTGTGTGGCTTGGCAGGTTGTTTCAATACCCTTCTTTGAACACACAGAGCAATGGCGAAACACACAGAAGATTTGTATTTAAGTGTTTAAAGGTGTGTAAGTGATCTGGTTTGGGTGAATTAAGGCAGGACGTTTCCTGGTAGAGTGATAAGACATGTTGATATCGAGGGGAACTCTTATTCCAGGATTAGTTTAGAATTTGGATACTTTCAAAAAGTCCCCTTAACCACTTCTGTGAATCCTTAAGTGGTAACAGTAATAGGTTTAGGCACTTGAGAAAGTCTCCCATTGTATCTCCCCAAGAGAAAGTTTTTGTGGGTTACACAGGATAATCATTACTCCAAACATAATGGGTCAGACTGTCATGGAGAGCTTTGAACTCATAGCAAAAAGCCATAATTCATAGCAGCTGCAATTTACTTAGGATTGCATGTGGCTGTGCCACTGCAAAGACCAGGAAATGTCACTAAATCTGTAAGTCAAACTGACAGCATCGTAATAACTGTTGCTCTTACATTTCTTTTCTTTTTTTTTTTTTCCCACCAGTCACTCAGCTCAGAACTAGAGTCCTGAATCTGCCTTTCCCTAATGGGAAAACATGTTTTCCCTTTGCTTGCCTATGCTTGTTACTCTTATGACCTTTGGCAGCTTCTGAAAACTTCCACATGGAAGCTGAAAGAGTTACAGTCTCTGACGTATGACTGATGAAGTAGGCATGTAGGCATGTTCCTAAGAGTTGGAGAATGGAGCTGTATCATCCTTTAAGTGTTTCTATCTAGGGCACAGATGAATATTATATTAAATTAAGTTTGCTGCCAAGTACCTCAGACCAGTCTGTGGAAACTCTTTTCCTGTTCAAGTTTGCTAGCTTTGATGTTCCTATCTACAGTACTTTCAAAATGCAAAGTCTGCCCAGGGAAGTTCAACCTCTGAAGTTAAAGGTGAACTTAAACCAGTATAAATACCCATGTTTTCTTGGAACAGTTCCAGTGGCCTTCAGTATAGTTATTTCGCTCTTGCAAAAATTGGTGACATTTGTGGATTTGTTTGCACAGTCTGCATTGTTTTTCCTGACAAGTTGTCTTAGTTTGCAGCTGATATTCAGGTTAAGTACTGGTGAAAGCACTTTACTTCAGCATTAATTGGAGAGAGTCCCAAGAATACGTTTCAACTAAAAAAAGATGACAGTTTAAAATCCTGACCCAAATAAAACATTTAAATTAAGCACATTGGTCAGTGCAGTATGAAAAAGATTTTAACTTCACAGCAAAAATGAATTAGCTCAGACAGAAAATGTATTCATATGTCAGTCAGTATGATGGGAACAAATTCTGTATAATTGCAGTGCTGATGTCCATTTTCCCTGCCACGCCGTGTACGATGCTTTAAGCAGACCGCGCCGTTCAGCCTGGTAGAGTGCAGATGGAGAATGTACAACTCAAAGTAAACCTTTCCCATCTATTTGTGTTTGTTGCTTGTCCTGCAGTTTTAAGCCAGCTCCCAAATGACAGAAATGGGGTGTTTGATAGGTATTAGGAGCTGGTGAGGAAAGAACAGAGAAATAATGAGTGAGAGGGACTGGTTTTACTTGGAAACTAGAAGGTGCAGGGTTTACAGGTGGCTGTGGGATATCCTTCATATCTGGCCATGTAAAGAGGATCAGTAGGAAAGAGCTGATATCAGGGCTCCAAAGGGCAGTGGGTTTCAGTGAGTACAGGAACAGGGCTGACAGTGGTGTTTACGTACACAGGGGTAGTGTTGTTCCTGTGGGTTTTAATCTAAGTTAGATGCATGAATACAGACGTCACCAGGAAAGAATTTGAAATGTTCAGGTTGCCAGAGGTTGTGAAAGAAATTAATACGGGATGATAATGTGATTGGTCACATGTTTGTTCTCAAAGTATTTTTTCCCAAGACAGCATCAGTTTGGGTTATTCATCCCACCCAGAGTGGAGGGTGTCCATGAATATTTTGATTTTGCAATGTTCAGTGTCACGCAGTGCTTAATTCGGAGGAATAATAATGAATTGTGGGGTTTCTTACCCATGTATCCAAATGCCATTAATTAGCTTTGGGTTTGGGAGGGGTTTTTGATATGAAAATAGAAGTATATACAAGAGAATGTATGCCTTCAGAGTGCCACGGATTGTCCTTGCCTTTTGAAATTTTCAGAAAAAAATATTGAATTGCCACTTTCTCCATGGAAGCAAATGGACTGCACAGACATCACAGGGTGAAGGCAGAGCCAGGCTGCAAATGTGGCAGTGAGGGGGAAGGTTAGCTCCTATATTTCTTTTTTAATGATTGAATTCTGAGCTAAATTTAGAGGGCCTTCTTTCTTACAGGCTTTTCTGACCCCAGCAAAGGGTTAGTTAACTCTTACAGACGGCTTGGTAGCTAGGGTTTTATATCAGCTCCTATTTACCAAATGCTTATATTCGTCAAATGCAATCAAGATTAACTTCCTTTGTGTATTTGTCTGAGAAGGGTTTTGAGCATCAGCTTAAATATTGCAGTTGTTTCTGTGACAAATACCAGAGAAATAGACATATCTTTGTTGATAGAAATAGAGCAAATCAGAGAATATTAAAGAGACAAGAATAAAGAGGATAGGATGGGGTAGCAACAGGGATCAGAGTGGGGAGGGAGGATAGCAAAGAATGGACAAGGAGTAATGTTGGGGTGGGCAGACAAAACCAGAAAAGGTCTACAAAAGTAGGATAAAAGAAAGTAGGCAGTAGGTACTGTGAGGAACTAACAGTGGGACTCCACTATCTGAAAAAGCTCATCAAGCACCACATGTGTCTCCTCCAGTGACCTGCCTGAAGAGAGAAGAGCAGTCTGCTGTGAATATTACTGTTGGCTCAAATGACAGAAGTCTGTGCCATGATATTAAAATTCCCACTCTGCTGATAGGCACTGCTAGGATTGTCTAATTCTGCAAGATGGCATGCAAAATACTGTACATGAAGAATATTAAGTCTGTAAAAGCAAGCTCTCCTTAGCCATGCCAGAAATATTGTTACCTGTACTGTTTTAAGCTGCTCGTCTGTAGCACACATTATTGTAGTTTGTAAATAGAGCATAGGATGAATTTCTTCTCCCTCAGTGGCTTCATAGGTTTGCCTACCACAAATTATGTCACCTTTAGTGACTTACAGGTTTTTTTCAATATACTGAGAAGTATTAGTAAAACCTATTGGAGACATTACAAGCATTTTTATAGGACTAACGATTGCTTATACCATAGTCTGAGCCATACTTGAAACATCTTTCTTTTCTGAATAATATCTTTAACTTAACCAAAAGGAGATGTTATCTGTGTCAAATAAATTGGAATTTTTTTTTGTTTTACTGACAGGATTCAGTTTTTAAAAAGGGAAGTAGTTTATTAAAAAAAAAAAAAAATTATCTGTCTCATAAAATGGCTCTTAGAAAAGTTAATCTTATGTTTGCAAGCTACAACGTTGTGCGGGCGTATCAGAAGATCTAGAGAGCTTGCAGGGATTTAGTAAAGTACCAGCTTAAAAATGAACTAAAGAGTGGCTAATGTCTCAGCTTTGTCACTGATTACTGTGTATTTTTAGTGGCTCCCTGTCTTTTAACTAACTTAACTAATTAAACTGTGGATGACATACTCCAAATAACGTATGTAACATATTAAAGTTAATAAAGAGGGGATTGTTGGTTATAGTTTATAAATGGCACTACTAAATAAATGGCAAAAGCACACTCCTCTTAGTTATATAAATTATTCTTTAGCTTGAAGGCTGCTAATGTTGCTAATGTAGCCCACTGTTGAATTCATTCCTACTATGAAGTTTTTAGTACCTCTGACTTTCATTAGGCCAAAATCCTTGAGTAGGTCTTAATCACGTTACCAATCTTTAAGCAGCTTTGAGAAACCAATGGAAATTACTCCTCTAAAACCCAGTAAGTCCTGACCTGTAGTTCTTAACCTATCCCTCCTCAGACACAGTGTTTATTTTAATGGGAGTGCACACAAGTCCTAAATTCAAATTCAGCACCCGTACAGAGGTAAAAAGTTCAGCCTCACCCCCCACCATCATTACTCCAGTGATACACCACTTCAAAAAGGGGAAATATGTGAAAATTAGGAATTTGTTAAATTGGACCTAAAAGGAGTAAATCTTTGCAGGCTACAAGGAGGTTACTGAAGGACAGCATACTGGAAGCCCAGCAGCAGAGTGTACCACCTGTTAAGAAAGGCTTGAATAAGGGTAAAAAGGAAGTAGGCATGTCTAATCAGCACAATAAGTAGGTTATTAGAATAATAAGGCATCTTTCAAAAGCTGGAATTATATCCAAACAAGGAAAACACAAAGGACTGTAAACTCTGACAGGTTAATTGTGCAAATGCAATAGTGCATGTCAAAATAGAGCTCAAAGAACAATGACCAAAAAGGATCAAATGAATATTAAATATTCCTTCAGACATATCAAAAGCAGGAAGCATACCAGAGAGGCTGTAGAGCCAAATGGTGTGCATGGTATTAAAGGAGCACTGAAAAGGCAAAATCACTGCTGAGCAGCCAAATTAATTCTGTACATAATCTTTCACTGTAGACTAAATTGTAGATCCATGTTGGATCTCTTTGGAGATGAAGGATGTCTGACACTTAAGTGGCTAAAGAGGTTGTGAAAACACTGATGATGCAAATACTAACAGATGATGAACAGCATTCACCCAAGTGCTTTCAGAGAAGTCAAGGATGAAATAGCTGAACTGCAAATGGCAATGTGTAACCTCTCAGTTTGAAACTATTTTGGTATATGAGGACTGAACCAATGGCAAATGGTATGCCAGTCCTTAAAATAGGTTCCAGGGAGAATAAAGGAAACTACGCATCTGTAGCATGACACTGTCCTGGTTTCCCAGGCACACCCCCCAGCCCAGCCATGGCAGCAGGCCATGAGCAGCCCCCAGTCAGTGGGAGTTTCAGTCAGGGCACTGCCCCAAGCTGACCCACAGGTGGATCCCACACCTCTGACAGCCAGCTCATTGTAAAAGGAGGGGGTTTATTGAGGGTGGGGAGTTACTCTCCCTAGAGTTTCTGCTTCTTGGTTTCCTGCTTTTTCTGCTGATCCAAAGGACTAGGTTGAGTATGAGCTTGTATATTTCATGTTGGTATTTGTATTAGTTGTGTTATTTTGTTAAATCCATTTAAATTTCAATCCACAGGGCTTCTCCCTTTTTTCCTCCAATTCCCCATCTCAGCTGGGGAGGGGTCATTGGGTAGTAGAGTAACTGCTGCAGTTCAGTCCCAGATCCAGGCTAAATGTAAACAGACATTCATACCCACAAAGTTAGTAAAACTTCCAGAAATAAATCAGTTAGTGGTCATATGAATACATGTGATCTTTGTGGGAAGAGACAAAATAGCTGGTTGATAATAATCAAGCTTATTTCCTTTAAAAGATCAAAAAAATCCGAAGAGCCATGGGGTAAGACATGGATTGGCTATGAGATAGGATGCAAGGGATGGAAGAAAAATACCAGTTATAGGAATTGAGAGAAGTCACAGAAGTCTGTGGGGGTCCATGCCCAAACGTGTGATACTGAAATGACTGAGGAAGGGAAGGACAAGGGATAAAGTGAGTGATAAGTAAAATTATTTACAAAGGATATGAAGTTGTTCTGCTAGTAAGGATGAACGCACACAGTAAAGAAGCATAGAAGAACGTCTTGAAAATAGTGACTAGACAATGAAATGTTATGCAAAATTCAATGCAGGTAAAAGTAAGAAGGAAAAATCCTGTTTTACGTAACATAATGGACTCTGTGCTAACCAATGACATCCAGGAGTGAAGCCTTTGGATTATGAGCAGCAATTCAATAGAAAATGTCAATTTGATGTCTATTCAGTAGTAGTCAAAAAAAAAGGCAAAATAAAAGTTGAGCATGATTTAAAAAGAAATGAAGTGCAAAACAATAACACTGCTGTGCATGCATAAATGCACTGTTTTCCCTCAGCATTAATACTGCATGAAGTTCTGCTTCCCTTATCTGGAAAAAAAAAAAAGTTGACTAAAACTCGAAAAAGCCCAAAGAACATAAACAAGGAAGACTTAGTATACACCAGAAGAATAACCAGGATAGGATTTCTCAGTTTGGAAAATGAGAGGGCTTACAAGGCAATGTGATGGAGGTCTTCAAAATCACACGTTGTGTAGAGATAATGGTAAGGATTGATTGCACATTGTGTCTTGTGGTGTAAGAGAGGTTTCTAGTAGGAACTGGATCTGAAACAAATGAAAGATGGTGGTTTCTGGCACAGTGGGTGGTAGACTTGTAGAACTCCTTTCCAAAGGATGTTGTGGATACTGAAAGGTTATGTGAGTTGAAAAGGATAAGTATTTGGAGGAAAGATCTCTTCAGTGTTGCTAAACAGACAAATCATGTTAGGCCTAGGCTACGCAAATCTGAAAATACGTGGTGGTTAGGAGAACATTTGAGATAAGTATCATGCCCTATACTGACTCTTCACTGGCATCTGTTTATTGGCATTGTTCAAGGGAGGTTATGAAGGAGAAGGCCACTTGGTCTGTATTGGATTCTCAAAGAGAATGCTTTGCTGAATGCTTTTCACTGTAATTATTCTAGGAGGATAAAACATGATTGTGATGAACCTCGCTTGCCTGGCGACTTGGATGAATTACCTGCACTGAAACAAAATTAATCTGTGGTTTATGAAGGATATTCTTAAAATTAGAGAATCATTCAGACAAAATGCTTTATTGTGGTGAAGACTGCCCAGGGTTTGAAACAGTTAAGTGTGTCTAATACTCCAAAATAGAAATTATATTATTTAACCCTTGCACAATGCTTATTGTTGCCAAAAAAGATCATCAAGGTGAAATTGAACCAGTTACATGGTAGCAGAGAGTTTTATCTGATTCAGGATCTGATTAAGAACAGAAGGAAAATATGATGATTCATACTAAAAGTCTATCTAATATCTTGCCTATGACAGACTAACAGTAGATGCCTAGGAAAGAATATTGTACAGCATAAGGGATACCTTTCTGAAGTATCCTAGTCTGTCCTCAGCCAGAATGGTGTCTATAAATTTGTCCAGGGCTTCTTATATCCATCTACAATTCTAATAGCGACAGCAGGGCTGTGAATAGTTGCACAGTTTAACTGCATGTTGTGTGAGGACTGTATCTTCCTGTTTTGAACACAACATCTACTAGTGTCAATACTCCTCTGCTGTCTCACTTTGAGCCTGAAGAATTGTAGCCCATTTAATCACTTCCCATGTGGAAATTGCTCCACATGTTTTTCATTCTCTACACCTTACCCAGTTCTCCCGCATAGCATTGAGATGGTGAGAGTGCTATATGAAGTATTTAAAATGTAGGAGTACTTAAAATATAGGGGTTTATTTAGTGGCATGATATCTTCTGCCTTGCCCTCCATTCCTTACTTAGAATTTCTTAGTGGTTGTTTTTTATTTGCTACTGGACACTGAAACGAGGTTTTCAGAGAAGCATAACCCCTAGATCTTGTTACTGGGTAGAAACATTGAGTTCAGATCCCATACTGATGTGTATATAAAGTTACTATTGTTCTATATTTATCTGAATTTCACCTGTTATTTTATCACCCACTAAACCTCATAACATCTTTCAGTTAGACACTTCTCTTTATTGACATCAACAACTTGCCTTCTAAGTCTTGTCTTAGGCTTTGTGTGTCCCTTCATAGCAACCTGCAATGAGTGATCTCTCCGAAGAGAGAATACGTGCTTAGAGCCCTGCTTTATTTAATTTTGTCCTGACTCTGTTGCTAATGCTGTGCTTTCATAGTGCACTCTGTTAGAGGTATTTCCTCTTTGAACATTGTGCTATGAAACAATAAGAACACATGTAATGTAAAACAATACCATTGGTTTCATGCTATGCTCTCCTACAGCAGAACAGCAAATGCTCTGAAATACTTTCTTTGTTGGAACATGAGGGCTATATTACTTAAAGTTATCAAGATTATGACTGCTGTATTAAGGAAGGAAAAGCTCCAATGGAAGTCTGATGTTTCCCACTAAGTTAAATACTTTTTTTAACAGCACTGTTGGGCAGATCCCTTCAGGATTGCAATACAATTGAAATGAACTGGGTGCTGCTCAGTGCTGTGTTTCTCATTGCATGATAACATGTCATTGTGCATCATAGTGAACTCGGAGGACAAAACAATATAAACAAGCTTGCTATTCTCCTCCAAGAACTTTTATGGTTGGTGGCATTTCATACCATCAGAGGAAAATAAATGCTGCCACAAAGCAAAACCAAATGTAGAATCAAATGGAGCTCAGAAGCTAAGATTGCATGCAGTTGAAATTTTGTTGTTTATGGCTGGGACATTAGTCTCAGAGTGGCTTACAGGCAGCCCAAATTTATCTCAACCAGCACTGCTTACAGTCCCTCCATCTGCAAGAACAATACGGCTCAGGTGGTTTCTTGGTAAATCACTTCTAGGGCATGAAACCCATCAAAAAACAACCTGGCAAAAAAGTGAAAATATTTATTCTTTTTTATTACGGACTGGTTTACTGCCAGATGAAACTGGCACAAGCTAGTACAAGAAGGGGACTGGGAACATGTGACTGGAGAAGAAAGGGGCACCCATGGTAGTTGAGAGTCTAAGATGTTCTTTTCTCAACATATTCTGGACATATATCACACAATTGCAGACGTGTTTTTACTTTGGTACCTTTCTTCCTTCCACTGTTAATTTTTAAATTGGCAAGGGAATATTCCTTATTTTGTGGATAGGTCATAGCACAAAGTGCCACTAAAATAACTTTTGTGACAAAGCCATTTTTCAAATTTGCACATAAACAAGGGGCAAATACTGTATTTTTCCACCTGTAAAACTTAAAGGACTTCATCAGCCTTGATGAACTTTGTGAGTAGTATATAATATCCATTTTAAAGGAGCATAGTTACAAAGGGCCTAGCAGTGAAATTTTGATGGTTCTGCATCGCCAAGGTATAACCTGCAAGTAAAGGGACAGCAATTGCACTTGTATGTACTGCACATTCGCAGATAAATGCTGATCCCTAAGGAAGAACAGAACAGGTCCTCCTGGTTAAAAGCCCAGTTTGACAGTAGCTAGAGCTGAAACACAGTGCCATCTGTTTGCTCCATTCATCCCATTTCTGGACTTGTTGAGTTTGTCATAAATAACTCCAAAGAGTGTGGGCAGAAAGGAATTTAGATGATTCATGACATGGTCACGCTGTTTAGCCTGTATTTTTTAGGGCTATAGAACTTTGCTCCTCTGTAGCTATAACCTGGCCTTAAATTGTGAAATTGTAGGCATTGTGAAACTGTAAAACTGAAGGCTTTTTATTAAAGCTGCCTGTTTAACAGTTCTGCCAGTCAGCAGTTACGTAGCCCAGAAATAAGATTTGTGCGTTAGTGCTGTGCTGCGAGAAGTTCTGATAGCAAGCATAGCAAAGGAGGGTTTCTTTCATCAGTCCAGGTAGAGAAATGTAATCTCTGTGTAGAGTGACAGACTTCACATCATAAAGAAGAACTAAAGGAAGCATAGTTTCATGATTAGTCAGGACAGAGGGAATTGAGATTCCTACTTTTCTGCTTCTGCCACTGCTTTATGGTACTGCATCGGATGAGTTATTTGCTTGCAGAGAAGTTACATGTGACAGTGAGGCAGTCTCGTTCGTTAAGTACTGGAATTTACTTGCTGATGAACAAAACATCATTATGGCAATCTGCATTTCAAAGAGCTGTCTGAAGTTTTCCATACAGAACAGAGTTAATGAAGACTGGTTTCTAAAGGAGTCCCATATTCCCTATATCTCACCAGTAACAGTATCCCTGCTTTTCTGCTCAGAGATCCCCACTGGGCTCTGGGGGGGATGCGCTGTGCCCAGCCTGGAGCTACGAGCCTGCTCTCCTGCTTTCAGCTGGCAGGGGGATCATCCTCGGCTCCTCTCCCTGGGGACACACTTTCCAATCAGTTGCAGAGCTTGGGGAAAGAAAACATTAATAGAAATCTGATAACCAAGTTAATTTTTTTAAAGTCAATTAAAAGTAAGTTTCCCACTTAAGACTCACTGAGATTAAAAAAAAAAAAAAGCTCACTAAAAAAATGCTTTTTTGTTGTTTTACCTTGTGAGGGTAAATCAATCTTCTGTCTTGGCATTTTTTACCAAATAAATACTTATATAATTCTAGATGAAATTAAATACTTCCATTTACTTTCCATAAATGATGGTTGATTTTCCACTTCATGGAGATGCTGTTAATAACACAGTTTACTTAAATGCTTGCAATGTGGTCAGGATGCTGCACAGGTTGGGAGTGCTGGGGCTCCTTGGGTGGCTCAGGGCAGGAGACCAGATTTGTGGTGTGAACTTCACCTCTGTGAGCTTCAGCTCTGGCCACTGAATCTTGGAAGTCTTTTCTTTGATAATGAGTTCTCCATCAAATCTTCCCTCCATCCCAACTAGAATCAAGCTGCTTCTTAACCTTGCTGCAAAAAAACTAAACAAACTCAGTACTTTCCCCCCCCCGAACTGGCCTCTGTTTGTTTGTCAGATCCCCCTTTTTTTCACCCTTAACAGCTTCTTTCAGTGATTATAACTTTTATGTTATCAGTCCAATTTAGCTCATAAACTCTGATCAGGAACTCTTTTTACCTGTTGCCATGTATTAACACTGCTAGCTGGTGTCAAGCGTTCACTATTAGAACACATTGCGCTGCATAACCCAACACTAATTTTAATGCCAGTGTTCTGTTATTAACATAAATACACGAGTGTTTTTTCCAATTTTGTCACAACAGTTTAGGCTTTTTATTTTTTTTCAGCAGTGGTCTTATCTGGCTTTTAGTCCTGAAGTACAGGTCTCTTCTATGAGCTTTCATAATGCTTGGTCAAATATGTGTATGAGCTTTTCCTTTACTCTTCTGACTTCAGATTTATTAGAGATAAATAGATTAGAGATCTATTTACAGAATAGTCAGGACTTGAAAGGATGAGCAAACACTTTGCTGTAGTTATGTCTCTGTATGACTTGGTCCTTTTCAACAGTCATAACTCTTCTTTGGTCAATTCTTTACATTGGAAATACTAATCCTGGCAAACTGTTGAGTCTTTCCAGTGAAGTCTTTAGAGGTCAAAGTACATCCTCACCTGAGGGTGAGGGAAGTGTGTTCTTAACCATGTATTTTGTGAAGTTAAGGTTCAAGTTACTAGGGCACCTTTCTAACTAAAACTGACAAGTTCTATTTTTACATATGCCATTCCCTGTGATAGTGTTAACAGCAGAATGTACTCTGGCTTTTTTTTCTTGCCTAGTTATTGGATACAGATCCTATAAATCATTTACCAACTGCTGATAGCACAGGTGAGTTCTCCTCTTGAAAGGAAATTTTACTCAAATGTCATTAATATTAGAGAATTATCGTGAAGACCATAAACTACTAGCTCGAGATGCTGAGCATTCACCTGCATCTAGGTCTGTACAAGTTTGTGTGTTTTGTAATTTTACTCCTATCTGTGTGGTCTCATTCAAAAGTTGATGGATACAAGGAAAAGCACAAATCATTAATGCCTTTTGAGGACTCCTCTGTGATAGGCTGTCTACATTGCAGCCACTTTCATGAAGGCAGTATAACACGTGCCTGACTGAACTAGCTATAAACTAGTTAGCATGGCCTATGAAGTACCACAGACACTTGGAACTGCACTGGGCATAAAACACACTAATTTCCCCATTTCTTAAAAGTTTAAGTGAGCTTTCCAACCCAGATCAACTCTTGCAATATATCACTGTTCCTTTTGACTAGGCTAGCTTAGTAGTTTGCTGCAGTAATTACAGTGAAGATGTCCTCTTTGATTTTTAAGTTGAGTAATCCCAAGTCTAAAGCTGCTTTGTGTGAGATAGAAGTCTGCTGTGTATTGAGCACGGGGCTAATGCCTTCATCATGAAATGACGTGTGGTGCAATGAGCCCTGAGCTAGCCGAGCAGACTGATGTATCCACACAACGCAGAGAAGTAGCTCTAGGAGCGGTGTAACTCCTGGAGTTGCACTGACTGGAGGCAAAGCAAATGTGCCTCTTGGACATGAAGTCTTCTGGACCTTAAGCAAAAAAATTCTCTGACTCATAAGTACTGCTTCTTTTTCCCAGGACTCCCTCGAGGATATGCAGACCCCACTCCATTGTGCACTTCCATGCCCTAGGAGAGCTTTTTTACAAAACTCCAGTCCCATCAGTCCTTTCCTTGCATTAGCTTAAAGGCATGAAAATCACAATTATTAATTTCCTGCAGATCCTTGTCAAGTTTAATAGAAGAATATCTTTGCAGACGTTTCCCATCTCTGCCATAGCACAGGGAATCAGAGACAACATGAACTCCTTATCTGCCTTCTGCAAAACTTCATTAAAAACACTTTTTGTCATGTTCCCCCAATAGTCTAAAATAGTCTTAACGTTCACTCCTTGAAGAGTTTTCCAGCCTTCCAGGTGTGTAGCATTCTTTTTGAGAGAGAATGACCAGGTTAGGTAGCACCTTCAGTTTATGGACAGCTGTGTCTCTTCAGGACTATTTGTCATCTTCTTTGTTCATCTGACTGCCCTGCCAGTAGCTCAGCAGCAGGTACAGAGTGTCACTGTGCTGTCCTCGAAGCCCTAGTGGCACCTGGCTCCCTTCCCTGCAGTGATTCACAAAGCTGTAGGCAGGAATGCAGCTGTAAAAATCTCCTGTGCTTCCCTGGAAGAAGGGAAGCAGCAGAGGGACTGGGTCCCCTTTCCCTGCAGGATAGACATAGCTGGGTTTACAGCTTGAACGTTAGGAGGGAAAAGCTTGTGTTGCCTGAGACTAACTCAGGTGGCAGTTTCTGGAGGAAGGGGTGTGTGGTAGCAGCAGGGAGCAAGGTATGCCTGATGCACTGCTTGAATGAGAACACCAATGGTTCTTATCCTTGCAGAAACAATGAGGCAGGTGTGAATGGTCGAAACTTCGCCCACCAGGCACTACTCAAATTCACTGTCAGCACGTTATCATTACTGATGCCATCCTAAATTTTCTCACATCTCTCTCCTTGACTTTTTCACATCACCTGAAACATGTAGCTACCTCGGTTTAGTTGTTTCCTCCTCTCCACATACACAGTGATACTAACTATTAGGAGACTAAGTGTAGTATATGAGACCCCTCTGTTACTCCCTATTTGTCACGATGGAAATCTACCATTCACTACAATTTCACTTCTCTCCTAGGTAGTTTTGAACAAAAGCAATACTTTGACTCTCATTTTATTCAACTTTTCACTCAGCATTCATAGTATTATACTGATAAAATAAAAGCTGTAGAGCTTGTGTAGCTGCAGCGTACCTCACTTCTCAGTTACAAATGTGTTGGACTGAACACCAGTGAAAGTGGCGTCCAAAGGAGCCAAAGCTGGGAGAAAATTTTTGAGACAGTACAAAATCCTGGTGTGGAAGATGAGGCACAGAGTTCAGAAAGTGTTGTGAGTCTGGATACTTTTTCATGGCTTTCAAGTCGAGGAACAAGGAATTTAAATTACTGGGGAAATTGTGCACTGAAATATATAATCATTTTGTCTCTTCTCTGAGTATTGTCTACTGGATATATGAGCAAATACCAGTTCTTTGATAAACTTCTCCAAGAAAATGAAAATACCTGACTTCTGTGGAGGTTTCTATTTCCTGCTGTATTCATACTACCACAAATTAGTTGGCCTTTTCTTTACAAGATGACTGATATTGTAGCGGTCTTTGAGGAAAACTATCTGAGAACTCTGACACTAGTTGTTCTGCAAAACATTTTTCAATCACCAGTCTATAGGAAGTCTATAGGAATTTACTTAAAAATCTCTTCCGTAAGGAAAATATATGGGTTTCAGCTGCAAAATTTAGAGATTTTTTCCCCCAGCAAAAATACCAGGTCCTTCACTACATCAAGGAAAACCTAAGGGGTTTTTGTGCTATTTCCTTAGGATATAGGGAAAATGAGGAGGAAGGGAAGGAAAGGAAGTAAAAGAAAGAAAAAGTACAGAAATGTGAAGAGAAAAAAAGGAAGGAATGAACAAATGAATGAAGGAATGAAGGAACCCTGGATCTTTTGGGTTCTAACTGCATCTTGTTCTATGCAAACTTCATTCTGAGTGGCCTCTTAAAGAGTGTGCAGGTGTGAATGTCCCAGCCTTTCTCCAAATCCAAGTGATCCATAGTGAAACTAATGTACCTGTGAGGAGCAATCGCATCTACAGCAGATAATCAGATGAATTTGTTGGGTTTTGATACCATATTGTAGGATCAAAATGTAGAAGAAACAGATACTGAGCTTGAACAACAGTCAATGCATCAATGTGCCTTTGAGCATACAAGACAGCTGAGTGCTCCAGTGGAGGGTACAAGCTCATCAGGAAAGACAGCCAGGGAAGAAGCAGAGGACATGATGCCCCCAGTGTGAAGGAGCAGCTGGGATGTATGGACCTCTTCTGTGGGATGGACAACAGTCTGGTGAGAGCTCATGGGTCAGATTCAAGGGAAGGCCAGGGTGGATGGCAGTGTGTTATGAGTCACTGGGATAAGGGGATCAAGTGCACCCTCAGTAAGTTTGCAGAGGACACCAAGTTGGGTGGAAGTGTTGATCAGCTTGAGGGTAGAGAGGCTCTGTGGAGGGATCTGGACAGGCTGGATCAATGTGCTGAGGCCAATGGTGTGAGGTTCAACAAGGCCAAGTGCTGGGTCCTGCACTTCAGCCACAACAACCCCATGCAGCGCTACAGGCTTGGGGAGGAGTGGCTGGAAAGCTGCCTGGTGGAGAAGGACCTGGGGGTGCTGGTCGACAGCCAGCTGAATATGAGCCAGCAGTGTGCCCAGGTGGCCAAGAAGACCAACATCGTCCTGGCCTGTATCAGAAGTAGTGTGGGCAGCAGGACTAGGGAAGTGATTTTTTTTTTTTTTTTTTTTTCCCCCTGTACTCAGTGCTGGTGAGGCCACACCACAAATACTGTGTTCAGTTTTGGGTCCCTTACTACAAGAAAGACATTGAGCTGCTGGAGCATGTCCAAAGAAGAGCAATGAAGCTGGAGAAGGGTCTGGACCACAAGTCTGATGAAGAACAGCTGAGTGAGCTGAGGCTGTTCAGTCTGGAGAGAAGAAGGCTGAGGTGAGATCTTATTGCTCTCTACAACTACCTGAAAGGAGGTTGTAGCGAGGTGGGGGTCAGTCTCTTCTTCCAAGTAAGTGATAGGATGAGAGGAAAGGGCCTCAAGTTGCATCAGGGGAGGTATAGATTGGATATTAGGAAGAACTTCTTCACTGAAAGTGTTGTCAAGCACTGGAACAGGCTGTCTAGGGATGTGGTTGGGTCACCATCCCTGGAGGTATTTAAAAGAGGTGTAGATGTGGTGCTTAGGGACATGGTTTAGTGGTGGACTTGGCAGTGTTAGGTTAATGGTTGGACTCAACGATCTTAGAAGGCATGTGCCTATGATTCATGACACAGCTCCACTGAGAAACAGCCACATACAGGAGGTGGAGGCAGGGCCAGGCTTCAGAGAAGGGCTTTAGAAATATTGCCCAGGCATGCAGAGGTGGGATTAGGAAAGCCAAAGCTCAGTTTGAACTGTCAGGGAACTCAAGGGCAAGATGAAGAGCTTCAGCCTCTGCATGAGCAGTAAAAGCCCAAACAAGGAAATGTGGGATCTCTGTGGAGCAGGGCTGTTAATTTCATGGCAGCAAGCTTGGAAATTTGCAAATTGCTTATATATCCTGAATTATAAAACTAAATCTTAACCCATTCAATCTCCATTATATATGTTATTGATAGATGAGGAAGTCCTCTAGAAGTACTACATACCTGTACATTTACATGATGGCATATGGCACATGTGTTTTTATTGCGTGACTCTTTCCTCACTGGAACTTTCATTCTTAAGGTCATGCAGGTTTTAGTGCTGATATCAATCTTGTGACATTATCAAGGATAGGTGAAGTGATAAGTGCTTTTTAAAGACAACACTAGAAATGAAAGAATATAATATATTTTCAAATTAAGTACTGCATGTCTTTGTAGCTACAGGGAAAAAAAATTAAAACATTAGAGAAAATCTGAAGAGCAGGAGGCAAAAAGAAAAAGGAGCCCAAAATGATTATTCCAGTCTTGAAAGATAAGCTCATCACCTGGATTTTGAGGATCAAACTAATATTTTTGATGAATAGTTTGAATTGCCTGATACAAAGCTGGATTATATCAATGGACAAGCTCTCATTAGTTGTTGTGACATCTGGTGCAAAAGGAAAATTACAAAGCAGAGGCATTTTTGCTAAAACACAGTTAAAAACTGTTCTGTTGAAATGTTTTCCCTGATGGTATTGGGCAACATGTCGTGTTTGTGGCTATGACTTTAACGTAGTGAAATATAAAATATTTGCATGTATTGCAACAAAAAGAATAATTTCTTTCACTGTAATTAAATAGAATTGACAAGTCCTGTGGGATGCAGGGAAGTTTTAGTTTCTTTTAAAAACAAGGAAACTGAATCATGGCACCATGTTCCAAGCCAAGGTCAGAAAACAATTTAGCAATATTACAAGCAGTAGAAGGTAGACCACTAGACTCCCAGTTCTGCACCACAAACACAGCAAACCCTTCTGGGTTGCTTAAAAAAATAGTGAGAGAGTGCTTTGACACATAGGAATTAGCCATTAGAGCTGATGATCTAAAAGAAGCTATCAGTAACTCGTTGCAACAGCCCTGTGAAGTGATTAAGTTGTGATGTGTCAGAGAATGAGAAAGACTTTACCATCCTCCCACCTCCAGTCAGTGTTCAGGAGGTTAACGTTGGGTGACTGTTGGTACAGAGCAGATCCAGACTCCATGGACATTATGCATATTTATTTCCTTCACCCCTGGCAACTCTTTGCCAGTATGTTTCAGTCACAATTTACATCATCATTGCAAGTCCTGTCTATCACATTTCCTGAATGAAAATGCTGTCAATGTTGGACATGTGCACAAAGGGCTGGAAATGAGGCCCCTAACTTTATTTTTGCTACTGATCTGTTGAGAATGCAAGTAGTCTTGTTTTTCCAACAAGAGATTTTAATTTGAAAAACAAGACTGGGACCTTTCTTCTGACTCACCTGTTTTGTACTGTGTATATCCCATCTTAAGTACTTCCTCTGCATTCCCTTTTTAAATACCATCTGTTCTAAATAAAAAATAATTTGAGATGCTCTGTTTATATTCAAGTTCTTTAATAGTGCATGTAGATAGTACCATATGTTTTTCTTTCATATCTAAAAGGAAATTCCTTCGAGGCCCACCTGGGTAACAGCTGAATAGGAAACCTGCAGAGCTGTTACAGTTCCCAAATATGTTACTTCCTGCCCAGATTTCCACACAAGTCCTCCAGACCTGCACAGAGACTGTGCTTTTGACCAGTTGCTGTTTGTTCTCTGTCTCCTAGCTTGCCTACTTTAAAAACAGACAAAACAAAACCAAACACCAACCCCCTGGATGATATAGTAAGTATTAGAGGATGTAGGTGAGAGAGGATGTTCTTCAGACTGGGACCTTCTTGTCACGGTATCATTGGTGAGGACAGTAGGACTGTACCTGAGTTCAGCACTCCTGGGCACTGCAGGGGTGGGCAAAGCAAGCTAGTATTAAGTCAAATGTATACTTTAAATCTTTCCTGAACTGTTTCTTCTGCAGGATTCATGAAGGGCCAGAACCAATCCATGGTAATCTCTGTGCAGGAAACAATTTTAAGCTAACTTTGCCTAGATTCAGGGGCCTGGGAGCCAGAGGATCTTTTCGTGCAACTCCATATAGCCACAGGGCTAGAACTAGGTGGGAATGTTATGGTGGGGTGATTGGTTTTTTTACCCCTCTCACACCAACTTGTGTGTTAAATAAAATATTCCCAGTCCACCAAGATGGTGATGATTGTCCCAGAACAGTGAATGTGCCTGGGTGACTCTCTAGGCTACTTGGGTCAAGTCCTTGTTCTTGCATCTTCATTCATATGGGAACATGTTATCCCCCTCACCCAGGCTGACTATTCTTGGAAAAACAAGAAATGGGCAGGATGTTTCAGTTTTTCCCTTTGAAGCTTTTCCGTGTTAATCATTAATTTTTTTTGTGACCTCAGCTGTGAGGACTGTAACTTGGGATGGTGGGAACTAAGGTCAGGTCCTTGCTCCACGGAGCACTATGCAAATTATGAGAAGTGGGACATTTCAACAGCAGAGACTGGGAAATCCACTCTGTGTTCACCTCCAGCCTAGTGGTTAGGTTGCAGAGCTGAGTCAGACCAAGGAGTAATTTAAAACTGAGCATAGCTTATTGGCTCTTGTAAGGTGTATAAAATTTGGATCAGAAGTTCTCCCAATGGAATTTCTGTCAATACTAACAGATTACCACAACCTGTTCTTATGCATTGGTATCTTCTGTTGGTTTGTTGAAGAATTCCAGGTACTGGACGTTAATTATGGTGTGGTACAAATATAGCCAAAGACTCGTAGGACCAGCTGAGACTAATAAGAGCTGGATAAAAGGAGATGGAGCTGTTGACAGGGAGAACCAGCAGAGGACTGCACTGGTGACTTTGCACCTTCTACAAAATCATTTTCCTGCAAGGTATCAGGCCTGAATCTGCCCACCACCTCCCATAGCCTGTTTACTTTAATTATGTAAAAGAACACTTAGAATTAACAGCAGCCTAAATTTCCTTCAAAATACAAACCTGAGATTAATTGAACCTACCTCCTAATTTTAAAAGAGGTTTGCCCAGGGTACAGGAAAAAATGTGTTGCTCTTTTCCTGGTGGTGACCTAAGGGAATCGGTCACAGTGCTAGCCCAGCAGACTCATTCCAGGCAAACCTCGACAAAGGAAAACAATCTTAGAGTTCCTGACAAGCCTTTTAAGCCTTGTCACAGACAATATTCAAGCTTGGCTGTGTGGTGACCTATGTTGAAAGTATACTGTTTGGCAAGCAGAACATTTGCAGAGATGCAAATATTTTCTCATTCATTAATTTTGTTGGATCCAGGATAACTTGAAACACTTCATTGCTTTAGACATTCACATAGACCTGTTGTTTACTCTTCAGTCCTTTATGCTTAACTGTACCTAGTACAAGGAAAGATAGGAAATAGCATAGGATAACCTTAAGAGACAGAGGAATGTGATAATAAGTAGAGCAGAATAAGTACAGAGAGCAACTTAGTGTATATGAAAAGTAATCATAAGAAGTCTATGCTCAGTTTAATTTCACTTATGCCAAAAGAAAATAAAGTATTTAAAAGTCACTGCCAAAAAGAACTGATAAATAGAGCCAAACTTGTCAGAGGCAGTTTGACTGCTAATCTACTAATAAATTACTTTATGCAAGACATGATAATTGAAATTATCAGTAAATGTGTTTCCCTTATCAGAATAATAATATTTTGTGTAGATTAGCATTTTACATCATAGAAGAAGAGATGCCTTACTAGACATTGTTAAGCTATATTTTGACCTGCTACTACCTTCAAATATTCTTTGAAAATTAGTCTCTGAATTTACAGAGGCAAATCTTTGCTAACTTATATAATGGGTTAGCTACCTATTGTGTTTAAGTAACTTTCTAGCTTTTAAATTTGAATACTTTCTGTTCACTTAATTACTAAACTTACATGTGCAGTGTCACTGTAAACTATTACTGTAAATCTCTCATGAGATATCATTTAGTATTATTTTTTATTTATCCAGCATATGCACCCTTGAAAATTCAATTTACCTTTTAAAAAACATATGTTGCTATCAAAGCTTACATTTTTGGGAGATGGATTCCCTGAACTCTTCTGGTTCCCTGGTGATTGACGTTTATGATTTCTCTTTTTACTTTCCATGTGTTCACTATTTACAAAAGCAAATTGGTCTCTTTTTTTTTGTGTGTGAATGGTAATGTGTTGGTGAGTGGTGAATGTATTCTCCTTCCTATGGTATCACAATCTACACACTCTTTGAAGTATTGAAAACTATAGCCATCTTGCAGGTCTTACTGGAACATTAAGTCTCTCACTTTATAATCCTCTTAATTAGCTAATTTTAGCAGGGCAGGCTGAATACCTAGTCCCAGTAGAATTGTTCTCTAAGGCATGAGTCCAGGATGTCTGGGTTGTGTGTCCCTTTTTGCCAAATTACTCAACCTCTTTGTGTGTCATTTTTTCCTTAAAATGAGAATAACACATGTAGTGTTCAAGTATACTTTAATATTAGGAAAAGGCTTTGACATCCTTGCGTAAAAGATGCCATAGAAAATAATAAGCATTAGACTTTATAGGTTCTTACCCATGAGTGGTTTATTTACAAAAACACTATAGAATTCCATGTATCTGTGTATATTAATTCGTTTCAGTGTGTTTCACAAACTGAAAGTAAAACCCAGCCCTAAATCTCCTTCACTGCACCAGCTCTAGCCAAGCTTATGCTAAACTTGGTTTTGAATTAAAAGGGTTTTTCTTGGTTTTGAATTAAAAGGAATTTTGAATTAGAAGAATTTTTATACAGAGATATGTCTAGAGATGTAGACATGAGTGAACTGATGCTAGGAACTGGGAAGAGCATGCAAACGAGCCCAGGCAGAGAGCCCCAGGGATGTGGTTATGCAGTTTCCCACAGCTCAGAGCATGTTCTCGCAGTGCACGCGTGCCGTTGTCTGGTGAGCTGCTCACACCCACCGGGGCTTCCCTCCTGTTGCTTCCAGTGGGGCCTGCAGAAATGGGAAGGAGCACTGCCTCTTTCAGCCCTGTCTCCAGGGGTTACACTTAATTTAAAATCCTAGCTGGTTTTAGGGAGAATTTGTAACGAAACTGTTCTGCAAACTGCTGAGATGTGGTGTTTAGCCTATGTTAGCCTGGAATGTCAGCTTGGCTTCTATGTCATACCACTGAAAACTACCTTCTTCTTACAAGCAGAACTCCATTACATTAGTAAAGTGCTTCATAGTACCATTGAGCTTTAATTTAAGTTTGGAGAATTCTTTAAGAAATATAAAAGTGTGAAAATACCAACAATTGAATACAACACCAAGGTTAATGAAAACTACAAAGTGTTGATGAGTTGAATTGCTGACCTGGAGAACAAGCTCACATCTAGAACCTGAAGGAGCAGTGGGGATGGGAGCTCCACTATCAAAGCCATTTATCAAAATACATTAACAATACAATGCATAAAATATCTAAAATATTGCTACAGTTTTGTTTCCCCATGAGCCAAATCCTGTCACTGTTTTCACAATTAAGAAAGAAAAATGTATTTACCCGAATGGGAATAGTAAGATTACTGCATTCTCATGGGGAAATGAGAAGAATGAAGAAACACAAATGTTGGTTATGCATATGGATGTAAATTTGATGGTGAAGGTAACTCACTTTCCCATGTTATTTTTTTGCCATTTGGTATCTGGTGAATATTATTAAAGCACTTCTAGCCCTGGAAAAACATGGGCAGAATTATTAATTGTCAGTAAATAATTTCTTATTGTTTCTGAATTGATCTGTTTCCAAATAGATCAAATCCAAAGGTGGTTAGCTAATACAAATGTAGATTATCCCCCCAAAAGCTTCTTTTTACTAACATTATGCACTATAAATAATTCAGCCCATTTGCAAGAACATGAAGTGAATTTTGACCTCCCAAAAGTAAATTTAAATTTGCTCCTGGCATGAATAAGAAAAGAAATTAATAGCAAGAAAATCACATTCCCTAATTTAAAGCAGGATCTGGACTTTATTATCCCACACAGCAGATGAGTTTCCTTAACCACCAAACTGTTGGTTCCTTTGGCACGCATCTTCCTCATTTCCACTGACGCTTTGTTCTGGACTGCAAGTATAATTAAATGCGTTACACTTTAGAAAAAGCATTTTGTCCAAAGAAAATCTTTTTAAAGGTTCCTGCAAGTTTCTAATGCTGTGACTAGAACTATTGAAGTGAATCTCTATTTTAACCCTTTGGGTTACAACGTGCCTGGATTTTGCCTTTGTCCCAAATGTGCGGTGTTTTTCACATCGCCGTAGGAGGTCCTTCTGCTCACCAGTGCTTGGGAGAACAGCTGGGGGGATAGAAGACACACAACCTCTCCCCACCTCATTCTTCTCCTAGACATGCATTGAGTCATCTTGCTGACCAACCTCAAAATTACAATACCTACACTTTTGGGTGGCTTTGGGCAAAATCTGTTTGCTTGCTTGTTTGTTTTTAATACCAAGCTCCTAGCACTTCCTTGCACTTAGCAGAAACTACCAGGAGTACTGTTAGAATACCTCTCTTCTTGCTGAAGTGGTGTCTGCTGACAGAGGTGACATCTGGGTTCCAGAGGAATCCCAATGAGAGATTCTTCCAAGAATTGTATAATATATTTCAAAGTTAGTTATGATCCGTTCGGAGATCTAGTTAGAGCATGAGGATGCCCATGCCAGGTCAGGTCTGGAGTCCACCTCCTAACACCCTGCCACCCATGGAGTTGGTGGCCAGCGGAAGGCACACAGTTTGCTCTCAGTGCCTGGGTCTGTGTGGCAGCCCTGTTCCCTGCCTGGCATGTGGCAACGAGCCAAGTGCTGCCATATGCCAGCTGTTGCCTGTGCTGAGGCCCCCCTGGGGATGGGGACACATATTTGGCTTGGTGGGAGGGCTCTTTGGTGAGGAGACCATCTAGGAGCTGCCCAGGAGCCTCTGTAGGGCACCAGGCTCTGCGGACTCCACTTCTGCTCTACCACAGCCCTCAGCAGGGGTCCCCCCCAGGCCAACATGCTAAATTTTAACATGAGATCTGTTGGAAGGGATAACTGACCCCAGAAGAGACGTGAGGGATTATGAATGGATGACTCTGATCTGCTTGCCTTGTTCATCAGAGCCTTCAAATTCAGAGACTGAAATTTGGACGAATTTTCCAGATGTTGTAGTAGTTGCACATCAGCTTGCAAGGTTCTAAGATGACTTCTGTGCTTGATTTATTATTACTTCATCCTTTCTATCTTGCTTATTACTCTTGCTTTTATAGTTTCTTTCTACAGCACATATCCCAGATTCATTTTTCAAAGGCAATCCTTTTGCGTGCTTCAACAGTAATAGAACACAGCCTCCTACTGCCTTTTAACTTAAACACAGATTTCTGCTTTATAACTTTGGTCCACCTATAGCTGAAAAATAGTGAATCTGACACATGTAGAATCCTTGTGTGCACAATCACAGAATCACAGAATGTCAGGGATTGGAAGGGACCTCAAAAGATCATCCAGTCCAATCCCCCTGCCAGAGCAGGAACACCTAGGTCAGGTCACACAGGAACATGTCCAGGTGGGTTTGAATGTCTCCAGAGAAGGAGACTCCACACCCTCTCTGGGCAGCCTGTGCCAGTGCTCTGTCACCCTCACTGGGAAGAAGTTTTTCCTCACATTTGTGCGGAACCTCCTATGTTCCAGCTTGCACCCATTGCCCCTTGTCCTATCATTGGATGTCACTGAGAATTAAATAATAATGTGGCTGGTTACTCAGCCAGCATGCAGTAACTGCTACAATTTAGACAGCATGGGTAAACTTTTTTCCTCTGGTATCATCTTTACTTTTGTAATTTCATGCAGAAGTATTTATCTTGGACAAAGCAGTATCCGACTGGCTCTGTGGTACTTAATATTTCATAAACGGGAATGCAGATATTCCTCAATTGCTCTAGAAGCTCTTCTTAGCCTGATTACTAGCTCCACTGGCGAGAGAGAAGGGGATTAGTATTAATAGTTGTAGTACTGGGGAAAACTCCTCAACACAAAATCCTAGTGCAGCTAATCCAGTGGGGGTGGGGAGAACGACTTTATCACATTGCCAGCTGCAGTTTCTCTGTAACATCACAAAATCAGCAACGGTGTTTGCCACAAACAGCAACTACATAAACAGTATAACAGGTACTGTTCTTCCGTTGCCTCCACATTTGTGAGAGTTCCAGGGGAACAATTTCTCCCAAAAGGGACTTTATAAAGCAATTTGATTTGTCTTTGAAAATGTAATATATTGAAAAACATTTTGTTGTGTATTGAAAATAAAATTTTACTATAATGAAAATGTATTTTCAGTAAAGTGAGCAAGCTCTTGTTTGAAAAATAAGGCTAGGAAACCATGAGAGACAGAGCTTGGTAGTGGTTAGGATTGAACTTCTAACAACATAATTGCTTTTAGATGTATTGAGGAGTTGGATAAACCCATGGAAGCATCCTAGAACTATCATTTCTATGTAAGATGGACGGGTTCATAGGGTTTTGGTGCTCCCTTTCCCTCAGTTTTTTCCATCTCACAGCTGAAAATTGAATGCACAGCAACTATGGGGTTCTTGTCTGAGCTGAAAGATGAGAAAACTTCCGTGCAGGCTTTACCACTGTTGTTTTGTTATTTTTCCAGCACAGACCACCTAGATACCTTAAACTTGGTGGTTGCTGGTGCTGCTATAAACATCTGGCAGGGAAGTCTGCTGAAGGAAAGTCGTTACTGTGTGATGCCAAAATTAAAGCTGCACAAATGGAGAAAATTAAGGTTGCCAGGGTTACCTTAAGGCATTTCCTGTCTGCTCCGTGCTTCGCTCTGCAGACTTGTTGTGTGTTCATTTTAATATGGCATCTCTACGTACATAAGCTTCAGGACTTTAAAACTGCAAACAGAACTATGTCCTAAGGTGAAAGGTCTTGCCACAGGTCCCAGGGATAATTCCCCCCCTCTTTTTTTCAGTCAACAGTTTCCCAGCTGTTCTCACCATGGATGAGGAGCCAGTGCTGCAGAAAACAGCTGTGTTGGGAGGCTTGGTCTATCAAGAAGATTCAGTGAAGGATTAGGGCCTGTGAAGGAGGTTGTTTCACTGTCTTTCTTTGCTTAGGATGAGTTGAAAGATTATCAGCTGAAAGATTATCAACTAAAATTTCAGGTCTTAACTGTTTGCCAGGGACACCTTTGCAAACAAGATAATCTTTTTCCTTTGAAGATCCAACTATGTAAATGGATGCAGGGACAGAGCACTGAAGGTCTAATCCTCCCACACTTCTTAGTAAGTCCTGTAGGAGTCAAGTGTGCCTGGCAGTGTGACAGTAGAGCTTCTTACTGAGTTGCCCAAGGTCAAGAGGAAAATCATTGACAAACTCATGTGCAGAATTCAGGTCTCCACATAGAATCATAGAATAACCTTGGTTGGAAGATACCTCTAAGATCATCAAGTCCAGCCATACATCCCTCTTTGCATAGGCATATTTCATTTTGGTGGGGCAGAGGCACTGTTAGGGTTAGGCAGTTCAAAAAGCACAGTAGGTCTCTGATCTTCATAAAAATGCATGCATTATGCTCAATTAGACATGTTGTAGATGATACTAGGAACAATATATTACATTAAGCATGGGCATAAATCTCTGCCGTGTCACAGAAAACTTAGGATTATGAACTGCACACAATGAACAACTTAAGCACCTTTCATTCCAAATTTGTGTGACCCGAAGATCATATTTTTCATATATATTTTACACAACTTCTCAATGGTTGAAATAGAAGGCAGTAAGATGTTTTCCAAGATGCACATTTGAAAACATTACCATAATTTGTGTTTAACACACTGTTCTGACACAGTGGCCACTCGAAGGGGTTTTGACTTGTCTATGACAGTGTACAATGCTTTTTGATACATACAGTTTCCACATTTTTCCCCCCAATTCCGTATTTTGAAGAAATAGGGATTAGTATTATATTAAGGAAAAAAATATAGTCAATATAGCACACAACCATCTTGGTAGAAGCTTTATTACTGCATTTTCTGATCTTTTTCGGTTATTTTAACAATAAGGCAGTCTATTTTGTATGTGATACGTCAAGGACATCCTTTCAAGAAACCTGAATCTTCAAAAAACCCTGAATCTTAAAAAAAAAATCCCTTTTCTGCACTGTTGTAAGGGCTTGACATAAATTGGACCATGATTAATTTTTGTGAAATTTTCCATTGACATAAATGGGATTGTTCACGTGCTTAACACTGAACGTATGTTTACTCTGAAAAATCAAAGATTAAATATTAATATGGCTTTTTTTGTATTGATTTATTTTCCTCTGACCAATTATATCCCAGAGGAAATAATTCACTGAAATTAAGTTATTCTCTTATGCCAGTTTGTGTTCTTTCTCCTAAAAAATCATCTGCAGATAAGTTAGTGAGGAAAAAGGTAGACTATCAGTATGGGGAAATTATTTGAGCTTTGCTAATACACTTAAACTAAGGTGATATGTCCAACAAGCTGCTTGTTTGCAGTCTCAGTAAGTGCTTTCTATGAAAGGTTAAAATTGTAAATCAAGCAGATGTGGCTTCCTCCTTAAAATGGTGCCTGCAGGTTCTCTGGAATGCTTTTCCACATCAGACTTCAAAATGAAGTCTGAGATGTTCTGGTCTGCAGAGACTTTCCCCACTGTTTAATTACTGCTAATCACACCAAAACATGACTAGTGTCATGAGCATTCATTTCACTTTGTGAAACCCCAGACTTGTGAGCACAGACTTTGATGATCTGCAGTCTCCCTGCACTAATTGCAAGGGAATTTCAAGAGCCATTTTAATTTGCTCCTTGGCTGTGATCGTACACAGCTGTCATATTGCTGCACCTGTACAATCTATTTTCAAGTGCCAAATTCTGCAAGTCCTGGCTTTTAGCAGCTCTGGATTCTGGGGTTTCATTTCTTGCTATTAGATTCATTTAACCCTTGGTAGCTATCGGATTTACTTAACTTTTTCAATATGACTTGATCTGCAACATTTTCAGAAAGCTACAAAAATTTGAAATTGTGAGCGCTGGGGAAGACAAGCTGAGTTGTAGCTCATCCAGATGTAAACTATTGTAAACAGTCTCATTTAATTTTTTGACATTTCACTGAAGTGTGGGAGGACATTAAGTGATACGACAGAGTCTCATCGACAAGATGTGCAGAGGGCGCTGTGCTTTGCAACCATTTCACTGGTTAGCAGTGGGAGCCCTGGAGCCCGGGTGTCTCACTGGCACTGGGCTGCACCTACCAGAGCACTGGGCAGTGACATGTAACTGGTCCTTCCTCTTGGCTTTCAGGTCCCCTGACTCTACAGGGAAAAAAACGTAGTAAATTAAATATCTTTTCTTTCCATGCTAGAAATGGAAGGAACCATGTGTCTGTAGCTGTCAGACACAGGTAATAGAGTTGTGGATGGGCTGGATGGGAATGCCACAGCCAGAACGAAGGTAACCTGCCAGACTTACTCCAATATATCCTTGCTGAGAAGAAAAATTCCCTTCTGTAATGTGCCACGCAGTTCAGACTAGGTGGAGAAATGCAAAATGGACCATTAAAAAGGCTAAAGTTAGGAGCTTGCCTTCTCCTTTAAAGAAGGTGGAAATCCTTTCTCCCAGGGCTGGGGTGACCAAGGTGGGACAGCCTGCCGGTGCCTCCTGGGAATCTGCATGCAGGTCAGGTAAGTAAGTATCAGGACAGGGGTTACACCCCACACCAGACAGACCATTTCTCCACCCATGAGGTTAGCACAGACACTTTCACTGGTGGGTTCACTGGCCTGTAAACTTGTGTATATCATGAACTGTCCCATGTTTGCTTTTGCTGACTTTTCTGCAGAGGGCAGTTCAAACAGTACTAATGTAAAATAGAATAGACAGAAATTAGGACTCATGACCCTTAAAACAGCAGCTGAGCTGCTATAGTTGCCACTCAAAGCAATATGGCCCAGTATGAAGGGATGTGAGAAGCCATGAAAAGGAGGGAACGTTGAAGTAGGATGAGTCGAGAGAAGGAAATCTGTGCAAGGAGTTGTAAATATATCGGTATTTCCTCACATAGAGCAGGTATGTAAAATTGCAAGTAAGATGGAAGATACAGTACTGTAATTCCATTGGGATTTTAGTGAATCATGCTTCTCTCCTGTGGTTTATGACATTACCTGAATCTTTCAATAGAACTGCAACCCAGCAATTCACAGCTGGTTGTAATTCATGAGCAATGTAAATCTGTCAAGGGCTTTCAATGATACCATAAACTATAAAAGCACTGTTCAGAATTTAAAATAAAAATCTTGACAGTTTGTAATTGGACAAGGTACTGGCATCCATTAATTGTCATAATATATGGGAAAGATGAAAACTTGTATTTTAGATGTTAGATGCAAATGTAAACATACACAGTCATTATATTCCTTTCATGGTTAGTATCATTTATTAGGATCATTCTGTGCTAATCAAGAGACTCTTCAATCTTTCTGCAGATCTATATCTGTGCATGTCATGGCACAGATTGTTGCATCTTGTCTGCGTGTCACTCTTAAGCACCTCAAACATATGTATGCCAGCAAACTAGAATATTTATATGTAACAACCACATAGGACATCTCTCATGCTGTCACCTAGCAATAAGCAAAAGTAGTAAATAACTGATCTGGGAATGGGTCAGTGGGTATTTCATTGTCCCCAAGTCAAATCCATAACAGCTTGGTTGCTTTATTTCTTGTCATCTTCCCTGGAGTCAATGGTGTGCTTTATTGACCTTAATAACTACTATAATAAATCTAGTATAAATGAAAAAAACTCTGCTCTGTAAAGAAAATCTGATAGCTTATCTGTCATGCTGTCCTATGTAAAGAGCTGTGTTCATTCTGTCTTGTCCCCCAGGACACTGTCATTAGATATGCTGCAAGATTATGAACTACCACAGAATGTTATATGAGGTTCATCTCATAACTTTTCTATACAATGGCATTTCTCCCAGTCTCAGTTTTGATCTTTAATAAAACTAATCCTATTTGCTTCTGTCTTTTATTTTTATGACTTCTTTAACTGAATGGACTTATCAGCAGGGGAAAAAGTGTGACAGCGAAAGAAAACTGGGTCCATGTTGTACATAACCACTTTTCTGTTTAAGTAAAATTAGATGATCAGAACAAGTTGCATTTAGAGACCAATTCCCCCATTATCACTGCATAGGTTTCAGCCCAGGAAGCAGCTCTGAAGTGCACATTTTCCATCACAGTGTAACTAAAGTACCTAAAGCCATTGTTTTTTAGAGATCTTTCAAAACATTGTTTCCCTTCAGAATTCTTCGGACTCCAGTTCTTGAGATATAAGTATGGTGGTATCAGGTTTTGAGATGTGACTGTTTAAGGGCTGTTTCAGAATTTCTTTATTGGCAGTGTTTTCTTCATTTCACCCTAGTTTAGTAGAAACAGAGACCATTTGCTGATTTCATAAAAAGTCTGTACTTACAGACTTTGAAAATCCAATGTTGTTTGACTGTCACTGCTTGGATGACCTATTCGTGTCTGCAGACCTCACTCTCATTACCATCCCTGTAGAAAAAATGTTCCTGACAAAGCACAGCTCTCTAAAGAAATAGTAGCTGCTTCACAAGTTATGTGTGTACTTGTGAGCTACTATCAGGAATATTCCACACTGACCCTTCATGGCAAGCTTCCAGGCAAAAACTGGATTGTGTTTAGAAGCTGGATTGCACCTTGTTACGTGAAAAAGTTTCAGAAATACTTTATTTTGAAAGATTTCAAAAGCGGAATACAGCCAGCAGTTGAGTCCAGAAAACGTTTGCTGATTTATATTTCTCTGTTGCATAATGTCCAAGCCTGAGTCAGGGTAATTAGACATAACGTGCCCTTTTTGGCTGTTGTTTTATCATGGAGCATAACGACCAACTGCAGAAGACATCATGAGATTACTGTACTGTGAGTACTGATGCTGTTCTGTTAGCATTTCAAATTTTGCTACAGAGCAACATATAGATAAGTCTAAAGCTGAGGTCAAAGCAAATTGACAATGCACTTTTACAAAGTGAAGACAATATTCCCTTTGTTGGCCTGTTTCTCAAGATGAGAATGCTTCAGTCTCCATTCTGTTTCCTGCTGGCATTATTTATTGGAATATCAGTTCTGCCTTTGTGAATTTTTTAGGAATAGTGTAAGGCTGGAAGAAGAAAACCTCATGAATGGATCTGATGTAGTTTGGACAAAAGATTCTGGGGGAGGACTACAGAGGAAGAAGTGGTCAGTGTGAGTGTCCATCCACTGTATAGCCTGGGTAATTTAAGGTCACTCAGAAAACAAAATCTCCCATTCCCAAAAACCCAAAAATAAACACACTTTGACTGACAGTTTTAAAGCAGTAGAGATCTCTTAGTTACAAAACACTGTTGATATGTATGAACTGGGAAGCTCATGTCAAATTTGTGCTCTTACAGAGCAACTCGTTCCCGTGCTACGCCTGCACAGTATTGTGCTTTGCAGTGGCACTGCACTGTCACATGCACAGGTTAGGGAGCAGCTCTCGGAGCTCAGAATGGCACAGAAGAACACCAGAACAGCCACAGGACCCCAGACTGTAGCATAAAATCTTCCTCTTCAGGGGCTCTCCAAGCTGCAGCACGGAGGACATGCATGGTTCAGCCAGCTGTGAAAGGATTTATGGATTTGCCTGGTCCATGAAGTAAAGTGCACTGATAAGCACTTGCAGACTGAGGCTTGAGCAGCAGTTTCTCTGCTGAAATTGGAGCTACTTTTATGCTGCATTGCTGTTCAGTGTGCAGTCCAACTGCTTGAACTTAATTTGTCTCTCACACAGCTGTAAATCCCAGCACATTTCTAAGAAGGCTGTGGGAGTAACTTCCAATTAGATAAAAATATCATCAGTTGTATTTCATAAACGTTGTTATCTACTGTAAACCTTTAAAGCAGGAGGGATTTGAAATTAACATTTTTAATTGCTCACACATCACTTCAGGTTCCTGGGGTTTATTGTTAAACAGTAGTCAGGTGTTTTAAGGGCCACCTTAGGCTAGATTACTGTCACTCCATCCAGTTCAGTGAAGACTTAATTAAGCACAAGCTCCTTCCTCTTCATGCAGTTGAGACATCACGCCAAGCCAAACATGTAGTGTGCAGGGTGAGTCTGTGAGCCGCTGCGCAGACTGCCTGCTGCAGCGTGCCCACTGGACCCCTGCCTCAGCAAGGGCTCCAGGCAGTTCCAAAAGCCCACTCACACGGCAATAATTCAGAAACCAAAGGTACCAAAGGTTGCAACAGCAACAAACAAGAGGAGGTGAATATATGTTCTTAGGTTGTGAGCATCTGGAGGGCACCTTCTCGCTGCATGCATAACTAGTGAACCCCACTCAGAGCTTTCAAACTTGGATTGTTGTTTTACACCTAAATACAGAATCCTTTTTGTTTTTCAAGTTTCTCCAGTCCTTTTAAAATCACTTAGACTGTTAAGAATGATTAAATGTTGCTACACAACCATAAGTAAAATTAAAAACACATATTTTTTCTGTAGGATTAATTGTGATTTTCAAACTGGATCCCAATCTTGCTGAGGTCAGGCCAAGTATTGGGAAGTGATAAAATGACAATTCTGACTGAAGTACTCTGACCAGGAGAACCCTTTAACACCTTACCATTGGGAAGCTGCATTTCCTACATGTCACATCCTTAGTGCAGCATGAAGGCAGAAGAAGCCTTACAAATGCTACCTCATTTCAGCAGTGCCAGTGTCACACAGTGGAGACGTCGCAATGACTCTAACCGCTGCAAGGTCCCAGCGAACACCAAGCACAGTGGTAGAAGAAAGTGGCTTTCAGTACAAGGTTTGAATCATTTATCTCCTTTCCCAGGATTATCCTGTGATTCCCTAAAGGCAGGTGCTTTCCACACCAGTAATACAGCCACTTGAGGAACAGAAAGAGTTAAATTTCTAATCCAGCTAAAACACTCAAGTATAAACACAGCACTGAGCCTGAGACTGCACTCCTTTCATCTCTCACTTCCTGGGAACAAAAGAAAAATGACTTCAAGTGTGTAAGCACAGTGCTAAGAGAAATGGCAGGGATTTACGTCAGAGGGAGAATCTGAAGGCAGGCTGGATCGCTGCACACGAGTCACCCCGGCTGGCTCCTCAGCTCTGCTCCTCCGACCACAGGTGAGGTCTGTCTGTGCCACTGCTGACAAGTCCCTCCTGCAGGGACAGGGTGAAGTGGCAACTTGCAGAACCAATCCTTGGTCTGACTGGGTGTGAAGGGAAGAGTTCTCAAGCCTGCTGAAACCCTGATTGTTCCCTGTCAGAAAATCTGGCCAGTGGCTGGATAACCTCATAAGAAGAGAACTTGGTCCCATTTAGAGAGTCCTAACTTGAGCCCTTTGCTGCCCATATTTCTTGGTGTTGCAACAAATGGCAACTGGGTCTGGAAGTCTCCTTACAGAAAGAAAAGGGAAGAGCTTCCCTGGTTCCAGGATTATTGGCTCAGGATGGGTCCCAAACCACAAACACTTCAGTCATTGAGTGAGTCAGTATCCTCTAAGAATGCCATTAAAAACAGGAAAGACAAAACACAGAGCCCTAATTTAGCACACATTTTCTTCTTGACAACATTCAACTTCATCTTTTGATGTTTATTTTTTTATGTTAGCTTTTTCTCCAGAAAGGATTCACCTATTTTTCTGAAGATAAGAGGAAACCTCCCATCATAGGTAGACAAAAGTTGATTCACTAGATATGAACCTACAAAGTTGAGCTACATGTCCCTTTCAATTAGTAAGTTTATTTAGATCAGTCAGCAGTAAAGGCTGCTCTGAATTCAACCAGGCATTTTTATTTTTAATCAGGACAAAATATCATTCAGATTTGTTGTCGCCAAGACACTCAGTCTAGACTGGACTTTAGAGATCTCCTCTCCCACCCAATGCAGAGCCATGCTGCCAGATTGGTGTTCAGTAGACAAACAGGGGCTGCAGTGCTTTATCTGTGCACAGAGCTTGATTTCCTGCAGTTTTTACTCTGATAACTCTTGACGAGGAGGAATACCACTGTTCTGCTCACCGTCCAGATGTCAGCTGGCTGTTCTGCCAGATTTCACTTCAGATGATTTCCCACCATCTAACTTGATTCTGCTGGGGTTTTTGCATGAATATGTTGGTCTTGGCTTTCTCTCTGAAGAGGTTTCCACTTGCTTTTGAAGTTTTTAAACTTGGAGAGGAATTTTTCCAAGATGCAGAAGAAAGTATTAGCTACATTGCAGCTTCCCTAGGTGGCTTTGGAATGCTTTTGAGTAAAAATCTCTTGTAAAGTTTTCTAATGGAAAAATTACAGACATAATAACTGAAGGGCAAAACCCACGTATACCATGCAGTTGTATTCAAACTTCTGCCCACAAACACAAAGGAATCTTTCCGGTTGTACAGTTCTGAAGTAGTTAGGGGGGGAAAAAGGATCAAACAGTCACTATATTCCACTGTGGCTAGAATTGTACTTATTTGCAGCAGCTGGGCAGAAAAAGCATGAGGTTCTGGTAGTGCACTTGCTTGGATGCATCTCCACAGGTGCTAACTGCTTTGAGAAAGAATTTGCAAAAATCCAAATGCAAGTTAAGTTTCCATTTTCCCTTTGAAAGCCCATTGGAATTAGGGAGCTGGCTACAGTCACATGCTGAAAAATACTTGTTTTGCTACCCTGTTTGTTACTCAAATGTTAACAACTGTATTTATTGAATTGTTCTCCACTTTATTTTACGTTTACAGTTTGGTGCTGCATCCTGTGCAAATCCTGTAATTCATTGAATAAGAAAAGAATGAGCATCACTACAGTTTTATGGCTGTTAGAGGAATGGTATACAGTAGAGCAGTTGGAAGAAGCATCAAGGGAAACAGAAGATATGGTCTTATATATCCTTTCGTGAATCTGGAGCTAAACGTCACTACCATGTCTTTCCAGTCTACTAATTGTCATTTGTTGCAAGTAAACACCAAATACTGCTACAGGCAGACTATATGCCAAGAATCTAGCTAGCACTGGGTTTGCTAACTTCCCTGGCTTCCTCTAACATCACAAGCTGAAGTGCTTAGAATCTGTGTACACAAAACAAAGGTTTTCCTATTTCTAAATAGGGACATAAACTACCTCAGCAGCCTTTGATTCTATCCTGGGACAACAAGCTGATGTAAGCCAGGAACTTTGATTTTGTTTGTACCGAAGAAATGACATGTTTATTCATTTGAATGCATTCAGTAAATAACCATACCTATATAGTTCAACTAAGATCTAAACACATCCTAAAATTACGCATGAATAAGATAATAAAGCAAAACAAGTGTATTTGAGCAAAAATTTAAGCTACCAAAATTCAAGTTATCACATCAATGCAATACCAGAGAAGGTTTTGAGAGGATTTCAGGCAAGATTTGTTAAGTTGTAAATGTGATTATGAAAGGACAGAACGACCAGATTTTGGGTTTCTATTAAGTGCAGTTTTCAGCACACTTCTGAAGAACATCCTCCTCTATAACGTGTAGGTTTGAAGCATTCTGAGTGTCTCACTAAGACATTGTGGTTGTCATTTAAGTCCTCCCAGAATTTATGGGAAATTCTGTCTGCTTTGAAAGGAATATTTTTCTCTCCTGTGCTATGACGGGACTTCTTGATTTTGGATGCAGGAAGGAATATAAGGACAAGGCAGAAGAATATTTCTTACTACGGCAGATACATGGAAAGAAGTTTCTAACAGCAGAGCACTGATGGACAGCATTAATTACACCACAGGCTGATGAAGTCTAAATATCTGAAAGGCATAAACTTTCCCTGAAGCACAAGGGACCGTGAAGGCTGTTCCTTTTGGCTCTTTGAAGCTGTGATCTGGTACGGGGAATAACTGCTAGTAGCAACACAGAGCACCCTCGTCCTTGTATGGAGTCCCCATCCCTGGAGGTGTTTAAGAGATGTATAGATGAGGTACTAAGGGACATGGTCTAGTGGTCACTTGGCAGTGCTGGGTTAATGGTTGGACTTAATGATCTTAGAGGGCTTTTCCAACCACGGCTACTCTATGATTCTACGAACATTTGTTTGCAAGGTATTTATCTGAACCTGCTCAGGGAACTGGTCAGAATCAAAACTTTTTTCTGACAAGTTTTCGTTAGAAAACAAAAACAAAACCAGAACCCAAACCAAAAGAAACTCACTTCTAAGGCACCAAGATGCAGTGCTAAGGGGTAGGCTTATCCTTTGCATATGTCACAGCTAAAGGAGCGATAAATGGTGAGGATCGGGCATGGACATTGTTTAAACCAGCCTGACACCACAAAGGGAGAAGGCAGCCTTTGATTTACATGTGCTGACTGAACAGCTGTGGTGGCTTAAGATACGACTGGCCCTCGCTGGGGTTTGCTGCCCTTTTACTGAAGATTTTTCCTTCCATAGCACTTTCAGTGGCAAGGAAAGTGTGGGTGTTTCTTGTTTGCCTCAGTAGGAATGAGGACAACCTAGTTTAAATTGCTAGGGGAAGTGTTTTGAACTAACCTGGCTTACGCAGCATGGAGGCAGCAAAAGGTGCCCTCGCAGGTTTCCCCGCTGGGCTCCTGCTGTGGGGGCGGTGATCTTCAGAGAGGGGTAAAAATGTTTTGCACAGGTTCTAACTGCCTGATAAATGAACATGTGCACAAGCTGAAACTGCAGGGTCTGCAAGTATACGTTGCCTTTTAAACACGTCTTTAAACAGTCTTCCTGGGTGAAGACAGGAAAACATATTCACAACCTGGTTCAGACAGAGACGAGAAAAGCTTTTATTACTTTTTATCCTTTTTCTTGTGCTTCCACACTGTCTTTATCCTTTAACTGAGCCTAAGCATTTTGATAGCTTTCATCTGTCACTCCTCTGCTTTGCCTCCAGCAGATGTCTTTATGTTATAAACAAACGCACTTGGACAATTCAGCTTTCTCTGTGGCTGTTCTCTAAAAACTATATTCCAAGCTGATACACAGAATTAAACTGAATAGGATGCAATAGTTTGTAAGAGAAGAAGAGCTGGATTAAAAGATGCTGATGAGGAAGAAATGCAGCAATGATCTTAAATAAGATGAAGGGTCAGTGAGGCTCTGACAGCCAAGGGTGACAGAACTTGCATGTAGGGAACAGCCTGCCACCACGAGCAGTCATGCTGCCTGAAGGGCCCAGAAGCAGGTTGCTTCATAGGATCATAGAATAGACTTGGTTGGAAAAGACCTCTAGGAACACTGTGAAGAAGCAGCCTAAGGATGATAAGCAAGGGCAATGCCTGGAGGCTGAGCAGAATTCAGGAAAGAGGTAAAAATACGGGGAGTTAGAAAGATGTTCATCTTCATTTGTGTGCTGCTAGCTCTTAAATCAAGAAGTGGCTCTGTGTCACTGGGAAAAAAAGGCTGGAGTCTGTGAAATCATATTTTGAAATCTTGTAATAGAGATCATTTTCTTACATGGAAAATACAACTCAGAATCTCCCAAGTAGAGGTTCTGGTCAGAAACTGAGCATAACAACACATATTTAATGCCCTTTTCCAGACCCAAAGCTGATAGGGTGGAATGCACAGTCGTACGGCAGTCCAGCTCCATGATAACACTTTTGGATTGGTACATCCCAAACCAGGAATGGACCTGCTGCTTTGGATACGTGGGCAGCCCAGCAGCATGGGAGGTATCACATCCACGGTGTCTGTGACTGTTGTGTGGCACTTCTACAGCTGTTATTTTTTTCTCATCCAGGATTCCATAAAAGTACTTGCACTGAAGCTGCAATCAAGGGAATTAGAGGGTAAGGAGGTCAAAGTGGTGGAAGAAGCTGTTGGGATCTAGAAGAGAAAGGAAAGCTGAAGAAGCCAAGAAAATGTCTCCCAGCTTTTTTCTTCATTCCTATCAGGAGTTTGTTTATACAAAAAGAAAATGTTGAAATGACTTTATGTTACAGTAGCTATAAATGAAGCTGTTACAAATATCTGTTGGCTCTTCACTTTTTATTTATTTATTTTTACTCCTAGAAGTTAATACCTAAAGTTCACCTGTAAGCACGAATAATTTGTTTGATCCATTGCTTGTCACAGCTAAGGGCTAGGCTGATCCTGACAAGACGCAGTTCAGCATAGCAGGCTCCACCACTGAACCACCTTGCGTCTCACGGAGTTCACAACTCCCAGTCAGACACTTAGCTCCTGACACAGCGCACAGGGAGAGCTTGCTCACTACAAGCAGGATTCAGAACAAGAGGAAGGCTGTCCAGCCCTGTTGTTGGGTATCCATTCGAAGATAACCCATAAATTATTTTGAAAGCTAGGACCATGACCTGGAAGAGGCTTTGAAACCCACACACATGCTTGTGAGGAGTTACGATGGACAAGAACATGAGGAATCTTTTTTTTTGGCTCTGCACAGAGTGTAACAATTTTGTCCGGAGCGATCTTTTCTTTCACTGTATCCTTCACAACTTGCAGAGTAGCAAATTGTGCTCTATGCTAGCAGTCCGTCCGTACACTGTCAGCCACTACATAAATATTTGGTTCTCCAATAATGCCTGAGATTTTGTTGGATAATGTCAATGCCAAACATTTTGTCTACCAAAAGTTAGTTAGATGAAACCTGACTGGAGCTTACAAGTGCAATAGCAGCCCTGGAGAATAAACAGAAGTAGTGGTTAAACTCCTCTTTCAGAGTAAGTTTAAAGGAACAGGAATTCTTACCAGAAATGCAGACCATATGCAAAGCCACTCTGAAAATGAAGTATACCATGGACAAAGACCCCAAGGGGAAAAATCTGAGAGCAAATTTTAGAGACAGGACTGGATGAAATGAGGCCTTGGGCTGTGAGCAAAGAAACACACTGCCTTATTTTGGCGAGAACTTTAATTTAGGCTCCTTTTAATTAATGAGATTGAATTAACTGAATATATACTTTAATTCTCTGACTGAAAACAATCCACATCTCTGACAGAAGGGGAAGCAGTGCTGTAGGGTAAGGCAGATAACCGCCTTCAGTGAAGTCAGTCGAGAAAGGAAAGCTTCTCCAGAGGGTGATGCAGGAGCAAAGCTTTTGTGCAATAAACCTGTCAGGCATGCAACAGCTAAAATCATTCAGTTCAATGATATCACTGTGGAAAAATGGCAACTATACAACTAAGGTAAGCCAGGCAAGAACAAAGCATCGCATGCGTGTAATGAAAACTCATCAGCCTTTTTAAAAAATCATAGAATATACAGCTTCTTAGCATAAAGATGCCCCCCACAGATTTTGTATTAAGGTTGGGGCAATCAAACAAGTGTTTGCTTATTGAACAGGGCACAGGACTTGTTAAATGCACAGAAACCATCATAACGGACAGCCATGCACGGTAAAGATATGGGACTTGCAACAGAACAACTTATTTGGTTTCAAACACAGTTACTGTCATGGTCCCAAGGGCACTGCCAGCCCCGATGATCCCTGCCCACCCCCTGGGGCTTCCCCTTTCCTCTGCCCATGGCCTGGTGCCCCCTGGCTGCCCTCCTCTGGCTGGGGTGTTGGGACAGGCTTTGGCTGCCAGGCTCTGCCATGACCCTGGAGAGCCACCAGCCCTTGTGGTGCCTTGACAGTTTTGGTAGGTGAAATGGGAAGAAAAGTTACTTTGAGAGATGGACATGTATAATTTGACCAAGCATGCTTGAGGTACTGAATGAGTTAATGGTTAGTTGGGATGCAATCATGTCTATGAACCTTGTAATAAATGCAGGTGTAATAAATCCTTTAAAAAAAGGTCCTACAAATTTGATCTATGGAAATTCCCTGTGAAGAAACATATCTCAGGTGGAACCTATGATTTATAGATAACTGGGCTTCAGTCAGTAAGTTGGTTTTGCCTCCAGAGCAGAAATGGAGAGAGCTGCATGCTATGGGAGATTTCCAGTCATTGACAGAGAGAGGAGTGGTTAAAATCTGCTTTAAAAGTCCAGGGTCTTATGAAAGTTGCAGCTGCTAAGATTACTTTGAAGCTAAGGAAGGGACATCTCTTTTGTTGGACATTTTGGTCAAATATGGACTTTAGCAACTACTGGTAGAGGGAAGAAATGTCAGAAAAGTTGGGTGAAGATGTGAGGAATATTAAAACAGTGTAATGGACCGGCTGGGAGTGAAGCCAGTCTAGCAAACACCAAAGCTGTGCTGCACAGAGCAAGAGAGAGGCTGGGGGAAAGGGGCCTGTGGACCAGACACCTCACCATGCACCACCAGCACAGGTGGGAAGACCTTTACGGCCAGCCAGGAGGTGTGTCGTCAGGGAGGTAGAGCTGAGCCTCTGGTCCACTCCTGGTCCTCACCCGAGCTGAAAACTGAGCCGGCATGCATGTAAGCAGCTTCAGAAGGAAGCAATTTACCTTAGGCACACAATCAGTGAAGGAATTTCTACCAATTAAAAGAAAATTGGAGCTGTGCAGAACTGGCCAAGTCCCCAGATGTTCATAGATGTATGGAACTTTGTACAGCGTATCTGTGGGGTTTTCCAAATTCCAAAACAATTGCATAAAATGAGTAAGAAACTAGTTTGGGGTCATTTTCAGAGCGGGAAGAGGAAATGCCATATTTCCAAACCCCTTTCCTATGAAACACAGATGCTAGCACTTACAAACTGTGAGTGGGACTGACACAAAAAGAAAAAGGAGAAAAGGATTAAGTTTGTTGGAGTGACCGTACGAGCTGTTCTTCCCTTCCCCTTTGCTCCCCAAATCTCTCTTCCCAGCCCCCTCCTGCTCGTGCTTCTTTGCAGTTGTTCTAAATCTTAAGAGTTTTACAGCCTTTTGCTATACATCCACACCACAAGAGAATACTCATTCTTTCTGTGATATATTTTTAGGCTGCAAAATCTGGTCATATTCTATTGGTTTCTTGTAATTTACTGAAATACTCGTTTAAAAAAACCACAGGCTGCTTTTATTGGATGACAGACTCAATGTCTTCACGAATTTCTACGCTGTTGTGCCTCACAGGCCTGAGTACGTGCAGTGCAGCAGCCAGACATGCACGTTACATTCCAATAGTACGGTGTCAAACGAAGTACTCAGTCAGAAGTCAAAAAACCTTAATAAATACTCCTGGTCTGACTCAGCCCTCCCCAAATTAGGGCTTGTCTGAGCGGGGAAGCTTTCTGGCACAGTCATTATGGGAAAAAAACATTCCCCTGGAGTAACTTTGGAAGTGTGGTAGTTTGAAATAGAGTTGCAGAGCTTCCACATCGGGATTTATACCATATAATCTATGGCCGTGTCCGAGGCAGTTGCTGTCCTGGAGGCTTCCCCCCACCTTGTTCCTGTCCAACAGGATGGGCAGTCACAGCCCTCACAAGGGTTCTAACAGGTTCCCTTTCCACAGAAAGTCCCGCTTGCGCTGGTTTGTCCCAGCTCCAACCTTGATGGCACAGCAGTTCGCCTTAATGTCACTGCTTGAACCTCCAAGACCAGCAGAACTCCAGTTTGGATGCTACATATCTCAAAGCCAAACGTCTTTTACCTGGTCTCCTTTTTTTCAGATTTTTATTTTATTTTTTTTTAACATAAAGAGGAAAGAAGAACGTTTTTCCTTGTGTAGTGTATGTGTTCTTAAACTTGCTTTTTAAGCAGTGCTTGTTGTGCTCTACGCTTTAGGTCCAGTGTAGGTAGGATATAAGGAAACATTTCTTCACTGGAAGGGTTGTCAGGCACTGGCCCAGGCTGCCCAGGGCAGGGGGCAGTGCCCATCCCTGGAGGGATTTCAGAGCCGTGGAGATGAGGTGCTGAGGGACATGGGGCAGTGGGGACTGGGCAGTGCTGGGTTAATGGTTGGACTGGGTGAGCTTAGAGGGCTTTTCCAACCAAGGCTATTCTGTGATTTTATGATTCTATTTTCATCTGCACCCCTCTCTCTGCGAAGCCATGGCTGTTGCAGCACGTGTTTCGCACGCGCATTTCCCACGCACTCGACACGAGCGTGCAGCGGCCGGGGAGCGCGCAGGTGTGTCCTGCCCCGCCGCGTGTCCTGCCCCCGCAGGTGTGTCCTGCTCCCGCAGGTGTGTCCTGTCCCCGCCGCGTGTCCTGCCCCCGCCGTGTGTCCTGTCCCCGCAGGTGTGTCCTGCCACCGCCGCGTGTCCTGCCCCCGCCGTGTGTCCTGTCCCCGCCGCGTGTCCTCCCCCGCAGGTGTGTCCCTGTCCCCGCCGTGTGTCCTGCCCCCGCCGCGTGTCCCTGTCCCCGCCGCGTGTCCTGTCCCCGCCGTGTGCCTCCCCCGAGAGCGCTGCTGGCTGGCGGCGCTCGGCACAGCGGGACACGGCCGGGAGCGCACTCTCGGCCCGCCGCCGCTCTCCGGTGCTCCCGCTGCCCCGGCTACGCGTTCGAGCGCAGGTCCCCACGCCCCCAGCAGCCGCCCCGCGGGCCCCGGCACCGAGGGAACGGGGCAGGACGGGGCGGGGGGCGCTGCCCGCGCTCCGGGCGGGGCGGGGCGGGCGCAGGGAGCGGCGCGGCCCCAGCTCCGCCTCTGCCCCTGCCCCGCCTGGACGGGACGGGGCGGCCCCGGGCAGGAGCGGGCGGCGGTGGGAGTCTCCCTCCTCCTCCTCCTCGCCCCCTCCCCCGGCGCGGCTCTGCGCTGCCGGGACCGCCCGGGCGAGCGGCTCTGAGGGGGCGGGCGGACAAAGGCTGCGGGGCGCGATGGAGCGGCGCGGCGGCTGAGGCGGCTCGGTGGGGCCGGACCGCGCCGGGCCGTGAGGCGGCACATGGTGCGCGGCTGTGCCCGGCGCTGCGCTCCGCGGGCGGGCCGAGCGGCCACCATGGACAACTTCTTGGCGGAGGTGAGCGTGGGCCGGCGGGACCTTCCTCCCCCTCCTCCCCGGCAGGAGCCGGCGGCAGGGGGCTCCCCGAAAGTGCCGTGTGTTCCCCCCGAGCACCCCGGTGTGCGGGGGTTGCCGCAGCAGCCCCTCGGGCGTCGGGTCCTCCGGAGCGGGGCGGGCAGAGCGCCCCCCTCCCGAATGCTCAGCCTGTTGGGCTGCAAGCGGGGACGGGGCTGGAGGCGGCCGGGCTGAAGCGGCGGCTGCCGCCGGGGAGGCGCGGGGCACTAATTAGGGCTCATTAGAGCGCGGAGGGGCTGGAGGCGCCGGTGCCGCGGCTGTGCCCGGGCCCTTCCCGCGGCAGCGTGCTGCCCTGGGGCCCGGCGGGGCCGTGCGGGTCCCTGCTCTCGCCTGGCGGCCTCTGCCGCCGTGCCTGGGGCAGTGGGGCCGTGCAGCCCGGGGCTGTGCTCTCCCCGCCGTGCCTGGGGGCAGCGGGGCCGTGCAGCCCGGGGCTGTGCTCTCCCCGCCGTGCCTGGGGACAGCGGGGCCGTGCAGCCCGGGGCTGTGCTCTCCCCGCCGTGCCTGGGGCAGTGGGGCCGTGCAGCCCGGGGCTGTGCTCTCCCCGCCGTGCCTGGGGGCAGCGGGGCCGTGCAGCCCGGGGCTGTGCTCTCCCCGCCGTGCCTGGGGACAGCGGGGCCGTGCAGCCCGGGGCTGTGCTCTCCCCGCCGTGCCTGGGGCAGTGGGGCCGTGCAGCCCGGGGCTGTGCTCTCCCCGCCGTGCCTGGGGGCAGCGGGGCCGTGCAGCCCGGGGCTGTGCTCTCCCCGCCGTGCCTGGGGACAGCGGGGCCGTGCAGCCCGGGGCTGTGCTCTCCCCGCCGTGCCTGGGGACACGCGAGGCGGCACACGACGGCGGTTCCAGAGGCCGAGCTGCTGCCCCGCAGCCTGTGCTTAGGGCCGGTGTGTAAAGTGCCCGCTGTGCGGTACGGACAGCATCTGCCGATACAAACTGCAGAGCGAGGGCCTCGAGTCTTGGAAGTGGTTTGAGCTTCGCCATTGCCTTGTGGAGCTTGACAGCTTCGTCCCCTCGGGTGAGGAAACCCAGGCGAGGACGCTGTGCCATTTACTCACACTTTACGCCACAAATCAAAACTCGGGTCCTCTTCTGCTCCAAGTTGTCAGTTTGATGCGGCGGTGTTTTACCACATGGGTCCGGCCTGCCTGGCGTAGCCGCAGCCCGATGCGCGCCAGGGGTGCGGCACTGGTGCCGTGGGTGCTGCTCGGGTGCCGGGTGTGCGGCACCGGTGCCGTGGGTGCTGGTCGGGTGCCGGCAGCACTCGCGCCTGGGTTGTGACTCCTGGCGAGTGACTGCGCGGTGGCCTGACACGCAGCCCTCGCTGGAGCAGCTGTGCTGCGGGGCTGGAGATGCAGGCCAGGCATCTGTTTTACTGGGCTCTGAGTGAGCTGCAAAACCGCCCTTTGCCCTCGTGAAATAACTGCCCTCCTGTGCTCAGTACTGGTGATGCTCCCACAAGGAAAACAGGTGATCTCTGTACCGGAATAGCAATTAGTCACATAAAAGAAGGTCGTACACCTCACTGCCTGTTAGCTTTTCATTTGTCAGACTACAAAAGTTCTGTCAAGTGCAATAAGAAGGAAGAAATGCAGGATTAGCTTTCAAAAAGCCCGAGTTAAGTAGTAATACTGACTTTTTTGTTGTTGTTTCCTGTAGAGGATGTAGCCCTTGCCTTTCAAAAACGTGTGAGCCATGAGCAATATGGTAGTATTAGCCTAGCCTTGCAAAATTAATCTGAAGAGTCATTTGCTCTGACACAAAGTACAGCAGTGTGCCCTACATAAAGGTGAAGAACAGAGTTAATGGTTTTGACTCCCTTATTAGCCAAAATTACTTGCCCCAGGGAAAAAGCAAGTAAATTTTGCCAGTCTGTTTCAGTATTTCAGCATGTATTTATGTTAATTTGTGGTTGCTGCATGCAGACTTTGATCTTTCTTAAGAACTCTTACTCCCTTTCAACATGTTGATATTACTTTAAAAGAGCAGTAAATATAGCACCTTGACTTTAATCTGCATCCAATGTCCCACCCATAATTAGAAACTTTTTCCTTTCCTCACACTGGAGCATATGTAAATCCCATACAGGGAGCGTAAGGCACAATAGCTGAAATGCACTGGGGCTGACCCAGCTACCACAGAACAACGTCTGTTGCAGGCGCTGGATCGAGCCACTAGCTGGGTAATTTAATTTGTGCGAGGCAGACATCCTGCAGCTGCTCTTTATGAAAATATTTGCTGGCTTATCTGAGAGAATTATTGTTCTGGCTGAAGTAAGTTGCAGTGCTCAGAAGCCGGAGGAAGCCGGATGAAAGGCGCAGGTAACAGGCCTGGGCTGCTCTGCTCCCGTCGGGCAGTGACGGGAGGCCGCCCGTACAATTATGTTTCAGAAGAAAGGCTGGTAGGTGAGAAGGGCGTATACTGGCACTTCATGGGGTCGTTCCTCAGCGTGACCAAGAAGCCCCCGTTCACTGCACTGGAGGCAGGAGTGTCTTCAGGACTGGCTGTTGCAGAAAAATACTGTACAACTAATAGGCGTTATAGGAAAAAACCCTGTATTACTATTTCCTCCATATTTTTCCATAGCTAGATGCTGACGGTAACCTCCTCTCAGTACAGCATGATGCTTACTGGAACGAAATGAGGCAACTGGGTAAGACACTGCTGGAGTGCAGGAGTGTGCCCATCCCAACTCCTGTTGAGGCTTGCCGCATTAAGCAAGATGTGGGATAGCGCCAAGCTCCCACTGATCAGCTGACGCTCCCCTCGTTCGAGGCTTAACTGCCTTTTGGCTTCTCCATCTTGCTGCCCAGTTTCCTTCCTTTGCTATTGCTTATGTGGCTTTAATTCTTGTAGGCCGACAGGTGGTTGTGTCTATCTCCAAAAGATCCTCAGTCTCCATCCCTATCCCAGTTTTCTAACTCAGCCAATTGAAAAAAAAAAAAATTACTCTGAGTAGAGAATTAGGCTAGAAGAGCCGTCGCTGGAACTTACCCCCCCAAATGCTTTCACTGCTGGAAGATATTAAAGTAATTATAAAGTTGCATTCTAAATACAGAGGAGAAGTGTTTTCCGAGACTTCTTTAAAAACTGTTTCAGGCTGTTGATTGATCTGTGCTACCTTCTGTTGTTTGAAAGAAGGTCAGTGATGGAATCTGAACTTTTTCAGTATATACCATTCTATGATTCTATGATTTACATGGTCATAGTTTCATCTATAAACTGTTAAAACCTCTAGAAATTCTGGAGATCCGTACTCAGAAAGGATGGATGTGTGCAATAGAGCTGTTTGGCAGTGTCACTTAAAACAGCCTGGAAAAAATCGTTCCCATATGTTTTACCAACAGCTAGGGTGCTCACAAGGGAGCAGTCTCCTGTGGTAGCTGAGGTCAGAATTCTTTTTTCCAGTGAGGAAAGCATCCCTGCTAAAAGGGGATGTATGCTGTGAGGAATGGAGAAGAGTCATCTCCAGATGAGAAGGAACACAGGGAAATTTTGCATGAAAAAGGCAGGAGAGGGAAGCTCAAACTGCCTCTTCAGCGCCTGAAATACCCAAGCAGTGCTTACCAGGGCAGCAGGGGAAGTGGATGCAGAAGTCAAGTTCATCCTTCTCTTACGTGGGGAGACACTGTGCCCAATATATACGGTATGTTGCTGAACTATGGTCACTGTCCGTGTCACAGGAGAAGTGTGGCAGTTGCTGGCCCAGCTGGGGTCAGAGAGCGGTTGAGGTTGGGAGGGACTTCTGGAGGTCGCCTTGTCCAAACCTGCCCTCTGAGCTGGTTCTCCTCTCCTGGGGAGCCTGCAGCACGGCATGCATAGTGGTGGCTCCAGGGACTGACTGCATTTAGTTGCTGCCAAGCTTAAAAGATAAAGGATTTTTATTTTCCACTCTTAATTTCCACAACTGGAAGAGAAGGAGGAAGAATCTTGTCTCCTGCCTTCTGTCTAGCATGTCTGGGTAGATGATGTGGAAGGAGAGTGTTATAAAAGCATCATCAAGGTCCTACTGATGTTTCTCTGATGTCACACAGAGGTTTACTGGGAAGTGTGGGGTAGCCTCCTGTGAGTCACAGCAGATACTCTGTGTCCAGTGTGCTTTTTTTTTTTTTTGGCAGTACTGCGGGTACCGCGAGTTCAAAATGGTCTGCTTCATTTCTGCTTTCCACAGTTGAACGTATTTGCTTGTGTACCCTGTTTTAAGGGCAGGGCTCCCAGCATGTGTCCTGAAGGAGCAAGTGTTTAACCTCCCTGTGTGGGAAGGATACAGGGCAAAAATTAATTCTGAGGCTTTGAACTCAGCTTCAGGGAGCTGTCAGAGGTGGTACCTGCCGAGCCTGGAAGCTCTTATATGCAGCTTGTGGCAAACTTTTCCTTGGTGCTCCCGTGCTGTGGCATTTGGAAGATCACTGCCTCCCAGTCCTTCCTGGAGACCTTAGACAGCCTCACTGCCCCCTGCAGCCACACGATAGTGGCACTGCCAAGTTTCTGCTCTTAAAGTGAAAACCTGGTGATGCTTATAAATTTTGGCATCGATACGCAGGGGAGTTGGCTGTGCTGTGCAGAACAGCTTACGTGTTCAGGACAACCTCGGGCATCTCCCAGTTGATGTTAAAAGTGTTTTACTGACAGTTCGAGTGTGGGGTTTTATGTTCTAGTGTGTGATATTGATGTAGCTTACACCAGCAAAGCTGCGTTTCAGACCAGTGGGGCAAAACCATCATCCCATAAGCGATGGCATAAAGGTTCCATTCCAGGAGGACTTCCCAGCGCCCAAGCCATGCCAAGCAGGAACAGTGCCTCTTTGGGCTGTTGACATTGGCTGCGTTTTCCCAAGTTTCTGAGCTGTGACTTCTTCTCATATTAAATTTTTTAAAAGCTGATGGTTGTTTTGTCAACAGTTATTTTTAGGTTAATTAGAGAGCATTGTGTTTTGAGTAGAAAATGTTTCAGGGGGACTCAGGACAGCCTTACTGAGTTGGAAAGGAGAGTTTTTGCAGGTTTATTTCTGTAAGTTGGGAAATCACATTCAGCTCAGCAGTAGCACGTCATTGTAGCTGCCTACTACATGTACTTCACATGTGCCTTTCATAAGCCAGATTTGTGCAATGGAAGCGTAGTCGCTGTTGCTGGGCTGGCGCCTAGCAGCCCTGCTGGCACCATGAATACTGTAAAATGACACAAGAATTCTCTTAAAGCTGCAAAACACATAACTATTGAAATTAGCAATAGAGGCTCTATATTGTTCAGGGTCTGCTCGTGGTTTTTTAGGTATGTTCAGTCAGACTCCAACCAAAGGAGAGCTGTGAAACCCCCCACCATTATAAAACTCTTGGCTGCTTCTGAGTCTTGGCTTTTTTTCACCTTCTGGTGACACCTCACTGAAATGGTTACTTTTTTTTTTTTTTTTTTTGGTCTGTTCCCTAATTGTATGTTTGTGTCAGCTATTTTGCTCTAACCAGATTTTTTTTGCTTATACGTATTTTCATTTGGTGAACTCTGTGCATGGTTGTGAAGGTTGTGAAGGTCTTTAGCTCTTTGGTTTTGGAGCTGTCGCACAGTCTGCTGCCTGGTAAAAGAGAATTGTGTTTGAAAGCACAGCCAGTCCCAACTTAATTTTGAAGCTGAGTGGCACGGGCTTTTGTCAGAAATAGCCCATAGTTTTTTCTGTGATCCTGTGGAGGCAGGAGAGGACCGCTTTGCCGGAGAGAGGGAAGCAGAATGGAAGGGGACCTTGAGCTTTCTGTGTTGTCTGGAGAGTTTTGTGCGCTGGTCCCATGGGGAACCTGAGAAACCCTACAACCTTGCAGTGCTTTTGGTGGCCCAGCGTGCTGCGAAAGATGGAAGGAAAAGTCTGGGGCCCCTCATCAGTGATTATGCTGTTGGTTTGCTTGGTGGTATTATGTTGCATTTCCGCTGCAGAGATTTTGGCTGAATCTTGTGTGTCAGCTTGGTAAGACCAAAATAGTCTCATGAATCGGGTTGGGGTTTTTTTGGCTTTAGAAGATAGCTCAAGGAAAATTGCTAGGTCCAGTCGGTGGCTCCGTGTGTGTGTGTGCATACATGTGTTTATTTGTATAGTGTCCCTGTGTTTGCTCAGAACAAATCCAGACCTAACCCCTAGCAAGCCTGTTTTGTTTGGTTTTTTTTCCTTTGGTTTTTTTTCCTTTTAATATGGGGAGTTAATATTGATGTAACTTCAAAAAAAATAAAGCAAGAGAAATGTCTTTGCATCTCTTGGGTGGATGGAGCTCCAGTGGAAGGTGCTGCAGTCTCCTGCGAGGGTGGGAGCAGCAGCCCCATCCCTGGCATACCTGGTGTGGTGCTGGAGGGAAGCCTGTCCTCTGGGGAGTTTGATCTCACCAACCTTTTTGGCTGCAGGGCTGGTATTTTTCCGTAGTGAATCACAGTACCCAGCTGTGGTCTGAGATGGGAAGGTAGTTTTGGGTGGAGCCCTGGCAGGAGGTAAAAAGTCACTGTGAATTAAGGCTGTTCCTGACGGGGGATGGGGAAAGAATTACCAGCCTTAAGTCACTAACTGTGGCTGCTTTACAAGTTTTGGGATGTGACCTCAAAACTTGCTAGATTGATTATGACTTCAGGGCTTGTATGAGAGGGTCATGGCTTAGGTGTTCTCATTTATCTCGATCTTCCTGTTATTTATCATTATGTGACACTTTAAACCACTAGTGAGACATTGAAGAGAATGGCTCAGTGTTAGGGCGACAGTTCAGGGAAAGTTACTGGGTTTTGGGTGTTACTGGTTCAAATTTTGCAGGGTGGTGGCGTGTTGGGTTTTTTAACTTATTTGGGATTTTTAAGATGTCCTGTGATACCTGAAATTTGAGCATTATCTATTGGTCATATTTACTGTAATGCAACTTTGTTTTGAACAGCCCCCTGATTAAGAAAGGTTAAGTGGATTATCCTTTTGGTTAGAAGTCTCTTAAGTAGCTCAAACACTCCATTTTTTTTAAAGACAGGACTTTACAGAGTTTGGATGCGGAATGGGAAGTGATGTTAACTATCTTCCAGACCTGCTTGGTGAAGTAAACTATATCCATGCTGAATAAAAAATTATTGCTTCGTTACACAGGAAATCTGAACATTATGTTGGAAAAGTGTACTGGGAAAGGCTTGTTAGGACAGAAGGAATGAGTAGAGATTACTAATGTTTCTAAATGTACCTGGAAGAAGTATTGGGATGTTGGAGGAGAATGTACAGTCCACTCCTAGACTCGTTTCTGCGAAGTCAGTGTTCGAGACTGTTGTCTCAGGTAGGTCCAAAAACCATTTACGCTTGTTCAGCTGGAAAGCCAGTGTAGATGTGAGTCAGGGGGGTGTCTGGTGGCTCTTCTGCAGGGTGTCATTCCACGGACATCATTACTGACTAGAGCTTTTCCCACTGCAAACCAGTGACTGGGTAAGGCTGCTGAATCGTTTCAGCTGTAAACACATCACTCCTGTGCTTGTTCTGCTGATAAATGGCAAGACTTGCTCTGTGTTCAGGTGCTGTTTTCCTTTGTGGCCAAGTGACTCTGTTTCAGCCTGGCCTGTAAAAGCCTTCTTATTTGGCAGAAAATTTAGAGGGTTAGGTTTTTGGTTTTTATTCATTTAAATCTCAAACATGAGTGATTTTGGAGGAACTGAATAATACATGTTTTTCCTTATTAACTACCTTACGAGGAACAGACCTGACTTTGGTTCAGCTTTGAAGCATGACAGGAATTGGTGGGTTTGGTTTTACTGACCAAAGTTAACATTTCCCTTTTGTGTAAACAAAAGCTTTAACACACAGTTTTTAGATGAGATCTTGTCATTTTTCCTCTTAAGCCATTCTGTGCCTGGTTATTTTTTTGCTAACAAGGAGCAGCCACAGTCAGCAATTGGAAAAAAAAAAAACCAACCAAAGAGCGCTCCAGCTTTTTTAAGGCTTTGAGGAAAACTTTGCAGTTTACTTGTTTGTAAGGAAGGAAGTCTTCAAAACTGAAAGATGGTGATCTGATCTATGGTTTTCTGGACTTGCAGTGAAAATTCAGATCTAATACATCTTAAGCAGGATTTCTTATGTGTCTCAGTGGCCCTGCCTCCAGTGGGTAAATTTAAGCACATGGGAGCACAGCCTAAATGTGGGAGCCTACTTTTTACTCCTTCTCTGATTAATGGCATGCTGAAGGAAAACATCCTGGAGCACAGACTTTGTCGAATCTCCTGTACCAGTCAGTGGCCCGAAAGACTTCAGAATTGACCAGGGTTTCTGTATTTGTATGTTAATAAATTTTAGCAAATACATTTTAGCATATACTTTAATTGCTTCAGCGGGGCGTTTGGCCTAATTTCTGGTATCAGACTTTCTTTTCTTTGAGAGTAGGTAATCCTCATCTTGTGGAGAGCTCCACTTGAGATTTTTGAGTAAATATTAAGCAAAAATGAATATTGACGAAATCTCTTAGATGAGTTAAATCTTTCTGTGAAATTATGTGGGTTTTGGTTTTGCTTTGTTTCAGATGAGGGAAAGGGGAAGGAAGAGAGGGGAGTTCAGGAGCCAAGCTGTGGCTTTACTCGTGATCCTGGCTGATGGCACGCTGTGTTGGGGCACTCAAGAAATAAAAGGCTGAGCGCACTTTGATGTGTTAGTGTTGCCTCTTCATGTATGTTCTTGGGACACCATTCATAATCCTTTATTATAGGTCAGTGATAGATGAGTGTGTTAATGCAAGTCTCTGTTTTGTTTTGGAGAATGCTGTAAGCATATCTTGGCAAAGGAAAAAGTTTGGTTGTTGCTTTTTCCCCTGGGCCCAAAACTACATTCGTACTGTAAGCAAGTTTACCCAAGGGCTTTTTATCATGGCATGTCTCCCTCAATACTGGGATAGTCATTGAAAGTACTGAGGGGTTTCTGGGTTGTTTTTTATGTTCTTAACTTCTTGGTATGGTAATGCCAGCAGAATGGCACCCTGCTGCCCAAGCCTGCCATCGTGGTCTTAAAGTCGGGGTTGATTTTGGTGCCTGTAACATAACCTCAGGTAGAGACCTGAGGTTCAGATCATTGATGAGCACTTGCTGTGATTAAGTCCAGCTGGAATTACAATGCTGAGTATTTCTGAAAGTTGACATGCCAAACCCCTTGTCCCTCTTTCTTCCTCTTTCTATTATAAGCTTTCAAAAGGCTATAGAAGACTTGTTTTGATGAACTTCCCAGTATCTAGAGAAAACATTTCTGTAGTTCTTGAAACTATTTTGGACTGTGAAAGGGGTGCCACTGGCAAAGCCTTGCATGGCTTTGGTATTGTCCATTATCCTTATTCCCAACCTTGCTAACAGAAGCGCAGGATTTCTCTGGACTGATTCTCACGTCGCCTCTTTGCGTGCAGCCAAACTGGCCCTGGTTTTGGGGACAGAAGATAAGTTTATTCCTCGTTTTTAAAAAGTATTGATGTTTACAGTGTTAACGGAAATGGCTTATTTGGTCCTATTTTAATTGCTGCTGTTTAGCATGCCCTTAAAGTGTTTACTCAGATGAAGTTAAATATATTTGTTAAGAGAATGGGATTGTTTTTCTTATGAAGTTGTTTATCCTGAGGAAAAGTCACATCCCTTTGTTTAATGTACTCATCTGGTTTACGGAAGCAGTGGAGATCATTTCTATTTGACCATTTTAGTGGGTCAAAAACCAGCTGTGTATCTTGGTTAGGGTATATTTTACTTACTTCAGAAAGGAGCCAAGTTGGCAGGATGCTGGAGTTCACATTGGGACAAGGAGGAGACGCTGGTTCTGTAGGTCAGACTTCTTGCTTTGTTGGTTGTCATCTTGGATCTCTTCCCCTTATCAAATACAGACTGTGGTTTTGTGATTAGGGTTTATCTCCTCATTACAGCCTTCTGATGATGGGTACGGTGGATAGGTTTGTTTGGTGTGTGCAAGCAGTTAGTATATTCCCTGGAAGAAAATGAGAGCGGTGTTTACAGCAGGGCTTTGAAGGGTGGTGGCATTTCCTGTCGCTTTTCAGAGCAGGTACCAGAAGGAGTGTCTGATGAAGTGAGCTCTTTGTTGTTGAATCTTCCAGAGTCAGATTCTGCTGTGTGATACTTGATAAGCTATTTCAAGGAATAAACAAATGCAGCAAAGCTGAGATGGAAAATATAATTTGTGCAGCGGCCCCTTTTTTCCCCCTCCGCAGTTATATTTCTACTGTTCTGCGCGACAAATCTGAGAAGTTTTAACAGATGGCAGATGGGATTTTGGCATAAAGTTCCAGAGTGCTTGCAGCAAAAGGACGATCCTCTGTTTTGTGTTAGTTTTGAGTCTTTGCTCCCAATTTCTGTGTTTCTGTTGTACCGTTTCTGCCATCATTTTGCTTTGGCGATTCAGTACCTTATTTGACTATATCCCTGGTGCAGTAGTAAACTCCCTGGATTTTTTGTACAGAAGCTCATTAATAAACTTAATTGCAGTGTAATGAAATAGTTGTATTAAACTTTTACTGTATAGTTGCACTTTGTCAGTAGGATGCCTTTGGACCGTGCAGTTAAGGGGTAGATGCCATCAGTAGCTCGTGGAGGACAGAAGGTGGTACCCAAATCTGCTCCAGAAGAGCAGTTGTACTACCACTTGGTCTTTAGGAAACAACTGTATTTTTATCAGATCTTTGTAACTGTTAGAAGAGGGAGAAATTTCAGGAGTTCTCTGTCACATGGTGAGAACTTTACCTGAGACTGCTGGAGGCAGCCTGTGCTTGGGACCATTGGGAAGTCTGCTCTTTACAGCTTCATCTGTGGAAGGGTCTGAGACCACCTGGAAGCTAGAATGCTCCTTGTATGTGCTTTAAAAAAGAAAAGGCTATGGCAGTAAACTCAAAGCTGTGGCTGTATGAGCTGCCGTTTCTTTTGTGGATGTGTATATTTATTTAGCCTGCTGATATCTTATTGTACTCCAGCTGCAATGCTGTGTGCTGTTGCTTCTTTTCCCTGTTACCAGTGAAGAGGAGAGGGGTGGGGGAAAATAATACCTTGTATGCTTTGCCAGTGCAGATCCAGATATGATATTTGTGCCTTCTTTTTATATTAACCCGTTGTTCCTTGCTAATGCTGATGTTACCTGGCATTCTTGTACATTGCATGTACTTTTTTCCATTTCTTGAATTTAAGTAAATGATTTGGTCAGCTGAGGGAATGTTTGCATAGGAGGAAACATATGACAATGAGTTACCTCAGGATTCTTTAAAAGCAAAAAAATTGCAATTGGTTCATATATCTGCTCCCTCTTTCTGACTTTTGTAGGTGGGTAGGGGGAATTAACTGAAACAGTAAAAAAAATATTTGCCATTTGTTTGTTTATTTTTCAATGACCTAGGAAGTTTGTTGACAGCTCAAAAGCCATACTGAGCAAAACTAACAAAAACGTCTGAATAGCTGAAAGCTTAAAGTCTCTACTGGAAAGGTGGTTTGTTGAGTAGAAAAAAGTTCAGAAATGGTAACCATTAGTGGCTATAAATAGATATTTATTTAGGCTCTCAGATGGATAAAAGAGAGAGATTGTTCTCGTTTTTCATCTTTACCATTTGGTAAAAAGTAAGGTATGTCATGCCCTGCTATTTTTTAGATAGCTTTAAAAATAGCTGCACTTGTGCTTTTTTCTGCTCTAAGAATGATCTTCAAGTGTACTTGCATGAATGGCAAAAGCTGTTTGGCCCCAGTCTGAAATAAACACGTGAATTCATGAATCATTTAACTTTGAATAAGTTGAGTTCCCTGCTGGGCAGTCTCTCTGTTGTGTCAGTAGGTTTACAATTTTGATAAAACAAATTTGAATTTTGTTCTAAACCAGTATCTGTAATCATGTGAACAATATGGAAACAGTGTAGGCGAGTAGCTAATGTGTACCTAGTGCGTCAGTACCTCTTGATTTTTGGAAATAAAACCTGGTTTGCAACCTTGTGAAGGGACAGGCTGATCTTCCTCGAGACCCCCCGCTGTGGTGGTGACGAGGATGCCATGGACCAGCCTGAAGCAGCGACATCCTGAGACTGCCCCAGGGACCCTGGGCAAGCCCTGAAGACCCTGGGCCCTCTGTGGAGTTTGGGAGCAGCTTCAGAAAGGAGGCAGGTTTTCCTGCTCTCCAGCTGTTGGGCTTAACCTTTTCACAGAATCACAGAATCACAGAATCACAGAATCACAGAATCACAGAATGTTAGGGATTGGAAGGGACCTTAAAAGATCATCTAGTCCAACCCCCCTGCCAGAGCAGGAATACCTAGATCAGGTCACACAGGAACATGTCCAGGCGGGTTTTGAATGTCTCCAGAGAAGGAGACTCCACAACCTCTCTGGGCAGCCTGTTCCAGTGCTCTGTTACCCTCACTGTGAAGAAATTCTTCCTCACATTTATGTGGAACCTCCTATGTTCCAGCTTACACCCATTGCCCCTTGTCCTATCACTGGATGTCACTGAGAAGAGCCTGGCTCCATCCTCATGACACGCACCCTTTACATATTTATAAACATTAATGAGGTCACCCCTCAGTCTCCTCTTCTCCAAGCTAAAGAGACCCAGCTCCCTCAGCCTTTCCTCATAAGGGAGATGTTCCACTCCCTTAATCATCTTTGTGGCTCTACGCTGGACTCTCTCGAGCAGTTCCCTGTCCTTCTTGAACTGGGGGGCCCAGAACTGGACACAATACTCCAGGTGTGGCCTCACCAAGGCAGAATGAGGGGAAGGAGAACCTCTCTCGACCTACTAACCACTCCCTTTCTAATACACCCCAGGATGCCATTGGCCTTCTTGGCCACAAGGGCACATTGCTGGCTCATGGTCATCCTCCTGTCCACCAGGACCCCCAGGTCCCTTTCCCCTACACTGCTCTCCAGCAGGTCAGCTCCCAACCTGTACTGGTACATGGGGTTGTTCTTCCCCAGATGCAAAACTCTACACTTGCCCTTGTTGAAATTCATTAAGTTTCTCCCCGCCCAACTCTCCAGCCTATCAAGGTCTCGTTGAATGGCAGCACAGCCCTCTGGTGTGTCAGCCATTCCTCCTAGTTTGGTATCATCAGCAAACTTGCTGAGGATACATTCTGTACCCTCATCCAAGTCGTTGATGAAGATATTAAACAACACCGGTCCCAGTACCGACCCCTGAGGGACTCCACTAGTCACAGGCCTCCAACTAGACTCCGTCCCATTAACCACAACTCTCTGGCTTCTTCCCTTCAGCCAGTTCATAATCCACCTCACTACCTGATCACTAAACCCATACTTTATCAGCTTATCTACAAGGATGCTGTGGGAGACAGTGTCAAATGCTTTACTGAAATCAAGATAAACCACATCTACCGCTCTACCATCATCTATCCACCTAGTTATTTCCTCATAGAAGGCAATAAGGTTGGTCAAACATGACTTACCCTTGGTAAAACCATGTTGACTGCTCTTAATGACCCCCTCATCCATGATGTGCCTCGAGATCGTGCCAAGAACAAGCTGTTCCATCACCTTTCCAGGGATGGAGGTGAGGCTGACCGGTCTATAGTTACCCGGGTCCTCCTTCTTGCCCTTCTTATAGATTGGAGTGACATTTGCTATCCTCCAGTCCTCAGGCACCTCTCCTGTTCTCCATGACTTACCAAAGATGATGGAGAGTGGCCTAGCAATGACCTCTGCCAGCTCCCTCAGCACCCTTGGGTGCATTCCATCTGGTCCCATTGATTTATGGATATCCAGATTGCTCAACTGATCCCTAACCCAATCCTCATCTACCAAGGCAAACTCCTCCTTTATCCTGACTTCTTCTGGGGCTACAGGGATCAGGGGCTCCTGGGGAAAGCCTGCAGGAGTAAAGACAGAGGCAAAGAAGGCATTCAGCACCTCTGCCTTCTTTATATCCTCTGTCTCTAGGGCACCCCCCTCATTCATCAGTGGGCCTATATTGCCTCTAGTGTTTGTTTTATTAGCTATGTATTTGAAAAAGCCCTTTCTATTGTCCTTGACCTGGCTTGCAAGGTTAAGTTCTAAGGAGGCCTTAGCTTTCCTAATTGCCTTTCTACATCCTCTGACAACTGTCCTATATTCCTCCCAAGTGACTAGCCCCTCTTTCCATGATCCATAAATTCTTTTTTTCCACCTAAGTTTGCCCAGCAGTTCCTTGTTTAACCATGCTGGTCTCCTAGCTCCCTTACTTGATTTCATACCCATTGGGACACTCTGATCCTGAGCTTGCAAGAAGTGGTCCTTGAATGTTGACCAACTATCTTGAGCCCCTTTACCATCTAGCACCCTGTCCCATGGGACTTCCCTTAACAATTGATTAAGGAGGCTAAAGTTGGCCCTGCGGAAGTCCAGGGTTCTGGTCTTGCTTGGTACTCTATTCCTCCCACACAAGATCCTGAACTCCACCATCTCATGATCACTGCAGCCAAGGCTGCCATTGACCATCACTGCTTCAACAAGACCCTCCTTGTTGGTAAGTACAAGATCCAGCAGCGCTCCTCTCCTAGTCGGCTTATCCACCATTTGCATTAAGTAGTTATCATCAATGCACTGGAGGAACCTCCTAGACTGTGAATGGCTGGCTGTGTAAGTCTTCCAGCAGATATCGGGGTAGTTAAAATCCCCCATGAGGACCAAGGCCTGTAGTTGTGAGGCTGCTTTCAGCTGCCTGTAGAAAGCCTCATCAACTCCCTCGTCCTGATCAGGAGGTCTGTAATAGACCCCCACAACTGTATCGCCCATGCCTGCCTGCCCCTTAATTCTTACCCACAGACTTTCAACTCGCCCCTCATCAGCCCCTGGAGAAAACTCAATACATTCAAGTTGCTCCCTCACATAAAGAGCAACTCCACCACCTCGCTTCACTGACCGATCTTTCCTAAAAACGACATAGCCATCCATGACCACATTCCAGTCATGTGAGCTGTCCCACCATGTCTCTGTAATTGCCACCAGGTCATAACCTTTAGACCGCACACAGACCTCTAACTCCTCCTGTTTATTCCCCATACTGCGTGCATTGGTGTACAGGCATTTCAGGTAGCAAGCAGAGCGCACTGGTGGGACCCCTGGGAGGCAGGAGGCCTCGTGGTCAGGGCCTAAACATCTATCCCTTCTCTTCAATGTTTGAAAATCCTCCGTAGACCACCTTCCTTCAGGCCCCAGCATATTGCTCTTGGGCTTGTCTCTAACAGACTCAGTTGTCCCCCCTTCCCCCTTCACATCTAGTTTAAAGCCCTCTCAATGAGCCCTGCTAACTCCTGCCCCAAAAGCCTTCTCCCCCTCTGGGACAAATGCATTCCACCTGTCACCAGGCCAGGTGTCTCATATAGCAGCCCATGATCAAAGAACCCAAAGCCCTGCCTTTGACACCAGTTACGTAGCCATTCATTAATCTGTAAACTCTTCCTGCTTATCTCTTCACCCATTCTTGCAGGAGGTATGGAGGCAAACACTACTTGCACTCCAGACCCCTTAACCAGCCGTCCCAGGGCCCTGAAGTCACTCTTCATAGCCCTTACACTTCTTGTAGTAATTTCGTCCCTGCCAACCTGAAAAACCAACAGTGGGTAGTAATCAGAGGGCTTTACAAGATTAGGGAGTTTCCTTTTAATGTCTCTAATCTGAGCCCCAGGGAGGCAGCAGACTTCCCTGTGGGATGGGTCCGGTCGACAGACGAGCCCTTCTGTTCCCCTCAGAAGGGAGTCGCCCACCACAATTACCCTCCTTTTCTTTTTAATTGAAGAAGTCCTGAGGCGTCGGGATGACTGACAAGCCTTAGGTGATTCGGGAGACTGATCTACCCCTTCAACTTCATTTACTTCTCCCTGAAGTTCCAAGGCGTGGTATCTGTTGCTCAAGGGCAACTGGGAGGGTGAAGGGGGTTGGGAGGGTTTTTGCTTGCCTCTCCGCGGACGGACCACCCTCCATTCCTCCGTATTTCCTGAACCCTCTGCTTCTGTCTGATGACAGGAGGGGAGGGGATCCATCACTTGCCCACCCTTTTCTGACTGCCCTTGCCTCAGGGTGAAGCTCCGCCCATCTATTTCTCTTTCACAATCTCTAATACTTCTAAGTCTTTCTACCTCCTCCATCAGTTCAACCACCTGCCCGAGCAGATCATTTATCTGCTCGCACCTCACACACGCAGTGTCACTGGCTCCCTCCGGTACCAGTGCCAGGCTCAGGCATTCGCTGCAGCCAGAAACCTGCACGGCCGTATGTCTGGTCGGGGGATCTGTCTGAGTCCCCATATTCTTTTTCCCAAGGGTTTTTGGGCGCATTGCAACCATGTCCTATGCGGTCTAAGGTCTATCTAGCTAGTCCTGTCCTCGCGCCGCTCTCCTCGCGCTTGCCTCTCGGCTGGCCAGCCGCCGCTCTCTGCTCCGCGTGCCGCTTGCTCTGAGGGGAGCTGCCGAGATGGCCGCTTTTAAAGTTTGCCGCGGCTCTCAGTCACGCCCCCTGCCACGTCAGCCTTTCGGTTTCTCTTGAATTTTTCCTCAGGATTCCCGCTCAGACTCGGGTTTCCTTGCTCTATCCCGGCTTCACCGTCTCCGGGAAGCCCGGCTCCTTCTCGAAGCCTCAGCAAAAGCCAACAGCAAAAGCGAACAGCACTCGCCGCAGCCGCCCCACCGCTCCCACAGCCGCCGCTCTCTGCTCCGCGTGCCGCTTGCTCTGAGGGGAGCTGCCGAGATGGCCGCTTTTAAAGTTTGCCGCGGCTCTCAGTCACGCCCCCTGCCACGTCAGCCTTTCGGTTTCTCTTGAATTTTTCCTCAGGATTCCCGCTCAGACTCGGGTTTCCTTGCTCTATCCCGGCTTCACCGTCTCCGGGAAGCCCGGCTCCTTCTCGAAGCCTCAGCAAAAGCCAACAGCAAAAGCGAACAGCACTCGCCGCAGCCGCCCCACCGCTCCCACAGCCGCCGCTCTCTGCTCCGCGTGCCGCTTGCTCGCTTTTCCAGAGGGGCACCTTGTGCAGGTGGTGTCGTTGGGTTTATTGTACTGCATACGGTGCTGATCCCACAAATTACATTTTTAGTTCAAAGTCTTTGTTTAAAGCAGCAGCTACCTTTTACACTTAGCTGTGTGTTTCAGCCTCATTAAGTGAAGAACTTGAGGGCTTGCATGAATAGCTAAATAATAATTAACCTCTCTTGGACTTCACTGGTGCAGAACTGGGACGTTCATCTTCAGACCTAGATTTCTTCTGCCTTGGTATTGACTGACCAAGCATTGGCACTTGTGTCCTCTTTGAAAAGTAATAATAAAGATGCAAGGCTCTTGGGCTTATCCCGAGTCAGAATTTTGGTGTTGAGTGCCCTACTAGTTGTGTCTCCCTGTGTGCATTTCGCACAGCAGCTCTCTGGCAGCCGAGAGGGCCGTTACAAAGGTCTCTCCTGAGCTGTGGGTAGTGCAGGTGAGCAGACCGTTCCTGATCCGTCAGCTTTGCTTCTCTTATCAGCAGACGTTGGGTTTCCAAACAAGCGGCTGCGATAGTGGCTTCTGGCTGGGCAGGAGGGGGAAGTTGTTGGTGAAGAAAAGGCGTGCAGGTGGGTAGGTTTAAAGGTGCAGGAGAGTTTCAGGGTTTCAGTGATCTGTGGCTAAGCTATGCAATTATGGCTAAAGGTAATGACCCAGAACAAGCAGTGGGAGAAAGTGTTGAGGCTTGGGTTTCTAAAATTTGGTGCCTTGACTTGCATAATATTTGGATGTGTAATTTTTTCGATGGAGATTTAGCTCCTGATATTGCTGTACTTAAAATAAGTAGAGAGAATGTGATTCAGCAAGGCTGGTAATCCAAGGATGAATGTGGGACATACAGTTACACCTGAATGGGAGAAGAGTCTTAATATATTTAAAATTAAGCAAGTTCTGAAATACCTTGTGGTTTTGGTTTCTAGCTGGGAAAAAGTTGCTTGGCTTCCTACACATCAAAGTCCAAGCTTGCCAGGAGTTAATGAACATCTAGGGAAAGATGTACCTGACCATGTCGGGGGGGTTGACCTAGGTGATCTTTAAAGGTCCCTTCCAACCCAAACCAGTCGAATCTATGAACACTATCCCTGTTGGGAGCTGGGAAACCCCCCAAGTTCCACTTGACAGTAAGCAGTCAAAATGACTGCGATCCAGTGGGCAACTACTGCTCATCTTGGTACAAATTAGGTTAGTAATGACCATGGTTCAAGCATAGCTTCTGCCAAACTGCTCTCATACTTACTAAAGTGCCCAGAGAAGTGTCCTCCTGCATGGCTGCTGTGACTCCCAAGTGGGTAACAGTGGGTGAGGCAGCCTCGCAGTAGGTACATGGCCTCGTCCCCCCGTTACCCCGGAGTGCTGTCAGGGGCGAGGGCGGGAGGTCTGTGCCACAATCGGGTCTCTGTGCTCTCTGCACAGATGCAGCTTTGTTAACAAATGCCTCATCTAGCTTACTGCCTTTTAAAAATCTGTCTCAGGATCATTGTTACATTGATTTTTACACTGACTGTAGAGGTGCTTTAATTGCAGATGTGTTGCTGGAAAGCTACAAATGAGGTTTTTATTTCTTTTTTGTTTGTTTGGTTTTTTTTAAAATGAAGCAGTCAGGCCATTTCCTTACTAATGCAGTGCATGGCGTGTGTTGAGGGAAGAACATTTACCACCAGTGACTTCTGTAGTGGAGATACTCAGAACTGACTCTGAAGTTCCATAGGAGATTTTTTGTTTTATTAGGAAGCTGTCTTTAAGAGATGATTGGCCTTGGAACAGTGCAAATGTTACTACCGTATTGGCCCACAGAAGGCTGAGTTTCAGTGGTGCTTCCCTTAATTCAGCAGAAAGGGAGCAGAACAGTGTATGAAGTCAAAAGTAAAGAGGAGGATGTCTTGTGGTTCTTAACTCTGCTGAAGGAACTGAATTGCATTAGGACTGGGTAATTACATGCTATCCTGTGTCCTCCAGGCACCAGGTGCTACCATGAGGGCTGCTGTTAGGAGAAAAAAAGGTCTCAAATTGGAGGCATTGAGTAGATAATAGACTTCATAGAATCACAGAATGGTTTGGGTTGGAAGGGACCTCAAAGATCATCTAGTTCCAGCCCCTCTGCCATGGGCAGGGACACCTCCCACCAGACCAGGTTGCCTAAAGCCCTGTCTAACATGACCTTAAACTTAAAGAAGAATTGTACTTTGCTCTCTCCTTGAAATGAGTGGGAAGAAGCTGCCTACAACATTATGCATTGTTATGTAAAGTAAAGTAGTAACTGAGTTTTACAGGGCAGGTCCTGTTCAGCACCTGTGGCACAGCCCTGTCCGTGTTACGCACAGCGGGTGTGTGCACGGCGTGATTCACTGCCCGCCCGGGCTTGCTCGTGAGCATTTGAGAATCGACACGCTGTGAAAAATTACTGCTGAAAACTTATTTTCACAACAGAAGGACCATTGAATGTAGTCACGTATTTTATTTCTGTGAATGTGTCCATAATTTTTTTTTTTTTTAGGCAAAAGAATAAATGTGTACAATTTCACCTGAGGGAAGGACTTGTATGACATATGGAGTAAAAAACCAACCAACCAACCTCCTTGCAAGTTGGCTAAAGTTGTGTATTACCTCTGGAAGTTGGGTATGTTTGAGATGGGTCTTAATGTGATCTCGAGGAATTTAAGTGGAGCGTGTGTACTTGCAGACTGTGGACTGTGGGCCTAGATTTTGTAGTTCTGTACAAATGAGATCTTCCCATATGTGAATATGAGGTGGTGATTTAACTCCTAGGAGATGAAGACATCATGAAAGCATGTGTATATCTGAAAATATCCAAAGATGACAGGGAACTGAAGACATGACCAAAACAACGTTGTATAGGCACTTTCTTCAAAAGATCTCAGTTCAGTGATAGGCACGCTGCTGGAATTTAGCTGTGCTCATCATATCCATGAGCCACTAGAATTCTGGTGAAACTATGGTCACTTCTTCAAAACAAAGACAAGTTGATACTTGAAATGACAGGGAAGTTGTAGGAGAACCAGCCCGTGAGCAAAAGGGAAGATGATGTCATGTGAATGCTGTCGTGGGACTTGGATGATTTGAGCTGCGACTGCCAAAGACTTGTAGCCCTTGACAAATAATACAATCTGCTTTTGCATTGGTTCTCTGCTTGCAAAATACTACAGAATTTTCCATTTCCAACATTTTTTTCTCTTTTCCTGGGTTGTGTGGTGCATAAGGCATGCTCGCTCCCCAGGCCCTTGTGCCGATGCAAATACAATTGCCCTTGCTAAGGAAGGGGCCCAGTTTTGGTTGACATCCTTGGTGAAGGAGCAGGCACATAGTCCTTGTGGTTTGTAGTCTTTTCCACTGCACGTGTGAAAGTAGTGTGGAGCTCCAAGGACTCCAAATTAATTTCCTTACAGGTGAGGAAATCTCAGTTCCTCCCTGCAGAGTGAGGTATTTTATATGCTGCATAAGGGGTTAAAGGAAGTATGTGCAGTAAGCAGAAAGTTATTGTTCCATTTTGAGATGATTTATGACTTCTTTGAAAAGAAAACTGGTTGTATTTAAGGCCAAGTCTTTTTGACAGCCAAGTCAAAGCTTGGAGGAAGCTAGTACAGAGCTGGCAGTGGAGGAACAAAATGCTGCTGCAGCACTCATTTGCAGTAAGGTGTAAGTGGCTTTCCGTGATTCCTTCTGTCCTGGTGTTAAGGAGCACCACAGGGGCGTCACCTTCAGCAGAACTGTTGCATGGGCTTGGGTTTTCTGGTAATCATGAGCAAGATGCTTCTCAGACGTTCTGTTGCTCTGAGATTAGTGGTAACATGCTCGTATTTGGTTTTCGGGTGTTTTTGTTTTTTTTTAAAGAATGAAAATACCATTTTGGCTAAAGCAGCAACATGCTTAAAAACATTCACTTTTTTTAAAATGACACTTCTGAGAGTACTTCGATAGGGATAGGTCCCTCTCCAGGTGATCAAGTTTGAGTATTTTTCCCAAATGAAGTCTGGGCTGAAGAAGCACTCGTTCATTCTTGTGTGTCATGTTCACATCAGCTGAAATCAAGCAAGTGCTCTTTCTGATTAATGAGGCTTTCTTGAAACCTCTTCTGTTATACAGTAATTTGCCCATATAATGCTTCTCTTTGCACATTTCCATGCTTCAGCATTTGTGGAAAAGTTTTTTTTCAACAGTATTTAGGTAATTTTGTTTTATCAAGGAGTTACTAAAAAACCACCGCCCAAACCCCACAAATAGCTGTTTTGTTGACTCACAGTGTTGTAATATGAGAAGTGACTTTAATGCTAGTATGAAAAGTAGTAAAAGACACTGGCAGTGTTTAGGCAGAGGAAGACATTTATATTTGTTATAGGCTGTGTTCTTTAGTGCCATAAAAATCTGATTATGAGAAAGTAAGATTAAATATGTTTTAATAGCACTATGTCAAGCAGTCATGGAAAATTCCCAGTCTGAGCTTTTGCAGGCATTTGGATACTATGAAGCCCATACAGATTGGGTTTTGTTTGTTGTTGGTTTTTTGTTTTTGTTTTTTTTGTTTTGTTTTTTTGGGTTTTTTTTTGTTGTTGTTGTTTTGGTTTTTTTTAAAATTGCTTAAGAAAAAGCACCTCTGTGGGCAGGCAAGAATCAGTAAATACTGCATTTTGAGTGCTACACTTGCATTTTAATTTCTGCATCCTGCTAATTCGACTTGAATTTACTGAGCAGCCACCTTCTTTATAAATAATTTCAAGCAACATTCTCATGATGGCAAGCCTATAACGTCCTTCCAGGTTCCACAGAGTGGGGAACTGCACCACACTGTGGGAAGTAGATGTTTATGGAATTGTCGGGGCTGACATTTACAAAAGAGATGGTTGACTTAATTCATTGCCAAGTAAAATAAACTGCTGTCTAAAGGTTTGTGCTCCTGAGTAGACATACTTTCACAGGTAGCTAAGAGAAGAATCATGGTTCCCTGTGCTTTAGGTGTCAACAAGGGTTGCTTGTGAAAGCTTGCTGTCTGGTGTGTTGGCTCCTAGCTTCCAGCATACCTTCGGGGTGGTAGGGAGAGAGGGAGGGAGCTGGGAAATGCAGACCAGGGATGTGTAAACTTACTGGTTTCCTTATGGGAGAAAAGCATGCTTTTGTCAGACTTCAAGTTGCTGCATGGTCTGTGTGTGTTGTCTGTCTGCTGCCTGATAGAGGTACATGTTAGTCTGTGGGTGGCCTAAGGTATTTGATAGTGTGCCTTGAAATATGCCTTCTTCTTGAAGAGGAGATGGCCAGAGTGGAAAGAGGTGCCTGCTCCTGGGTATGCTCTTGCTAGCAGCACAATCCCCTGCCTGTTGGTACATCCCCAGCTCTCTGCAAATACATTTCACACCCCCTAGGTCTCTGCCACCATTTCATTCTTTTCACCAGCCTTAAAGTCTGCTGGGTTTCACTTTTGAGTATCTCTGTCTCGAAGCAGCTGTGTTCTTGCTGTGTCTTTCTCTGGTCGCGCATCAGTTTTTCTCATCCGTGGAAGCATAGCTCTCCGCAGCCTGCACTTCAAGGCTGGGGGAGACATGGCTGCTAGTCACAGCTGGCAGGCCTTTGTGTGAAGGAAACGGGATCTCCTCCCTGGATTTAGACCAAAAAGTTAAGTTTAGCATCTCAGCCTGAGTAGGTCACTTTGTATAGAGCACCATCTGATTTCAGACTCGATCCTGGAGAAACGGGGCAAGAAAATCTCCCTCTCTGCTGCAGTGATGCTCTGCTTCTTGCTTAAGCTAATCCCCTTGGCTGATGGGAAGAGCTTGGGTGCAAAGGGTTCCCACCTTCCTATATGGATGGTGCACCTCTGGGAGATTACAATGTATAGTCAAAATCATTTGGCTGAGAAGGTCCTTTGCCTGCTGAGAGGCATGCAGCTGTTCAACTCTGGTTTTGTTATGCTTTTGCACACTGGACCTCGTGAACTAGAAGAGAGTCTCAGCCCAGATGCATTTCCTAGTACTCCTCGTTTATCTCTGGGATAAATGCCTGTTTTGTCAGGTATTAATGCTTTACTCACTTCTGTGTGGGTAAGCTCTCCTAATTGCTTTGTAGTTTAGTTTTGGATTAAATCTTCTATCAACTTGCAGTACAGTAAAACATGCATGCATGCAAAACCCAATAAATTATAGAAACAGCTACTCTGGGTTTCTGCTTTTTTTCTGCTCCTGCCACAAGTACTAGGTTGAAGGAGTCTTTTTTTTTTTTTTTCCTGTTAACTATTACCAGCTCATGTAAACATGCATTGAAGAAAAAAATAAATAGGTACTGGAGTGATGCAGGAAATACTCATCCCTGTCATGAAAACAAGGATGGAGAAGGGGAATGCATCAAATCTGTAGGTGTGCCTGCAAGTGAGGAAACGTGCCACACCTTTTTGTTGAAAGGTGGAGTGCAGATTTTAAGCTGCTTTGGAAAGATGCTACAAGCAATGAGGAAAGGTACATCATTGTACATCCTAGGGACCTGGGAGCTGCTTTGTATGGCTTGCCTGGGGGATTTATGTGAGATGGGAAGCAGTATGAAATTACAGGGTTCAGTCCTGCATGTGGCATGAAAGTATCCATGATGGAAGAGAAGAGTTGCTAATATAAATACCTGCTCTATTTCTGGGGTTTCTACTGAAGGTGTTCTCTTCTGGCAGTTCGGTGAGTGAATTTACAATGAGTTAATTTTTATAATTTTAATTATACGTAATATATATGGAAAAATCCCAATGCAAGAATAAATGACTTGCCGTAATGAGTCAGGTGACTCACCCTGGAGGTGCTTCGTTTTATAGTTGCACACTTGCATAAAAATCCAAACACGCATGCTAATAAGAGTAGCATTACTGGAAGGAAATGTATCTGGTCAGAGAGAAAAGTGGACTAAGCAAACGCAGGAGATTGCTTTTCAGGGGGTTGTGACCTTGAGGGGCTGAATATAATGAATGCAGTGTTTCAGGCTGCCTTTTTACCTTGCAACTGCTGCATACCATTGGTATTCACCAGCAGTGACTGGGCTCTGTAGCGAAAAGCCTTGCAGAGCATCACCTCATCCCTGAGAAAAATTTAAAGCCAGTAAGGTACAAAACTGCTCAAAGCATGTGCAGGAAACACTGCCTTTTATTTGAACTTCATGACTTTCTAACTTTACCTAAAATATAAGCTTCATTGCTAAATCTGCCTTCAGTATAGATTCCAGGCTCTCTTTTCTATAGAGCTGCACCTTCTGTACATGTTAGAGCAGCGTCAGACGCCGCCGGTGCAGCCTGCTGGCCTTTCTGCTGCAGGTGCATTGGAATAAATCAGTGCTCTGCCCTTTAATGATAAAGCCTGCCATTACTTCTTGCTTAATTGGTTGTGTGTTCATCAGGTGATCTCCAGACAGGCAATTTGGAGTTGCTCTGTGATTATTGTGGTTTGCAGGATACAAATTAGTGTGGGAAGTTGCTAACGCTCGCTTTGCAACTTAGGGCTTCAGTGGCAGGATCTGCTTTTTCTGCGCTCACCCCAAGTGTGAACGGGAGGGAGGGAGAGCACAGACAGGTGCCCTGCTGCCTGCCATTTGTCAGGGCGTCCATGGCAAAGGACTGTCCCATCTGCAAACCTGCTTGTAAAAGCCAGGCATCACAGGAGGTCCTCAGGCATGGAGGGGTGCACTGCCCCCAGGCAAGTTGCTTACATCCTGGATTTTTAAGGATTATTTAATTAATTTTTAAGGCTGGTCCTGTGTGTGAAGTACTGGTTCCCCATCACCTCAGGTTGTTTCATAACCTGTGTTGGACTTGGGCCGTGTGACGCTGCAAGTCTGGTAACATCTGCCCGAGCTTCCCAAATCAGCCTCAGCTCTGCTGCTACTCAGTTGCTGGAGTCACTTGTTGCAGCCCAGAAAACTATGTTTTCCTGGCTGTATGTAGACATGGCAAGTATTTATGCTTCATCAAGCTTCTCTGGGCTCCTGTTCCTGCCTGTAAGCTGTGGTGCGCTGCCTTGCGCCTGCCCCGAGGAACGATGCATGCAAGGGGCAGGCTGCCAGGCTGTGGAGCTGTCTCAGCTCTTAGAGATGGTGTGGCAAAGCGGTGCTTGTCCTGGCTTCAGGATGTTGCCCCTGACTTACAACAAGTCATGTGAACAGGGTCAAGTGAATGGTGCTGGTGAAAGCCACTGGGCAAATCGCTATGGCTTCTGGGAATGGAGACCTGAGCTCCTTCTGTGAAGCTTAATGCAGCCCCAACCTGTAAATTGCTTGTGGTCAAAGTGTAGCTGGGATTTGTTCCTCAACGTGGGGTCAGAGTGGCTGGATGAGCCTTCAGAAAGGCAAGGGTGAAATGATTGTTGGAAATGCTACTTAACAGGTCCAGCAGCACATCCTAATTTACCAGCTGTCCAGTGTTTTTCATCTGTTCCTCATGGTTTCTCTATTCCATTATATGGATTGGGGGGGAACTAGATGATCTTTAAGGTGCCTTCTGACCCAAACCATTCTATGATTCTATTAACCATAGCAAGTCCTTATTCTACAGATGTTCACCCATATACAAGGTCTTGTTGACATCTGTAGGACATGGTAGTTGGGCAAAGTTAGGAAGGGGTTCTGGTGTTTGTAGGGCAAATCCCATGTCATCTGCCAAATGAGATTGATTCAAAGAAGTTTTTTGAAAATCTTGAGGCATGAACTAGAAATGTAAATAAATCATTCAGTGTGACTACGTATTTTACATACTTATGTGTCTGTGGTGAACTAGAGACATGGAGTGATCATATTGTGAAAGCAAAGCTGCAAAGAGAAGTGAAACCTTCTGCATCGTCTATTTCAAGTTCAATGTGAGGGGATCTATAAAACTTAGGAAAAGTTGTGACCTGATATTTACAATTCTCCTATTTTCAATAATAAACGTTTATATTAGTGAAATAAATGAAAGAACCGTGGACTGACTGGTCCATTATTCTCTTTTCTTCCCTCCTTTTCACGCTTACTTTCTTAGCCTTGGAGTACAGTTTTGCTAATTCTTATAGTGCCAAAGTGTGAACTCTGTCTTGAGTTTGAATTTTAGGAAAATAGGGAGCTTGGAAGAAGAGGATCGGGAAAAGAAAAAACACTTCCAAAAGTTGTGGTCTGGGTGGATTGGTTTGTTTTTGTCTTAAGGCTCTGGTCTTATAGCTGTTTTCTGCAGCAATTAAGGCTGGAAATATTTTCCCTTCTTGCCCAGCCCTACTCTTAATTCATGTATGAACTGATATTTTTGAGTTGCAGAGAGATGAAAGCAAAAAAAAATAAATCCCTGCAATATTGTGAGATCTGTAAAAGGAGCATGAAAATTGACAATATGGAAGTAAGAGCTGAAGTGGAACTTTTTGTACTTTGATGCCAGTAATTTGCAAAGTGAAAACTGTGAGCATTTTTAAAGTACACTTGTTACCTTACATATTCTGCTGCTTAATATGAATTATTTTTTTCACATAACAGTCCCACTTGCCTAAAGGTAAGTTTCCCTGGAATTGCCTGCTTATTTGACATAAGAGGGGAAAGAAAAAAAAAAACACCAAAAACCCACAAAAAAGAAGAAAAAGACAATGCTGAGCTTCCTAGAAATCAGGAATAGTCCTTGCCTTGCTAAATTCACTTCCTCCTGTGTGCTTTCAGGTGCAACACTGACATTTTATTAATGATGCTTCTTGATGTGAGAAGGCTTTGGTAAATACTACCAGAATAAAGTCAGGTGACTGGCAAAAACGGGTCCATGATAGAAAATGTGTCTTGATCAGAAATTGGATCTGCTTTGCAAATGCAAATTGGGCTGAGCCAGTATAATGCCCCACTAGACAAGGCATATCCATGCTTGTATAGCACAACTAGCATCTTGGGAAAAACTATACTCTATAGATGTTCTGTATTAGATTTTCTTCTAAAAAGTCAGGCTCCAGGTACATTGTAGAACAGTATTAAGAACTGAACATTTCCTTGACTGATGAGCCTAATAATGTCTTACGAAAATAAGTGGTAAATGCCTTTCTTCAGGACCCATGTGTTAAAGGAATGTTTGTGGGGTTGTTTTTTTTCCCACTTAATCAGCTTTAAAGTAATCAAATTTAAGATGTTCTTCCTAAATAAAACACTTTGAAATGAGCTGCCCAGAAACTCTTATTTCTTTACCTAAACTTGCAGGCACAAGAAAGAGCCGTTGACCCATAGCAGCCTGTCAAAGTTGACTGCAACTGGTAATAGGCTTTCCAAATTCCTATATTGCCACGGTGTAGGCTGGGAAGTCTTGAAAGGAAGAACAGTATTTGACAAAACTTGTCAAAATGTAAAGGTAATGCTTGAATCTTTCTTATAAAAGTGGTAATTCAGACTGTAGCAATACCAGTAACTCTCCCAAAAAGACCTGATGGCATCTCATTGCTAGATTTGCAAACAGTGGTTGTTTCCTAGCTGTGTGGAAACCTTGTCGTCCTCAGGAGCTGGCAGCCGTGTGTTCAGAACTCTAGCAGAGAAGTGCAGTTGGTTTTTGGCTTTTGAGCAAGGTCTGTTAGCAATGTGCGTCGTCACACACAGCAGCAGAAGGTGGGGAGGAGCATGCTCGTCCACCTGCATATAGAGAGATTAATCTCATGTGCTGTTTGTGTCGGGAATAACTGAAAGATTTTTTTATTTTTTTTCTTTTTTTTTTTTACAAAAAAAAAAAAGGAGGCCATATTATATGAAGCAGCAGTCTTGTAGGAAGTATTGGTGCTTTCAAAGGTCTGGGAAGGTACAAATTTGTTCTGATTCCCTCTCAAGTCAGTAAGAGTAATACTACATGTTTTAATCCAGTTTCTTGTGTTTAAAGGGGTATCCCATTGTCAGTGCTGCGCGATCTCCAGTTACTGAAACAGAAGGAGACGGAGCCTGTTCAAGGTTAATCAGCAGCTGTTGCGCAGAGCTTGGGAGCAGGAGAGCTGGAGCTTTGATCTGGTGTGGGGGATGGACGACAGAAACATCTCCTTTGCAGGGAGATTTTGTTCTGCAGGAAACTGACCCCCCTCGACTGACCTTATATCCCATGGAAACGTCTTCATGGCTTTGTTCTGCTTTAAAACAGTCAAGTGAAGTGGTATTGTTCAGGAGGCAGAACTACGTTTTTTGAGAGGAAGGTGTTAGTAGTTTACTCCGGTGCTCTCTGAGGAAATTATCATTAGTACTGTGAGTATTTTGAAAATGAATTCTACCCCATTCAACTGGATTAAGCATGTGCATACATTTAAGTGCGTGGTCAGTTCATGAAGTTGAGTTTAAGGCTGGAATTTAGATTACATGCTCAAATACCTTCCAAAGCTGTGCTGTCTCTCGCCAGCTGCAGAGACTTAGGGTTCAACTAGTCCTTCTCCATAACTCCATCCATTCCTGACCACTCCACCATCCCAGGACGAAAACTGCCAGTTTCCCAACTGTTGGCAGAGGGGCTGGAGAGAAACAGAGCCCTGTCTTGGAGTGGTTTCTGGAATATTAATTTATTTCCCTTTCCTAGGTTGTGTAGTGGTGTACCACATGCAGACTTTTGTAGTAGTTTTTGTATTTCAGCCACCACTGATGTCCAGCTGTTGTGGAAGCCTTTTGTTGATGACTGCAGGAAAGCTGCACTGAGGAAGCTGGGCACTGCAAAGGAGGAGATGTAGATCAGTACTCTGAATTATAGTAGTACATCAGGCAAATGGCCATTACTACTTGTTTGTTTCCCTGGAGTTAGGTATGAAAAAACAGGTCCAGTTTTCTGCTTAAGAGGCTGAACGCTTCATTTTTGGGTTGAAGTTGGTGAGGGATATCCAGCTTCCAATGAACTTAATGAATTTGCTCCTGAGTAGTCTGGCCAGGCATGCACTTGGCATGTTAAAGTTTTTGGGTACCTAAACTGAAGTATTTTCTTTAGTCCTCAGCTAACAATGACAGGCAAGTTTTCAGAAGCAACACTGTTCATTTATATGAAATTAGCAAAGTTGTGTTTTGTCTGGATAGCTTTTTTCTTGCTGTGGCCCTCCTTGTGAGCAGTGTGTGAATTAGTAAAGAGGATGAAGAAAGATAAATGTGGTTTTGGTTATCTGTTCCATGAAAAAGCTATATCCAGCTTGACCTAGTTAATAACATCTCTTCCTGTCTCTCAAACTTTGTTTAGAGCCAAGCTACTGTAGTGCATGAACAAAAGGTTCTCTAAACATGTATTGACTATTGTTCCTTGTGCTTTGCCAATGCTTTTTGAATGCAGATGCAGCATAAGCTACGTTCATGGCCCTTAATTCAAAGCAGTTGATGAGTCGACTGGATTTTACATTATAACATGTGAATGAGTAGCATTTTTACTTGGATGAGAACAGTTATTATACAATATCAGCTTTTTCATATCTAGAGATACATGCAATATGTATATAAAATGTAATTAATGTGCTGTTATTTTATTCAGCATACAACCTGTATGCATACAAAATCTAGCTGGTTAATTACAGTTGTGCAACAAATGCTCCACCATTTTGCTTAGTTGAAACAAAGTTCTTACTTAATTTTGTGATTTCCAGTATATATGTCCAAAAAGTAAAAAAGAACAGACTTGTACCATCTCTGAGAACAGAACACAGAGGAAGGTAAGAGAGAGTGTTTGCATTTTCAGCTGTTAAAATCTGTGAGGTAGGACTAGGGACTTGATCCAGGTGGTCTTGCAGCTGTGAGATTTGCAAACCTATTTCCTTTCCCTTTTGCAGTCAGGAGAAATTTATTTGCTATGGAAATGATGGCTGATGGCCTCCTTCTGCAAATGCTATTCCAAGTATTTTTACAACCTTGCTTCACAGAAATAAAAAACATTGGGCTTTAAGTGCTCGGTGGCTTTGCCCTCCCCTTTATCACAAACCAGCAGTATGTTAGGTGGCTTCTCAGGGAGCTCTGGGGTAGCCAAGTTACCAGGCTTCTCCCCCTAAACCAGGTCCAGATCAGTATAATCCACCACCATGTGTGTTGAGTCCTTCCTCAGGTGGGTCCTGTGTGACAAGTCTTGTCCATACACTGACTCCTAACGCAGAGTTTGTTCTCTGAGCTGTCACCTGCACGTCGCTTGATGCATGGCAGGGGGTCCCTGCAGAGCTAGCTGGGCACAGGAGGCAGCTGTGACTTGCCTCACTCCTCCGGGATCTTTCGCCAAGGCTTTTTTTTTTGTCTTTTCCCTCCCCCGGACAGGAAGGTTTGCAGTGCACCCAGCCCATGGACAGATCCTGTATTGTTGAGCTACCTTGCCAGGAACACGTTGTATTTGCATTTCAGAAGCCTCAGGCTTTGTGAACTGCATTGTTCCAACCTCCCCTGAATAGCAGCTATTGACCCCTAACAATGTACGTTTGTTTAGATCAAACCCTCTTGTACTTGCTTTAAAAAGCTTATTTTAAGACTAGTCCAACCAAGCGAAAGCTTCTGTGCAGGTCCCCTTTTTCCCCCTTCATAGCCAGAAAAAATATTCAGGATTAATTCTCCTCCTTGCAAGAGGCTATTTTGAATGCTGAGGTTTTGGCAATTTTTGTTGTGGCTTAATGTTTATAAGCTTTTCATTGCCTTTGAAAGCATAAACTTTGTGTTACTCGAGCTTGGAGATTTTGGCAAATAATAAACCAGCGGCACAACAGACTGAATGACATTGTTTCGTGGGCTGACGATTCTTTCTTCTGGTGTCCCAGGTTAACTCGGGAGTATTGCAGCTCCTGAGGTTTCTGTTGGATGTGTTAGGAGGAGTGTTGCCGGCAGGTTGAGGAAGGTGATCCATCTCCTCTGCTCAACATTGCTGAGGCCACACCTGGAGTGCTGTGTCCAGTTCTGGGCTCCCCAGTACAGGAGGGACATGGGTGTACTGGATAGGATCTGACAAAGGTCCACAAAGATGATGAAGGGGTTGGAGCATCTCTCCTATGTGGAAAATGCTGAGAGAGCTGGGACTGTTCAGGCTGGGGATCTCATCAATGTATATAAACACCTGGAGGGCAGGTGCAAAGAGGAGGAAGCCAGGCTCTTCTCAGTGGTGCCCAGTGACAGAACTGGAGACAGTGGACACAAATTGAAGCACAGGAGGTTCCCACTGAACATCAGGAAACACTGTTTTACTGTGAGGGTGACCGAGTACTGGCACAGACTGCCCGGAGAGGCTGTGTAGTCTCCATCTTTGGGCGTACTCAACAGCCATCTGGAGATGATCCTGGGAAACCAACTCTAGGTGGCCCTGCTTGAGCAGGGGGGTTGAACTAGATGCCCTCCAGAGGTCCCTTCTACCCTCAGCCTTCTGTGATGCACAGGTGAAGTGAGGTGGCTGAGGACATACAGGAATCCAAGGCAAAAGACTCAGCTCACTTTGCTCCGAGTGTGTTGCATGATACAGCATGGATATGTGATCTCTCTTATGCCGTGCTGTGCACTTGTGCTTTATGGGCTTTAGACCCATACCATGGTGGACAAAGCATGGCAGGCAGCAGCTGCAGCCAAGTGCAGCATTGTGCTGCCCCACCTTGGGCACTCTTGGGGACGGTAGGCTGATGATAACTACTGCAGTGACGTGAAAGAGCCCTTTATGTCCCACCCTGGTGGGTGTGATAGATATTCCTTAATACAGAGGGTGTCGCCTTCAAAGTTGTCATTGCTCCTGTGCCTGTACTTAAGAGACTTAGGGTATTTCTGTTTGCTGGCTCTGGTGGGGAGGTACCAGAGGAAGTCCAAGAGCAATGCCCTCATGACAGCCTTCCTCCATCTGGAAAGTGCTCTCCTTTCCGCTCCCCTCTGCCCTCACCCTGTGCTTTTGAGTCACTGTACCCTGCTTTTGAACTGCGTCGAACTTGTGGTAAACCTGGAAACCATCTCACTTGAGGTTTCAGAGGTGAAAGGGCAAACTGCTCCGCAGGCATTTGCAGTATTTAAAATGGAAAGCAGTTTGTCAAAAGATGGAGGGGAAAAAAAAATGAGGGATGTTCTTACAGGGTCCTGTGTGCGCAGCTGAGCTCTTACCATTGAGAGAAACCAAGCAGCAAGAGTTCTAATAATTTTCCTGAGCATTACTTTGTGTCTCAGTGCTGCTGTTCTCCCATCATAGAAACAAGAACAGTGTTTATTCAACATTATCTAAAGCATATACAACTCCTAACATGGCTGAAGTCCGTGGTAGACTCACCGGTCACTCGCATTAAATATGTAACAGAAAGAAAAATCTGTATTTGTTGTGGTTTATTTTTTTTTTTTTAAATCAGGACCCTGCATCCCACCAACTTTAAGAAGGCTGTAAGTCTATTTTGTGTGTGTGGAAATTCAGTCAAGGACAACCTTTGGATCCTAACATGCAAAATTAATTATTTGAATTGTTTTTACCAGTGATCGTACACCCAAAGTCACAGCTTTATGATGTAAATCTCAGCCCTTTCCTGTCACCCCTTTACTTTTTCTTTAGGAGAGAATTTGACTGTTCTAGTGAAAAAAATCTCTGTTCTCTAAATACCACTAAAATGCTGTCTGTCTGATAGGGAGCCTGCTATCCATTTGTAGAGAATGGGAGTATAGTTTCTGTTCTCTTGATGCTAGATCTACCAGCCAGGAAAAAAGTAAAGTAGTCTGTGCTTACCCTGTCTCACTAGACTGACATAGGTGTCTCACTGATAGTGTCTCTGTTGCCTCCTGACCTCTAAAAATCAAATGCCATTGCTTTGTAACCTTGCTTGTTAGTAGTTTTTTTCTTGTTTAAAAACTCTGTGGTGGTGTGCAGCCAAAAGAGGGGGGGACTTTGTAAAGGGCAAAGTGGTTTGGAAAAAAAAGTGAAAAATGATGGGGGGAGGAAGTGCTGGGAGTGCCTAAGAGAGGTTGAAAATAAACAGGTAGAGAACCAGCTGGCTTTGAGGAGGAGGATCTTTTAAACTGTGTTTAAATTCAAACACTGCTTTCTAATTTTACATGTGCTGACATGAGGCACATGACTCAGAACTGGCTCCAGCCACTCTTGCCAGCATTTAGGAACTTCTACTAACAAAAAAGAAAAGAAACACTTCAGTGAGGTTCTTCTGTGTTTACTCTTCTGGCAGAAACCAACAAATACTTGCTGAGAGATTATTTTATTTCTTTCACTTGCTTATTTAGATTTTGTTCTCGCTTTCTCTCCTTTTACTTGATAAGTATTTCTGGAGAAAAATATTGAGGGAAACTCTTTTACCAGTTTTCAGTTATGCCGTATATAATTCTATTTTATTTATTGTAGGGGTCTCGGGTGTGGCTGCGAGAAAATAATCAGCATTATCCCAGTACTGTTCATTCCTGTGCGGAAGGAGTCGTCGTATTCAGGACAGACTATGGTCAGGTATGGGCATTGCTTCTGTTTTCTCCTTTTTGTAACTCTGTGGAAAAGAAGCCATTCTCCTTATGGGGAGGGCATAGGGGAAACTAGGAGCCTAAGGTTTGTGAATAAAATATGAATGCATGACTTTGGTTTTAATAGCTCATTCCATGACCTGTCGGGTCAGTTGCTGTGATTGTGCCTGACAAAGCTGAAGCGATGCTGCCAGGTGTGAGAGCCTTGTTCCACACAGGTTGGTGGTTGTGTGGTTTCCTGGAGTGGCCTCTCCGTGGTTGTATTCCCTTACAATAACAGAAAGCAGGGGCTGGCACATGGCACTGCAGCACCCTTGTAGTGGAGTGTCAATTGAATATTAAATGGGAGGCAGGAAGGCACGCTGCCCAGAGCAAAACTGAGGCAGCTCCATCAGCTCCTGTGGCAAGAGGATTAGGAAGGAGGGAGATTGCTAGTCCCCTCTCGTTGCTTTTTTGTTTTGGGTTTTGTCTCGGGTTTTTTTGTTTGTGTGTTGGTTTGGTGGTTTTAAATTTTAACTGTGTCCTGGCTGTCAGGCACTCCTGGCTCGTACCTGCCTGCCAGGATGGTGCTGGGTCCCAGCATCTGCTCAGGTTACCTCGGCTGTCTCGGGCAGTGTGTGCCTGTATGTCTGGCTACCAGCTGGTGAAGGGAGCTGCTTCCTTCCTCTTCTGTTTTTTTTTTTTCTGTTTTGTTTTGTTTATCCAGACCTAGCTTCCTGCAGCTTTCCTGAAGAAATTTCAGTTTTAGGTTGATTTGGATATAAACAGTTACTCTGAGGCAGTCATCAACCTCTGGAGGACAATCCCTTTGACTTTTGGAGGATGCTTTTTCCCCTCAGTTTTGCTTCCTTTTCTTAGTTATTTGCACCAGATGAAGGTAGCTTCAGGTAGTAAATGAGGAGGAAAGCATGGTGGACTGGAAAAAACGCTGCCTGTTCTTGTTGCCTTCACTTAATTTCTTTCTGGGAAAGCATGGTGGAAACGTATGTCTGCCAGGGAGCCCTTACTTTCCTTGCATTTCCTTCTGACCCAAGCCAGTCTATGATTCTATGATCCTTTGCACCTGTACCAACTTAGCAGATATACTGGATTGGTGACCCAGACACACATGGTATGGGGGAAGACATCCACAAAACTAGACTGAGAGCAGCTACTACTAGGTGCAAAGCTTCCTCAGAGAAACAAGAAGGCCACCTGTGTGCTGGTGTGTTTTCTGTGAGTTGCATGTTAAATTGTGCATTTAGTGTTGCTCAGATTTGGGAGATTGCATGTTTTGACCTGTCCTACTGAAATTTGAGGTCCAGTGAAGTGGAGAGGCTGAGACTCTCTCCTCTATTGTCTCTGTGACGCTGAAAAAAGAAAGATCCACCACATTAAAGCATCGCTGTTACATTTGGGTTGCAGAGCTGGAAGGCTGCCATATGTGTTGTTACACGAACATGTGCTCCAAGCGATGTCCAGCATTGGGCCTGTCATTTAAACATAAGCCCTCTTAGCTCCTAGTAGGAGTGACCCATGTACGTGTAGGAGAGGTTACCTGTAGTTTTGACAGGATTTTTTATTTGGACACGTAGCTGTAAAGAACCTGACTTTTAGAAGTGTTGTGATCTTCAAAACCCTTATGGGAACCACAGATGCTGTTGTAAAATGGACAGCTTGCTCTGGTGCCCTAGGAAAAGACAGCAGAGCTAATGCTGGCATCTGCAAGCAGAAAAGCTGTGCATGTGTTACATGTGATGTTGCTGCCTTTCTGCAGTGTACATCGTGCAAGCTGAAACTTCAGGTAATATGGAAAAAGCCTCAAGTCATTCCCGTGATACCGTCTGACTGATTTCATTTCCTCATTTCCTTAGAAAACCTTGGTGCTATAAACATCCCTGGGGAAAAAAACCCTTTGGTTTGACCTGCTCGTGTTAAAAGCAGATGGTACGAAACGGGAAGGGTGTAGGCAGCAGCCTTCAGACCCCCCATGTGGCATTTGTCTCCTCGGTGGGTCCGAGCTGGCTGCTGCCCAGCCAAAGGCATACTAGTGATTCACTGCATTTGATAACTTTAATCCTTTTCAAGACTTATGTTAGGAGTGCACTTTGCCTGTAAAAGGGACTGTGCCAGCTGACATTGGCCTGTTAATGTTTTTTCTCCCATTGCTTTCCCTGATGAACTTTTAGACCATCCTGCCCTTGCATTTTGGTTACCTACAGGCTGCAGAAGGTTACAAGCAGGTGAAATGAAACTCAGCTGATGCCTGACAGTTACCCTTGATGGCTTGGCGATCCCTGCAATGCTGTATATCACTTTGAAGACAAAGGCAGGGGAAGCAGGGAGTGAGGTTGCAGAAATAAGGGCTGTTGATGACTTTTGAAGCGTGGCTGGTGTATTGATTCCCAGACTTATGACAGCTGCAGCTCATGTTCAAGTCTAATGACAAACTGATGAAAGTGTTATGACCTTATCAAAGCACAGCATTGTTACTCATCTTCTCTGATTCAGTAGCTTCTACAAGACAGTGCACTTCTTGCCTTTCCACTGAGCATTTTGCATGCCTTCTCACGATGTGATTGACGAGGCGGCAGGACTAGGAGGGTGTGTTTGCTGGAGTTATGCTTAGAGTTTACTTTTGTGAGTTTGGACTTCAAGTCTTTGGCAATGTCAGTTTGCAGAATAATGAAAATACCATAGCACAGTACGTCTTAATTTCTTTTTTCTTTTCTGAGTGGTGGAAAGAAATTTGCCACAAAAACCTGCGGCAGCATACAGTTGTATGCTCAAGGGGTGTTGGTTGTAGGGAATCGTATCCAGTGCCCGTACTTTTGTGAGAATATTCCATTACCTTTCAATATTTCAACAAGTTGCATATAACATATTGAATCCCTTCTTGATAATCACATGGTGATGTTATTGCTCCTCAAATATGTTGCCTGAATATTTCATCTAAGCAGTCCATTAGTTAATTATCATTAAAGACAAATGTGGAACTGCCTTCTGCTTCTGTCACCCTCTGTGTGAGATGGTTGTAAAACTAGCTGATTTTTATAGGCAGCATGGAATATCTGGTACATATGATATGGTATACTAAAAAAAGGGAATTTCAGGCTGTAGGTTTGGGTTTCCCTGAGCAAATAACTACAAAGCAGTCTTAACTCTATGAAAAAAAGAAAAACATGGCACTGTACAGGGGTAGATGAAAGCCTCATTAAATGCAGGGAGGGGAAGAGTGCATCAGGGCAGTGTTTCACCACTCTGGCCCATGATAAAGGAGTGGGAGATGAAAGGTGTAATATCCCTCCCAGCACACGTTCATGGCACTGGGCTGCAGCTGGCTTTGGAGTGCCTCTCAAAAGCCTTCTGCAGGCTGGCCTTCAAAAAAAAGGGTCTGCAATAACTTCAGAAGCTGCGATGAGCAGACAATTCATATTTTAAATGTTTTCCTCTTTATAAGCACCTCCCAGATGCTTTCCAGAAGAGATGCTGTACTCATTTGCTGGTTGGTGGGTGGCTGGGTTGGTTGGTTGGGTTGGGTTTTGTTCCATTAGTGCATGTAGAGCTGGTGAAGAGCTATACTTGATGTTCTGGAAACACCGTGTCTGTGAATATACATGTAAAGTATGTCAGTGCAGTCTATGAATACTCAGACTTAAAAAAATAAATCCTAATCTTTTCTTGTTTGTATAGACATATATATATATAAAAGGTGACGTTACAGCTGCTGCCTCTTTTTTTTGTGTTTGAGGGTATTTTTGCTACCTCTGTTTTTAGGGTTAAAATGATTTCTTTCTAAAGGATTTTATTTACAGTAAAGCAGATGTTTTCTTATCATCATATTCTATAAATTTTTAATGTGTTTGTTTGAGCTTATAAAGTACTCAAGTGAATGTTTAAATAAAATTCCAAAAGCCCTGCTGTCAGTGTATGGTTTGTTTGAAATTACTTATTTGTCTGTTTGGTACAGTATCAGTGGTTCTGTGGAGAAAAAAGCTCTTTCCAGTTTCTCTCCTTTTCTGAATTACTTTATTTCATATAAAATACCAACTTTTCCCCTTGCATGAAAGAGGACTGCATTGTTCTCTTAACTCGTACAGCAACACTGTCCTCAGTGAAAGCACAGATAACAAATAGAAAAAGCTTGTGGGGGAGTGAAATCCTTCAGAAGGTCTGTCTTGAGTTATGTGGCCTTAATTTCAAGACCATCTTTCTTATCTCCCAATTGGGACTCTACTTATTCTTCCATTTGTATGTAAATACATATAAAAATAATGCCAATAAATGTATAGTCAGCATCCTCCCCCCACCCCACCCTTTTTTTTTTTTTAAATGTAGTCATGGTGGTTTGTGTTAGCAGCACTGTGTTTAAGCCTTTGAGCATTGGGTACTTTCAGAACAGCACCTAAGAGCACACATTTTTAATAATGCCCATTCCCTTGCAGGAGAAAATTTTTATAAATGTAAGACATGATCAAAAGAGGCATGGCCAGCAGGTCAAGGGAGGTGATTCTCCCCCTCTTCTCTGCTGTCGTGAGACCCCTCCTGGAATGCTGTGTTCAACTCTGGGGCCCTCAACATAAGAAGGACTTTGAGCTGTTGGAGTGAGTCCAGAGGAGGGCCATGAAGATGGTCAGAGGGATGGAGCACCTCTGCTGTGAAGACAGGCTGAAAGAGTTGGGGTTGTTCAGCCTGGGGAAGAGAAGGCTCTGGGGACACCTGATAGCACCTTCCAGTACCTGAAGGGCCCTACAAGAAAGCTGGAGAGGGACTTTTTACAAGGGCATGGAATGACAGGATGAGGGGTAATAGCTTTAAACTGGAAGAGGGTAGATTTAAACTAGATATTAGGAAGAAATTCTTTCCTGTGAGGGTGGTGAGACACAGGAAGAGGTTGCCCAGGGAAGTTGTGGCTGCCCCCTCCCTGGCAGTGTTCAAGGCCAGGCTGGATGGGACTTTGAGCAACCTGGTCTAGTGGGAGGTGTCCCTGCCCATGGCAGGGGGGGTGGAGCTAGATGATCTTTAAGGTCTCTTCCAACCCAAACCATTTTATGATATGTGTGTGTGTGTGTAGGAGATATCTGCTCTGAAGATCTTCGGAGGTCCCTTCCAACCCAAACCATTCTGTGATTCTGTGAAATTCATTCAGGGAGAAGTGAAAGTTGAATCAATTGCTGCAAACTGTTCTAACCCTGAAATTTCAGGATATTTAATTGCATACCTGCTTAGTTGCCTGAGAGGAACTTTTAAAGCAAATATGTTATAAATAGAAGCAGCTGAACGATAATATCCCAAAAATGCAGTCTCTTTAAAAACAGATGTCACATTTCACCAGTAAAGACTTTGTCAGTTGAATCAGCTTTCTGTGAACTTTCTTTACAAAGAAGTCCTTCACAGCATGGTGTTATGTCAGCAAACAGAGTGCTGCTCTGTATCCTTAGCTTCAAATCAGAGGCACCTGTAAATGGTTTGGTCAGCAACAAAAGTATTTTTTCCTGTGTGTTTAACTTAATGTGGCTCTTCTGGGGCATTTCTGCATCTCAAGAATTGGAAGGCTACAGATGTTCCTTGTTAAACACAGCTCAAGTACGTTTTCCATGAAGGTTTTCACTTTTTTTTTTTTTTCCCCCCTCTGGTTTGAAGGCTGGAGGAGTTTCTCATCGTGACCTCATTCAGAAAAGTTAGACCTGGGCTTTGTTTGAGGTTTGTGGTTCGGTTGGTTGGTTGTTTTTAATTTTTTTTTCCTCTTTTGCCTGGTTTAGAGGGTGCCTTTTGTTTGATTTTTGAGTTAGCAGTAGGATTATGTTGAAGTTACCACGTCATTATAACAGGAAAGTTCATGTTTTCCTCATTTTTGGTTTAAAATAATAATAATTAAAAAAAAAGCCACACCCTGCAGGCAGTGGGTAAAGCACTTCTCATAAGGACTCTTTTCTTTGCCTTGTGTCCTTTCTCACCCTTGTTTGGGACTCTCGTGCTTGCCTTCACTACTGTGAGGAGCCCTCTTAAACAAGAGTCTTCCGTTCATATTCACAGGGCATGAATAACACCACTGAAGTTCCTTGGCTTAAGTTACTGAAGTCAGTGGGACTATTTATCAGTAAATGCTGTGTTTGGCTGCATGAGTTCCTGCGATCAAGCATCGGAGATGTAAATCCTTCTGGACAAGGATTTTCTTAGTTATCGTTGAAAAGCATCGTGTTTGCTTCTAGCTCTTCCGTGTGAGGACTTGACAATATTTCCAAAGGGTGGTTTTTTTGGACGTTTCCCTGAATTCGATATCTATTATTCTTAAAATACACCCTTAGAACGGAGCATTTTAAAGAAACCCCTTGTTTACTCCCTTGTATATACAGGCTCTTAAGAAAATACATAAATATATGCAGTGGGCTTTGGTCTTGACTGGTTTTAGCATTAAATGAATCCATCTCTTTCTACAAACTTTATTTATGAAGACTTTCATGCTTTTTAATTTAACGGTGCTTATGAAGAGTAGTGACTACCAACTCTGTCTGTTGGGGAGCACATATGTGTTTTGGGCAGTAGATCCCCTGCCTTTGGGGCTCAGGGTCGATGCCAAATTCAGTGGCTTTACACCAGGAAATCAGATTCCATCTGTCTAAACACTGTAAAGTTCTTTTTATTCTGCAGTTACTTATAGTTGGCTTCGCTGTAATAATTCTCCTGTCTGTTTCTAGTATACTTAAAAAAGCTTGGTGCTGTGGCTATTTGCATGTTGGCTTCTAGGAGGTTTTTTTGTGTTTTAGGTCTCCTTTATTGCTGTTGTTTTTAGGGGATGTATATGGGAATTTGGGGTTTGGGGAATGGAGTAGGCTTGGGGAAGGGCTGGAAGTAACCCGGAGTGCCTTTTAGTACTCGGGATTTATCTTCTGTGGAGAAATGTTTACATCTTTATGCGGGATGTCAGAGTTGAGCGACTCTCGCTGCAAGCACCTGTTGATGTGGCTGCAAACAGAGCTATGACAGATGTGAGCATCCGTCAGTAGCCTGGCCTCTCTGCCTCCTGCGGCCGGTGCTCGCCAAGCAGCCCAGCCTGGGGAGGCGGGGTTGGTACCCCAGCCTGTGGGGCATTGCCTGGGAGGGCTGTGCACCCATGCTTTCTTCGTCCCGTGCTCTTTAGAAAGAGATTTCTGTGACCCAAAAGAGGATACAGAGGCCGTACATGTCCTGCAAACCCTCTAAGCTGCATCGTCCCATCCCTCCTGTGAAGCATTTAATGGAGCATAACTGCAGTGCACAAAAGCCTCCCTGCATCTAGTAAAGGTTTACTGCAACTGTAAGGCCTTGCAGCAAACATTTTCCTTAATGGAAACGCTGCTTTAAAACCCCAGATGTTACTTACAAGTACAATGTTTGAGGCTAGTTAAGTGGAAGTGCTTGTAACTTGAACAACTTTTTTCCTAATGTGCTTGGTTTTGTCTGTGTTTTTCCCTGAACCACTGTGTATTTATAACATAAAAACTACAGGGCAGGTTATGAAGTACTTCTTGGATACATTACACGTGTGCCATCCTTATTTTTTTCCCCTGTTACTCGCCTGTCTGCCAAAACCACTATCAGTTTGATTAATTCCAAGAAGGGGAAAGTTTTAATCCTGGTGTGAGATATTTTAAAATAAAGATTAAACTGTAAAAAAAACCCACAAACAAAACAAAACAATTAAAACCCAAAAAAACCCAAACAACCCCAAACAACCAACCGAAACAAAAATCAAGTGCCATGAAAAACCAACCCTGACTGTGAAGTGCTGGGGTCTGAACCCCAAGCCCTGAATTAAGGTTGACATATGGGTGGTCCCCATGGCCCTTTAAGAGGAGGGGATGAGTTTGCCTTGCAAGGAAAGCCCTCGGGTAAACAAGCCCCAGGTGCCCCCATTGGGTCAATGAGTGCCAGGTGTCCTGTTTGGGGATAAAAGCTGGGCCCACTTGCAGGAAGGGTTGGAGAGTCTGTCTGTGGAGTGGATGCACTTCACAGAGTTCCCTGTTGGGGAAGGACCTCCTGGCTCCTCATGCAACTGGATCCCAGTCAGGTCTGGCACCTGCAAACATGGGCTTTGTGGGGAGGCAACATGGGGTTACCTCTATGGTATGTGATCACCCTATTGTCTTAGTTGTCTCCCATTTTCTCCGTGGGTTACCTTGTGTCTCTGTTTGTTCCATCTATTGTGGGTCATGCTGTGTCGTTTCTGGGGTCGATATCTATCATTTGTGATCTGACTTGTTTGCACCCCCAGTGATCCTCCATATACTGACCCCTTTACGTGAAATAGAATCCACTCACTGGATTGTTTTCCTGCTGCTGGCTGTGTCCTTTGTACTGGGCCCACTAATTGGCCAAACAGACTGCCAGACCAAGCTGACTGTATTATTCCTGCAAAATGAACTTTCTGGCTACCTTTTGTCAAAAGTTGGGGAGTTTGCAAGTGAGCAGCCTGGAGATCTAATACACAAATGATGGGAGCAGGAGGGCTGGGCAATGACCATAAATAACTCCTTTAATGTTGAGTTTTTCAAGAGTTTTGTTCTGTGTTGCCTAAACATAATGGTAGCGTTTGCTTTAGCTTTACTGAAATTAATTTGTTTGGCATGAGTGTGGTCGTTTTTAAGTGTTTTACTAACAATATAAATTAAATCTGTAGGAACAAAAGCATTTATCTCTGGTCAGAGAGTTGCTTTATGCTTTTTATAAGACTTGACTGAAAGCAGTCCCTATCTGAGGTGGTGACAAAGAGGTACTTACGTGTCCCATCCTTGGTGTGCTGTGGCCATGTAATGGGTTGTGGCTACGTAAACAGTTGAGATGTCAGTCGTCTCTCTTGCTTTCTGCAAAGAAAATCCAAACCATCTGTGCTTTTTAGGTGCTTTTATTATGGTTGTACTAAAGATAGCAAAACTGCTTTTGTTTTAAGATTAAAGCAAATGTACACAGGCTGCCATATTAATTTATTTGGTAGGGGAACTCAGCTCAGTTGTTCACAAAACATAGGAAGGAATTCAGACCGCACTGTGCCAAAAAAAAAGGACGATGACGAATGTGTAGCATTGTGACAAGCAAACTTGTCACTTCGGGTGTTCTCTTGATCCTAAATTCACTGGATGTGGGTCTGGTCTCATTGTTCAATGTTGTTGGTGTTTTTAGGAACACGTGGTTTAGGTTAAGCACAATTACACGCCGAGATACTTTGCTCTGCAACAGTGCACTGCTCGGTTTGGCTCTGGTGAGGTTTTGTGCTTTATGGTGCAGATAAATGGTGGATGCACACTGAGATTTGTATTTGGAGAAGACTCCCATTGGCTTGTGCGTGAACTTATCCCCATTAAGAGTTGAGCAAAACCCAAGTCATATAGAATGCCCTGTTTTTTTAAAATTATTATTGATTATTTTAATTTTTTATTATTTATTTTTTTAAATAAAGTCAAAGAAATGACTGGGTAATTCTGGATGGGATTTTACATAATGAGGGATTGTGAGAAAACGCTTAACACATGCAAGCAACCATTTTAAAAATGTATTCAGCATTGTGAGGAGAGGCTCCCCTTTCCCTTCCTGACAGCCAGCCCAGGAGCCATGTCCTGCTCTCGCCCCGCAGCTCCCTCGGGGAGGGAGGGCTGGGTTCAGCGAAAAGCCTTTTAGGTCACTATTTTGAGTCAAGTGAGTCTTTTAAAAGGTGCAGCCATCTGACAGGTGTGTAGAGTACTACGTTAGGTGTTCTGGTGGTCCGGGTTCATGTCCTGGCTAGCTGGCATCATCAAGAGGTGGTGGCAATTAGCATGTAGGGAAGTAGGCAGTGTTTGCTGGTAGGTCCTCAGGGGTAGGATGTGGTGGCTTTAGCTGCATGGTGCCAGTTCTGAGGATGAAAAGCTTGTTTGATCTTTCCCCTGTGGTCAGTGGAGTAGTTCTTGTACGTTACCTCTGCATACCCAAGAAATACAGAAACAAAGGGGGATCCTCTGCATCTTGTGGGTACCCGTCACTGCACAACGTAGCTTTAAACAAAGTCGGTGCGCTTAGATTGGAGTTTCAGTGACAGATTATTTTCAAGGCTTGACATCCAAAGTACTGTTTAGTAGATGCAGTACTTCTTGCAGAACTTTGGGTACTTTTAGCAGGGAATATAGGAGCTTCCCGATGGGATAAAATGTGTCATTGCAGCTTCAGGAGCCATGTGATGTTTGAATTCTTGAACATTTCAAAGCAACTTATTGTTTGAAAGCATGAAGCTTTCTCATGAGAACACTATTGGAGTGAGATTTCCCCTGAAGGTCTTCTGCAATGTGATAATAAACGCTTTCAATACTAGTTGCAAAATGAACTTTAAGTTCTCTTTCATAGGGATGCTTTTAAGTTTGATAAACCAGGGGAGGTCATGTGCCTCTTCCTCATCCAGCACACTTTATTTTGTAAAACAAGCTGGGTCCTGTTTAGCATACCCATGATGGAGCTGAGAGAGACTTAAGGAGATTTAGCTGTCCAAGCTGACTGAACTAAGGACAAGCATAAAATGTACATGGGGAAAAACACCACTGTGTTGTAAAGTCAAATCCTGGAGAGTTAGGAAATGCTGCAGAGACTCTTTGCACAGCTGTGTACTGTCCCTCTGCACATGAAGGAGAGGAGAGGGACCTGTACCAGGGGAAGCAGCATTGTCTTTGAACACCTTCTGGATGTTGTAGGGTTACGAGGATGAGTATATATGAAAGTGGAAGTAAAGAGTCCTTGTTCAAAGCACCCTAATAGTCCTTCCTTTTCTCATTCTTTTTTTTTTTTTCTTTTCTTTTTTTTGGTGCATCCTACTTGTCCTCTGTCCTGTCTTCCATGCATGGGCTCCTGTGCTTTTACTTGTTTGGTCTCTCCAAGCTGCTTCTTCAGCTTTGCGTTTCGTAGCGTTTTTCTGCCTTGCAGCGTGGCTCCTGTTTGCCTCTGCTTTTCTCACTCACTGACACATGAGTGCATGGGCACACACACTGGTGCACACCCTGTGAGGGCGTAAGGGGGACTTGGTGCTCCCTGGGGTGAGAGCATGGGCCTGGCAGCCAGGGCCCATCACACCTCCCTAGCCACGGGCATCAGCACATCCCAGCAAACCTCAGCAGAGCACAAAACCCCATCGAGCCTCTTTCAGCTCGGAAGAAGCACAAGGGTCAGATGGGCATCTCGCCCCACTTTTGCCTGCTTTGGTCTGGGTTAGCATAGGTAGTAGCATCTTGGAGCTGCAGGGGGGAGCAAGCGGAGTCCTGCTCCGCAGCAGCTAGAGCACGCCGAGGGCAGACGGGCTGTCCCAAGGTGTTAGGCTGCGAAATGTCCGAGGCTCTACTGAGCACTCACTGGGGGATTTTTCTCCAGTGATTTATAACTTTGTCGAATTGATGACTTTTACAGGAAAGAGAAAATCTTACCTCTTGGAAACAATTCATTCCCTTTTAAAATTAAACTTGCCTTCTTCAAAGAACAGTCTGGTAGAGCATTCACATACCAAATCACCAGAATTATTGTAGATCAGTATGAGGCAAAAATACTGTTTTGCCTATGGTGATAAAATAAGCTAATTTGAAATTATATGCATTGTTTGTAAGATGTTTACCTGCTATTGAATGCTTCGTCTGAAGTTTTCCACACGTAGCAGAATTGTAAGCTATTGAAAACAGATTTGGGAAGGGTGCAATCTTAATAGACGGAAGTGCCGCAAGCCTGTAATGAATATAATGATACGTCTTTTACTGCTGACTATTTCTCTTTTGGAAGTGCTTTTTTTCACTAGCATCAGCAAGGAGTTCTAATTATAAGTAAATAATAAAATCTGTTTCATTATTAATGCTGCTTTCAGGCAGGCATTTAATATACATTGAAATCCGATGGCCAGACTTGGTTGGCATTATCTGTGCATCATCATTGGTTTAAATGCAATTACACAGCATTTCTGTCACCGCAAGATCTGCCCAGGAAATGTAAAGTTCTGTCAAGGATACTTCAAGGTCTGCTAGGCATTTGAGATATGTTAATGTTTTTCACATGTCCTCAGTGGGGGGGAAGAGGGAGCAGTATTTCTGCATGATCAGGAAAGCAACAGAAGCGTGACAAAGGCTTGGTAAGTCCAGCGTACGAGCGTGTACTTCTAAGGAGAATGTGCCTTCCACACCGAGTTTGTGTGTGAGCAAAACCCTTGATGTGGGCAGGGGCTGCATCCAGCAAAGCCTGTGCAGATGGCGAAGGGGAGGCCAAGAACTGGAAGGCTGCAAGGGGTCCACATTTTCGTAAGCACATCGCCCTTGGTTTTCTTCTAGGTTGTTTCTCTGGGCATTTTTAAAAATACTTGCCTTGTATTCCAGATGTGTGATGGTGTAAACAGATCAGACCAAACTCTGCTGTGCATATTCAGTTACTCTGAATTGGTTGCTGATATCTGTTAATCTCAAGCTTGCCCACAGTGTACATACCAAATGCAGTCGTTCAAATGCATTTGGAAACGAGCAGAACTATTGCAATGCAATGTAGTATCTTAATACCTCTAATAGATTGATACAGCTTTTCTGGCAAGTATTAATTCATGTATACATATGCTGTGTAGATGATGAGGGGAGGATGTGTGTGTAGGTGCTCACACAGATGTGTAAGGCTTCCCAAAAGCACTGGACTTGAAATGTGTCTACATCACATGCATGTCCATTTCTGTAGAAGAAATCCTGGGCAGTACTAGCATACAGAAATTTTTGAAGTGAAGGCTTGATTTTTCAGTTACACGGGCACAGCTCCAGGCATCAGCTAAAGAAAACACACTTAGGTGGAGTGGTATTCACCTTCTGGTATTGATAAGCTCTGCAGTTGCACTTTGTAAAGTCCTTGAACATTGCTACCTGAGTCAGTGCTGTTTGAATATGAAATCCTTAAATCTAACTCTCCACAAGCTGAACAAACTGTTTACTGTACCTGATGTCCTTAGAGCAGGTTAGGCAGCTTGAAGCAGACAGAGATTGAAACACCACAAAGATTCAGAGCTGCTGAAGCTACTCTCAAGTCATGCGTTTTTTGCGTGACTTTTAACCTGTGCAACGTGATGTACTTACCAGTTTCAGTGTGGACATTATGTAAATACCAAGCAGCTTATTAGATGTGATTTGGAGTTGCAGTTACAAGCAGTGCTTCCTCTGTTTATGTATGAAAATAGAAATAAATGTCTGATTAGAAATGGGCAACTGATTAGCAAACTAGGGGCAAACATCACCACTCTGCTGCTTGTAAAACAAGTTTACCTTTAAAGTGACAGCAAGGGGAAACAGTAGCCACTTCTCTTTTCTTAAGAAGTTTCTGAATGGGCAGATTTATTTTTACAATGGATGATGAAATTAATGTATAAGGAATGTATATTGGAAACCTGGCTCCAGAGTTCCTCATCGCTTTTGAGTTGCAATCTTGAGCTGTTAGAACCCATAAGTCAATGGCACTAGAGTTCCATGTGAAAGGGAATCCAGTCAACCTCATTCCTTTACCTAGCACAGATTTTAAATCCATTTTTAATTTGCTTTTGGACTCCTGTGTCACTGATCTAAACGCTGTAGCAGAAGTGTCAGTCTGACAACAGTGTCCTGTCACCTCTGTAGGAGCTCAGGTACGGAGGGGTGTATGGTAGCAGGTCCTGCAGTGGTGCCAGGACACAAGTGAAGCAGCCGAGTTACTGGCTGAGGTGGCCCTTGTCATCCCCATATTTGAATGAACTTTTCTTCTTGGGAGGCATAAGGGGCAATCGAGCATAAGTTGCATAGCTACCCTCTGTGCTTCCAGGTTTGCTTACTAGTCCAAAATCCACTTGCTTTCTGAAAGAGTTTGAGAGATGATGGAAAAGTGGAAAAAAAATCTGGATGCTAACGTAGTAGTGTCATCTACTCCTAGAATTAAGCTGTGAGCACTTGTAGCTTTGAATTTCTGGGTTTTTTGAAGCTAATTTAGTTTCCAGTCTAGCAGGAACTGTCCCCTTAATGTCAGCTTTCTTCTTTACCCTTCTTAGCACAGTGCATGCTTTCTGGAGACAGGCGCGTTATTTCTGTCCAGCAAATGCACCCCCAGTATGCTGATGTAGTTCTTGAGTTGTACTGCTACCAGCATACACATCCCTAGAGAAACAGCTCTTTGCAGTACATGTATAAATATTTACATCTATTTGCCTCCCACTTGAAGTACACCATTTTTGTACAGTACAGAGTGCTTTGTATATGTAGAAAAACCCCACATTGTTTAGTTCTTTGGTTTTGTTTTGAGGGGGCGTTATGTTTATTTAAGAAAAGGCTAAACTAGACGCAGCATGCATTTTGCAGGGAACTCCTGCTTTCATCCAGTTTCACAGCAGGGCCGACAGATTTATGATGAGGCGATAGACTTCTCCAAGGTCAGGTGGTGAATTGGTGGTTGAGTAGAACCTTGGGTCCTGCTGACTCCAGAGCTTTGTGTAATTGTTTGAGCGTGCGGCTTTATCTTTGCAAATTACTGCAGCAAATAAGCCAAACGTATCCCCAGCCCCACAGTTAATTTCTATAAACAAGTTCTGTGGGGGCTGTTATGCTTGTTTAAAATCAGGCTGATTGGTTTTGATAGGCTCAGACTTGTCCTCACAGTAGGGAGGAATTCTGAAAATGATTGTGGTGAAACTTCAGTCTTCAAAAACATCTGAGCACTTAAAAATACATACCTAATACAAGTAAATGTGTGCATCAACTACTGCTGCTTTATGTTTAATGCAGAGGAGTGATGTGCAGATCCTCATCCACTTGTTACACCGCTGTACTTGGCTCTTGCTCCCATGGACTTGCAGGAAAGGGGTTCCTTAGCTTTAGAGAGAGAGTACCGGATTTTTCATGCTCAAGATTTTAACTTTTTCTAGCCTTAGGTGGATGGCAGGTTCTGGCTGTGGCCTTCAGCTGAGGACGCTGCAGGATACTTGATGACTGAGGCAGAAATGTGAATACTATCTGCTTATTTCCAGTTGTGAAACTTAAGAAACAACCTGCATTTCTGTTGGAGAAAAAAAAAATACCAGTCCACCAATTGAAAAACGTTTAGTGTCTGTTTGCTGTTTGCCAGCAGCAAAGCATCTGGCAATGTTGTCCTGCACGTCTGCTGAGTTCGGAGTCACCTGGAGTGGTGTGACTTCCATGATCTGTCAGCACTGCTTCCAGCTTCCTGCTGTGTTTTCCTCTGTGCTGCTTCCCTGACTTCAGACCTGGGTATCCCTGTCTGAATGTGCAAGGTCTCAGGAATATAATCTGGGAGATTTATAAATGAAATTATTTTTTAACTGATTTTTTTTCCCTTTATCAGCAAGCTGTATTTTGAACAGATATGTGCTTGTAATTTAATTTTCAAAACATGCTGTTGCTAACTTCAGGTGTTGAAACTTTCTTTTGTTATGCATCGAATGCAGTATTCATGGGATGCTTCTTTCTGGATTTTTTTTTTTTGGTCCTCTAGATATGGATGCAAATGAATATATTAATTTCACTTCTTTTATGATAACTGAGTTTTGGCCTTGATTTGAAGTACTCTTATCAGTTGCGTCTGCGTGCAGAAGTTAAGGCATGTCAGGAAAGTAAGGTATGCTCTCACTATCTGTCAGATGCAAAGTAAAAATAAAATCTCTAGCTTTATGCATTTAATAGTAAATTAATAGCGATCTTATCAGTTGTTAGAGAGGTATGTTGTTAAGCTCAGCTGAAAACTTGATGTGTGGTAGAAAATCCATCCGTTAAAAGGAGCAAGCACAGCAAGAGGCCAGGATAATGAGAGTATAAAAGAAGCAATGAATTTTACTATTAGACATAGTTTGGAAAGCTCATTGTTGAACAACAGGTTTGTGAAGAGGCTTGGAAGAAAAGCCAGCTCTTACTGTTGGAGTACAAATGGAATTTGAACTTTCTTTTAAAAGACCTTGAATCCGTTACAAGTGTTTTGAACTGTATGGTAGTGGTAAGTGTCTTGAGTTTTGGTCTCTGAGCTCATGGAAAAGTTGGCTTCTGGGACTGGAAAAGGCCTGTCTTCTGCTTCTTGCTTTGTGTTTGAAAATAGGTCTGTGGGTCAAAAGGAGAAAAATACCCAAACCAACCCCAAACTCTGCTCTTTGCTTTTATGTTCTGCTTGAGAAGTGTTGCAGCTTTTCTTATTGCAAGTAGTAAGAAACAGGACTATAATCATGGGAGTGTAAGTATTTTTCTGAGTAGAAAATGCTAACAAATACACTGCATTACAAGTGGAGAGGAACTTCTCAGCTCCTGGTAGGTTTAGCAGCTGTATGTGCAGCTTGTTGAGCATGGCTGCTGGAGTAGCCAGGATCTGCACTCCTGCCAGCCTCTGCCCACTGGAAATAAACACTTGCTGGTTGCCCATCTGAGCGCGCTGCTTCGCCCTGCGATCCATCAGTACCTGTGGGGAGCAGTTGCTTGAACTTGCCTCAACAGTGTTATCTTTTGTAATCTTGAACCGGAGACGGCAACAGCTAGCTAACATTTAAAACTCTCTTGTGTGCTGGGAGCCTGTCTCACGCCTGTCCTCTGCAGCAGCTTGCTGTGTGCCTGCCTCGGTAGCTCCAGCCAGGAAATCTCCCTTCCCCATGGTCAGTGTCCCGCTCAAGGCACCTGCCTGTAGCACTGTGCTCCAGGGGGATGTCTCTGCTGGTTCAAAACATCTGTCAGATCACCAAGTTGATGAGGCTCGGCATCCTAACTCACGTGTTGGCACTGTAAATGAGCTGGTCTTTCTCACCAAATCGGATAGTGCCCATGGTGTTGGTCCTTTGTGGAGGATACTCATGTTTGAGGGAGGTAGATCCCTGTCTTTGATTCTCTGCTGAAATGACAGCTGCTGCCAAATGCAAATACCTCTTTTGGAGGGGTGTTCTGCAGAGTAACTGCTGAACGCTGCAGGCATGGCTGAAGAAGGCTGTAAGCCACACTGTGATTTATGAAGGTTTTAGCTACAGTGATACGAATTCTGACATTAGTGTGTTATTTTGATAGAACTCTTCCCAGCGCTTTTCTCTCTTACTTTCTGGGAAGTGGTTTGTGCAAAGTCAAAATAAAAATATCCATGTGGGCACTGATAGCATTGTAATTTCAGCTGATGCAGCAGCATGGTTTAACTGCAGTGGTGTGGTTTTATCTGTAGAAGGACACGTTTGTAGTTAAGTGCTGAATTTTGTGAGGGCAAAGCTGTCTTTAGTTCCCTTGAACCTGGGCAGAAAAATCCTGTTTAGGCGCAAGGACCACAGCATGGTCTTGAGTCTCAGACGTACGTGGAAAAGGGCCAAGTGATGTCAGTAACAGCCAAAACAACTCTGCTGGGAAGGGTTTGACTTCAGTTGCTGGTGCTGTCGCAGAGTAAAAGACCTTTGGACTGCTGGAGCCCACAGCACCAAGGGAATAGTTTTTCAGCTTTATTACTTTTGTGTGTGTTTTAATTGGATTGAACTGTGCCCCAAGGGGCCTGGAAAAAGATTTTGACAGATGTGCTAGCACTTCCCAGCTGAGGGGACAGCCCACTAACCCTGGAGCAAGTAACCCCAGTAGCCTTGCGGGCAAAGAAAAATCAGCAAAAAAAATGCAGTTGTTGTAATCCTGCTGAGGTCAAGGGCCTCTGCTAGGAAAAACCTCTCATATTTGTGATTCACAGGGCTGCATCAGCAGGATCTAGTGCAGACCTGTCTTAATGGGAAAAGCCTCTGATGTCAAGAAGTGGATTTCTTTGGAGAGCAGCACTTGCTTACGCTCTGTCAGCAACTCAGTATATCCAGGTGCTTGAGTGACCTTATTCTGAGCTGCAGCAGAGAGAGGGGATCAAAAAGAACACTTGTTCAGTTTTGTTACCTAGCTTTATCTAATTGACAGGTTGTATGGCTGGCATTTTCTTTTTTTGACTTGTCCTCTCCAGAAGTGCATCTTGGTAGTCTGGTGGTAAACGTTCCCATCACCAACAGGCTTCCTCTGCTGGTACCTGGGCTGTGTGTGCTGTGTTTCCCTGCCTGGGAATGTGAAGTGGTGTTTGATGGACTAGTCTCATGGTGGAGTGGGAATTTCCAAGTTTTATGGAACTCCTGATAAGAGTACCTATTTTGGTCTTGGGCAGATTAGTTAAATCAAAACCTATAACTAATGGTGACATCAGGCACTCTAATTTAGATAGCAGTGGAAACCTGCATGGCTTGCTGCGTTTCTTTCTAGCTGTTCACAGTTGCCCAGTACTTCATATTAAGATTTTGTACTTAAGAGCACCATAGTTTGAACATTCCTTCTCTTTTTTTTATCCATTTCCTTCTCTGAAAATTTCAGCTACAAGGGAATCTAGCAAATGCAGAATCATAAGGACTGTGTTTTAATTTGTCACATGCACATTTATGTCTGTGTGGTTACTACAGGTAGGTATTCTGCAGGTATGCTCCTATGGGGTGGGTTTTTTTCTCCCCATAGTATAGTAGTATTTGTGTATAAAAACACAAGAACATTTATTTCCATTGCATCTACTAGGCATGCAAGGTTTTGTGATGGTGATGTCAGCAGATTTGTTGGGTTATCTGAGCTTTTCAGATGAGTGAATCACAGAACTGAGCACTTCCAATTTAACCGTAGTTTTTGTATTCTTTACAATACAGGGGTCTCCTGAGAATAACTTAATGCAGGTCAGTTTTCAAACCATATCAGAAACAAGTATGATGTTCTTGTACCTACCTGTCTTGAACTAAATGAGGCATTGGGCGATTCCTCACTAGTACTGAACTTCCATGGATGTAACTGACTGGTGAAGGTCTTTGTGTGCTTTGTACGGTCACCCTTATTTGTCAGTGTGGATGTTAAAGAAAAATGTGTATAGATATCAGTATAAAGATTTGTATTTTAAGCTATTGTAATGCAGAATGACAGATAAATAATGAACCTTTTATTTGAATAGCTGGTAGGTGTTCTACTGTGTTGAATGGAAGGAATATATACATCTCAATGGATTCTTTTAGAAATCAATCTCTCCTTTTGCAGGTTAAATACACACATTTGTGTTACGGTGTACAAAACCTGCTTTTAGTGCTGGTGCTGATGCATGCTTTGTTGATGGAAGAGCTTGTGATAGAAATGTTAAGGCTTTTTTTGTAGGATCACAGCATTTTTCATATTTTGCAGTTAACTTAGTCATTAGTTATGAGTCACCTGGTGGTGAGTCAGATCAATACTATATGACTAATTTGTTATCTTACTATTTTTTTTAATAGTCTGAGATGATAGTTGGGATTCCGAAGTCACTGAGCACTATTGCTTTCTTATTAATGGGAAGTATAACCCTCTATTGAATTGGCTTGTTAGGCCTCAGTTCCATGCCTTCAGACAGTGTTTGTGGCAATAAAATGACTCCAGATAAAATACTTATGGGAGATTGTTGTGTATAGAAGTCCTGCTAACGTGCTGCACATTTTTGGGCTTAGTGTTTGGACTTACTTTCACCTTTTTGTCCTAACTGTCGCAAGCGTAACCACTTATTTGAAGGCATATGTCTGGCCTTTAATGCAGAGTTTTAAGAAGAGATTATGTCTTTTTTAGAGTCTATCCGTGCTGCACGTGTTGGTGTAGTGAGAGCCAGTCTTGCACTGCTGTGTCCACAGATCATAGAGTCACAGAATGGTTTGGGTTGGAAGGGACTTTAAATGTCATCTAGTTTCAAGCACCCTGCCACGGGCAGGGACACCTTCCCTAGACCAGGTTGCTCAAAGCCCCGTCCAACTTGGCCTTGAACTTTGCTTGTTTGCAGCTTCATCGGGCATCTTGCTTTGCTGGTGAGGATGGGTTTCCATGATTGCCTGGGTATAAAGCAGAACTGCAGTCCTGTGGCCACAAGCGAACTTGGGTATTAGGTGGTACCTCTGTACCACCAGCTGCTTATCACTGTCCCATCTTATGCTCTTTACTTTCCCACACCACTGGTAGTGGCTTTCTGTGCGTGTTGTGTACTGTGATATGCTATCAGTGCCGTGGATTTGATGACCCTGGGATGAGGACAAGTGGGGCTGGGTACCACAAAGAACATCACAGAACCCAGGCTTTTAAAAATCAGTGGGATGAATTGGGAGCTGTAGATCTTGTACGAGAAATGTCTGTGCCTGCAGAGAAGTTTCTATTACTAGTTTGAATTAATGTTATGCATAACAAAAGGCAATATCCAAACAGATGGTAGTAAATGCAAGATATTTTAGGAGGAAGGAAAGAGATTTGCAGTATATCAGGGCTGAGACTTTGCTAAATAGAAGTTGAACCCAGGTATTTCTGTTTTCTATATTATACAGCTGCTCAGATTGAGAGATAATAGTGGTCTCTCTAACTTTGTAGTCCTTGGCTATAGGATGGAAACTTGCCCTTGTTTCTAGAAACTTCTGATTTAATTTCCCAGGCTGAAGATACATGTAACAAAAATCATCCAGTTGTCTGAGTAGGAGAGAGTTTATGCATGGAACTAAGTCTCTGGATTTAGCCAGTGAGTCTAAGCCTGGTCTCAGTTCTGAAGCATACACAGGTGAGACAGAAGAGGTGGGAGAAATCACTTGGTTCATGTTAGTAAAATGCTTCTGGGGCAAGGTGACATTAGTTAGGGCCCTGGGTAGCTAAATGAAATAGTTATTTGACGTGTCCTTTTCCTTCTGATCTGATGCTATTTTTTTCTGTAGGAGGATTTCTCAAAGTTATAGCTTGTTAGCTGTTCTGAAATAGGTTAGGGAAAAATATACCTGTCAACTTGTAAGTTATGTGGGTAAAATCACTTCAGTAATTTTTTTCCTTCTACACCCCTTGCAGCAGAAGATGCTTTCCTTCCTCTCACTCCAAAATGAGGAAAAAGTAGATAGAAGTCCTTGCTCACCTTCCATTCCACCAGAAATCATAATGTACAGCATAATGAACTTTGCAGGCTATTTGAGATTTACAGTGAATTCTAGCTTTCAGAGATAGGGACGGGGATGTAAAAAGGTAATCTGCACTCTCCAGTGCCCTGCAGTGCAGGGCATCAGGACTCGCACTTGCCTCAGCTTACTTGCCATCAGTTCAGTTCTGTCCCTGGTGGACACACTGCTTTATTCCCTGCTCTCTGAGCCTGTTTCACATTAAGCAAGTTCTGTGTGCTGTAAGTGCCTGTAATAATAAGAATAGCTAATTGGTATGCTAACAGGAGGACTACAGCCTTGAGAAGATGGTGTGTGTAATAAACTGAGCATGTTTTGGGCAGTGAGAGGGGTCACATCTTTAGGGGAAGAGAACATTGATTTTCATATGGGAAAAGACAGCCTTTGGTCACTTGCAGGAGGGTTTTCCCCACTGATTGCTAAAGCTGAGTTTTAGGATGTGATATTTATGAGAAAGCACAGTAAATCTGTTTGGATAGTTGAGAGTAGCCTGAGAAGGTAAGTGGAGGGCAACGCTATTTGCTAATACATCAGACTGCTGTGTTCATGTACCTCTCTCACAGCCTTCCCTCCCGTGCAAGCAATCAGAAAAGGTGGTCCAATTTTAATCTGCTTCTTCTACTCTGCTTTTAGTAACACGTCAGGGTAATCTCAACGTTATTTCCTGTTGAATTTACATCTAAACCTCGTTTTAAAGAATATAGACGGGGGCTTTTACAGCTTCATGGGCTTGAGGTTTGTCAAGGCAAATTCAAAAATAAACAAAGAAAAATGCTGCTGTATTTTTCTTTGCAGAAAAAGGTTGTTTGTTTTTTTTTTTTCTTTTCAGAACTATAAACATTATGGTTATATGTAAAGCTATGAAGTAATTCTCTGAGTATAAGACATCTTTCTTGTCTGCCTCCTTCCTAATTCTGACACAACTACTGAACAATTACTGTCCTTACGTGGGGGAAGAAAAAAGATGCTATGAATTGCTCTTTGCTTATATCATGGGAACCAATTGTAATTGGGCTTCTCCAGCATACACATACATGCTATCTGATTTGTAATACGAATGTGGTTTTCAAATATAAGCATAGGCTAGCTGTGGAAAATTAAATTGCATACACATGTTTTAGTAAGTGGGCCACCATCTTGTGTGTTAAATTTGCTCTCTTGCATCTCGTAAGGCAGGAGATTCATAGTTCAAATGCAAACCAGACGGTTTACATGCTGATTTTATGGGAGTGACTTACAGAACAGTCTGTCAAACTTTTGCAGCCAAGAGCAACTTCTTTTCATTATTAATATATAATGCATGTTGTCACACATGTCAAAGCAATATGCATGCCATACAGTAAGACTTATGACGTGGCTGTGAAATGTATTGCATCTCTTGAGCACTCCATCTGCCCATACCTGTTGATTCATGCTCTGCAATGACTGATGGGTGCTTCAATCTCCTGGGCAAGTTTTAGCAGTGCCACTTATCTTCTTCTTAAAAGAAGTCTACTACAGGAGTATGGCCCAGACTGGGCATATTCAAACATTTTACCTATTCCTTTCCCCCCACCCCCCACCCCAAAAAAAAGGATTTAAGGTTTCATATTTAACATCCACAGGGTCTAAGAAAGATAGAAGAAAAGCTTTTTTAAGCCATTCTGTGGATCTCTTATGGTTCCTGGGCCTGCTATATTCTTGGTCCTTGTAATAGAACCAAGCAAAAGAATATAATACTCTTTTCCCTCAACCCAGACATATTAAAGTGCAGTCATGTTTTCATATTTGTAATTTAGTATCTCCAAGAGGTCTTTCTGATTTTGTGCCAGACACTGTAAAATTTTATAGCAAAGAGGTAGCTTTTTTTCCCTAAAATGCTTTCAGTCAAAGAAAGAGCTGACTTTGGCATACCTAACAATGGATACTTTATTTGAGTAATAATCAAATTTACTAGCACGCATTTGAGAGAACCTAAGTAATTAGTGCCTGACTATATAATCAGTCTGACTAATGCTCCTGTTGAGTGCAAATTAGAAGACGGCTGTGGTGTGCTCCTTAGAGCTAAGCAGTTTCTCTTTTTCCCAGTCTAAACTTAAAGATTTTGGGCTTTGGGTAAGTATGCAGTCATGCACACTGCAGTACTTTCTTACAAATGAAAGTTGCACGTGGGTTTGCAGTCCAGACAAATACACAGAAATCTTAAATTTCTGTGAGTTTACACATTTCAAGTCTACCTTCCCTCTTATTTCTGCACTTTTTCAAAAAAAGGTAAAATAGAGGCATTTTTATTTATTTATTAGATGTGTCTTCCTCTTCTTTTTTTATTCTTCTTACTCTGCTACTTGCATTTCTCTTCACCATGGTTTCATGATGATTGAACCATTGTGGAATATTCAGCTGATCTTAAGCCAGAGCAGTTCTCGGGCAGAGGAGGTCTGGAAAACTTCAACTGTGTGTGGGTGTGTCCCCCCCTAAAAGTAAATAAACAGCTGAAAAAAAAGTAGCTACAACAGGAACACCTGAAGACACCATAAATGAACTGGCAGCAGCTCTTTGGCTCCTCCGACTCAGCAAAGGCTGACATGGGGCTGCAGGAACCCTTCGACTCCAGCTGTGTGCGGGGCTGGGGGATCACGGCTGAGCTCTCAGGGTGGGGATCTGGGTTTCACGATTGTAATGAAAAATGCTTCACTGCCTCGGTTGCTATCTTAAGATACGTGCGGCTTTGTTTCATGCTTGTCCAAACCTGTTTCTTTCATTCTTGCAGCAAGCTCTCCTCCTGCTGCAGCTAACAGTGCTGGGGGGCGGTGAAGAGCCAGTCCCAATTGTGCCAGTTGAAGCTTTAGCCTTTGCTTTGTGCCATGGCTAGCAAAGTGCCTTGGTGGCACTTCGGGAGGACCTTGGGGTTGGAGAGAGAGAAACAAGGCTCTGCTACAGCGGGCTGGCGTGTGTAGCACTGCTAACTGAGCAGCAGTGTGTCCCCAGGAGCTGCCGATGGGCATCTGCTGGAGCCTGCTGCTGTTGTCTAACCACTCTAGTCCTGGAGAAAAACAAGAATCCAAAGACAAAATACGCCCTGCAAGAGCTTAAAATAAGGCGGCTTTGTGCTTTTTGAAAATAATGAGTTTTTTGATGACGAAACCTCCTCAGAATATATTATAAAAATCCGACCACTTTTTGCTTACTGTATAGAAATTCAGAATTATTCCAGCTTCTTACTCCCTTCCCCCACCTTTCACTTCTCGTCTACTATTTCTGCCAGGTCGCCTGAGACTATAACAGCAGAGGGACCCCCATCCCTCCTGGGACCAGCGGATGCTGCCCACGTGGCTGGTGCAGTGGCCTGTGGTTGTTTGCTGGCAGGGAGGCAGGGTCCCTTGCTCCTTCCCTCTGCAGACAGAGAGTCCTTTGTCACGGTCCTGCTAGTAGGGCATGTGAGAGCAGTGCCCCTCGGGAGGGATTATTGCAGAATTATTATTTCAGAGGATTTGCAGACTTGGGCAGTTATCCCTGCAGTAAATCATACACTGGCAGGTTCCTCTCCAGCATATGGAAGATGGGTCGTCTAATTTTTTATTTCTAGACTGAAGCTGAAAATCTGGTTTAGAGGCAGCTCCCCATCTTCTGGGAGAGACAGGAGTGTGAGACACCAAGTTCATGCAGGACATGGTGGGAAGAGCAGTGTAGCCCTACAAATATGGCTAAAGCGTCTTCTGTCCCTAGATTGCCCCCTTCTTCTGTGATTCTGTGATTGTGATTCTTGCCGATGCATATAGAGGTTTCATCTGCCACACAAATGGCACTGGCTAATTCTGAGTGTGAATAAACTACCTGCACCTATTTTTTTTATTTGACAGTACTTCCATGTTAGCAAAGACGTGGAAGCATGGTTAGCAATAAACCCATGTTGATATTTGGGGTGCATGCTTGGGCAGAGGAAACAATACTGGTGTGGGACCCAGCACTAACTTGGGTAGGTTGAAAGGTGGTCTCAGAGACCCGGCTGAGGGCTGGTCTGTTGCTGCCTACACTGTAATTACCTCTGCGTGTCAGAACCGAGCATTTAGGTAAGGAGGGGTCCCCCCTTCCCACTGTCATCCAAAGGCATCTTCCAATTATCTTCAGTCAGAGCTGGAAAAAATCCGGATTGCTGTTTAACTGATTAATGGCTGTGGCAACAGAGGGAGTGGCCTTGTGGTGTTCTCAGATGGCCCTTTCCTGAAAGGCTGGTGAATTGTTTTGAGATCAGCACACATTATAAAAGTTACCTTTGAAATAGCATAGCCTTGTAAAGAAGACTACCATAGAAACTACTGTATGCTTAAGTTTGTGGAAAATGCCTGATGTTTCATGTTCACCTACCTGTAGCTGTGCTTTACACGTTCTCCTTTGTGTGTCGTGTATCATCACGTGCATATTTGTTTTCATAGATCTACATCCTTAGGAGCTTACTGTATTCAGGTCTTGAATTCCTCTCCTTTCTACCTCCCAGCCCCCCTGTAAGTTACCATTATACACCTGCAATTTTTGGAAAAGGGAGGTTGAACAGACAGCTGCCTCAATAAAGGACTGCTTCAGTGAAGAAGCTTTGAGCTGTGAATAAAATACGCCGTTGACTGTCATGGTAGCAGTATGGCTGTGTCAAAGCCTCATACCACAGGCAACTTGCAAGGAAAAAAAAAGTAAACACTGGCTTAATGAAAAGCCCCTCTGATCCTTTAAAAAATGAAAAAAGCATGAGGGAGGGACTGATGTTCAAGCCAGGGTGTCTGCACAACTCTGGGGTTGCTTGTAACCCAGTTCCCATTTTCTGGGTTAGAGCAAAAGTAAGTAGTGCCAGGGGTGTGGGTAGGAGCATGGTGTACAAGTTGCCAGTCAAGCTGGGGGGGTGGGGGGGCTGCCTTGTCTTTACAGAGCAATTAGTGATACTGTAGAAATACCATCTTGTGATATTAGAGAAAAAAAAAATCCAAAGTTAGATTAAAAAACAAGTATAAAGGGACTCTGGATTTTGTTGTATCTTAAAATGCTCGTGCTTCAAATTAGATTTGCACTTTTAGGATATCTCATACTCAGACTTGATTTTGATAATCAAAATTATCTTGGAAATTAGTCCCTCAAAGATAATTTCAGAGTTCTAGCAGTTCACTCTCATGTTCACCTCTTGCCTATTCTACTTCTCTGGAAACCTGCCACTACAGAAAGATCCAAAAGGCAGTTTTTAAATGAAGGTGGGAATGTCCTACTGAAGCAGACGTGTTGCCATTGTGAACAAAAAGTCATTTGATTAAAAAGTGATTGGAGTACAATCGAATGTTGTTGCTGTGAGGTGTGCAGTATTTACACTAGGAGAAAGCAAGCCAAGGCTTGGAGAGACTAAAATAAAATGAAAACAATTTATGAGAATTTTACAGTTAAATGTTGTCAGGAGATCTGAAAGCTGAGGTGACGTGTGTGTGAACTTTCTCTGTGCACGTGCAAGTTGTCGTGTCTTTAATTCGCAAATGGCTTTAGAAATGTTCAGTGCCTTGGGTGTTCTGGCCTTCAGCAGGGGGTTCATGAGTGATGCGTGCCAGTGTCCTTTTCTTGCTCTCTGGCAGCTAGCTAGCTGTCAGCCTGCAGCCTCTGGGTGGGGGCAACACGAGCTGAGAGGCTGACTGCTACCTGCAGGGGCAGTGAGGGAAAGCAAAGCCTGATGCTTTCTCAGTGTGTTGAAATTTCATGGTATCATAGAATGGTTTGGGTTGGAAGGGACCTTAAATACCATTTGGTTCTGACCCCCCTGCCATGGCAGGGACACCTCCCACCAGCCCAGGTTGCTCCAAGCCCCATCCAGCCTGGCCTTGAACACTGCCAGGGAGGGGGCATCTACAGCTTCTCTGGGCACCCTGTTCCAGTATCTCACCCAGCAGGACCATCTGTTTTGATGAAAAAGAAGTCTTTTTGGCTCTGTTTTCTTTTTCTTTCTGCGCAGCCTTGCTGAGGGAGCGCCCCAGCCTGGGGAGGTCACACCAGCTGGAGCCAGGGTGCTGCAGGGACCTGTCCACCTTCATAGCCAGTGCTGTAGCAGAGCCTCCTTGGGTTTGGTAGGAATACGGTGGTGATAAATGTCACAGGCTTTCCCAACAAGAGCCTGCCAATGAGCAGCTGTGCCTGGCAGCAGCTCCCCAGGACAGACCCCTGGTCTCGTGGCCCATCCCTCCAGGCTGGTGGCAGGCGGGACTGTCCCTGAAGGGTCTAAGACACCATCTGCACCCACAGACTCCGGTGGCTGAGCTGCAGCCTGGGCAGGGTCGCTTTATACCAAGTGCTGGGCTGAGAGGAAGAAGGAGAGAGATGGCCAAAAGGCTCACGTTGGTGTTGCTTAGGGTGTCTTTTGGCATCCCAGAGGGTCTTGTGGGAGCCTTCTCCAGTGAGCCTCCATTGAGGATGAGGGCTGCTTCGCGGGGATGGCCCCTTGGAGCTCCAGCTCCCGCGTAAGTGCTGCCTCTGATTTCATTGCTGCGGCGCTGCACACAGGCTGCTCCTGTTCGAGACTCGGAGACAGTCCAGCAGCTGCCTGCGGGGCTCTTTTCTCTTTTTTCCTTCCTTTTTTTAGAAAAAAAGACCTATTGAGATTACTTGCTTTATGCCTCAGAAATGCTGGTATAATTTGTAGGCTGCTTATTGAACAGAGTTGTTCCAGTTCTTGATAGCGGAGCATTTTATTCAAATTCAGGCTTGTTCATTCAGTTGTAAATAGTCATTGTTTATCTCTTATGAATCATTGAATAAATATGAGTTTGAAATTGAGAGTTTCACTTGAGCTCTAACTGATGTTGACAGTCAAGCTAATGCTTTCAGAGCCTGACATCCATAGATGCACTTTCCATTGTGTGAAAAATGATGGATAAAGGTTGAGGGGTTTTTAATGAGGTTTTTTAGTGTTTTTGTCTTTCTTCTGAGAAGAGGAAACCATCAATTTTCACCCCCTTGTCCTTAGAGCTAGTTAAGGCCATGCACATTCCAAGGAATATTGCCATTACATCTGTTTAACGGGTGCTGCTTACCGTAACACTGACTTAGGGATGCCTTTGGAGGGGCGTCCCAAGCCAGAGGGAGCGTTGAACCCATGAGGATCGTGGGCCCAGACCGTCCTTGATTCCTCTCCTATGTGCCAGCACTTGTTCTCCACATCATCGTGCAGTGCTGTGCTGGTCAGAGGCCTCTTCCCTGGCTTGCTGCGTGGTCAGAGCTGGCTTCCAGTTGAAACCCTGCTGCTGACCAGCTGCCTGACGGAAGCTGAGGGCTTGTCTTGTAGTACATCTTCTCTGTCCTGCCCTTGACTACTTGCCCTTGACTACTTGCCCTTGACCACTTGCCCTGGCGTTCTGTGAAAGCCTGGGAATCTATAATCCCTCCCCTTTCTCTCTGAGAAAGGGGCACTTTTCTGTGATGAAGCAAATGCTGGTGATGTGCCAGGAATGTTTCATGTTTTCTACAGTGTCACAGTCAGTATTTGTAGGTGGGTGGACTTCTTAAAAATCAAAGGTGTCTTTAGGTGCTGGATAACTAGGTTATACATGGTTGCTTACAAAGAAAGTTAAAGACAAACTTTTTTTCTTCCTTTGTAAGAATTAGTGTGGACTGCCTAGAGGCTTACTATAGCATAATCTAGGTAAAGTTGGTGTGTTTAATTTGAATTACATTTCTTTATTGTCTGTGTAGGCAAGCCCAATTGAAGGGTCATAAGCACTGAACCTGTAATTGGAAACTTGTTTGTACTTGATGATAGAGCTTGTCTACCAACGGAAACAGGTTGCTGTGTGGAATAAACTGCCTTGAAATACCTCTTGTGGAATAAGCATTAGGTGGGAAGTCTTGACCAGACAAGCTTATTAACAGTGGTCAACACATAGGGAAACAACAAAGAGGTGTGATTTAGTGGGTCTGCTGAGCTTTGCTGTGGTGATGACCAGGACTGCTGTCCTGGCAGTGTGCTTCCCCACGCTGTGGAGCTCAGAAGCAAAGAGGGGTGTTCTGCGTGGGTGTGACAACCTGAATGTTGTAGGAGGAAAGCTGTTCCGGGGAGGTGCTGCAGGCCATCGCTGATGCTGTCGCCTCTGGAGGCTGGGGAGAGGGTGGGGGAAGGTACCAGGACAGGCTCCCAGCACTCAAACCTGGGAGCAGCTCCTGACTCAGGTGTCCCAGGCCCTGGCAAGTCTAAGAAGCGTTAGGAAAAGGAAACTGAGGGGAAGAGGTTTGGAAGGTGTTTGATTGATAGGAGGAGGAACGAAGACTGAAGGTGGTTAGAATCAAAGTGAGCAGGGAGTAAGGACAAAATAGAGGATTATACGCAATTTATGGGTTGTGTGTTACTCAGCTTATTTGGTAGGTACAGTAATGTGCAAAGTGGACATTTAGACATTTTGCATTAGAAGTCAAGATCAACATCTAACTGGAAAGGGAGGCTGGAGTGCGGGGTGATTCCCAGGATAAATGGGGAGGAATTTTACAAACTAGGTGGGAAATAAGCTGATGCTCTGTTGATGTATGCATGGTTATTTGCTTGAAGGCCAGTGTTAGTCACAGTAGTAACAATATCAGTTTAGTTAGTAATATTTTTTCTTAACATTAATAAATGCCTTACATGAAATTATGTAGTTTTCCTCCATAGTTTAATAGAGAAGAAACTTCATTGTGGAGGTTCTTTGTTGCTTTGAAAAAAATTAAATTATATTGCATCAAAGCAAGCCTTGGGCCCTGGTACATCTTGTTGCCTGAAAGATTGTTTTGGGACAATGGAATGGATGTCTCAGGTCAGCTGTTACAGTGAAATAGTAAATTATCAGACAAAAACATTACTTGAGCTGCACTCTTGTCATGATTAATTGTAGAATTTAAAATGTCAGTAGTTAATCTGCTTTATATTTGGTCTTAAATTGCTTTTGATTTATAAGAGAACTTCCTCGTCCTGTATTTTAAGTGTCTGCTTAGACAGTAGATCTCTTCAGGAAAAGAGTAAACTAGATTTTTGTTTTTGTTTTTAATCTCTGGGTCCTTGGGCTTGTTGTGATTTACTTTTCTCCCTGGAACACTGCATTCCACAGTTTGTAATGTGAGCCCAAGGCCTCTTTTTTTCTGCTTGGACTCATGTATCAAGACATTTTGTAAGATCTATTGCATTCCTTGAACTTCTAAACACGAGGGAAACGCAAATGATGATCCTCGGTTCAGACCAACAGCAGAGAATGAAAAAAAAATAAATAAATTGTAAGTGTCTGTTTCTCTGAACAGTCCTGTGTATTTTGCTGGGCTATGCTCATCTCTCTGCTGTGGGGTCAGTGATCATAAGCAGAAAGATGCCTTAGAAAATCCAGAGTGCTGATGCCTTGAATGTATAAGGCAAGTCCTCTGGAGCTGCTGTTGAGTCATGTGGATTTTCTTGGGCAAAACTCACACAGAGCAATGATAGGAAGGCTGATTGCTTCGCTTTTTGGGTCATGGTTAGCATTGTTTTCTGATGTCTGTGGGCTGGCCAGATGCTGTAGTAGTTGGTTCGCTAATATCATAGACATTACTGGAAAAAGTTTCCTTGTTTGATTTTATCTTCTACTGCCTCTGTAAATGCATCTCCCAGATGACATCTGTACAATACCTCTTTGTTTTCTCCTTCTTTAGCTTACTGAATTTGATATTTAAACGACCATATTTTACAATATCCCTCTGATTATATGGATTTGAGCAGCTTAATTTAAATCGAGTGTGTGACCAAGACTTTGATATTTCTGTTTTCCTTATATGGATATCGGTATTAGCTTCTGTAATACCCTGCAGTTTGTAAAGTACACCTAGGGCTCATGAAAAGTTTTCTTATGTAGAAAGGGCAGCGGAGGGAGATTGGTTCCCTTACCTAAAAAACCCCCTCTTGATTTCTTGCAACCCCACCAGTGGCAGGGATGTGCTAAGCTGTGTGACCGTCCCTGAGCACCGCAGCATGCAGCACTGGGTATGGGTCAGGTGCCAGCATGTCTGGCGGGTGTTCTCGGTGGTGATGACGATGGCACGTGGCCAGCTGAAACGGCTGCTCCCACATGGTGGGCAGTGCCCACGTGCGATGGCCTGGCTCAAGACTGCAGGCAGGTGTCTTGTCACCGTCCAGAGGCAGCAGTGGTGGGGAGCCAGTGCCCGTCACCACCCTTTGCTCTAATCCAAATTTCAATTTTTGGACTAAAGACAGAGACCTGAGCCTGCCCTGCCTGGGAGTTGTGTTCGGGAAGGACCAGGTCACTGTATAGAAGGGGCTGTTTTAAAATGCTTGCAGTGTGTAAACTTCTCAGTAGATGATCTTGCACTTTTCCAGACGACAGGCTCAGTAACGATCTAGCTTGGGTCAGGGCTTTCAAGATGCAGACAAACCTATTTCTGTCTTTAAATAAAAATCGCACAGAAATCTTGCTTAAAATTATGAAAATTCGGTCATCGGTCAAATACAGAATTGGTGATGAGGAAACTTTTAGAAGACCTTTTTCCTTCCTCCCATCCAATATTGATCATCAGAATCAGGCTGCAAAGCAGCCTGAGAGGTTCAGTTGTGTGTTGGCTCTGCGCAGACCGGAGAGCCTGAGTGTGACTTGCAGCTTTTGCAAGAAATGGGGATTATGTGGGGTTGTTTTATGTACTTTACTGAAGCACTTAATTCAGTGTTTTCCTAAACTCAATTGACTCAGCCGTTGTGAAATCCCTTGATACCATTTAATGACCTTACTCAAGCAGGGATTTTTGTCACTTGGCATCATGTCACAAAATGATACAGTGTGAGAGAGAAAGCATGTGTGCTCCTGTCATTGAGGGCCCACTCTGACATTATTTCCTGGTGTTAATAAATTGTATTACAAATTAAATCTTTTGTTAAAATATAATTTCAATTAGATCTTGGGCTTAGAGGTAACCTCTCAGTGCAGAAAATTAATTAGACATTGTTTCGTGATATTCTCCTTAAATGGAATGCTTGAAAGACTACTTTTTTTTTTTTTTTTCCTTTCTCATGCCAGATTAATTGCACAGGATAAAAATGTCATTTTCAACATAAAGAAGTGGGGAATATTAAGATCTTCAGGCTGGTAGTTTTCATGGTCTTTTAAAAGAATCAGTGAAATTAATTTAATTGCTGTCATATGCCTTAGACTCTTGTTTTGTTGGGTTGTTTTCTTCACATGCTCACTAGTCGATTTAAAAGTGTATATTTATGTAAAATACTAGTTAGTCCAAATTGCATAGCATATAAATAATGCCTTTTTGAACCAAATGTAAAGGTGCAGACTCACCTAACAAATACTTGTACATTGTGGAGCACGATGTTGCACTGTTCACGCAGCAGTATGTGTGAATAGACAGTATTTATGAATAGAGAAAACTATATACTTATTTGCTACAGCTGTCATTTTCATCCTATGTCTTTGACAGGGTTGTTGACTTTCCAAATAGAGTCCCATATGAAATTACTTATTAATTTACAATTCTCCACCATTTGGGAACAAACCCCTCCATGAAATGTCAACCATCAAAATTCATTTTCTTGTCCCCCTTTCTCATCTGGGTAATATTTTTGGGAAGTGTGAGTGTAGATCTCACTCTCAGTGTCTAGGGCTTGACATTGTGTCCTGAAACAGATCTGGCAAGGGTGGTTGTTGAGCAGGTGGGCCTTGACACTGCTCTGAGTATGTCCCCATCACAGCGAGGCTGGTGAATTTTACCCAGTTCTGGAGAGAACAGAGTTGGGCTAATAATGCTGTTGATTTCTGGACAGACATGAATCAGGATGTAGGGTCGTATCATCGAAGCTTTGAAACAGGCTACCAAAATCACACCGTGTGGTTTGTTTTCACAATTTATGTGTGTCACCATGTGTGTCACACTGTTTGTGTCATTCAGATATTCCCTTACCTCACTTACCAGTCTCTTCAATCTTTCCTTTTTTGCTAGAGAAAGAAATCTGACTCAAGAGCACGTGATTACTTTTTTTCAGTCGTATTTGCTTTCTTCTTCAAGACTGACCCTGATCAGCATGCCTCCAGCCCTTCGGTGCAGATTCTGCTTTCAGCAAACTGAAGTATTTGGGAGTCCAATAGTTCCCTCCTGTGTTATTTCCAAACCCCAGAGTGCCTGTTAAAGCCTTTTCCTGTGGTACCCAGGGAAGCTGATAACGTTGTTCCTGTGGCTTTTCAGGTTGCCTCCTTATTTGAGTCCATTTTTAGTGTGTTTGTCGTGGCACTAAGTACACCATGATAGGGGCAGTTGAGCAGTTTTGAAGTGGTGTTCTCCTTTCCCAGTGAAAAGCTCTTTACTGTTGTTTAGCTGGGTTCACTGTTTTGTCTTGTATTTCTTGAGCTTGTTCTTTTTGTTGTTCTTTGCATTGCTCCTTCCTATCTCAACCTCTAATTTTCATTTCCGTAATAACTTTGAGAGTTCTTATTTTGCGTGCTGTCTGTTTAGGGGTTAGTTTATAGTTTTCCATGAATTCAGCATGTTTGTTGTCTTGGACCATTTATATCTTGAGCGGAAAGAAGTTTTTGCTGATTTTTCATTTAGGCTCGTCTTAAATCTTATTCCAAATTTCCTGCATGTTTTGCTTGACCTTCCAGAAATGCTAGCAAGAAGATTCTTGAGGATGGACATTCCTGCACTGCCAACAGGCTCCTCTTGAAGTTCAAGAGCCAACTTGTTCATCTTCCTCTTCTGCATGCTGACCTTGCAGAGTGGCTTTTGGTTCCTGTTTCCTGAGGATTTCATCTGCTGTAATATTTCATAAAGTGACCTTCTAATTAGTAGCGATAAAGTTCAAGGTAGCTTTTTCACATCCTTATCCTAATAAAGGCATGAATCACGATGGAATAAAACAAAGCAGGCTGTTCAGGGCTCGAGCAGCAGGACTGCTAGAAGCCTGTTTTAAGGAAACAAGGTCTGCACATGTGATCCTGCTGTCCTGTCTGATGACTTTGAACTTGTTGGGTGATTTTGACCAAGTTTTACAGTGGGTTTAGGAAATCTGAAGGATGCGTGGCTCTGGTAAAAGTTAAAAGGAAAATGACTCCCCAAGCACTGTGGAAGAGGTCCTCCTTCATTCTCATCTGGGTGGCAGCCATTCTGGTAGGTCAGTGTGTTTTCTGGCTGTTCAACACACGGGCATATCTTTGACTCAGCTCACAGAGCTGTTTGCTCACCCAGACAAGGAGGCAATGCATGGAAGAGCTGGAAGTGTGAGAACGACCAGCCTGAAAAAGAGAAAATAGTGAGTTTGAGTGGGAAGGATGAATCTGGAGAGACCATCTTTGATAGTCTTGCCACTCACAGGTCAATTGTCACGTTTTTCTCAGTGCATTTTTTATTAATTCCTCATAAATGTGCTTAGTCATGTATGGAGTGCTCTGCCTACCCTACTAACCTGTGCATCATATATCAAAGAACAGAAATCACAAATATGAAGATTCTCCTCCTAGAAATAATGCTTCGTTTCCTTTCCATGTTCACATGAGCTGCATTCACAGAATATGTGCCGAGTCTTTTTCCGTTTTAATTCCAGGCTGATACATGGCCTCTAAGTTGCTTACTTTTCTGGGATTTGCTCTCCTTAAATCCTTTTTTATTTCCAGGTCTTCCAATTTACGATAGTCTCTGTTCTACAGTATGACCTTTTTTTTTTTTTTTTTTTTTTTTTTTTTTTTTGTCATGGTTCTTCCTGCTAGGGACTGCAGTTTACTGCTCTTGAGATGTAATTGCCTCTAATTCTGCTTGCACTTTCTGTCAATCGTCTTGAGACTGCCAGCACTCTTTCAGCCCCACAGTTTTGCTGTCGATGCTGTTCACATTCATTCTGTCTTTTAAACATCTGGACTGCTTGCCCCTGGACCATGTACAAGTGACTGCATTCTCCATCCTGAACAACATCTATCTGCCCTATAAAAATGCTTGTCCTGTCATCTTGACTGTTGCTTACCACAAAATATCTCTCAAATCTCTCAGTGTCTGTCTTTTCCCTCAGTTAGGGATTGTGCTTCGGATGCTCTGAATCTGTGGGCACTTTCTGATGATTTGCTCATTTGTTCCATTGATGTGTGCTGCCTCCCAGCACCTGTTAGAAATCTGTTTCCTGGATCTCCTTTCTCCCTCAGCCTTCCCCCAGTACACTCTGTGCTGGTGCGAATGACAGCTGTAATGGTGCGATGGTCCGTGCCAGCATTTTGTACACCCAGGATATGATTTTAATGAACAGATTTCATCAGGCAGTTCTCCTCTGTCAACTGGTGGGATGTCTGAGCTCAGAGCTTCGATGTTAAATGTGATCTGCATTCAGCCTCTTGCTTCTTCAGCTTCTTTTTCTCACTTGTCTCAGCAAGACAGGCAAAATCACTGTTTTCCTGAATAGCCTCCTATGATGACACAACCATCCTTGTTCAGTCTTCAACTGCCAGGAGCATACATACGTTTTTATGCTGAAATTCTTTGAGGGGTTTTCTCTTCCCTCGTGGACATGGCCCCTTGTGCTGCCCCCTCCATCAGGCAGTGCTGCGTGATCCCCAGCCCGCAGCGCCAGCGCTCGGGCTGCTGGTTATCGTGCTTCTTCCATCAGCTTCATAAATATCATTTCAAAGGGGTTTGGAAAGGTGTTTTTTTTAAGTATTCCACATCATTAAAGTATTTACATTAACCCTGTACTTGATTTCTTACACTGAAACAGTGATGGTAGCAGGGACTAGTATTGCCTGAGTAGTGCTGGCTACAGGATGCAGACATACGTCTATAAGGACAAGTTTCCAAGATGTAAATTAAAAGGCAATAGGAAGCTGAATTTGAAAGCTTTATAGTGAATTCCAAAGTTTTATAGTCTTTAGTGACGTCATTAGTATTCATAAAAGTTTATTTAATTAGATTGGGGATGTGTACACCTTCTGAATGTATTTGTGATAGTTTTACAGAATGTATGTAGAAGTGTTTTCTGTCTGAATATTTAAATTGTGGATTTTTTAGAGCTCTTGCTGTCTGTTTGGAACATGCTTCAGAAATTCATCGCAGAAGTGCATTAATTAGGAATCAGTTCGACTATTCATTTTCAAATATCTACAGCACACTGAATTTAACATGCTGCTTGCATTAGGAATAATGACCTAACTCAATAGTGGTCCTGACCAAAGAATTGAATGGAAACATTTAAGTGGATTTCAGATCAAACATATAATCACTTGAAGCCTGTTAAAGGAATAATTTCCATTCACTGTTTTGCCCTGTAAAACATTTCCTCCCAGAGTAATTTGAGTGTAAGTGGGGTTTACTGTAAGGGGTGTGGATTTTTGTTTGGTTGGTTTTGGAATTTTTGGGAACAATTGTTGCTTCAATTACTTTTGTTCTGATAAAGTCCAACAGTAGTCCAGTGTGAAACAAGGTTATGTTTCCCACTAAAAAGCCAAAGACCTTGTAGTCCTCAGTGCATTGTCAGTACATGCTAGTTTCATATGACCTCTGAGTATGTATTTGAGGCTTCACTTATTGTCAGAGAAGCTTTAGAAGAAGGTATGACTGGCAGTCAATTACATTTTACAAGTCTGCACACTGATAAACTGGATAGGGAATATGAACAGATATGAAATCTCCATTCTCAGATAGGGGTTTTTGAATATGTGCTTTGATTATATATTGATTTTTTTTCCCCCTCTTTCAGGTATTCACTTATAAACAGAGCACAATCACACACCAAAAAGTAACACCTATGCATCAAACCAACGCGGAGAGCGTGGAAGACATGGCAGCGCTCGTCGATCTCCATGAAGGCTCCATTATGCACAATTTATTCCAGCGGTATCAGCAAGACAAAATCTATGTAAGTTTCTTCTAAAATTAAGAAAAATACCCAGACGGAATGTTTTTGAATGTGTAAGTGCTGTGTTTGTGTTTTGCTGTTCTGTGGTATCTCCCTTCCTGACATTCTCCAGTTCTTTGCGCAGCCACGTAGAGCTGAAGCATGCCTCATCTAGTGACTTCTCTCCAACAGCAATAGGAGGAGGTTGCTCAGGGCTTGTCAGGCAATTCCTTGGAAACCTTGAAAAACTGGCATGCTCCATATGCTTTTACATTTCAGTGTCAGGGTTGCATAAAGGGCTCTTGGTTTTTTTTCTTCCCCTTCAGACCCTCTGCCCCAACTGTATGTGCTGTGTGTGTAACCAGAGAGGATGTGGTGGGCTGTAGTCTGTGACTCATCTGAGATCCCATCAGGCCAAGACCCAGTTCTGATCAGCATCCCCTTTTCTGTTGTAGTAGAAAGACGATGCTATTACGATTGTCGAGCTGGGGTCCTGGGCCATTAAATACTAGTAGCTGGAGTTTGGGGTGTATGAGAACAGGCAGCTGTTCAGCAGTTTCAAAAACTAGGAGTTAGTCTACACAGAATTCTTTTTCTCAGCTCTGTAATGAAGATTTTTGTGATTAGATTTACCTGCTTTTTAAAATATTTTAATTAATCTTGAACTGAGTAGATAGATTCTTAACTAAATATGGAACTACACTAAACATGAGAAAGATACATGGAACATCAGTGGCTGGTACACATTGTGAAAGTTCACTTTTCAGTGCTTCAGTTGTTGGTGTTGGTTTAATTTTTTAAAAAACATATAAATAACTGCAGAACAGAAATAATTTTTGTTTGCATCACCTGTCTAGACCCTTAATTTGTCCATATATGTTGCTTTATTGTAAGCATCATCTATTAAGTTTGGCTTCTTTATTTTTTAACATGAACATATTTTAACATTAAAATGAACTTCCCTGTATTTAGAAATTTCCTTATGATAAAAAGCAAAAAAGGACACAAGGAAATTATGTGTCTTTGTTACTTTAGCTTTAAAGAGGCTAGTACAGAGAATCCTAAATGTTGAAGTAGTTCTCTTTACAAAAATCTCAAAAGGAATGATTTTGCCTTTCAGAAAAATCAATAAACAAAAACTACATAGCATATATGAACGCTCTTGTATGTGTCCGGGGAAAAAAAATCTACTTGGTAAGAGTTTAGTGTTATTGGATTAGAATATGGTACTTCACATGAGTCAAAATGAAAACATTTGTTTTCTGAGCAATTACATGTGCTCGGCTGTGGAGTACGGATGTCAGCCTTTCTCCCTTTTAAAAAGCATGTGTGTAAAAGAGGGTGATTTTTTGTAAAGGCAAAGAATAGCCTTGTTCTGAAGAGACATGTCCTAGCTTATTTCTTAGCTTGTCAAGGCAAGTTTAGGGTTAGTTGGTGCTTGGTGTGGCGTACGTTTCTAGACAAACAGGTTTGTGTGCTGTTAATGATGACAGACCTTCAGTTGCTCCTGAATACTCATTGTCCCTTACTATTTTGGGTCCAGCTCACTGGAAAAATGGTTGAAAAGGTGGTTTGAAAAAAGGTATGTTCTGAAATGCATATGAAAGGCTCTCTGTTGTCCTATATATGTAACCAGGACCTGATCTGAGAAGCATCTTCTTTTTTCCCTCCTCATTGGTACCCCACTCCTGTTGTGCCAATGGTAGTGTCTTAAGAGAACAGGGCTCCAGGAACAGAAACCCCAAGAAAAGACAATTAAATAGTGATAAGCATGTGTTGGAGGAGGAGGTATTGTCATTGCAACATGAGCCGTGTCTTTTCAAGCCGAAATCTCTTGAACATTTCAATGACATTTTAATGTTGGATGTTAAAAAAAGGACTGAAAGGTGCATTAAGTTTACCTTTGTTGAAGGCATACTTGCAGCTGAAGAAGTTAGCTTCCAGGTCACTCTGCTTTGGGACCAGACTTGTTCTTGTAAAGGTCAGTAGAAACCATTGGAGTTCATGCCAGGAGCAATTAAAACTTTCCAGGTTGTACATTTGCCTTCTCCCTTCCCTTCAAAAAGTCCTCTCCTTTGGCCAGTAATTGCTCCATCACTGTAGTGCACATACTTTGTGTTAGGGATAAATCGGGAAGGCGTGTGCCCTTCTTCACTCTGAGCTTAGGGGCCACTCATCCCAGTGAAAGACTTGTCATCCCTGAATACAAACTACCATGTAGTTGCTGTGTCCTGGCTTTTAGCTTACAGGTCCCTCTTCAGCTCTGTGTGCCTCTGTCCCCATCCTGAGTGGAGGGAAAAGATATGCAAAGGTGTATGCTGGCATTTTTTGAGTTATGTGTTTGTAGTATTACAAGCATATTGGTGTGGTTCTTGAGTCTGGCAGCTTTTCGTTCGTTTTCTCAGTGGCAATGAGACCGGGAAGCACCTTTGTAGCCTTCATGAGGAATACACTTAATTAGGATGTAAGTTTTGGGGCTTACTTCTTCACACACACACACACAAGAATTATATGAAGTGCAATATATGAAATTGCAGTGTAAATTATATATAATTTCAAAAATACAGAAGAAACAATTAAAAGGAAATGTAAACAGTTGCTTTCTCAGGAAGACAATTATTTATGTAAATCTTCCACTCTTAACTTGTGTGTTTGTCTGTATTCGAGGAGCTGTTTCTCCAGCAGTAAGCATTTAAGTAAGTATCTTCAGATGTTTGAGCTCAGTTTAATCTTCCTTTGTTTAATAACATTTTTGTCTCACATAATCATACCCGTGTTCCTAAACTCTTCACTTCTTCCTAATTAATACTACAAAGATACTTGCTGTGGATGCCAAGTCTTGTCAAACACGTGAGTGACTTTGCTGCTGCCAACAAGTCCAGCTATACAGGGTCAGCAGAGGATTTTCTATATATCTTGCTGGTTTTCATGGGGGGGAGGGAGGAATATTGATTAAGCATACAGGCTATGTTTGTAGTGTGAATGATGCCTGACTCTGTACTTAATAAATTGAGGCTTTTAGCTGAATCTATGTAGTTAGCAAGAAAGTGAATGACAAAAGTTGTTCGTGTTTATGTGCAACTATCTTTTTCTATCAGTGTCAAGTCTGTTGCCATCTGCTTGTGATACTATTTTTATCTGAATTTCCTTAGAAGAGTGCCTGCTTTCCCTTTTTGGCCTGTGAGAAGCATGGGATGTACATGCCCTTTCTTGATTACTTGAAGGGGGCTCCTGTCTGGTATTTTTTCAGGTTTCTTGGTTAATACTGTTTTTATCTAAAAGTTTGCTTCTGGGCTATCACCCACTGCTTTTGTTGTCCAGGAAAGGAGCAGAGCTAGGATGGCAGTGATCAGATGTTGCAGAGGTTTTCGTAGCTGCTTTTCCCCCGTTTTACTCCATCAGGAGCAACTTGATATGGGAGGTGTAGCCTCTGGGCATCAGCATCCGAGGTTTAACGCCTGTCTTTGAATGCTCAGATTAGCTTGTGTGCTAGGCTGGTACGTGGCAAAATATGGAAAGACAAACATCAGTGCTAAAAGTGGAAGGTGCCCACATTTGCAAACGAAGCCTGCTGTGGAGGCGAACAAGGGATTTTATGGCCTCTGAAGCAAGGCCAGCACGGGGCATGCCATGTGGAGAGGGGAGCTGCTGCGGTGGCCCGTCTTGTCACTGTTCAAAGGCAAGTTGTTCCCAAAGCTGTTTATTCTGGTTTACTTTTAGTTAAGTACACATTGCAGAGGAGACTAGCTTAGCCTTGGAGAGGACGCTGTGAACCACACCGCGTGGGCTGTGCTGCGAGACGCCCAAATTAGGGTGCTGGAGCTGGCTGCGGGGTGAGCTGTGGCTGTCCTGTGTCTGTGGCCAGCGGTTGGGTACTGGGGCAGGCAAGGGAGCTTCAGAAGAGCAGACCAGAGGATTAGAGAGCAGCTTTTGCTGAGGTGAGGAGCAAGTTGGAAATAACTCTAGTATACATTGTGCAGGTCAGTACGGAGGTTTTTCGTCCTCAGATCCACCCTTGTTTGCCTGAGTTCAAGCAATGACCGACTTTCAAAGCACATCTGAATAGTGTTTTCCTTTGGAATTAAGCTCTGAAGTGCCACGTAGGCACGTTCCCCTTTGAAGTGGTGATGAGTTGACGCGTGCCCGTCTTGTTTAGGTGGAAAACATGTCTCCATGCTGCGTAGGGTGGGGTGTGACAGTCCCTCAGACACCCTTCCCTGATGGGGAGGGTGCCCTCCAGGTTGTCCAGCAGTTGTGTGTTGTGGCCATGAAGGGTGAGAGAGAACATAACCTATTTTTATTCACTTTCAAATTAGGAGTACAGCTTGCCTGCCAGTAATTACAACCATGTGTTAGGTTTGTGTGCATCTGTATAAAACTATTGTACCAGCCACGTAGACATGTAGTGCTGTACCAGCCACACCCACATCAGAGGGAAGACAATTGTAATTAGGAGCTCAGTTTTCATGGCTGGCTTCCTTTCTCTCTTCAGATGAAGCAACAAACATGGAATAACTTTGATGAGAAAGCAACATTTCTCCAATTTTTAAAAAAGGTGTTAAGCTGGAAAAGTTGTCTCTTCCCTGACAAGGTTGCTTCCAGAGTTCCTAGCCACTTCATTGCAGTGAATGCTCACTTATCTGTTCTTAAAAGGTATATTCAGCTTTTTATACATCAATTTTAAATCTATTTGTGTTTACTTACTTTAGCAGCATGTTCATTTGTGGTTTGTTAAACTTGCAGTAATTAGATAATTTACCTCCCTCAAAGTCCCTTAGGCAACTAGTTGATGTTTGTGCAATGTTAATCAATAATCACCATCAGGGTTTTTTCAAATTCTCTTTGCAGACCTAGACACTTTAGGATCTAGGTCATTTGCTCTCTGTGACTTGTTTGTCTAGGTTTTTGCATTTGTGTTTTTTTCTAAGTACAGTAAAACTCATTTCAGATCCAGTGTGGCTGCTCTGTGCCACATCACAATGTTCAGCAGGAAGTGGATGTTGCTGTGTGTTATAGTGAGAAAATAGCAAGGCACACTAAAGGCTTGGTTAATTAAAGAAAGTAATTCAGATATAATCTATGCACTTTGAAAGCAGTCGTATTCAGATGTCTTCTACCACAGACAAGTTTTAGGTGGAGGTAGAGAGACAAAGTAAGATCAGTAGAGGACAATAGCCCAAAACTGTTTACTTACAAAGGCAAAGCTGTCATGACTGATTTCTTAAATGGAAAATCTTGGATGCGGTCCCTGCAGAAACTGGTCCCTAAAAGAATGTGTATCAAGGACCCATACACCATCCTGGACAGCTGACCAGCCTTGGTCTTTGACCTGTCATGCTCTGAGATATAAATAAGTGTGGGCCATTGACTGTACAAAACCAAACAATGGTACACAGTACTGTGTTGTTAATTAGTACCGTATTTTATATATATATTAGGTATTGTACATGTACATTTAGACCAAGTCCTTAGTTATTACACTAGTTCCTAGAACTATATCTATGCTGTTCTCGCCTGCACAACAGTTGTGGTAGCACAGTTCCTCTCCACAGGCATCCAGTGTTCTAGAGCAGTCCCAAGTAACTGGTTTGCAGGTTCTGCTTTATGGTCACTGAGGAAACTGCAGTTTATTTAATTGCTATACTTCTACAGTAAAGAACTTCAAAAAGTGTGCTGATGAATCACAGTTTTCCATGCTGCTGTGAAGAATGCATGACAAATGTCTATACATAGCTACTTACCTCCATAATTAGCACGTTATGCTTACACACATCAGATAATGTTTTAAAAATGTAGTTCAAAGTGAACTCCTGTCTCCAAGCATTAATTACAGCTTCCATTTCACAGCTGTTACTAGAGAGCAGCAGACAAAGATCTATATAAACACAGCAGGCTTTTAATTGGAAATCTAGTGGGATTTATTTCTGGTGATTGCTATTTCTAAAGGGTGGTCAGTTATATAGATCAACAATTGTCTGCAAAAGGCCAATTACCATTATTTCTCGAGGAATAACATAGCTGTAATGATATGAGAAGTAGTAAACACATGCCATCAGTTGGTTAACCAGCTTTGCTTCTGAATTCCTGCTACTGCAGAACTTGTGGGACTGCTGATAATAATAACAACAACAAAGAATGTTTTTCTGAACTTTGTCCTCACAACTGAAAATACTGGGGATTTTTAAGGTGCGTATTTTCAGATCTTAGCAAATATTTTGGCCTGAGGTGTTGTGATCAACAAGATACCCTTAAAAAGGGTGCTTCTCAGAAAGGCCTTTGTAGCTGAGTACACCATCACCTATGCGGTGGCTGCACAAACCCTTTGCAATGTATACAGTGGCTACATTTATGCACGTGTGCAATGGCTACGCAAACACGTAAATTTGTATTACAGTTTGCAGCACATTACTTGTTGGTACCCTGCTGCAGTAGGGATCTTCACCCTCTCTCACAAGTGGGCTCTTTCAGTGAGGGAGGTGGGGAGGAGGTCAAAGTTCTGTTAAAAAGTAAAAAAATTTTGCTCTTTCAGTCTGCTCTGTACCAGTATTTTCTTCTCGTTTGGCTGGTTGGTAGGAGCATAAATAATGCCTGCAGGGTCAACGGGGTCAATTCCTGTTGACCTCCAGGAGTTTTGAATGATACCTAAGCCATACTTAATGATAGCTTCTTATCAGAAACTGCAGAGCAGAAATCTGTCATCTTGTGCAGGTTTTGTCATTGTTGATGGCGTACGTTCTCAGATTTGAAGGCTTGTTTTTGTGTTGGTTTCTCCATGCCATCACTGAATGTCACTGGTAACTGTATGAACTGAGAACAGAAAGCAGACCAACGTGCAGAATCAAAAAGAAAATTTTTCAATAATTTGCATTAAGTGCCAACAGCAGCAGCTTAGTGCTGTTTGGTCAGGGCTTTTACAAACAGCACTGAATACTTCTGCGTGCACCTTTGCTTCACTTGCAGGTAAGCTTTGACTGCTTTCTGTAAGGTCTGATGCTCCTGGTCCCGCAAAGGCATTCAAAGGAGGGCAGGAATTTGGACTCTGAAACTTAAGCTGCTTGTCTGTCACCAGCACGTTTTCTTTACATGAGTTAGGCTTTGACAGTAAAGCAAGCTGCGCAGGATTTACTGATTGTGCGATGCTGTCCAACTGCCTTGGTCACATATTCCAGCAGTTTAATACTAGAAAGGCCACAGACAACCTATTTAAGTTGAGAATGAACTAAATTACTTTTATAGCTATTGTCTACCTGTATAAATGGACTATTGGTTCATAGCCAGGCTGTTACTTTTATTTAAAAAGATGTAGTCCATTTCTCACAAGCAGTTTCAGCTGTTTCCTTTTGATGTCTGTCAGTCTTTCCTTTTAAAAGAGACTGGGGTCCAAAAGTTCCATTTAGCAGACTTTTGACTGCTAATACTGTTAGCTATCTTAGTACTGTTTTCTAGACCCACGGCTATTTGGCAGCAGTTCAGTGCCATTCAGCAAACTACCTGGCACAGGCTTAGATTTCGGTTATTCTGGCTTTTGATTTCTGGTTCCATGCTCTGTTAAAGCATAATTCCTGCTCTTCCTGCTCTCCTTCTAAAAAAGCCCTTTCTATAGAAGAGGTCTTAAAATATTAAAGGAGCATGGAAAATATGAAAATCTGGATATCAGTATGTAAAATACTTGCAGGCAGAATGAATCAAATCTCCAAAGCTTTCTATTAAACAAGATTTCTCCTGTGTTCTGCAGATGCTTTTTTTGGGGGGGATACCATCTACCAGAAGTTTTGCTTTCGTTTGCGTGTGTTTTCTCTGAAAAGCCCCTTCATCTTCCCATGATGAATCTATAGGAAGGAAGAACAACATTTATTTTTTTCCTTGCTGGAGGGGGAATTAGACCTTCAGACAGCTTTGAAAGACTCATTTGAGCATTGTGCAATAACAAAGCAGGAAAAAGAACCAGTGTGTAGCCACTGGCCATTTGAAATGAAGGGATGAGCAATGGGGTCTCTGCTCTTCATGAGGCTTCCTCTGATTTGAGCTAGAGATTGTCTCGTTAGAATTAAGCTGTGCACTTGTGCACACAGATTGCTACAGTCATATGATGTGTTGCAGCCCATGGAAATGACAAAAATCAATGTCACATCCTGATCGACCATGTTTTTTTGTTCAGGAGGTCACCTCCTCTCTCCACTTGGCAATGGAGAAGAGAAATACTCTTCCATAACTGTGCCAGGGGAGGTTTAGATTAGATATTAGGAAAAAATCTTTCAGTGAAAGGGTTGTCAGGCATTGGAACATATATAAATACCCCATCCTTGGAGGTGTTTCAGAAAGGTGTAGATGAGGTGCTGAGGGACAGGGTGTAGTGGGGAGTTGGCAGTGTTAGGTTAATGGTTGGACTGGATGATCTTAGAGGTCTCTTCCAACCAGGGCAGTTGTGTGATATAAACAGTCCATGCAGTAGATCACAAAATATCATTATCCTGATACCCAGTACGTAGTACTGCTGTATGGTAGAGGTTGTCTTGTATTAGTCAGCAAAAGAATGCAATAAAAACAAGGAGACTTGGTCTTTTTTAGATATGACAAAAGCCTGTGAAGTTCTTTAATAAGGAAGGACATCTATCTGACGTCAGTATTATGGTCTGTTGTTTTGGTTTTTTACCTTTGGCTGTAACATGCTCTTCTATCGGCTTTTCTTAATATTGGTTTCATACTTCCTAGCTGGATTTTTTTTGTGCAGATTCTGGATAACACTTGTAGATTTTCCTTGAGTATCTTCATCCACATGGAACAGTCTGTTCAGTAGGAGAAAAGTAATGGGGAAATAAGATGAGATAAAGCTCTGTGTGTGTCTCAACCTGTGAAGAGCTCTTAGTTTTGTGCAGGTTCTTCACCATCTTTGGAGTTAAGCTGAAAGATGTGACTGCCTCAGTGCACTGTTTTGGTGTTCCCCTTGGGAGCTAGGGTGATCCAAACCCAGTTTTTAACCCTTAAGAAACATTTTTCTAGTTTCATTTAGCTGCCTGGAACAAGGACACTATGAATGTGCAAGGTTGAAGCTGTGGGGAGTGAAAGGATTCACTTAGTTTAGAAGTTAAAGTAGCTGGGCCACAAAGTACTATGGTGTTGCTTAATGCTCTATACCAAAGGAAGCCGTAGGAGAGGCTTACATCATGGACTGAAGCACATGGAAAAGTGCAACTAAGCAGTGTGAACGTGCCTAAGAAGATGCTTGTAGGAACCAATGACAGGGAGAGCATTTAGCAGGTGGATCTTGGATGTAGGTAGCTGCCTATTGGCACTTGATATCCTTAGTGACATTCTTCATTTTATACTGGATATCCTCAGTGACATCCTTCATTTTATACTGGTTCCTTTCAAAAGGTCGTCTCCTGTGGATGCTAACTTTTGCATTTGTAGGATAGCCTGTGTGTTTACAAGCATCTCATTTTGCAATCAATTCTAAACTCACCTTGAGAAGGAAAATCATCTGCCTGGATGCGTTCCTGTGTGACCTGACCTAGGTGTTCCTGCTCTGGCAGGGGGATTGGACTAGGTGATCTTTTGAGGTCCCTTCCAATCCCTAACATTCTGTGATTCTGTGAAAAAAGACAATTTGGGGGTCCTAATGGTGTGCGCAATGATAAAGGAAAACAAAGCCAATGTAAATTGAGGCTGTTGGAAACCCACCATGACTCGCCAAACATGGTGAGGGCTGCAGAAGCCCAAGCATGTAAGAATGATTATAGAGTATGACATTTCCATCTCAGAAATAGGGTGATTGGTTGGAAGCATCTAAACTTGTAGTTTAGTACTTCAATTTGATTATGGCTTTTAAGAAAGGAGCTTGGCTTCAGACATTTTAGCTCATAATTTAGAGGGACAACTGGATTCCGTCCCACTGAAATTAGTGTGGGACTAGCTGAAACATGGGGCATACTTACCACAGAGGGGATAAATCAAGGTCCTACCAAGAACAAGGGCACTAATTGTCATCCTGTTTATGGCATACCCTTGCCCTTTCTGTTCCCTCCCCTAAAGAGCACTCAAAAACATTGTCCAGCTGTCTTTCTCCCTTTTGTGCTGATGTGTATGTGGGGGTTGACCTAGTTATCTTTGCCTCAGAATAAACTCAGTCATGATTACCATCAGTCCCTTTACCTGGAAGAACTGGGAATGACAGAAGCTGTACCTAGTGTGGGGCAAACTCTTCTGCTTAGATTTTGCATCTTGGCACCTTGAAAGTTGGTGTTGTAAAGATAAAGGGTTTTGACAGCTATTTTGTGGTCTTTCAAACATCACCTGCCTCTGTAAGTGCTGTGAAAGCACCGATATTGCAGTTATAACAGTACTGTAGCCTTGATGATTTGAAGGTATGAGCGATGCCCAACTTGTGTGGAGCAGTGAAAAAAATCTTTTCACGTACATAGTCTAATGGTACCATGCAGTAACTTTCTAGTGAGCCAGTTGCCCTGCAGTTTTATTTAAAGCTTCCCATCTATTAAGGTGTTGTGGTTTAGGCCCAGCCAGCAACTAAACACAGTGTGGCTGCTCGCTCAGTCCTCTCCCCGCTGGGATGGGGAGCAGAAAATATAACAAAAGGCTCATGGGTTGAGACAGGGACAAGGAGGGATCACTCACCAATTATCATCATGGGGAAAACAGACTTGATTTGGGGGGGAAAATCAATTTAATTTGTTACCAGTCAATCAGAATAGATATTAAAACGACTTCCTCCCTCGCCCCTGCCTTCTTCCAAGGCTCAACTTCACTCCCCACTTCTCAACCTCCTCCCTGCAGTGGCACAGGAGGATGGGGAATGGGGGTTGTGGTCAGTTCATCACATGTTGTCTCTGCTGCTCCTTCTTCCTCAGGGGGAGGACTCCTCACACTCTTCCTCTGCTTCAGTGTCTCCCAGGGGAGACAGTCCTCCATGGACTGGAGGTCCATATCTGCTCTACCATGGTCCTCCATGGGCTGCAGGTCCATATCTGCTCTACCATGACCTTCTACGCGCTGCTCCACCATGGTCCTCCATGGGCTGCAGGGAATCTCTGCTCTGGCACCCACCTGGAGGACCTCCTCCCCTTCTTCGCTGATCTTGGTGGCTGCATAGGTGTTTCTCTCACATCCCACTCCTCCCTTCACTACAAGTCTTCCAGCACTTTCTTTTTCCCCTTCATAAATACATTACCACAGAGGTGCATCCGCTGTTGCTGATGGGCTCAGCCTTGGCCAGTGGCAGGTCCAACTTGGAGCCAGGGAAGCTTCTAGCAGCTTCTCACAGCAGCTTCTCACCCCTGTGGCACCTCCCTCACTACCATAGCCTCACCACACAGACCCAACACATAAAGGTAAGCCTGGAAAATTATACTTGTTGAATAAATTGTCAGATTTATACTAATATCCCTTTTTTAAAAAAAAAATATGCTTACTTTTCAGACACAGAATCAGTTCCTTGAGTGACTCTAGCCGTCAGGAGTTTCTCAAACAACCCAGAAAGATAATTTTTGAGGCATCTTTAAATGTGGTTTTGTTTCTATAATGAGGATAAGTTTTTTTTGTCCCAAAGCAGAAAGTATGGAAAGTGCTTTTAAAAGAGAGTTGACCAAAGTACTCTCTTAATGTTAATGTAACAGAACATCTAGATGCCATATTTGACCTGTTCAACATTTCCAGTACGATGTTGCAAAGAATATATTGATTTATGGTACCATTAAAGAAACACAGTGATTGAAATTGGGGACCGTGGTCTCCTTGTGCCTGTTTCAATAGTGCAAGCAGTGTTAGTTTGTGTTGTGATGATCAAAGACTTACTTCAGGATCAACACATAATGCCCTTTGACAGAGTCCTCCAGCCTGCTCCTGCCTTCTCTCCCACTCTCCCTGTAGCAGGAGATATGCAAAGCCTGAAAGCAGTCCTTTTTCTACCTTCCCTCCTCTGTGTGAATGTGTGTGTGTCTTTATTTATTTATGAAAGAGGAATAGGATGTCTCAGGTGGTAGATGTCTGGAAAGTATAAAGGAGTACTTTGATGTAGAGGGTAAAAGGAGATCATGAGAAAAACTGTGGGATAAAATTGATGACCTTACATGGGTAGAGCAAGCTTGGGTAAAACACAGAAATAGAAATATTACTGTGCATACAAAAGGGAAGAAGTAGAAGGTGAATGTATGCTGGATGAGAAGCAAACTTTAAAGGATATATCCAAAAAGAATCTGTGAAGGGGAAAAGATGGAGAGCAAGGTAGTCCCTGATATATTTAGTAAGTTTGGTTTATAAGGTTAATGAAATGATCTTGCATTGGAGCATTTTCCTGTTTTGTTGCTTCTTCTGTGTAGAGAACCTGAAAAAAACGTTGAAGGGGAAATTTCTTACTCTACTTTTTCTTCTTTTAGTCCAAAAGCCTTTTCTACATGAGAAAGAAAGATATTTCAAACTGTATTTAGTTTCATCATTGTAAACTTGTTTCTTGGAATAACTTGGAAAAGTGTGTTTTAACCAGTAAAGCATCATTTACATTTGTTTGGCATCAGACTAAAGTAAACTGATTGTATCTTCCTTAAATAAATAAACTTCTCTCATGTTAGACAGGACTACTCTGACCATTGCAAGTTTTTCTAGAGTATTTCTGTGGGTATCAGAAATCTTTGTGAGCTCCTGAACCTTGTTATAGAACTAAGTGGTTTTGAGTGTTTGAAGAAGTCTGGGGTGATTTCAAGACACAAGGTTCGAAGCTGCTTGCTATTGGAAGGCAACAGGCAAGACAGAAAAGCCTTTGGAGAGCTAGTGAAAAATATGTTCTCAAGTACATCTTTCATTTTGACTTTTGAGATGCCATTGCCTTACTGAATGTCCAGCTGAGAAGACGTGCCTTGAACTTCTAATTTTGGAAGTCTTCTTAGAGGATCAGCAAACAATCTTATTTCTCCTTTTTGTGCTAAAAGGGCGAGGAGGAGTGTCTGTGGTTGTGACTGTAAGTGTTTTGGGAGATGCATCATTGTAACGTTTCAGCAAAAATTTGAAAGTGGAAAACAGAGCCCAACCTTTTAGTATGGAAATCAAAGCACTGCATTGGGATTCAGGCTGAATAACTCAACTTTCATTTATTCTTGGGTTTAAGTAAATACATTAGTGGTGATCTGATAACAAGTTGTTGCTGGTTTCATCGGTAACAAAGTAATTCAAGACTTTGTGTGTGGTTCTGTCTGAAGTGTTGAGTTGGTCATGTAACAGAGAAAAGTAAACTGTCTTGTTTGTTGCCATGGATTTAAGAAATGAGATAGGAGCTCTACACAGTATTTCTCTGAAAAAACCCTCGAACTATTTTAACTGGAAATCTTCAGAAATCCTGGCCTGCTCTGGCAGATGTGTGGACTTTTTTCCTATTCATAACTGCTTTAGAGTGCTACTTTCATGAATGTAAGTAATTGTTGACTGCAAGACTCAGATTAGAAACTGCAAAGAACAAAGAGAAAATTTAATTCACTTTCTTTTAAGCAAAGTGGAAATGCCATTCTTATGTGAAAATACCCTTTCTAAGATTTCATCTGAACTGCTGTCACATGATGTTAGCATAATAAAGTAATTCAGAGATCCTCCTTCTGACTGATAACTGCTTTAATTTGCCATATGATGATGCCTGGTGCAGAAATAGAGTTCAGGAGAAAATGTCCATCAACTGAACAGCCCTGCATTTTTTCATAAAACACAGCCTTGGTTGGAAAAGACCTCTCAGATCATCAAGTCCAGCCATGGACCCAGCACTGCCAGTTGACCACTACACCTTGTCCCTCAGCACCTCATCTATGGGTTTCTTAAATACCTCTAGGGATGGGGACTCCACCACGGCCCTGCCCCGTGTATCTTTACATCGGTTTAACTTGCTACTAAGGCGCTTGCACTTGCACAAGCAGAAAGTCAGCCCCCCAAAAAGGGGTTACTTTGGGTGGCTGCTCGGAGTCCCCACAGGGAGGAAAAGCAGAGCCCAGCACACAGGGCAGTGGTGAGGCAGTGCTGTTCTGTGTGAGCATGCAAGTCATGCTGTCCCTCAGGTCCCTGACTTTGTGGCACTTGGGGTTGCCAGGGCAGAAGCTAGCAGTAGGAGGATCTTCTGTTCATGAAATACTGCTACTAGTAAGAGCATGTGGTAGTTACTGGAGGGGAAAAGTAGTAAGCCTGAAAGTGGTATAGGAAATTATTCTTGCAGCAGATCTTGCTGCTGTTGAGCATCCCAGGGGAAATTTACAAAGGCTTTGGGAAGCTTTGTTTTTTAATGGGAACTTTTTTAATAATGGGAATAGTTTTTAATAACAGTGCAGCTTCAACTCATTGATATCTTGCTGAAGTACCTTGTGTTAGGGTGAAACTTTCACTTGGGTCAGCTAAGTCCTGGTTAGTCCATGTGGATGTCTAGTTGTGGCTGTTCCTGAGTTGGATTATGACATGTGGTAGATGATAAATCTGATCCGCTGTGTCTTTGAAGAATAGAGCTTTTTTCTGATCTTGCCTTGGGATGAAGGGTTTTTTGAGGGCCTGACTTTGTTCTGTCTTGTGTTGTTGTAATTTGGTGGCAATTTGTGCACACATATAACTTGTTCTGCAAAGAGATAATACATACTCAAAGCACCAGAAGACTGCAACCACAAAATCTGAGCCATTTCAGTAGAGGTGGTGATTCTTCATGTCTTTGCTGAAAGGAAAAAAAAAAGAGTGAAGGAATTTTTAAAGTAGTGGCATGTCCTACGAGCTACTCCATGATGTGATTTAGGAATCAGTTTCTGCTGTTCACCAGGTTTTTGTTACTGCTGTAATATGCTGCTTTGCTCTGTGTGACACCTTACATGAATTATGAGACAAGGGAGCAATCTGACTTTATTTAATATCAAATATTTTCTTAGTTGCAGTAATGACTAATATTCTGAAAGTGTTTACATAATTTTTGAAAAGTTACACTTAAGCCATGTGAAACACTGCCTCATGTTAAGTGAGGTGTGTTGCTGCTGTCACCTTTTATGATAGTTACCATTTGAAACAGGAGAAGCAAAACCAGTGGCGCTGTGGCCATCGGCGGCGCAGTTTTGCCAGTGCTTTATCACAGGAGAGTCAGGGAGTGTGGTGGTGGTGGTGTTCTGTTAGGTTCTTGCTTGTGCAGAAGCTGTAGAGTGGATGCTTGCAGTTAAAGTTAGATGGTGTCAAGTTTTGGGGGGATTTCTTTTATTTGCTTGTTTGCCATGGCATCCGTTGTGATGGCATGCCTCGAGTTGCTCTTCTCACATTTGAGTAAGGCTGTGGTCAGACTTCAGTAAGGTACAGAGGAAGATCTGTAGCAGTCTGTTTTTTTGGTCATGCTTGCACTGTATTCATGTAATTTTTTTTAAAAAAAATCTCTTAAAATATTGCTCATGCAGTCTGTGCTGAACTATGTATCAAAGTGAGGAGGTTTGTTCTCAGAGACTTCCTCATTAGTTATTTAAGAACCCAAGAGGGGATGATCCCAGGAAATGAAGCTGTTGTCTCAGTGCTGTAATTGCCCTGCGATACGATCTTGTGTAGAAAAAGCTCAAAGCTGCTACTTGTATTGGACATGATGGAGGAAGAACAGGTAGATAATGGGGGATGTAACAGCAGGGTGACAGTGAGAAAGGAGAGCTAACACACAGCGACAATTACATATTAATTAAGGAGAAGAGGAGGGAGGCAGGTAGATGAGGAACGTGACTGCTGTGAAGGAGGCTGGCAGAGGTGAGGAAACCGTGGGGGAGCTGATGGTTGATGGGTCTCAGTGGGTGCCCCTGTGGTGGCTTGCTGGAGGACAGGGCAGCTGCAGGAGGAGCACTTGGGGCTGCCTCGCTGTGGTGTGCAAAATGCTGCTCTCCTGATCCAGCCATTTCTGGGTCAGGTGCTGTGGAGTGAGGAGAGCCCCAGTCTTGCTGTCAACTTCACAGCTGGCTCCTCTGGGTGATGGGAGGGTTGTCTGCTGGTGAAGCATCTGTCTGCACACGGAGGCTGTGTTACAGGGCTGGAGTCGTCACAGCCCGGCTCTCTGCAAGTCCGCAGCAGGGCTGGTGAGGTCAGGTGTCAGCTTCCTGCCTGTAACCACAGAAAGGGTACTTGACAAAATGGAATTGATGTCACAGCGGTAACGCTGCACACACCATCCGATATATCAATTAATTTCACAGGCTCCAGAAACCTATTGGAAATTCTGGAGATTACAGGCTTAATGTTATCTCCTACCTCACTTAATTTGATTTTTTTTTTGAAAAATATATTGAAGTGGATAGAGGGTGACTGAGAAAATGAACAGCAAATAGACTGTTGCAAATGGTCACGTTACCACAGCCTAATGAGTTAAGGCAATGGGAATGGGCATAAGCTGCTTCTTGGGTGGTTTTAGCTGATGTGCTCTCTAATTGCAATAGGATAGAAATGAATGTCTTGTCAGCTGCTGTTGTGCATCAAACTAGTAATAAATTAAGTTGCAGAAATGCGATGTTTTGGGAGCATCTGCCCGTTCACGTGCTTTTCTTAGGGCCTGCTACCATATAATGATGCTAGTGTTTACCATACTGTCTGATAATTCTGTTTTAAAAATGAGTAGCAGAGAAGGACGTGGGTACACTCTACATGGAAACACGGACTTTTGCACCCATATTTGGGACACAGCCAGGTTTTTAGTAACCTCAGGGAGTCCCAAAGAAGGCATGAGAAGCAGCTATAGCCCAGTGCTCACGGGCATCACTGTGCAGCTGTCAGCGGCAGGGGATCCCTTAAGGCAGGGATTCATACAGCCAGGCAGCCCTGTGCTGTAGGAGGGGTAAGCACAAAAATGTGACAGGGGTGGAAACAACTTTTGCCCTTCTGTTGGCTTTTGTTGAAAGCAAGAAAGCAGGGAAGAATACTAGCCACCTTTATCTAAAGGACTGCTAGGCTTTTGCAATCGTGTGCTTGTTGTCTTTCATTTGGGAAGAGTGATAATCTGTTTCACCCTGTGTGTAATAACTCTGGGGGGACTGTGTGCTTGCAGACCTACATTGGTTCGATAGTTGCCTCTGTGAACCCTTACAAGAGCATCCCGGGACTGTACGACTGCGCGGCGGTGGAGCAGTACAGCAAGCACCACATGGGAGAGATCGCACCTCATATCTTCGCTGTGGCCAACGAGTGCTACCGCTGCCTCTGGAAGCGCCATGACAACCAGTGTATCCTCATCAGGTAAATGTCTGCTGGTGCTGCTGCTGTTACCCCTGCCAGTGAGCCTTCCCAGGTGGTCTAGGAACACAGGTCTGGGCCATGTGGAGAGGAGACCTCCAAAGAAAGCAGGCTTTCAAACCATCAGAGTTTCAGGAGTTCTGAACTCCCTTTGTGTTGTTCTGTGGACCTCTAACAAAATATCACTTTTTCTTCTGCATCTTATGATTTCATGTAGTGAAAAAATCTATTGTACTTTTGTGCATTTTTTGCTACTCACCTATCTGATTTTACTCTAAGTGCTTTCCCCACTAGTTTAGACATCCCCATTCAGCTCAGTAGTTTATCACCACTAAATCCTGACCTCTGTATCGAGAGGAAAAGAAAAAATAACCCACCAGTCTTCAGAAATACGGTAAAATAAGATTAGCAAAAGAGAAAATCCTTCATATTTCAGCTGCTTAATTCTGCCTGATTAATCTTTCTTGCTTAATCTCGTTGTGCTTTAATGTAATGGCGATTTAATAGCTTCCCATTTGATCCACTGTGTCACTGGCATTCAGGATCTTGCTGCTGCCGAATGTAGGTTCAGAGCAGTTGGCTCTTCAGTAGCTTTTTGCTGCTTTCTCCTCCTTCCTTCTTGCTCCAGAAGAGGCGAGAACGCAGCCAGCTCTTTTCCCTTTCCCTTGCCTGCCAGCTCAGCTGCGTTGGCTCACACACAGGCAGGGAAAACCGAAGCCTTGCCTGCTGGGCTGGGAGGAGCAGCTCGGTCATGATGGCAGCGTGGCACCAGCCATCGTGCTCCAAGCCAGGGGTGATGCTTGGGGTGGGGGGGGTGAGAGAGCTTGTTTCCCCTCCCTCCTCTCTCTCAGTTTGCAGTGTTTTTGTGATTAAACCTGTTTGCTATCGCCTTCCTGCAGACTGCCAGCAGAAGTTAAATGGGGAGAGCTCTACAGACACAAGGTGACATGATTTTGACTGTCTCCTGACCTCCATGGGCGCCCCTGCGACAGCTGTGAGACTGTGGCATGGGGCAGAGTGAGAGCAGCACCTTGTGTAACAGGCGGTTTCTACTGGCATTTAAGATTACAGGCCAGTTTGCAAGGCTTCCTGCATAGAGGAGGACTTGGCGTGTAGTTCAGCACCCAAGCTGTTGTTAGAAATATGGATGAGATGCAGCACGGCTAGGTCTAGTTCCAGCTTTTTGCAAGCTCTCACGTTGCAGTCCCTGCCTGCCCTCACCTCTGGGTAGGTTCTGCCTGGCAGTGGCACACAGAGGGGGCTCTGTGTGGTTTTCAGCTTGCTTCAACTGTATTTTTCCTATTTTATTTTATTTATTTACAGTGCTATACATACAAAGCTGACTCTAGATGATACTCTAAGAAAGAATGAAATGCACAGAGACCTTTGTTGTGTGAAAACTGCTAGCCTGGTGTGATTTTATGGTGTAATGTCAGGTTACTTGTGAACAGCCCACATACCTGAATTTTGGGGACTGAAATAATTTCTGGTGCCTAGCAGGTATCTGTTGGTATTTTTGTAAATTCCACTCTGTGCTGGCCCAAGTAGGGCCAGCAAGTAGGACCTTTCCTTCCAGTTCTCCACAAGTTGCCAAGGGAGAAGCATGTTGTGTCCTAAAAAGGATGTAAGCAGAAGTCTCTGATGTTCCGGAGGAGTCTCCAGCAGTCCCTGCTCTGTAAACAATGTGCCTTGGTACAGATAAGCCATGTTATGGAGAAGTTTTGTATTAATAATCCCTTTTAAAAGTGCTTACTGTGATGAAGGATAAAAACAATGATTTGTGTAAGTTCAGTGCTTCAGACAAGTGCTGTAATACAACCTTATAGGGTGTATTGTTGCTACAAAATATGAAGGAAAATGCAACTCAGAACAAAAAATAAAAAGTTAAATTACTTTCCTGAAACACTGTTATCTGTTGTATCTGTGAAGGAGTCAGAGCAGGATTTTTTTAAATTACTGAAGGTTTTCAGTGGCCCTGATAAGGTTTAGAAAAGTCCTTGTGATCATGTACTTAGTTAAGGGATATCAGGTGTGGAGGTGTGACAGTGTGCTTGTCATGTACAGCACCCTGGTTATTCCTGCATCTTTTACTGGCTTAGAATTAGGTGTTGCATCAAGTCACTGCCAGGCTTTCTTGGTTACTGCTAGCATTTGGGGAAAAAAAGAGGAGAAAAAAAAAAAAGGTCAAGAGTTGCTCTGCAGTGTCTGAATTCAGGTGAATATTCTGGTCTTATATTTAATGCCAGAGACGATAAAAGGAAAATTTTGTTCCATTATGTAAGCACAATAAGCAGTTACATCTAGTTAAAATGAGTGAGTTGGTTGGTAGGCTTCGTATTCTGATTGGCAGTTTTCACCTGCTCCTGATTTTGAGATCGAAGAACTCAGTAGCAAGTTGTAACAGCCCCGTGAAGGCAAGTGCTGAATGCTTTCTTGTGATCCTCTGGGCTTGATGTGCCCCCTGCTGGCATCCAGAATTAGCTCCACTTTGTTTCGGAGCTGCTTTCTTAAGGCATTGCGTACAAAAACCTGTGAAAAAGCTTCTACTATTTTGAAATGCTTGAGATATTTGTCTGAGTAGGGTAAGATGAGAGGGTTTAGGCAAGAACCTGAATCAAAAACTGTCATCAGTAGTGACTCAAAATGTATTACAAATTTAAGTCCGTTTTTCCAGTGTAACCACCCACACTAGAGGTGAAAAGGAAGGAAATACAGAAGATAGAATTTGAAATGGAGTCATCTGAAGATGCTTAACTATCAGTCTGTTACACCTATTTTAATTCATGATAATGTTGCATAAAGATTACTTAGTAGCCTAAAATGTCAACAAAATTGTACATTAAAGAAGCTGTGCATGACCAGTGTATTAGAATACTTACACGGTTATGAAATGCTGTTTTCACTCTCCCAGGCTAAAAATTGCTTATCTGGCTATTGAACTAGAGTTTTAATGTAGACAGAAACGATGAATGCTCAGTTTCATGTGAAACAGGGGGGGGAAAAAAAAAAGCCCACCACAGTTAAATATGATGCTACAACAGACATGTTAAAAAAAAATAAAGTTAACATAATCTGATTTTTCAGCTGGGTGCCTTGACAGGCACATGAAGGGACGTTCATCTTACTCAAGAAGCAGCCAAACAGCTTGTCCTGATGTGGGGAAGTAACTGACTTCCTCCATGATTAGCTGATGTTCACAAGTTGGTCCCAAGTTCAAACCTCCACCCCTTCATTATAAGAACAGAAAAATATCTCTGGGTGTTTTTTTTGTTGCTGCTCAGGTTAAGGTGGTCTAGTTCATGCACAAACAAATGTGTGCTCTTCTCTCAGATACAGAGCAGTTGATCCACTTTAAAGCACTCGAAAAGCAACGTAGAGCAGTTGAAGGAGCAGCAACAGTCACCCTGAATTACGTTCAAGTCAGTGCCGCAAGTGGGAATTCACGACCTGACACCAGTTTGTTCTCTCTGTTACCATCTGATGGGCTGACGTTTTTGTTGTTGCTGTTCAGCTTGAAAATTGGTGTGAACCAAAGTGCTCTTTGGATGAGACCCAGACTTGGGATGGGAAGACGTTCTTATGAGACTGACACACTAAAATTCACGTGTGTCGAAGAACTGTATTTGCTGAAGGAGCCTATTTTATCTGTGTGTATCTGTCTTTCAGGGTTCTAAAGCCAGCAGACAGAACTAGGGGGTGATGTAGAGTAATGTTGATGCCACCTCACTTGTGTTATATCCTTCAGGTGTCCTCTCGCTGACCCCTTTTTCCATTGCAGCAGTCCAGAGTCCAGGCTGCTGTGTGCTTAGCCAGGTGCCCTATGCAGAACAAGTCATGGAGAAAGTCTAAAGGTCTCCTAAGTGGGGGCCTTGTGGGTTGCTGTCACACTTAATAAATTTACTGTACTGAATGTAGTGATGTGGAACAAGCTGGGCACTTAAACTCATGGAGTGGAAAGGTTGCTAGAAAGGTTGCATGTGCACTAAAAAATTCACCCTTTTACTGACCTTGGCAACTTCTTGTAGGCGTAGGCTTTCTAAGGCGTCGGAAAGATTGATCTGACTTAACCTACTGTTAGTCTGTGTACTGTAGGGTTGAATAAACAACTTTAAAGTTTAGCTTGCTTGTTCTTGATTTTCATCTCATTAATAATAACTCTCTTTTATAAAGCATTTTGTAAAGCTAAAATGAAGAGCCAACTTGATGCACATAAAATTATGGGTCCCAAGCTGAGCAGCACCATGCAGGGTTAAGATCTTTCTGTCATGCCAGAGGACTCCAGGAACCCATCCACTCAGTACTCAATAGTAGTCGTAAAACTAAATAGAATAGAGCGATTATTAGTAAATGAATAGAGAGCATTGGGTAAATCTCTCCTTTGCTCATATCCTGAGTATTTTGCACAAGCCTTTTTCCCCCTTGCTTCGTATCCGAGAGGACTTTGTGGAACTAGAGGCCATTCAGAGGACAAAAGTGGCAATCAGAAGCCCAGTAGCTGGGAATGGCTAACAGGGGTGGGCAGCTCAAATTGGGGGGCTATGCGTGAAGTCATGCGTAACTGAGAGAGGGAGTGCTGTGAGGAGCTGCAGTATGAGAGCAAGGGAGCATGAAACAAAGCTAATAGGAGGCATATCCAAAACAAGACACATTTGTAGGTTGTTTTAGGGGACATGGCTAGAAACTCATGGATGATAAATCCATTGAGGGTTACATGTGGAAACCAGGTCTAGATCAGGAATCCTCTGAAGAGCAAATGACTGGAAGCTGGAAGAACACAGAAGGGAAATATCATACGTCTTCCCTGTGCATTTCCGTTTGGTGACTGTCAGAGAGGGGACACTGGGCAGGAAGGTCTTTGGCCTGACCCAGTTCTGAGCCTCTTTTGAGAAAAAATCAAGAGCGTATATTTGTGCATAATACCAACTGTAGCAGAGATAAGCACAGGAAATATTTTTCCATCTGCTCTGAATATCTCACTTGTAGAATTGCTGTCAGCTGCAGTGGGATAACTCTCAGGTGCCATAGAGCTACAGATGCTCCAGAGCATAGGACAGAGGGTGGTGGCAGAGGAAGGGTGGTGTCAGTGAAAGGGCGGATGTCCTCCTTGGCACCCACATCCCTGCCCTGGAGCTGAGAGGGTGAGGATTTAGGCAGATACGATTTTTTGCACCAGACAAGGATAATGGAAGCGTTTGTGAATCTCCTTCAAAACTTGTGGTAGAAATGTTTTGCTAATCCTTTAGAGTACAAGGACCCAATATTATATATGAAGAATATTAAATATTTGGTTTTTTGCAGAAGAGCATGAATGGGTAAGGGCCCGCAAAGGGAAAGGGAACAAATACTAAAAAGTCTGGAAGTCAAGGGTAAAGGTAAAATAAAAATACTACAGAGTTTGTTAGAGATGGTAAAAGTATGATGGGTGAATCGTACTTGCTGGAACATGTCAGCAGATAACATATCTTGTATGAAGTTTTATGAAACATTTTAAAGACTGATTCTTTCTGGGAAACACTTAAACCTCCGCTACAAAACTCCGTGTCTCATTATGTGTTCTGAATGCTTCTTCCCTGATTGTTTTTGTAATTGTGGGTATTTGTTTGCAGAAAAATGCCAGGCTGTTTCCTCCGGCTGTACCTTTCTTCTTTGCTTTTTACTAGAACGCATCATTATCCTTTGCTGTAACCTGAAATCTCCAGGGTCACCACTGGGCAATGGCACCACAAAGGGCTGTCAAGTAACCTAAGCTTGCTCCACGTGCCCAGTTGTGCTTCGTCAGTCAGTGACAAAACTCCTGCCTGCTGCAATGAAAAGGGGCTGGAGAAGAGTAAAATGTACCTTCTTTCAGTGGGAGCAAACTGGAATTAGGCACAGCTTAATTAGGAATTAGGAAAACCAGGAATTAGGCTGTAATGCTATGACTTCACATGAAACATAAGCTAACTAGACAAACTTTAATCACAAGCTATGTTTCTTAATGCCTCACTGTGTTTTTAATTATAAAGGTACACAATTGAGGGGAAATGAGCCAAATTTACACTTTCCGTTTGTAGAGCATTTGTCTTGGAGGGAAATCCAGTGTAGTGCTTTCTGTCAGCATCAGTGGGATTGCTTATTAACAGTTTGTTCTTCGAATGTCAGTTTAGCATTATCACAGAATCACAGAATGTCAGGGGTTGGAAGGGACCTCAAAAGATCATCTAGTCCAATCCCCCTGCCAGAGCAGGAACACCTAGGTCAGGTCACACAGGAACATGTCCAGGTGGGTTTGAATGTCTCCAGAGAAGGAGACTCCACAACCTCTCTGGGCAGCCTGTGCCAGTGCTCTGTCACCCTCACTGGGAAGTTCTGCCTCACATTTATGCAGAACCTCCTATGTTCCAGCTTACACCCATTGCCCCTTGTCCTGTCATTGGATGTCACTGAGAAGAGCCTGGCTCCATCCTCATGACACTCACCCTTGACATATTTATAAACATTAATGAGGTCACCCCTCAGTCTCCTCTTCTCCAAGCTAAAGAGACCCAGCTCCCTCAGCCTTTCCTCAGAAGGGAGATGTTCCACTCCCTCCATCATCTTTGTGGCTCTGCGCTGGACTCTCTCAAGCAGTTCCCTGTCCTTCTTGAACTTTGTTCTGCTGTGGGTGGAGGTGAGAGGTGTTACATCTCTAACAGTGACGAGAGGTGAAAATTGTGTGTTTTGAGCTCATATGAATCTGGTTTATTTGGATTGGCATATAAAAAGTTTTTTTTGAAGAACTTATAGCTCACTGAGTATATCAGTATTAATCAGACTAGTTAGAAACATCCAATGTTTCTAACCTCCTCCTCCTCACAGCAGGGCTTCCTCTTTAGCTAGATTGCTGCAACATAATCCCAAACTTTCCTAGCTTAATTCCTATTCTACACCTTCTCCATGACCATCACTGTGCCTTTGTGCTAACTTTGTTTTTCCATGCTGAGGAGGATCATTGGATATTTTGTGTTCAGAGAGCTCTTCGTTGCCTCGTGGTTGTTGTGTACATCTTCATGCAATCAGTGCCTTGAAATGTTTGCTGAGTAGTGGTATGAAGTCTAAAGATAGCTTGCTTTTTGTGTCATATTCAGCTAGCTTAAAGTTGCATTCTGCTGCCCTTTGAATATCATTTCTAATCACCTCAGTCTTCCTGGCCTCCAGTAATTCAGATTTTGGAGAGCTGGCTAGACAGAGGGCTTTTTGCCTGGCAGCTGGAACTGTGCACTTTTCTCCTCCTCTTCTTTCAGTGGTGAAAGTGGTGCCGGTAAGACAGAAAGTACTAAGCTGATTCTCAAATTCTTGTCTGCAATGAGCCAACATTCGCTGGAGCTGTCCTGCAGAGAGAAGACCTCCTGTGTGGAGCAAGCTATTCTTGAGAGCAGGTACTAGATCTTTTAACACACGGGGATTTTTTCCAGAACACAGAAGCCTTGCCATTGAAATAAAACAGATAATTGCAATTTAATTAAAGATGTGGGTGTGTTTACTGAACAATAAAACGAATATCGGAAAGGGGGAATTTTTCCATTAAACAAAATTACCTGGCTCCTCTAGAGAGTTGTGAGCACAGTAGGATATCTTAATGAAGCAATAAGTTGCATAGTTTTGAAGTGGATGATGCTGTAGTGGTGGCTTTCATTTTTGTTTGGGACTGAGTTCAGGTAAGTGTGGAATGAGGGAGGTGGGTGATGGGAGGAAGAAACCATTGTTTTGGTTTGTATAGCCTGAGGGTAAGGTAGAACAAGATACAGCACGGTGAGGATAAAGTGTGCAAGTGGTAAAAGCATGCTGAGGAAAGGGAGGATAAGGAGAACTGATAAGGCAGATGAGTAAATGCATCAGATAAATTGGACATGCTCTACGAAAGCAAAAAAATCTCTGTGTTCAAATGAGATAACGTGGTTCTAAACTATTTAAAAACAAAGACAATTTGAGATGTTATTACTTTTGTTTATCATGCTTCATCTTTGTTTTACCTGCTGTATCTTTACGTAATTATTATTTTTAATTGCCTTAGGACAAGGGCTGTTTTCCCTACATCAGTGTAGCAATTTGCATGTGCTCAGATTTCTTATTTCTATAATTTGAGTACAGCAATGAGAATTGCATGCATCGTTTGAGCAGTTACAGATTAGGCTGCAGAGTAGCTCAATATGATTAATCTTCTGGTTGCTTGAATACTTGCATCTTTTGATAGAAAATTGATATGCCTGTTGTTAAACCGAGGTTAATACCGAGGATGTAGGCTGTGGCTGAGGAGGGTATCAGAAGTGAGCTTTTCAGAGTGCTGTTCCTTTCTTTCATCAGTCCCATGTGGAACTGTTGGCATGCTGGTCACACATTAACACTCTTGTTGTTCTGTATTTTCACAGCCCAATTATGGAAGCTTTTGGCAATGCAAAGACTGTTTACAACAACAACTCGAGTCGCTTTGGGAAGTTTATTCAGCTGAACATCTGTCAGAAAGGAAACATTCAGGGAGGAAGAATTATAGATTGTATCCTCGTTTGGTGATTGTTTTCCCCTGTTTGTGGACAGCCCCCTCTCTCTGTAGGGCTGAGAGAAAAGCGGCTCACCTTTGTCTGTCCTTTCAACCCATCTTGAAACATACCCAATTAAATTGATTTGGTGTTGGTGGGAAAGGGAAGCAGTAACACCACATTCTGCATGTGTTTGTGCACAGGTGCATTTGTGCTGGGGTGGAGTGTAGATACTCTTGCAGGACCAGGATTTTGTATTGATACTGCTGGCGTGACTCATGTGCATGTTCCTACGCGGTGAGCTAAACCAGCCTGAGTTCTTGGGGATAGCTTCAGTTGTCAGCTGTTTCCCTCATTGATTATATCCAAACATAAACTTTTTACTTTTCTAGAAAAATACTTGAAAGAGCAGAGCTGCTGAATTCCTGCAGAGTGAGCCTGGGTGGGTCAAATCCTTGGGTTTGTCCTGCACCTGGCAAAATTGGACTATGAGCCAGCTCCACCAGAGCACCAGAGGTGTGGGGATGAGGAATATACCGAGGGGATCCTACCTAGTGTTTTGAACAGAAGCTGCTTTTGCAGTGGGACAAATTTCATCCTTAAAGCTGTTTCCAAGGTTTATAGAAAAGAAAAAGGGAAGCAGATGTTTAAAATCTAGAACATGACAAGTCCAGTTTTGATGAGATGGATGAGAAGGAAGTGTGAGAACACACTGGTGTTAGAACTGCTGCGATATAATCATTGTTGCTGCTTTATTCATCTCTTTATGGCAATAGGGATGTCGTAAGAAAAGACCATGATGCTCTTGCTAGTGTCTCAAATGAAAGAAGGAAGATTATAAGTAGTTTGTGCATTAGTTGTTTTTTACTTTATTCCTTGACTGAAGTTTTTCTTCCTGGCTATAGATTTATTGGAAAAAGTAAGTTGACATTTGTTTTTGCTCAGTTGATTTTGTTTAATATTTTCTTTGAAATTGTGGATTAGAAAAATATCCTTAAAAATGATTGCTTAAATGGAAACTGTTTTTCACTTTGGCAGAATCGTGTAGTAAGACAAAACCCCGGGGAAAGAAATTATCATATATTCTATGCTCTGCTGGCAGGGATAGAAGAGAGCGAGAAAGGTGAGTGGCAAAGCACAGGTCATGCAACTGTAGTGGCTCTCGGCTAGCAGTCAGCCACGGTGACAGCAGTGGAGAATTTAATTGCAGAAACCCACTAAGCCAAGCAGAGAAATAGGTTATTTATTCAGCCAGGATTCAGTGAGTGTGAATTTGAGTGCAACTTGATAAAGCAGCCTGCTTAGTTTAAGAATGTCACTGAGCTGCTGGTAATTTTTCTCCCAGCTTCTGCTGTGGCCCTGGGAAAATTACTTGGGGACAAACATGCCTCATTCTGTTCAAGCTGAATATTTTTGCTGGTACTAAATAACTCCACAGCAACAAAGACAAATAATTCTGGTTCCTCTAATCCTCTCTCATAAAGAATAAATCCACTGAACAAAGGAAATGACATTTGTATATGTGCAAAATTGCCTAAAGTTGTCTCGGCATCTCCCTTTGGGTCTGCTGTCTTTGCATGCCAAGAAGTAGAGTTAACTCTATTGTGCAGCTAAACAAAGAGAAAAACAGCAAAATACAACTCCTGATTTTAGTATAAAACTTTGTTTTGTCCATCATCATAATTTCTGAGCAAATTAATTGTGAACTATTTAACTCTGACATAGTAATTGGTGGAGTGCTTTTGTTTGGGGAATTTTTTTTTTCACTTGTCCTCTTTTCTCTCCTCGTTAGATGCTTTTTACTTATCTGTGCCGGAGAACTACCACTACTTGAATCAGTCTGGATGTATAGCGGATAAGACAATCAGTGACAAAGATTCCTTCAAGGAAGTAATTGTGAGTTGTTTCCTTAGTTCTTTATGCTTTAAAAATGCTGGAGGTGCATGTGCCTGGGGCCCATGGACAGAGCAGGGGACAGATCCTTCATGTGCTTACATGCACATGCAGCCCTCTCATTGAGGCACTAATCTTAGAGGGACATACATTTTTTCATAATGCTTCACTGTCATTTTGAGCTTGTCTTTACCTTCCCTCCAATATTTGATTTTTACCATATTGTTTCAAAGTGTGCTGTAGTTTAGTGAAATGATTACATTTTGGAATGAAAAGAATATCAGTTGGGAAGACAGGCATTCATATGCCTTTGCCCTTAATATAAATATAAATATTAATTTATATTACAGGTATGTCTGCATCCACAGTTTTTCCATCCTAAAGCTTTGCCCAGATTACACAGCACCTGCAGGGTCAGGTTCACAGTGCAGCATGTGGGGAGTGAAGCACCTGGGCTTCTGTAACTCTGAGTTGCAGCTGGGAAATGCAGTTGTATGGAATAACTTGGACAATAGAGTTGAAGAAAATGTAAACACAGATTAAAAATCAGGTCTCTGAATGGCTTTATGTCTTAAACACCCACACCACTTGGCTACAGCAATTAGTCTGTACTGACTGTTAGGATAATTGCTAATTGCGTACTACGTCACCAAGGTGATATGTGTTAGATTTTAAAAATCAGTACAAATAATGGGTTTTATGCCCTTACACAAACTATTTTTTGTTTAGCTATGTTAATCTCTTTGCCAAATTGACAAATTAATGTATTGTGGATGCAGCAGTTGTTTTTAGTGTAAAACATCCCCGTCTAGTACGATGGAGGCGGGGAGGTGTTGGAAAAGTTGGTGACTTCTCTGCATTATAGTCACATGGCTTAAACTGATGAGCATGACATTTAATTTGTGCTAATCATCCCAGGTTAGGCAGAGCATGAAATGAGCTGGGAGGGTGATGCTTGCGTGCTGCCCACGGCGCGGGCAGGCTTGGACCAGGGGCTGAAGCTGCCAGGCTGTGTTCCCAAAGCAGGAGGTGGACAGAAGCCCCACAATTCACCCTCACCTGTCTTTTCCTATTATAGTCATCCCCTTTGCCTGTTTTTATTCAGTTTAAGTCCTGGAAACGTTACTTAAGTAAAACTTTTCTGTAGGAGATGGGGGGGAACTGCACAATGAGTGTGGAGATGAACTCCTAGTGCTACTGCCTTTCTTAGAGCTCTGTTGTGAAATGTCTTCTACACAAAATAAACCTTCAGCCTTTGTCTCTTCTCTGCTTTTAATTGTGGAATGAGTCTGAGGCTTTTCCATTTGTAACTGATGGTTTATTAACGATAAATTGTGTCATGTGTCATCTGTGAGACACCTGCAATTGCTATAACATGATGAGTCTAACTGTAAGGGCACAGAACTGTGATGTGGTCTCAGACAGGTTCATATTAGACTCAAATTTGGGAAATTCTGGTTATGTCGGGATGCATACAGTTACTTACCCCTTCTATTTCATAGAAAAGCATATCTTCCTCTTCTTTTAATATTTGCTGTTCTCCTCATTTAGGTAGTTGAGCCTTGATCATTGTCATATTATTCATAAATTCAGTACATTTCATCTAGATCTCTTTTTTCATGCTCGGTTTTGCTGTAAGATGTCAGATCACACTGGTGAGATGTGTGTTTGGGTGTTATGACTTGCCCAGGATGTGCTGCAGAAGGGCTCCTCTGAATTCCCCTTGGCTGAGCAAATCTTGCATGTTGCTGTGTTTCCTGCCCCGTGCCTTGTTGCCTACAAGGCTAATTGGCAAAATTTGGTAAAAATACAGAGGAGCTTATCAGTTAATAATGCAAATTAGTGAAATTGTGTCTCATGCACAGCTCAGTAGGGCATTCCAATATTTAGACAGTTTCAGTGAAGAGTTTGAAAGCAAATTACAGCATCCTTACAGCATCAAAAGGAGATTTCTTAAAACCAGAGTGATACTTACATGTTCCAAGATGTCCCCATCATGTCTTACAGTTTATTTGATTTGGGATGAAACCAAAGGAATTAACCTCTGCCAGCCCTCTCTCAGTCCTGATTTGCTTTTCTGTGGCCTGACAACACTGTTGGTGGGTTTGTCCTTGTCCCCATTTTTGAGTCGGTGTGCGTGTTATTGAAGAAGCTCACATGTTGTTCCAGACCGCAATGGAAGTGATGCAGTTCAGCAAGGAGGAGGTGCGAGAAGTTTTGAGGCTGTTGGCTGGCATTTTGCATCTAGGAAATGTTGAGTTCATCACTGCTGGTGGGGCACAGGTGTCCTTTAAAACAGGTGAGAAGGTTGTGTATCCAAGGGTAAATATTTCTTGAGGTTGTGAAAGCTGTATTTGTTCTAGTATATCTGACCATAGCAAGGACAAACAGTGAAAGGGTCTTATTTTTTTTTTAGCATCTGTAAATGTTGATTAAAATGTTATTTTTGTTTTTTTGACAGATAAGGCAAATTAGTCTGCTGCTGGATGCTACGTCTTAGTTAGGGAAGACGTTGGACACATATTTATTCCATTAATAGTACTGAAGTTCCATTTTAATCTAATTCCTTCTTTGAAATAATCTCCAGATGATAAAACAGAAGTGTTCATGTCTTTTGCTAGAGCTTTCAATACCTCAGTTACAAATCTGAAAGTGTGTGGTGGAATGTCTAAAGCTTGGGCTGGCGAGCCTCGGAAATTGTCAGATATGTCAATGAAGAGTGACATTACGTGCTGCCTTACATACCACATTGTTGTGAAACTGCAAAGTAAAGTATGCATGTGAAAAATTTACATTGGTTTTCTTTATCCTCATGATCCCGAGGGAAGCTGAAACACATTAATGTGGATAGAGTGAATTACTGTTTGTATATGGAAAAATGCCTTTGTGTAAACAGTACATTGTTTGAATCTGTGACATGTAACATTAAGAGGAAAATAAATATTTGTGGCTTACTTGTGATTAATTTCTACTGCTAAATTTTTTCACTTGTGCATATATGTGATACTGCACCTTTTCACAAGCAACAAAAACATATCCTAGAGTTTCTAGTTGTTTTTATCTCTAATACCCATCATTTTAGAGGCATCTTAAATGGTGGTAATAGTAATATGATCATGATAATGATGATAATAATAATATATTTTCCTAACCTTATACATTTAAGGACATAATTGTATTTGTCTCTTTCTTTTACCAGCTCTGGGTAGATCTGCTGAACTACTGGGGCTGGACTCCACACAGCTAACAGAAGCATTGACGCAGAGGTCAATGATACTCAGGGGAGAAGAAATCTTAACACCTCTTAGTATACAACAGGTAAAAGCATCTCAATTTTGACATGTTTTTAGGGCCTGCTAAATATATAGCTTGGTCTTCAAGTCCAGGGAAATCATTGGTCACTCAGGAACAGAAGCTTAGCTTATGCATCAGAGCTGCTATCAAAAATACTACGTAGTTTTTTTTGGGATGGGTATAATTGGACTTTTAGAAGGCTCTATAGATCCCATCCTGTCATTCTGGCCAGGGCTTGTTGCTTGACTCTTGTTATTAAGCCATTTTTTTCAAATTCTAATCATATAGGCTGATATTTTTCATTATGGACATTTGTGTCAGGTGGGTGTTCTTGAAAACTTTCAGCAGAAATAATGTTATTTACAAGAAGGGGATTAGGAATAGGTATATGTTAACATTATGCTTACCTCTAGAAAGGGGTAAATTAGGGTGTTACTTCCTGCCCTTTTCTTCCTCCACACCCTAACTTTATAATTTCCTAATTTTTGAATGCTTTAGCCTTGAAATATAATTTTAAAGCCACACAGGTATACAGCCTACACTAACCTACACTGTTAAAGCTTAAATTGTGATGCTCTGCAACTGTTAATACGATTGCTGTCAGGGTACATAGAAATAAAAACCTGCTTGCATTGTACATTGCTTTATGCTGTGCAAAGAACACTGACCAGCAAAGTCTGGCAAGTTCTCAGTTACAGGGGTGATTGATTGCCTTGTGTATTCTTTCTTTAATGCAGGCAATAGACAGCAGAGATTCTATGGCTATGGCACTTTATTCTCAGTGTTTTGCTTGGGTCATTAAGAAAATCAACAGCAGAATCCGGAGCAAGGAAGACTTCAAGTCCATTGGAATTTTAGACATATTTGGATTTGAAAACTTTGAGGTAGGTTTCAAAAGTTTGTTCAGATGGATTGTCTGATATTTATGCTTCATTGTTCTACATATCTTTATCATCTTCGCTGGAACTTGGTTATTAAACATGTTATGACTTAAACCAGTTCCTTGTTTGCAAAGTAAAATGCTTGGAATGTATGCATTTTTGGAAATTTCTTGTCTCTTTAGGTAAACCGTTTTGAGCAGTTCAATATTAACTATGCAAACGAAAAACTTCAGGAGTATTTCAACAAGCACATCTTTTCCTTGGAGCAACTGGAATACAGCAGGTAAGAGATACAGATGAAATTTGAAAGACTTTTGAAAATATCGATATTCACTTGAAATCTGTGTTCCCAGCTGCCTTACATTCCTTTGGAAATCTCTGTCTGGAGTTGTGCATGTTTTAAAAGCAAGTTGATTTTGTTGTAATTTGCCAGATAAATACATCAGCTCCTCCTATTTCGATATTTAAAATAACTTCATCGTAGTTATCAATAACAAGCACCTCCTTATTTTTCTTAGGGAAGGACTGATTTGGGAGGATATTGACTGGACAGACAACGGAGAGTGCTTGGATCTTATTGAAAAGGTAATAAAGAATTTGATAGCAATACCTATTTCTGGTTTTTGAACTGAGGTGGTATGTCTTTAAAACACCAACACAAAGAGCAAGTGCAGAGAATGGTGGATCTTGCACGTTTAAATAGTGAACTCCTAATCAGATCATTTTCACGTGTGGATATATTATAGATTATATTGTGAACTCAGTATATGTATCATAGAATCACAGAATCACAGAATGTCAGGGATTGGAAGGGACCTCAAAAGACCATCTAGTCCAATCCCCCTGCCAGAGCAGGAACACCTAGGTCATGTATCTTTCCTTGTAGTAACTCTTAACAGTGTATGGTTACGTACAAAAGCGGTATTTGGAGATGATTAAAAAGAACAGAAAGAGGGGGCAGAAGGAATGATAGTGTCTTGCTCCCATAATGGCTTTTCATGGGATGTGGGTACTTTTCATTTGTTGCCTGCCAGTTCTGGCTTTATCCATGTTTTTGTTTGTGTTCTGATTTGTACTGAAGGGACATGTAGAAGAGCATGACATCTCTGTGGAGTTATTAGTAGGAACATTAGAAGTGAGGGGCAGGTGAAGTCCGAGTTCACTGCGTAGAAATGACAATTCCAGCTGGGTGACAAGGCCACAGTTACGTGTCGTTTCACCCATGTTCACTCCTGCCAGCAGTACAAGTGTGCTGCATGAGTCTATCTTTGTAGCAGGGTGTGTGGCTGTGTGGGTTTAGACAACCACAGGATCTGATGGCAGTGGGAGAGGCTCCAGCTGGCCGAACGTGACTGCAGTCCCAGTGGTGTGGTTTGTCTGGAGCTGCTCTGGGCCGAGGGGAGGTGGCTTATCACAATGCACACCTGGAGAACCATGTTCTTCTGAGAGGCTGTATCAACCTGAAGCTTGCTGGACACATTAATTAACTGCAGGGTCGCTTGCTTCATTTACTTCTTCTACTATAAGAAGTAGGGAACATCAAAGGAAATTACACAAAGGTACACACAAAGCAAAGGGAGGTTGTGTTTCACCAGTGCATAGTTAAACTGCATCTTCTGCTGTGCCCCTGGGCACTGTGGGTGCTAAAAGTTTGCACTGGTGCAACAGCTAAGTAGATACTTTTATGGAAGAAAAATTGTTGAAAGGCTGTTTTCACAAACTCCTCAGATTTTAAGGGACTCCTGATCATTAGAAATCTTGGAGTCTGGGCATAAGTTCTGGGGCAGTGTCCTTGTAAGCACCTAAAAACTGCCTGTATCATAACTGTTACTTGCAGTAGCTCCTTGTTCTTTGCATTGCTCGTGTGTCCATTGCTGTACGTTTCAAAAGGAGTGCTGGCAGAAAAACAGGAGTGCAGTCCTCTGTAAGAGTGGGGTTTTAGTCATGTACGGGTGAGTTTGCGCCTCTCTGCACACAACAACTTCCAAGACTGTGATTTTTCCAAACCGGGCTCAACGTCTGTGTCCATCTGTGCACTAATTCATTTTCTGTCTCTTCTTACTCTTCTAGAAACTGGGGCTGCTGGCGCTTATCAATGAAGAGAGCCATTTTCCTCAGGCTACTGACTCCACCTTGCTGGAGAAGTTGAATACCCAGCATGCTGTATGTGATGTTTTGCTCGTGTTTTCTGTGGAAATTATGGGGAGTCTCTTTGCTTTTGTAAAAGTTCATGGCTCAAATATGTGGGTACACAGTTGTGGAGGCTGTTTTGGACATGGTTTGCTGTGAAGATTGCGTCGGTTACCTGGAAGAACACATCCTTGTTACTGTCTAGTTAAAGGTTTCTGTATTGGTGAATAAGCCAACTTCTGCTCTTAGAGCTCTGACAACCTGCAGTAACTCAGATTACTTACATCTTCAATGTCCCTTGATGTAATAAAGTATTCACCTTGATGTCATTTACCAAAAGGCTGCTGTTTCCTCTGTCCAGATTAGTATTAACCTTTATTTGTGATCCTAGAATTATTTTTGAGAATTTCTGGGATAGAAGCATATCCACCAATCTCCATAACTGCCAATTTAAGACAGAGGCTTCTTTTTCAATAGATGGATGTGCCAGATGGGTTCAGGTTTAGGATAATGCCTTTTCAGATACTATAAATCTGTTATTACTGCATTTGAAGCAGCCCAGACTAACAAATCCTATTATCGTTATAAGTTGGTTGTTTGCTTTTGGAGCACTAATCTTCTGGGGGGTTCACTGGAAGACAGTGGTTTGTTTAGGTCTGGATTGAGAGGATAATGTGACCCTTTGTGTCATTCCGCTCCCTAACCTCCCGCCTCAAGGATTTTTCTTTTTTCTCTCCCTTCCATTTAGAACAATCCTTTTTATGTAAAACCAAGAGTTGCCGTTCACAACTTTGGAGTGAAGCACTATGCTGGGGAGGTAATTTTCTTTTCTTTATGTGTTGAAATTATTCCAAACAGAGTTCTCAGCCTAATTTTACCCTGAGGCTGCTCAAAATTAACTAAAGCACTCTGTTCCCTCAGCACTTTTTACAGTACTGCTCTTGTGAGAGGTGCCTGACTCCTTGGCTTGTTTGACTCAGCTCTGTTTCCTGCTAGGTCCAGTATGATGTCAGGGGGATCTTGGAGAAGAACAGAGATACTTTCAGAGACGATCTCCTGAACTTGTTACGTGAAAGCAGGTATGTTTCTGCGATTTTTGTTTAGGACATGATATTAAGGGATGTTGTATCACCTAATTCTGCCAGGGTTTGAGTATGTTAGATGTTGCATAGCATCAGACCTTGACAGAGTAGAAATCAGACGTGCCTGTAAGCAGAGCTGACTGTAACTGGTTCTCACAGTCAGATGTTCCCACGTTGTACAGTACCCTATGCCTGTTCAGTCCAGTTGCTAGGGCACTCACTTGCTACGCAGTGGTGTGTAAGGATGCTGAAAGCTGGTGATGGTTTAGAACTGTTTCAGAGTGCTTCATAGGCAGTGTGCATGTGTGGTGGTTTTGTTTCACATACAGCCTTATTTGCTTGTATTTCTGGCATTCCCTCATTTGGTTGAAAGCTTAATGTCAGGTACCTATCACAGTGCAAACTGCCGTACAGTAATTGCTTCAAAGGGAGAATTTCTGTAAAGATTTATGTTAGTGAAAGTCTGTGCTTGGATGCCTTTGGTACCTGCATATGCTTCCTGTCATTCTGCTGTCTGAGGTCTCAGATTCCTTACATTGGTACCCTGTGAGCCAGAGTGGTACCACCTCCCTTTTTGTAGGTGTATGGTTGAGTCTCCAGTACTCAAAGTGGGGTGACAGAAGAGGAGGGAGCTGAGCCTGGATGTTGCTGTCTCAGCTGCTGCCCTCACCCATCCCATCTGGTCATCCTGCCTTGGTGTGGGAGTTGCTTGTTTGTAAATCCCTTAAGCACTTCTCTGCAGGGGAAACTGTTAATAAGTGTTTCCCTCCCGATGTTGTTTGTTCTGGTTACGTGACATAGCATCTGTCAATTGAAGATATAGGTAAAAGTAATAAATGAGATAAAGCTGCTGGGCCTGGTTTTGCTCTTGCACCAACATCTGTCCGGAGCTCAAGTTAAAAGGTCTGTGCTTCTGTAGAAGTGGTAAGAGGAGGATACCCAACTGACAGGGTAGAAAACAACATGCAGAGCTGGTATGTGAAAGTGAGGCTCACACGGGTGGTTATTTTGTGTTACAGCCCAAAACAAGCTGGAAGTCTTGTTTTTCAGTCTTTGTTCAGGTACAGGTCCCACTCCAGCCAGCTGGAGTTTTGGTTGAGTGAGTCGAGTAAAATGCAGTAAGGACTCTAGGACTCCACACTTCTCCCTAATGATGTGTTGGGAGTGGAGAAGAAAGAACCTCCTTGTTTTATTTTGCTTTTTTTTGGTTTGTTGTTTTTTTTCTCCCCTGCATAAATTCTGCAAAGGCAAAATCTGTTGCTAATTAAAGATTATGGAGAAAATCAATAAGCATTTTTTGGATGGAGGAGCTGCTTTCTAAGGGACAATGCTTTCTTTACATTCTATAGTGGTAAACCTCATAGTCTGTTAAGATATACTTTAGAGATAATATTTTTCTTTCCCATTTCAGTCTTGATTTCATCTATGATCTATTTGAACATGTTTCAAGTCGCCACAATCAAGACACTCTTAAATGTGGAAGCAAGCACCGAAAACCCACTGTCAGTCTCCAGTTCAAGGTTAGTTAATATGTCGTCTCTGATCTGTAGCTAATCAGTGACAGATAAACCCTGTTCAGTAAAGAATTGTTGCAGATTAAAACAGGCAAAACTAACTGGACTTACTAACCAACTGATAGGGCATACTAGCTAGCTTCAAGCAGATGCTAACCTTTGCATCACACCATCTGCACAAAACTCCTGTTGGTTTCCATTTGCTTATTTTAAAGCTCATCTATGAAGCTGATCTCTCTCATCCTGTTTTTTCTTTCTAATCTAAAACCAACCGCAAAACTGCACAAAACCTTACAGCTATGCTCGGAAAAATAAGTGCTGAATAAATACCTCATTAAGGTGTTGCCTTGCTTTTTAACTTGAAGTTTGGAAAGCATTTTTATTAAACACCTTTTTATGATGCTTTATAGCCCTCCCATCAAAAATGGTGCCAAATTGAAATCTAGCATAAAGTCTATCTGAAAATTATTTAAAAGAGAAAGGTTGGCACAAAGCCTTTTCTAAACTGCATGAGTACAAGTCTGGATGAGTTGTCTTTCATTTTATTTGAATTAATATACACTTGCACTGTTCATTCACTTTTTTTAAAAAAAAAATAGGGAGCAGACTCAAACTCCTTGAAGGCAGATTTTATCATAATAAACTATTGCTAAGTGTTGGACAGAACAGCAAGGAGTGTATGCTGGGGCACACAGAGTGTCTCTTATTTAAAAAAACCCCTAATGTTACATTCCCTGCACAGCTTGCTTTGTGCTACCATCGCTTGTCTCAGACAATACCCACTTCTTGTGTTGAGGTGGTATCATTTACTAGCTCTCTGGGATAGCAGAAGGTACACTTTCCACTTAGTTATTTGTACCTGTGCAAAGCAGATCTGTAAGATATTACTGTATAAAAATTGACCATATTTTTACACCCACTTTGCGAGGGAGAACATAATGTATAGTTCCTTCTCTTCTCTGTCAGGGCCCCTGGACAGCCCAAAGTATGATAAAATATGAAATCAAAACGTTTTTGCCTCTTAGCTGCAGTAACTGACCATTAACCAACTGCTCTGCTTCACAAGAGGTTGACCTTCACATCGTGCTGTCCCCAAAGAATTAGGATGGGTGTTTTTTCCATGTTTTGAAGCCTTCCAGGGATTAGTCCATCTCATTTCAACTGAAGATAAGAACTTTGCCTTTATGGTTTTATTCTCATGATAGGTTGGTTAGCTCTTCATCTGACAGCCTGCCTAATGCGGGCCTGGGGGTGCACGCAGAGTTGCTGGGGTTAGATGCCATCTGTTGCAGCCTATTGCTTAAAGCAGGACAAACTTCAGATTAGCTCATCACTTGACAGTGACTTAGAGGCGTGCAGAATCTGGCTGGCTGTACCACAGAGGAATGTGAAAATAGGTTAAGTCATTTTTGTTTAGACTGACCAACTTTTCCAATCTCTGTAAGTAGTATCCTGTGTTGAAAGAATTGTCTTACTTGTCCATAGATGTTGTAATGTTTGCACAGGTTTAATACAGATGGAGCCTTTATTCTTTGAAGCTGTAAATATTTATCTTTACACAAAAATATTTGTCTTTGTATCTTCTGACTGTTTAATGTTTGCTGCCCCTGACTCCCGGTCCATAGGCTGGCAAAGGCAAACAAACCAAGAACTATCATTTGTGTTCCCGGGCACTTCACCATTTGCTCCCTTTGTTCTATACCAGCCTCTGTGCCCAGCTACAGCTCTGCCTGTTGCCTTTATCACTTCATGTGTGATCATCAAGAAAGCCCTTGGATTGCAGATGAAAGCAAGAATTTGTTCCAACAGCCTGCCATTGGCAGTTCTGCTTAAAAACATACGGACGTACAGTATTGCTCTTTTAAAAAATGAGTTTTCTCTCTCCTGGGCAGCCTGCTGTGTATTCTCTCCACTGCCTGACACGCAGTGCCACCTTTGAGGGGTGAAAAATTATCACTGCCAGCTTTCTGGGCTCTTCAGAGCCTGGGCTTCCCTCCTGTACAGTCATTTCTGTCTCTGCAGAGTTAATGAGAGACAGTTTAAAATAGTTTATCATACTTAATGATGCAGAATGAGGCAAGTTGGAATAAGATATGGAATGATGGCTCAGGCGGGAAAGGGGCGGGTGTGTAATTAAAGTAATAATCGTGAAAGGACTGAGGGATTTTTGTGATTTCTCTCTCCAGGCTGAGGTTCAGACAACTGATAGTCTAATGGGTATTAGGTCATTCAGAGTTCTAGAACTAGGAAAAAAGCCATGTTTTCTTCTATGTTTTTTTTCAACTGAACCGTATAATCTCTCTTTTTATTGTTAAGTGCAATTAGCTATCACATGAAATAAACTGTGAATAAACTGTCTGCTTAATGCTGTTAGCATTGTCTTTCAGTAAATGGTTTTTTTTTTTTCCACTTTTTAACTGTTCTTTACCATTCTAACCTTTACTCATTTTTTGTTAATTTCGGGAGGGAGTGTTTTAAAATCTGGTATTGATGAAATATGTCTACTGTATTTCAAAGTAACTTTTTTTTAAATGTTTTTTTCTACCCTTTTTGTTGACTTACATTTATTATCAGAGTGTCCTTTCGGCAAGAAAGGTTGAGGAAAGAGGAACTCACTGTGCACAAAATGCTTCTGATGGCAGGAAAAATGGGAAATGAGTGGGTATGGGGTGGTTGAAATGAAAAGAGGAAATCTTTTTGTGGGTATTTCAGTTTTACCTCTAGACCCCTTGTCCTGCCTTTTGACTTCTTGGAGTGTAGCAATTTGGGAATGTGGTTCCTAAGTCTTAAGCAGTCATCCAAAAGATCCCTGAAACAGCAAATTTCCAATTTGCTATTTCCTTATGAACAGATTTCTTCAGATCAATCTGTCTTGTTCACTGTAAAATGGTGGTGATGGGTTTGATCAGAAGGGCTGGTGGAAGAAACAAGCGTGCATGTATTGGTTCTATATGTTCACAAGCACAAGCTTATATGGTGTGATAACTTCTGTCATGATTTCTGGTGTATTTCTGGTGGACACCACTAGGTGTTGCAGTTAGATGTTGTCTGCAATGCTAAGCTAAGAACGTGTGCCGGGGTATGTTGCTTGTACAAAAAGTCGGCTTCTGAAGTGCTGTCGTCTTTCTGCCTGTGTTTTAGGAATCGCTTCATTCTTTAATGGCAACGCTGAGTTCTTCAAATCCTTTCTTTGTTCGGTGCATCAAACCCAACGTGCAGAAGGTAAGGTTTAAAATCGCGCCTGTCTTTTCTACACGTCTCAGGGCTAATCTTTCCCTGCCTGTCTGGTCATTTACCACTGTGTGAAGCAGAGGGTCACGTTCTTCACTGGCTTTGTAAAAGGCTCTGCAAGGCAAACACACTGGGAAAGGCTTTTGATTTTCTTGCACGTGGGCCACGTCTTCATGCACCTTTTCAGTAGTCGTTGCTCACAACTCTGATAAATGACTGGCTCTAAGGATGGTTATAAAAAAAAAGGTGGAAGGCTGTGCTGCATGTTTGACAACTCTGTGAGAGCCTTTTTAGGAAGAAAATGTCAAAGCTGCAAAGTTTGGTTTAAATCACTAGAGGCAGTGAGTGGTGGTGTGTAGCAAAACTGGTGCGAATACCGACTGTCTCTCATCAGACTTGTTATTGCAGTTCATGTACAGTTCTAGGTGTCTTCATGCTGACTGTTTTGTTCTGTAACAGAATTATGTTTTTAAAACAGACTTGGAAACTAAGGCTTACTTTATCAATTTGCCTTTTGAGTCACAGATAATGAAAGGCAATGTCAAGACTAATTTAGATATGTTGGAGGGCTGTCTAGAAATGAAGCGGTAATGGTGTAGTAATTGCTGAAGGTAATATCATCAGCCTGGTCCTGATATTCTGGGGGTTTGGGCATCTGGTTTTGGCTTTATAGACTGCTATTCAGGTATGGCCTGCTTATGTCAAAAATACAACAGGCAGAGGTTCTAATCAATCTATCTGCTTCATGGCAACTTACAAATAGGTGACTTTGCTGTAAGTCCAGTTTCACGTTACGTTTTTCTGAGATGTCTGGTTAATCAGGACACTGACACGTCCAACCTGGCAGATTTGATCACAGGTTTTTGTATTATCTGGATGGTACATCCTTGACTTTACGTGTTTTCAGTTGCTAACTGTTAACTCCGCGTTTGCACCGTTACATGTGGTGTGTCAAGTCATGCGCAGATTGTGGGCACCTTAGCCAGAGGGAACAGCCTGGAAGCGAATAAGACCTGCCTTCTGGGTGCTGAAGGGTTTGGTGCTCTGAGGTGTGCAGCCACCAGGCAGCCAGACCCACATGGATGGCAGCGCCTCGGTCAGCAGCTGGGCTATGTGAGCTGGTGTGTGTAGCGAAGCCCCTGGTCACTGAGGGTGGGCAGTTTTGAAAAGCTTGTTTTTTTTCCTGCTCCCCTTTCTGCCTGGAAGCTCCATCGCCCTTATAAAGCCCACCTGCTGCCACTGGAGTAGAAGAATTTCAATAACTCACACATTTTCCTTATTTGTCCTTTTGTATCAGAATAAAGCTCATCTCTGCAGTACCAAAGGCTCAAGGATTTGCCGTGGTTGATGCGAGAACCAGGCACTTGTTGCATTGCCATAGCAAGGAAACACTTGAGTTCCTGCTCCCATTTCCTTGTTGCTCTCCCAGTCTTTTCCCACTAGAATGCTCCATTCCTGACAAACTCGGCATATGCTATTGTATCTGCACATATATTACTACCATTAAAACAAAGTTCTCACAGAATTAGCAGCTGTGCAAGCAAAAGGAGATTGAACATCCTCAGCCTCAGGAAACCACCATGCCTAATTGCAGGAGTGCATGCAGGAACAGATTGGGAAATTCTGTAGACAATTCCTTTCAAAGTACGTAGTAAAACGTCACTGAAATCTTACAACAAAAATGTTTGTCCTTGTTATCCATTTGCTTTAATTTGTTTGCAAATTTAACTTGATTCAATGGCTTTACCAAATAAGAAATTCTATTTGAAGAACAAGAGTAGAGAAAACAGTCACACAGTTTACCTGCTGTGGCTGATTCAGTAGAAGACTTGATGGAAAATGACAAGGAAAGCAGTATATAATACTTGTTGATGGCATTCTTCACTCAGGGAAGTGTTCTCAAAACACATTTTTGGGATTCACTGTTTCTTGTCTGCTGTGCACTGCTCTCTGTTGCCCCCCATGTCTCTCAGACACAAAGAGTTTTAGTGCCAATCTTGTGACGTTCTTGGTGTTGCTCCTTCTGAAACAGTGCAGGTACAGAAGCAGGCATATGAACATGGATTCTGTGGATGTGCATCATGTTAAATATTTCATAGTTTATCCTGTCATACAACTTGCTGCTTCTTTTCAGCTAGACAAAGGAAAATAAGGTGGGTCAGTTTGCATAGCTCTGAACCGGCGCGGCTCAGAGACGTGCATGGACTACCAGGGATTACCAGACACGTGACTCACTGTGCAAGGATGGTTAGAAACATAGTTGCTTGAAACATTCAGAGGAGCTGCTGAAATGCAGAAACTGGGACTGAAATAATGTGAAAATCTTCACTGAGCATTTTCCTCTGTTTTTTATCCATAGTTTTTGCTCTGCAGTGATGGTGATATGGGATGATAAAATCTCGTTCTTCAAAACATACTTAAACAATGCTTTCCAAATAACAAATGATTTGAAAGAAAGGGGTGTTTCAATTGCTTTTTTGAAATGTGCAACATTAGAGGAGAGCAGGACCAGAGAGACTCAGCAAGGAGAGAGCAGAAGTTGTGTTATCAGGAGCAAAGCCTCTCAAGCTAGTTGTTGCTCTCTGGGTTGGGTATGAATAGGTGACACGTATCTGTGAGCATCCTCTGTAACCCTGGAGGTGAGGAGGTGGTGGTGCTCAAGAGCTATTTTACTCTGGAAGTGGGTTTGAATTCTGTGGGTGAATGCGGTTGAGCAGATGGGAGACAAATTCAAGCCTTTGAAAAGTGGACCGTGCAGCAGACAGTACTTCCTCTGCTCTTCTGGACATTGAAGTGTATTCATGTTGGATAAGAGATGTGATAATTTACAGTAATTATTTGATTTTTCAGTTGATCAAAAGTTTAATTTTTAAATATGTTACAGTGGTAAGCAAAAAAACCTTAGCATAGGCAGTAAACCACTGAACATTTACATATCAAAGCAGGATCTGCACTCATTAGAGCAGTTTCTTAAAGGGAGCACCCAGAGTACATGACCTTTTGTCACAAGACATTTCAGCCAGCAGGCCTCAGACAGAAGAACAAAGGACCCATTAAGCTTTGGGAGACCCCTGAACAATCGGTGTATCTGTCTGCAGAGTTTCCAGTCTGTTCTGAACTAGCCATAACGTGGACATTTTTCCACTTGGTATGCTTAATGAGTAGTTTCTGCTAATGAAGGGTCTTTCTCCTCAGCTCCCCTCACTGCATCTTCAGTGCAGCTTGCAGAACTACATATTTCATCCTTTTGAACTTGGGTGCATCTTTCTCTGTATCTTGGTCTTGTGTTTCTTTTCCTGCCTCCTGTTCTATTTGATCATGATTCCTCCCTGCAACCTTGCCTTTTCTGGTCTCCATCTACCCTTTTTTGTGCACCTTAAATTAAAAAAAAGACAAGCAACAACGACACTACAAAATAGAAACCCAACCAAAAAACCCAAACCAAAACAAAAAAGTCTGTCTTTTTAAAACAAGCTACAACCATTGCTACAGCCATCAGCTGAATGTTTCTTCCAGTTTGCTGCTATTAGGAAAGTTGCTAAGCCTTGGTGCCGCTCAGGAGACAGTTCAGGGTGAATATAAGATCTGAACTTCCTATGCAAGCTGTTTCAGAGGCAGAAATTTTCCTTTTGGCCAGAAAGAGGCGGCCTCAGGCAGGCTGGCACAAGTGCCTTCTCCAGCTGCCTTCTCCATTTAGGATTTTTCTTCAGAAAATATGTTGCCATAACCATAGCAAGGGGCATAATATTGGCCTAATCATTGTGAGTGGCCCTCACTCCAGCATCTGCATGGCCTCATCTGTGCTGGTCTCCCACAATCTTGATTATTACAGCTTGCTTCTGTAATTCCCTGTTCTTGAGGCTTCAACAGGTTCAGACACGGCTGTTCTCTCACGCGTGTAGATAGGTGCATCCACTTGTCTGTGGTTACAGATGTAAGTCCCGTTTGGTCCTGACAGACAAAATCCTGGCTTCAATAGAGCTGGCATGAAATACCAGTTTGTATTGTTTTGGTATTGATTTTTGTTGGGTTTTTTACGAAACCTCTGTTGGTTTGTGCCCCTCAACAGGATTGCAGGTTCTCTACTCACCTCCCCGTCTGCTCATTTATTGTCTGTCTCATTCCTCTGTTGCCATGATGGTCTTGCCACTGGCAAGATAAAAGCTACCTTCTCTGAAGCTTCTCAGCTCTGAAGGGGCAATTGTGTTTCTCTGCAGATTTTTTTTATGTTAATTTTTTTAAATCTAGAAATTTAATTAGGTAAGGTAAAGAAATGAGACAAAATTAAACCTGTATTATAAACCTACTGCAGGGTAAGGGTTACAGGGAGCGCAACAGAAAAAAATGAAACTAATAATAACTTCTCAATTCAAAGGAAGACTGGTAGAAAAAGGTCTGTAATAAATTCTGTGAGGCTTACTGCTGCTTAGGAGTCCTGTCAGGCTGCTGGGAAAATTCCTATCAAGGCAACTGGACTGCTAACATCACTTCTGGGGACAGAGCCATTTAAAGGGATCAAGGTATGACTATTGGCACCTACTTTGAGGCATAGATTATTAGTAGCCATGAGACACCCTGGAATAGCAAGCAGTATGTCCCCTAATACGAAATAAGATGCAAACCCACTTCGCTTGGCGTCTGAATTAAAGTTGTGCTCTTACAATAGTTCTGAATCATTAGAAAAGTAAGTATAGCATGATACCAACCTAAATACCAGTTGGAAGTACAGCTCAGGGACACAGCACAGAGGAACAACAATGAGAGAGCAGCTTGGCCCCATCTGCGAGGATGACTGTGTCCAGGGTGCAGAGCAAGTACAAGTTCAGCAAATGCAGTACGTGAACTGGTTATCAAGCTGGGATTGCAATATTGTCATGTTGAGCCTCAACTGTATGAATTACTGAGTTTGCTGTGTAGAGAGTTACAGAAATACAGATAAGGACAGTGCAAGTCTAACACTACTGCACTGAGAACAGCACTGACATAAAACCTTGAAACATGCAGGGAGGGAGACGGAGCTTCAAGGATATTCTGCTGTGCCTTCAGCACAAGGTTGCTGAGCATCTAGATAAAACTTTACTTTTAAAAACCTTTATTTTAAAAAATATCTTTAATAAAGTGGTCCAGCTTCAAATTTCTGTGCACATCCTACTGCAGTTGTATCCACAACTTCTACTTTATTCTTTGCTTTATACACCAGCCTCACTCAGGAGACTCTGGATCTCCTTCCCGGGGAGTAGATGCCTTTGTGGGTTTTTAAAGATGCTGACCCCAGCAGTTAAAAACTAAAAAGTGTTAGGCCTTAAATGTAGGTGTCTTTATGGTTTCCTCATTTAGTTGCACAGCCGTGGGGTGGCCCTTCTGTAGTGAAGCTGTGATGTTCTCTGGTGCTGGGACCTAGCAGATCATAGGGTAAATTTGGCTGTCCACAGGAAAAAGGGAATAGGAAGCCTGATTGTCATGTTAAAGCTACTCTGTTATGCTGTGAAAGTAAAGGGAAAAGATTACATGGCCCAGGTACATCTACTGGCCGTGGGCGGTACTGTCTGTAGAAAGTTAAGGTCTAGTACTATTAATTTACATCTGTATAAGCAGTTTATATATTAGAGATCATTACTGCCTGTTTTTAAAATCTCTCTTTAATCTCAGTTGTTCTCAATAAATGCTTGTTTTAAGAAGGCCTTCTGGCTGCCAATTACTGCTGTCATTGCTTGTTGAGGAAGCAGAGCCACAGGCTCTGAGCACAGATGGGGCTTGCTGGGGCAGCCCAGGTCAGGCTCAGGAAGCTGCTGTTCAGGCTCATCCTTTGGGAGAAGAGGAAAAAAAAAAGAGCCTGTTGGCCTGATCTCACAGGCCAAGTGCACGGGGCCAAATACAAACTATTTATCCTTAGCCCTTTAACTAGCTCGTAAGTCTTTATTGTTCATAGTCAGGAAGGCGCAGTCGTAAGGTGTGGCATCGTGCCTGGCCGACGCTGCTTAATTCAGCTCCCTGGATCTTGTCGCCTAGGGTTTTGTAGAATTACACAGCTTCGAATCAAGACTTGTGGAGTATGTCCCAGCTGCATCGTTTTCTGGCACATCACTTAAGTAATTAGGTCAGGCACTAGAAGACTCCTTAGGTGAAAGTGATAAGGAGAGTGGGTGTGAGGAGAGCGATCGCTCCTGCTCCCAAAGTGCCGGCAGTGATGTTGCGTGTCGATCTGAATCCCTGGCTGAAAGGACAAGACGGTTCCTGCAAAGAGTTTCATGCTGCAGAGGCAGTGCCTGTCTTCTGTATTGCCTCCAAAAGATCCATCCCACCACTCCTGCAGTGCAGCGTGTCGGTTCTGCTGCCCGGGAGCCGCTCGGTCGTCCCTTTGTCCCCACCTCAGAGCATCGCTGCTTGCTGGGCTGAAGTAGGTCATTCCTCTCTCCAGGCAGTCACCCAGACAGGCATGTCCTTCTTCTTCATCAAGGTTTGTTGTTTACTAAGCAGGGCTGACAAGGCTCCCCTTTGCCAAGTGTACTAGGGTTTCTCTTTCAGTGACCGTGGTATAAGGACTTTAAAATTGAGGTGTTTAAGGCTGGGAAAAGAGCTGAGATGGGGTGCTGCCAGGGAGGGAGCAGAGCTGTGCTGTAAAGATTGCATCAAACTCCAGGCAATGCAGGCAAACAGATTTTTGCATGTTTGTGGTTTGTTGGGGTTTTTTTTCCTTTTTTTAGCATGTACATGCACAGTTGCCAAGTTTCCCAGAAAGACCATTTTGTTAGGAGTCTGTCCACGAGTGGTAGGAGTCAGTTTTGGATCTCAGATAGTAACTGTGGCAGTGTGCTCTTGTGAGCAGGGTGAGGGGACACATGGGGAGCGAACGCTGCTTCAGGAGGGACTTGGAAGAAGTTGGCCCAAAGAGCAAAGTACCACAGCAATTCTGGGGGAAAATAAAATCCCTAGAGGTGGAGTGTTTCTGAAGTGCAACACTGCTGCGTATTTCAGTGTAATATTTAGAAAGCAGAAGAATTTTGACTGCTGCAGCACTTGATCTGTCAGCAGCAGAGGGTCTTGCTGCCTCCAGCTGACTTTGGGCACTGCAATAATTCTGCATTTTGTGCCACCTGATGGATTTTTTGTGTTTTATGTATTCCTTCATATGTGAGTGTGTGACGTGAATGGGCATTTGTGGAACTGCAACCAGTGATTCCAAGTCTGAAGTATTTGCTTTTCATAAATATGGAGCAAAGAGCTTAGCTTTTCTTCCTTCTTGTGCACTCTACCAAGCATTTGAATTGCAAGCATTGTCATGCAAATATATGCGAGGGAAAAGTGTGTACTTCATCCAGCTTTGGAAGTTTTCTTTTTTAACTACCAAAAAAAAAAAAAAATCCCCCCACATCTCTAAATGGCAATTTACATTCAAATCCTGTTTGCCCTGTTCTCATGGTAACTGCTGCAAGGGAATATGCACAGTCCATGATAAATAGCCATCCTTAGAGCTCTGAAAGCAGCGCTGGGGTACAGAGTATTGTTCCCTAGCAAAAACTTTATGGTTGTAACTCCTTTGCTAAACTGTGTCTTAGGGCATTTTGTGCATTTTATCTCTTAAGGTTTAGGAATTTGTTGGCTGTGAAATATATTTACATTCTTGATGCCTATAAGGTGCGATTAGCCCTGGTGTCCTGTTAGTCAGGAATATCTGCAGCGATCGCTGTAGAGCCAGCCCTCACTAGGCTTGACTTCCTTTGAGTAGCAGCAGGAATGAATTAAGCAAGTACAGCCAAAGATATCACATGAAAGACTTGAAATACCAGTGAGCTGAAGAAAGCCCTGTTCTGTGTGTGTCTGTGTGTGTGCATAGCTGCAACTGCTAAACATTCTGTTTTTCACAATGGGTGGACGCTGAAGGGTGAAAAAGCCTTAAAAGGTAAGGAGTTTAATTCATGCAGGTTTTTTAATAATTTTAATCTTGCATACTTAGAGGTGCAGTGGACTTAGAGAAAAGAAAGTGTCTGGAGTTTGGCTGAGCAAACTGTACTGGGAATGTTTCTGGGCTTGTATTTTTTTTTCAAGAGGATAAATGCATGCAGAATCAGGTTTGTGAAAAAATGACTAAATTTACTGGACTAATCATATTTTTGAAAGCCAGGAGAGCTTTTCTGCCAAGCAAGCAGTCTGCCTTAATAAATCACACTCTGTTTGAAAGTTAAAGCGATGCTTGTTCACAGGGCAGGGGAAAAGTCTGCAGGAGTAGAGCTGTGTGTGCAGAGAGGGGAAGAGCTGTGTTGCAGTGATGGGCTGCTTTCTGGAGAAAGATCTTTTCTGTTGTTCAGCAGTGCGTGCTGTAGGTTCAGTAAAACCAGCTATGTAAGGTTTAGGGCTGTAGTGTTCCTGTAATTTGGTACGGCATAAGGCATGCCTGGAGTTTGGCTTTGATTGCACGGTAAGAAAGCGACACTGGGGACAAGTGTGTCTGGGGGTGGAGGGGAGCCCAGCGAGGTATTGGGAGCACCCAGAAGTCTGGAGAAACTTGATGTGGCACATTTGAGACAGTAATTTTTTCGCCAGAGAAACACAGGAAATGGAATATGCCTGGGAAAAAAGTAACTAGTTGCAGTAGTAATGGAAAGGATGCCATAACAGCAGCATATTTTGTCTTTGCTGTGCCAGCTCCCCCCTTCTGCCCCTGGTGAAATAAACCCCCAAACCTAGCAGGTAAAATATCTCTGTTCTTCACCACTGATTGCCTTTGCTTCTGGGATCTGCGTTTTGCTCCTTGCTTTCCCACTTAAAGAGCTTGCCTCTGCAAACATTAGAATTCAGCCACAGGGTAGAAAATTAGGGTAAAATTGCTTGAGAGAACCTGTTATGAAGGGGATGGGTTTGATCCTGCGTCATTGAAGTCCATGGGAGTTTTATTCTAGTCTTAAGAAGAGCAACCCTAGATTTGCCTTGCAAATCTAGATGGAGGAGATATGATCTGATAAAGTGCCTATGGGACTGGGAAAGGGGGTTCTTACAGATTGTAGTTGTTCTTCTCTCACTGATGTTAAGAAGTGTCCTTTTAAACCCCATGTGGTAGCAGGAGTGGTACCTAAAAAAGTAGGTGTTTGTGTGAAACATCAGTGATATGTATTCAGTATTTATTTTCCTAAAGCTATTTTGTTTCAAAAAAGGTAAGATTTGGAGGTTTTTTTCTCAGTTGTTGGCGTAAAAAAAAATAATTATTTACAACCTGTAACATAAACATAAGCATGACAGCAATGTATTTTTCCAATACAGCTAGATTGCTGATAGGAATTATCTGAAAGTTATAGTCCTGCCCCAACTATCGGCACATCTTTGTCAGGGCTACCCTCAGGACACAAAATCCATGTCAAGAGCAGAAGGTAATGTTGTTTAAGAGTAGACTTGGGTCAGTTGCTAAACTTTTTTCTTCAACTGTGTCTTATATGTTTGTGCATGTGTATATATATGTGGCTTTTCTTAAGTTAGTCACAGGATGTGGCAAAGACTTCATGGGGAAGAACCTCACTGTGATGAATTTGTAAGGACAAAGTACCCTTTGGAACATCTGCTGTCACCTTGTAGGATGAAATTTTAAACAGGAAGCATTTGCTGAAAGCTCATCAAAGCATCTTGTCTTTGTTGTCTAAGTTACGCTCAGAATTTACTGTTTCTGGTGGGTTTAGGTGGTTTATAAGCCTAAGAAGCAAGGCAGATCCATTCCTAACACTCGTTATTGCAGTGTTAGAGTTGCAGACGGGAGGTTGTGGTTTTAGTTGTGTGAATGTAGTGTCTGTGAAGTTCATGTTTCGGGCCATCAGCTGGGTCAGAGCTGTGGATGGCCATCAGCGTAACCTACAGGAAGCTTTTAGCTGGTGCGTGGTGAGGTTTGAGGTTGCTGTTGGTTGTTTGTCTTCTCCACGTTCCTGATGCACGTTCCCCCTTCAGGGAGTTGGGCAGCGGGTGCCACTCATGGGACCTTTGCTGAGGAGGTGGTAGCACCACATCTCCTCAGGCCCCATGGGCAGTGGGGGCAATGTTGTTCAGCCCCAAGCACGGGGTAAGCACACGCTCAGTTCAGGTCGGTGACGTTGCTGGTGAGCCAGGAAGCCCATGGCACCATGTCCATCATTCGAGGCACTGGGAAGCTTTTCCTTTTGGCTGCCACCTTGGATTGTCATGCGTGCCTGTGAGCACTGCACGATGTTTAGTGTAGAAAAGGCAAGTTTGTCACCAAGCTAATCATGCTGTGTTATATTGCCACATGGTGAGATCTGTCATCTCTCTGTAGATCTAGAAATCTTAAACATTAAGTATATGATAAGTAGGGGCTTTTGAGGGTCTCAAAACTTTAAATAGTCAAGCAGAGATAAAGTAGCTGGGTTGAGGGAAGACATCCACTTTCAGAAAGCCAGATAAATGCCAAATCCTCTGCAATACTGGCTGTCTTGAATGAATGGCTGCCCCAGATTCAGCATAAAAAGGACGAGTACGTCCATCTGCAGCTTGCCAGCCACACTATTTTTGTGTGTTTAGCCAAAAAGAAACAGTGTCTAGCCTCATTAAGTAGTCTTTCAAAGAAAGAAATGATTATTTTTGTTAAAAGTGGTTTAGCACTTAAATTAGCTTCACGGAAGGTTTTAATGATTCACATAGCAAGCAAAGTCGTGTTTAGGAAAGCTGATCCTATCTTCAGTGTCTGATTCAGACATTAAGGGTTATGTTTCGCTCTGTGTTTAAGTTAATTTCTCAGGGGAGAAATGGCTGTTCAGCCATCCAGAACTGCCCTTTTCCTGTGGCCACTGGTGTGCACAACCTAGCACATCTCCAGCCAGCCACATTCTTACATATTCATCTCATTGGCCTCAGTGAGCTCTGAGCACACATCTAAATGCTTTGCTTAAATTAGTACTGGTTTTAGGCTGCTGTGGATGTGCTGGGTAGCACATGACAGAGTACCTGGAGCTGTGATCCCTTCTTGTCACCCAGCTTTGAAGAGGAGTGAGGAGTATGTGCGGCTCCCTTACAATTCTGTATCCAGCCTGAAGTTGTGACTCATCTGTGCAGAGGAGGGAGGGCTTCTTACATCTGTTGCTGCAGTGGTGTGGAGTCCATGCTGCTGTCCAGTCCCAGGAGAGTAGAGCACTGGTATGTCAGCAGTGAAAATGCATCTAACCAATCATGGAGTCTCGATGTTGTGTTTTCACCATGATCATAAAATCTGGAAGAGGGACAGAAAAAATCCACTGCTGCGCCAGGAAAAGCCATATTCTTATTTAAATGTGACACAGCAGATTGTAAACCCGTAAGTAAGGGCAGAACTTTTCTCCACAGAATACTGTGTGCTTCATTTAACTTAGAAAAGAAGGAACTTGCCTTAGAGAAACAAAGAGCCATTGACCAGCATCCTTGCCTGTAAATTCTGCAGGCTTTGTGGAGGCGAACAGCGGCATCGCAATCAAATCACTGGGAAGGTGATTGAATGTTAAATTAGTAAGGTCCTGATGTAATTTTACCATCTATTATAATCCCTTGGGTTTTTTTCCTCTCTCTCTGTGTAGTCAGATCAGCTGTTAGCTTGATAACCATATTGGTGTTGAGAGGTTTCTTGCCATCCATTTTGGGTAACTCTGCACCATGCTAATAAAGCAAACTTAATTTACTGTATAGTTAACTCTTGTTTCACAGATGTCTAGGAGTTGGAACAAACAAGTAGTTTGTGCAAACTTTTTGTGAAACGTGAACAAACTTTTTTTTGTGAAAAATACATGGTGGCTTTCATTGCAGGTGTTAATCATTGCCAATGTATAATCTATAGCAATGAGATCTCAGTGTTTTTTTGCTCTACCAAATGCAATTATTAGCAATGCTTGCAGGAAGCAAAGGAGCTACCTGCTGTTCTAGCCAAGGTTATATTGACTCCCCTGTGCCTTTGGCATGGCCTCTGTGGCAGCACAGAGCTGTGATGTGCAGACCTCCTCCATCTCGTGTTTATGTAATATGTGAAGAAATCAGTAAAGGGGCTTTTTGTTTGGTTTCGGATGGTAATTTCAGAATTATTAGAAATATCTAATTTGATTTTGATGTGGTTCTCAGAAACATCAAAGAACTTGAGTAGGAGATGTTCCAACTCCTAATGGGGGGATGGGATGGGACAGGACTGTTGTGTTAGAACAAAGCAGTCCAAGGAAGACATGCTTGTTGCCTTTTTCTGTGAAATGAATGGTGCACAAGAACAAACAGCTACCTTCATTTTCTGTCCCTTCCCCACAAACACACACGCATACACGTTTTACTAGTCTTGATACGCTCTTGTCTGGTTGGTTGCAGATCTGCAAGGCAAGTCCTGAATTTATAACGTAAACATGTAGGGATACAAGAGCAGCAGCTCAAAGGACTAAATCCTAAGAAAAATGCCGAAGTTGGACTGACGCTGTCTGAGACACGCTGAGGTATAAGATGTAGGTGTAATTAACATACTGATTACATGAGATAAAGCTGGGTCATTTATCTGGGCCATCACGCAACTCTTGCTGTCAGCCAGGTAGACATCTGTGCTGATGACGATGGGGATGCCCGTCACTTTCTGTAAACTTGAATTTCCCCTCTCTAGACTTAAAAATTATCTTAACTGCAGTGTTATCAGTTTTCTCTTGCTTCTAAAGCCTAGAGCAGATCCCCAGACCACTCACTGCAGGTCTGCTGCAGCGTAGCTCTTGGTCAGCCCCCTGTGTCCTGGGCTCCCCCAGGGTGAAGCAAGCCCTCAATAATGATGACAGACAGCAAGGACCGTGCGCAGCCCGCTGGGGCATTTTTGGTGCGGAGGGTCCGGTGTGCCAGCCTCTCTGGCAGGGTCTGTGCGGGATCCCGGGGGAGCGGGGTGTCAGGGGCGCTCCGGGAGGGCCGGGTCACAGCGCCCGTGCAGGCGGCAGCCTGGGGGCAGGACCCTGCCATGAATGGAGCCCTGTGCCTGTGCTGGGGTGGGAATAATCTGCCCTTTCAGTGCTGCCCGACCTCCTGTGTCCTAGCAACTCAGAGCTGTTCCGCTGAATATTTTGTGCCCTGCCTTTATACGTGTCAGCTGTTGGCTGTGATTGAAGCCTGGCTGATTTCCTATTACAGCTTTCCAACAAAAGGCTTGATAACAGGAAAGAGAAGAGAAAGGTCTCCTTAGGAGATAATTTTATAAACCTGTGCATTTTTCTCGGCATAGGAATTGCACTGGGACGTTTCCTCGCTTGAGAAAGCACCCAGCAGCAGCACTGTGCGTTACGTCAGCCCTGGGCTCTGTGGGCATCCTTTGTGGGCCACTGAGTGAATGAACTGTGTGCAGAGGCAAAGTGCGGTGGAGAAACTGCTTGTGGCCTCAGTATTGGCAAGAAGGGTGCAACCAAGTGCTAACTTTTTAACATTGCTTGAACCTGGTTTTAATTTTTAGCTAGGGCATTGCTGGCCCTCATGGCAATGCAACAAATGTGTGCTGCACCTTTAAATCAGTTAAAGATAACTCAAACTTTTTAATTATTTTTAAACCTTATAGTTTTCAGAGCTATGATTCATGATTGTTGCAGGGCTTTTCCTGTTATTTAACAATTGGAGCTGATAATGTGGAGGGGTTTATTATTTCGTGGTGAATGTGTGAAGGCTTTGTAATGACTTAATCTAAGCTAGCCCATAGTGCTGCAGCCTGTCTTTGTGGACAGTTAGCCACAGTAACATCCCAGCCAAACTTCCCTTGCTGGACCGCCAAATACTTGCATAAGTAATGGACTTGCTTGCTGCCAAGACGAAGCTTGCATGTGGGCAGTGTGATTCTGAACTGCACCATCCGCAGCAGGTTGGTCGCTGTGTGTCTTGTTCCTCTTCCTCATGCGGAGCCAGTCTTCGGGAGACCCAGTACCAAAGGTTACAGAAGTCAGCACTAAGCTCATTCAAATGGTAAATGGTATTTTTTTCACAACTGGAGTGCTGAAGGGAGACTGGTTAGGTCTTTTAGTCTGACCCGCTGCATGGCAAACTGTAAGGAAACCATTAACACCTGCCAGAAGGAGGAGGACATCCCACGTCGTCTTTGAAGTGTCTAGTGGCTGTTTAAAGTGCCACCACCATGGGTAGGCTCTTCCACTGAATACACTCAGTGAGAAGAAGGTGTGCCTTCTGGTTTCGATCTGTCTTGGCTTTGATTTTCATCCTTTTTAGTGATTTAAACTGATTTCTGAAACAACAGAGAATTTTTAGTATTCTCTTTAAAGCAATGCTCCAAAATAGAAGTCTCAAGACCTAAATGGCATTCAGGCCTGTGGTCCTAAAGCAATAGGTTGTGACCAGATCAAGAGAATTGGCAGGTGAGTGCCCAGAACTCAGTCAGGGAATAAAGTCCCACAGTATGAGGTCCCTGCCAACCCAAACCGTTCCGTGATTCTATGAGTATGGACCTGCAGTCTAAAAAAGGGTTGTTCAGTTTCATATCACCAGGGAATAAATGCCTGATACTAAACACCATTATCTGAAGAAATCATGTTAGAGGAACCATCCTAAAACATGATCTACTGCTTTTAACCATAGAAATGGACTTGTATGGTGGTCTGGCATGGAGGAGTTAAAATATGGTGGAAAATTTTATTAAAAATTTATTTAAAAAAAAAAAAAAAAGTGGGATCTCTGTCTGTATAAGTTATTTGGAGTCGCTGCTGATGTGGAGGGTCAGTATTTCCCCTTATGAAGTTGGTTCATATGCAGCCTCAGCAGACATGGAGCAGTGTGTACAGTGGTTGTCTTGACCATTGTAACGAACAGTGGTGACGTTGGCTGTCTTGTCATGGGGTTGGTAAGGAAGGACAGCTGTCCTTGCAATTAGTACCTCACAGCATGTTTCTTCATGGTATGTCTGTGGCTGTCAAGCAGCCTGATTGATTTTCTTCAGGACAAGCCTGCTGACTGGTCACAATGTGGGGAGAATGAGGCCAGATTGGGGTTTAGTCCGCAGAGACTGGAGGCTTTAGTGAGGATGACCTCAGATGAAATGGCAACAGATTACTCACAGGTGGAGAAGGAAGGTCCGTGAAAAGTTCCAGCTGGGGTCTGTACTGTGAGTCTCACCTTCTGTCAGTGTGCTGAGACCCTGCCAGAGCGGCTTCAGACCTTAAATCCCTCTTTTCTCAAATGCTCTTAATTGTCTGTCTCACATGGATGGCCCTGCAGTTGCTGCTCGGGGACAAACAGCCCATGAGACTTGCTGTGCATTTCAATGGACTCTCTCAATAACGTGTTCAAGCAACAAGGGCTCACTTCAGCTGAAAACTTGGGCACACACATAGATAACTCTAAACATGCACTTAGAAAACTGAGAATCAAGCCTGTGCCTTTAACAATCCATTCCCATTCCATGACAATTTAGCCAGTGTGTTAGAAATTACACACTCATTTCTCTCGACTTACATGTCACCAGTGGTGAGAGAGGTGGGTAAATCATGTCTTCCTTTATAAGAAATTCTGTATACCATTAGAAAGGAAGGTTCACAGAGAAGCTGTTGTGTGTTTACTCAGGGTAACATCTACTCCATACAAACCAAAAGAGTGCTCTGAAATGCAAGACTACAGTGACACTGACTAATAAAAAGTAGTTTAAATAGCTCCAGGATTGTGAGTTTATTGATCGTTGTCGATGAAAGCATGAAATCACAGCAAGCCAGTCAGAATCACTGGAGCATCTTTCCTCCAACAGTGAAGCTATTTCTAGCTCTTATCTTTGCTATTGACAAGCAGGACCTGAAATATGACTACAGCATCTTTGTAGATGGATCTAACCTAGCAGTATCTTGTCCTAGTTGAAATCTTTAAAAACTAGTGCAAGTGGTCAGTGTGGCAATGTACTGCTTCGTAGCTCTTAAACAAGCTGCTGTCTTAAAAAATAGCCTTGAAATGCCCTTGCTTGTAAAGTAAGCTGGGTGATAGGCTGGATATAAATGCAAAAGTATTTTCACATTTGTTTATTGAGTCTCCTCCTTTGACTGTTTTGGTACAGTACAAGAACTCTAATTTTAGAGTCATCCTTCTATACAATATTATTTTTAGTATGGGCAACTCTGACCTGTGGCATGCGAGTGGCTAATTCTGAAGTCTCTCTCTTGTCTGAAATACTCAGGGCTGGAAGATGAGTCACACAGGTCAGATGCAGTAGTTGGAGTTAAAAAGATCAGCTACTCGTGTAAACTCTTGCTGTTGGTAAATGCAGTACTTTCACATTCAGACCTGTAGAGACTGTATAAAAGAGCCAGCATACCATTATTGAGTTTGCAGTGAAATCTGGCCTGGAGTTTGTAGCAGAATTTTTTGAGGCACAAGTGTTGTTGCAGTTATACCCATGTTCTTTTTCTAGCAAGCAACCACCACCCCTGTTAGTGATTTTTAAAGAGTTTTTATGGATTTTTGGGGTGGGTATGTGGGTAATGGCCAGGAGAATTTTAGGAATGCAAGACACTTACTGTTATTTCAGGTTTACCCAACTATTCCTTGACTTGCCAGTGTCATACATTAGAAATAGCAAATAAAAATTTTAGCTATGACATGTTCTATTCTATATGACATGTTTTATTCTATACTCTTCTGGTGTTTGTGGACACAAATGCTCTGGGACAGTGAGGGAATGTCTTCAGAAACAAAGCTGGCATCAGTCTTGTCTATGTTTTGACCTGAACCTGTTCCAGTTACAGCTAGCTGTGTGCTGGAGAAGACTGTGGAGGGTTTCTTTCCCTGAAATATGCACGCTCCTAGGTCAGCGGGACCTGATGCTCCAGGTCCTCCAGCAGGACCTGCACAGGTTTTAATGCTCTCTGTGCTGTAAGCACAGCAGTTCTGAGGCTGAAACTCCATTGAATAAGCTGATGTCGTCAAAGTTTGTGGTGCAAGCGACGGAAGAAATGATGGCTAGAAGAGCAGAGGATAAAATTGTTTGTTGGAGGTAGGAGGGTGACTAACATGGCAGTGCAGCTGAAGTCTGAATTTGCCAGGGAGGTTGCATTTTCCTGTTGCAGGTGCAGGCGTTTCACTTCTTTCAGATTGCTGGTTTGAACCCTCGGCACGAGCGGAGGCTGCCAGGCAGTACCTGTGGATAAGAATCGCTGAGCATCATGCGGTTTAAAAAAGACAAACACTGGGCATGCAGAAATTTTCTTACAGTTCAGCTTGACTATATATCAGAAGTTAATTTATTCACTTTTCAAATTTGTCTGGGAGGAAATCTTGGCATTGGTTTTGACTTGTGGAGCTGGTGACTATGGTGACTAAGAAGACTATGGGGACTGTTTCAGAAAGATCTGGCTTAATAAGGCCCCCTGTTTCTGAAGAAATATGAACACACCTTAGGATGTGAAAACAAGTTCAAAACCCACTCTAAAGTAGGGGAACACTGACCTCTCTTTAATTTCTGCTGCTTTTCTCCAGAATAAAATTGCCAAGACTTCATTTTAGGAGTAAAAGAGCAGATTTTAAAAACCAAGACATCAAGAAAAGTTATTGATTTTTAAATAAAAAATTACTTTTTCACATCCTCTTACCTGTTTTTCATGTTTTCTTCCTCTGTACCTGTCTTCCACAAACCACTTTCCTAAGCCAGTAAAATCAGCACTTTTAAGATATGGTAGCAAAGCTGACATAGTTCTAATCAGGTTCTCACAGAGAAATCTAGAAACAAGGGACTGGGTTTTTTTCTTTCTCCCCCCCAATCTCTCTGTGAGGTTCCTTCCACCTACATAAAATCCATGAGGCTGTTGTAATCTGTCATTATTGTGCCTGTACTGCTTTGAGGCAGCCAGTAGTTCAGGGAGGAAGAAGGGTTTCCATTGCAGGACATAAGGTATCCTCTGTGTTTGAACAGAGCAAATGATGTGCAGAACAAAAAAATGCTGCGTTCTCTTTGTGTGTTCCTTGGGTGCTTGGGGTCTCCTCTAAGGGTGCTGTCCAGGGAAAAGGGACAGTGTTTTTCCGAGCCTCAGACAGACTGTCATTTAAGGAACTATTTATCATGAAAATTATGTGTAGGTGTTAGATGTCTGTCCTAATGGCTGCTTCTAATTGTGATTTTAGGCAGAAGCTTTGCCCTTTAGGAGGCTCACAACAGATCAGAGCAAGCATTTAGCAGCTTAAGGAGCCAGAGTCTCGCAAGCAGACTCCAGGTTGCGTTAAAGCCTTGGCTTTGGTGCTGTTTGGCGCAGATTCAGTCGAGACTTTTGGATTCAGAAAATGATAAATTACAAGTTGTGCTATGAAAGAGTGCACCACAAAAACCACCTTCGTCAAGTACAACAGACCTGAGTTGTAGCTATGAATTTCACGTTGATGTTGCTCAGTGCCCTAACACGGCTGTGATGACCCACGTGAGTTTAGCCATTCTCTGGTGATTTTCCCTGTCAGGGTGGGTTAGTGCTGCCATTCCTTGATAAAAGTGAAATATCTATTGAAAATTGAGTCAGTTGGAAGTTGATTACATCTCAGTTTTGGAAGCTGTCAGTTGACTTCCTTTTCTGTTGCCTTCTCTTTTAGAAATTTGATCTTCCTTTGCAGGAGTCTTAGCAATTAATTCAAATTCTTACTTTGGAAGACATGTTTTTATAAAATGAATTATGGTTCTGTTGTCTGTCTGAAATTTTCCCACAGAATACAGTTTCTTCCTAAGTGTTCATTTGTGGAACAAGTCCAGTTTTTACAGCAACACTGATAAAAATTTAGCAGAGCCCAGAAACGAGTCCTGTCCTGTATTACTTTGGTATAAGTCTGAAAGTTAGCTTGTTTACCACAGGAAGTCTGAAGGAGCACCAGTAAAGACACAAGACTGAGCATCACCTGCATAGGTAACCTTCTGCATGGAGACCTTACACTATTGCAAGTTTAACTCCTTAGTGCTGCACTGAGCATCATTTAAGTGGAGATGGTCATCATTCTCTCTCTTAAAAGTGTCTGCAGCTTAATAGTGGGATATATACAGTACTTGCACTCTGGTTCAATAAAGTTATCCCTGCCTGCAAGTGTTTGTATGATTGAGGCTGAAATCTCCTTCCACAGAGTACAACTACCTGAGGTGCAGTGTTAGGCTGAGTCATGAGGTGGATATGCCGGATGCTGTGGTGTTGTGCACAGGACTGCATTTCTTACTTCTTCTGGTTGTTCTCATGAAACACAGGAAACCCTGGATGTGTTTTAGTGCGTAGGATTTCAGCTGCCTCTGACTGTCTGCAGCTCTCCTCATTGGTGAGGACTGGAGAGTTGCTGTGATGGCTCAGTCAAAAAAAACCCAGGTGATGGGGAGTGTCTTCTGATACTCCATATTCAAAGTGTGAAATGGGAGTCTGGCACATCTCTTACCACCAGCCCTGGTTTACTCAAAGCAGCCAGACTTGTTGCAGATGTAATTCCAGTGATATGCCAGGGCAGGATTTGACCCTCCGATTTAATAGCCTCACATATCTGTGAGTAGTTAAAAATAACTAGTAATGTAAAGTGAAGGAGTATGCTTATGTAGTTAAACTTGTAATGGTCTTTATGTTGCTCTGCTGCGATACCATGTTAACATCTCTTGCAGCGTTTTATGCTTTCCTTTAAAATGCAGGCTTCTGAAGTTAGGTGGCTGTGTGACAGCCCCAGCTGTGCCTAACTACTGTAGTTGCTGGAAAAAGGTCATGAAAATGTTGCTTCTTCCTCTGCGACTCAGAAAGGGATGGAAAGAGAAAGGTTTTCTTAAAAGTAACATGAGCTTTCAAGCCAGCCTGGGGCTGCCTTTTGTCTTTTTAAGTGCCTGGGGCTGGCAATAAAAGGTGGAGCAGCCATCTGGCTCTCAAAGCAGGTGATGTTCCCTTGCAAATTGAGAGATGTCTATAGTGTCACCAAAATTTTGCCTGGCTTTGGTGTATCCCCACTCCCATCCAAGCATCTGCCCAAAAATACTGTTTTGTTTGCAAGCATTGCAAAGAATGTCAGCTTTTGAACCAAGGAGTGTGGGTGGGGTAAAAGGACTGCAGGAATGTATAGTGTCAGAGGGAAAAAAAAGATATACCTGTGTCCATTTGTGGCACACACCAGCCTTGGGTTAATCAGCCTTGGGTTACATGAGGCAAAAAGTTTTCCATTGTGATTTGTGCATGTGTCTGTTGGCAATACCAGTCGTGGCTATTGATATGTTTAGTGTAAGCATTCATGTTCTGTATTCAGTACAATGCAAAGATTTTGCTTGTGGTATAGAATCACAGAACCACAGAACAGCTTTGGCTGGAAAAGACCTCTAAGATCATCAAGTCCATTAACCTAGCACTGCCAAGTCACCACTAAACCATGTCCCCCATTTTTTACTGGTGGTGGTAAAATCCAAATTAAACACATTGTTGAGAAAGAAGAGTTTGTTTGCATCATTCACAAAGGCATTTTTCCCCCTCTGGAACACTAATTTTCTATATGTGCAGGTATGGAAATAAAATGTTGAATCACATTTGTAACAGAGCCGTTAATGTAGCAATGGCCAGAGTGACAGGGGGGGATGTAGCTGCTGAGTCTCCCTGGGATGCAGAGCACCCATCTCAGAGGGAAGGCAAAAGCAGCTGCTGATGGTGACTGAATTTCTTGGTAGCCCCTAGCTGCCTGCTCAGGCCAGGTTGGGTCCTGGCAGCATGCAGCACTAATTGCCCAGGCAGGGCAGGGCTCACCATGGTGATCAGCCACTTTTTGAAGCACAAATGGTTTTCATTTTTGTTCAGTGCTATGGACTGTGGAGGAAGGGCCGGGCTGTGGTGGTTTTCCATGGGATTTAACCCCTGCACCGAAGGAAGGAGCTAGAAAGTGTTTTGCTGGTGAAGGAACGGCGAGTGCCGGGGAAGTGTTTGCCTGCTCCACGACCGACCGGTGTGGAAGGCTGCTGCACCTGCAGAGGAGTCTCCCACCTCTGCTCCAGCAAAGACATTAATGAAAGGAAGAACAGCAACATTTTGCCTTTTAAGGGAGGGAGGTGGAAGCTAATCGATCAATATTCTTGAAGCTACCTAATGCACAAGCCTGAGTTGTCACTGGCCCACAGTGTTCTGTTTTATGCGTAAAGGTGCTGATGGAAAAGTTTAGACTAGATATTTTTTGTTAACATTTGAGTCTGTGCTTTTCTGAAATTACTTTGGAGAAGTTAAAATTTTAGGGAGTCATTTATCTGCTAAATTGAACGAGAGGCGTGATTAAAGTCAAGCAAGTCTACTGATGCACAGTTGTTCAGGACTTGTTCTTGCTGTCATTTCTGTCAGCTGAAGAACTTCAGATCTTAAATAAACCATTGACTCTGTCTGTGAGATCCCACCTTGTGAGCTGCTGCTTCCAAAATACTAAGCATGTGCTCCAGCCCTGCAAATGACTCTGCAGGACACTCAGCTGGTGGGTTAAAGTGGCTTTTGGGGCTGATGAATTCGATGGTGTATTTACACGCAGTGTTATTTTGGTATCGGATGTTTTGCAAGGTAACAATTAGTGCCATCCTGAATGTTTTCAGGGATGGGGCATCTACAGCTTCTCTGTCAACTATCCTGAGTAGCTTTGTGTGGCTGTGGCTGGTTTAGCTCGAAGTGTGGTGAGAGCACAGGTGATTCCAGGGATTCTGAAGTGGGACAAGAGGATTCCCAGGGGCAGGAACGTCCTGATCAGTATCTGCAGGTTTCCATGACGGAGTGACTGGGGTTATCTGTTTTCTGAATGAAAAATTATGCCAAAAGAACTGCATGTGAACTAAGGGAAATTTATTTCAGATAAGCAGAAATGTTTTGTTTGTATTTACAGATGAAAACATTTCTGCTGTTCAGAATAGCAGCAAACAGAAGCTCTTTGAAATAGATCTTATTTAAGATTTGAGGTTCCATTGGCTAACTTCCACTCCTGTCCACAGTAGATGAATTGCCACTCCACTAAAAATTAAATCTTTCCTGCCTTTTGGTTTTGTTTTTTTTTCTAAAACTGTATCACACTGCCGTCTCTGAGTATCTTCCACATTTGGGGTTATCTACAGGAACTGTAAATTTAGTTGCTAAAGACACAAACCAGTCCAGCTTGTAGCTGTGACCTGTTAGCTGCCCGTGCTTCTTTCTGTCGTTTCTTCCTGCACAGCAGTGGCCTGCAAACATATGAGAAATGGACAGAGAGAGCTGAGTGGGTTAAATGGCTGTAAATGTTGTGTTTATGGAAACTATATTGTGTAATTACTATTTTATTTCCATCCTGTGGATATATTTTTACGTGTTCTGAACTGCTAATGTCCTTTAAGACATTATGTAGCCAGTTTTTAGCCTTTGTGCATTACAGATCCATATAATTTGCCCTTTGTTTATTTTCCCTGACATCTGTAACCATTGCTATTAAAATCCTTGTTTTGAACCTGTTCGTTTTAGATGCCAGACCAGTTTGATCAGACAGTGGTGCTTAACCAGCTGCGCTATTCTGGGATGTTGGAGACAGTCAGGATTCGGAGGGCTGGCTTCCCAGTCCGGAGGCCCTTTCAAGACTTTTATAGAAGGTAAACACACTGACTTGTGTGCTGCAGATGCCAGTCACAGGTACCAAATCAGCCTTCCCATGTTGAGGAATAAAGTGAAAATCTAACAACAACAAAATCACATGGCAAAAATAGAACTTGTCTCTTAAATGAAGTAACAAATACTTTTTGGTTGCCAGATATAAAGTACTCATGAGAAACTTAACTCTGCCTGAAGATTTAAATGAAAAATGTGCCGTCCTACTTCGTCTGTATGACAACACAAGCACTGAATGGCAGCTTGGAAAAAATAAGGTAAAATAATCTGACTGTGCATGTTGTGGGGCTGGTGCTTATACAGAGCTGAGGGGACAGGATTTAGACTGCACAGCTGCAGAGCTGTAATTGTAATGGGTAATTACTTCCTGCCTTAAAAGAAGCTGTGCATGCCTATTGGTGCTCTTGAAACCCTTACAGCAACAAGTAATGGTTGTGGTGAGGAATTTGCTGTCTAAGGCACTTAGGCATTGACTGGTGATTTCACTCCTGAAGCAAGAGTCCACTTGAGTTTTCTGCCACTGCTCACAAGCAGTAGTGCTGGTGAGGATCAGAACTTAAAATGTGGTAGCTGGATTTTACCATTTTTAGAAGTATCGAGCATGAGCACTTGTTCTCTGCTCATACTAAACCTACATTTACTAAACCCACCTGCATGATACCTGCTCAGTGGCTGCAATCAGGGAGAGGAATTTCAGCCAGTGTTCTTGTGTCCCAGTTGAGCTCTAAGTGTGTTTGCCATCCCAGTCTGAGATATATTAGACCTCGATACGTGTCCTACCAGGCAACCTGAATTTTGCCCACAACATTTTTTTTCTTCTCCCCAGAAAATTCAGGTTATCTTAATTAAAAGAATAGAATTTTAATTTGAGAAATAAAATAATTCAAGTGGTTCATGCTCATTTTGCAGGTTTGCTTTTGAGCAACAACTGTGTGCAGAGCTCCCCTCCTTCTTGTGAATTTGTGCTCTTGGATTTAACAAGTGATGTGAAAGCATTGTGTACTAAGAAGAAGATTCCCCATTGCAGGATCTGAGATTTCCTAAATATTAAAAACTCCTGGTGCAGAGGGCTAGAGAGTGGCTTACAAGCATCAGGCCATCACTGATCATCCCCCAGGCCTCTGCCAATGGCTTTGTCTCTTTTTTTCTCTGAGTAACTCCTCTTGGTGCTCCCAGGGCTTCCACAGTGAAGAGAGATCAAAAAACAGATCCAGAAGTTCGCTGGATTCTGTGTTACACCTGCTTTTTTCCTGTCAATTGTTAGAATTGTGAAAAAACTTTTGCATTACCATTATGTAGCAAAAATATTTTGTGAGATCTGATTGATTTCTGTGTGAAACACCCTTCCTTCTCGTCCTCTTCTCCCCACAACTTTCCTCATCGCCACGTTGTGGTGTGTGGGCTGGCTCTCATCCCAGGTACTCGCAGTGTCACTGAACTGGCTATTTCCAGCTGCTCGTGTCTCAGCCAGCAGTGTACCAGGCTGTTGCCACCTATAGCTGGTACCAGACTTAGCCCTCAAGACGTGGAGGCTGAGAAGCTCTGGAAGAAGCACTGGCAGCAGATAGCTTGCCAGTTTGTGAGTGTGCAGTAAAGAGCAGGTGTCGTGGCAGGTGGAAGAAGGAAGCTGCATCCCCCATGCTTCTGCTTGGCTGGAGAAGCAGTTTCATTCATGTAAGGCAAAATAAGCTGGGTTAGCTTGATATGTGTCAATGCTGTGTGCTAAAGCTGCCTCTGAGAGGCAGTAGGCAGTCTGGACAAGCAATCCAGGCTAGTGCTGGGGTCTGCAGGAGGGCAGATGGCTGTGGTGGGGGTCTGGCCCCAGCAGCTGTCTCTTTGTGTAACAACAGGAAAGCACGGTCGAGTCAACGTGGATATGAAACCACCCTAATTTCTGCTGACTTCTGCAGGTTTATAGCAGAGTCATTTGAAGCAGTGAGGCTTGCACGGAGTTGTGGAGCTTGATGTTACTGTTAAACAGCTGAACTGTCGGGGTGGTATTTCTGCCCCTCAGATCAGGAAGCTTATGCTAAGTCCTCCAGCTTCTTTGACCTGTGTTACTCTTTGGTGGGAAAGGCTGTTTAATGAATCCAGTAATTACTTTGCTTTTGGAAAAACCCTGCTCCTAATTAAAATTTCCATTAGTGTAGTCAGGCTCTTCCCACTGAAATCCAAAGCTAGAGGATCATCTGCAGGTATTTCCTTTTAAGAGCAGTATGTTTTGTGTTTTTCTTTTCTGTTGAGGAAGCAGTATGTTTGTCTCTGAATTCAAAGCTGGGGCTTGCAGCTCAGGCTGGCATTGGCAGCATCCTCAGTGTCCTTTATATGTAATGCTCTCCACAAGCTGTTAAGCCAGAAGTTTTCTTGTGTAGGTGTTTCTCCGGGAGTCCTTGGAGCACAAGTTGGAGAAACAGCGAGAGGTGGAAGTCACCAAGGCAGCAATGATTATCCAAGCACACATCTTAGGTTATGCAGCCCGGTAAGTGACTAAATGAGAATACTAATAACCAAGCTTTCAAGTAAATGCATGGGGTGTCATGGAGTTAAATCCTTCTGGCACAGTTCTTAACTTTTCCTAGGGACCAGACATCCACATCCTTTAAGTGGCTTTTGAAAATACCAGCTGGTATCTTTGCCAGACCCATGAATAAAACAAACTGGAGTTTGAATTGTTTTAATATAATGAATAGGACAGTGTGGAGGTTTGGAGGTCAGCCAGTGTCTGTATAATTGTATTGTGGCATTAGATCTATGGTAGGAACTCCAGCTGGATGGCACCTAGTGGAGCTGCCCCAAGTTACCAGCTGAGATTCAGCTTTGTCTTTGCTTTGTCATGATAAGAAAAGAGAAGGCAAATAAAACCAATCAGTTTGGTTCTTAAAGAACCATGATTTTAGGTAACTGATTGATGTTTCACTTGTTTACCTGGTTTCATGCATTATGTATTAGGTCGAGTTGCTCATCCCATCTGTTTATTTCTCTGCTTTCTCTACAAACCAATTGAGGACAGTTTAAGGAAACTTGTTTGCATAATGAGGTAATTTCTCTTCATGTGTAGATTAGTCCTGTCCTTAAATTCTGACCAGTATGTTCCTTAAAAACTATATTCTTTTTTTAATGACAGAGCTATCCTGCTGTTCATGTTCTTTCTTTTCAGAGATGTGAGATGACTATCTATGTATATTCTTTCTCTGCATGTGTGCACACACACAGAGCTGTCCTTTTAGCATCTCCTTGTCAGGGGCATAACAACATGTAAGACAAGTAATGTGCATTTCCTGAATGAAGACACAGACAGTGCTGTCATAGAAATGAGAGAATCTCTTTCTTCTCCTAGTGAGCAGAATGTGAATGAGAATGGGGAAACCATCACAGAGCTAGAAATAATAAACTGTTTTACTACCATGGGCTCATTATTGCAGGTCACCATGGCAAGACCTCTCATGACTGCTGGTTAGTTCTTTGTTTCCTTAGCAATTTGCTTTTTTTATTTATTTTTTTCTCCCAGAAAGCGGTATAGAAAGGTTCTCTACTGTGTGGTCGTGATACAGAAGAACTACAGAGCATTCAGTGGTAGGAAAAAGTTCCTGTGCCTGAAGAAAGCAGCCATAATCCTTCAGAAGCAGCGACGAGGCCAGCTTGCTCGACGTGTTTACAGGGAGCGACTTGAGGAGAAGCGAAGACAGGAGGAGGAAAGAAGGAAAGAGGAGGAAGAAAGGTGCTGTATGCTGTCTTACATCACTCCCCTGTCTGTGCAATAGTAGGTTTTGGTCTGAATAGCCTTTATTTCAGGCTATTCTTGATCAGGTGATTTTGGAAAACTTTGTTTCTTTTGCCAAAAGATGCTGTCGTAGTCACAAACCTATCCTTGGTGACCTTATTTTTGGCTGCCTTTTCCATGTGGCAGGTGATCTCTGTAAGTTGAGCTATTGCCCTAGCAAAGGTATGTGATGAGCTTATGTTGAGCTTGATGTACTGACTTCTTTTCTTCCCTCACTTGTAGGGAAAGACAAAGGCAAGAAGCAGAGCGTCTTGCCCAGCAGGTAAATGATACTCTTAATGCTTTCAGCCATCCTGTTTATTTGAGTATCTCAACCCAGCCATTAGAAAAATAAAAGGCATCTGTGGCGTTTAAACTAAACTTGTTACAGGAGTTGGCAAATAAGGCCAAAGGAAACTTGATACAGTTGTTTGCATGGAAATTTCTTTCACCTCATGCTTCATTTAATTTCTGGCAAAGACTGAACTTTTTGCATGTACTTGAGCTTTCCAGTATCTGTGAGCAAATGTAATCATGCTTTCACTTTTCTTTTTCTTTCCTTCGCTTTTCTTTCTGATGTAGGATAAGAGTCCTTTTAAATGAACAGCACGGTGGGAGCATAGTCCTTTAGAAATAATACATTTTCAAAAGGCATCTTGCACTGGGGGGCTTTATTTTTTTTTATGTTTTTTTACTATTATTATTTTGAATGCAGGCTGAAGAAGAAAGAAAGAAGCAGGAACTGGCCGCCGTTCAGAAAGCCCAGAAGGAGGCAGAGCTGAAGCAAGAGGTGGAGAAGCAGAAAGAAAGCAGGCAGGTGGAGGAAATCCTGCGTCTGGAAAAAGAAATTGAAGACCTGCAGCGCGTGAAGAAGCAGCAGGAGCTGTCCTTGACAGAGGCTTCATTACAGAGGCTGCAGCAGCTTCGAGACGAGGAACTCCGGCGGCTCGAGGATGAAGCGTGCCGAGCAGCCCAGGAGTTCCTGGAATCTCTGAACTTTGACGAGATTGATGAGTGTGTCCGAAACATTGAGAAGTCTCTCTCTGTGGCCAGTGGGTATCCTGCTGAGCTGACTGAACAGACTGGAAATGCCTGCAGTGAAAAGCCCAATTTTAACTTCAGCCAGCCATATCCTGAGGAGGAGGTAGATGAGGGCTTTGAAGCTGATGATGATGCGTTTAAGGATTCGCCCAATCCAAGTGAGCATGGCCATTCTGATCAAAGGACCAGTGGCATCAGAACAAGTGATGATTCCTCAGAAGAGGATCCCTATATGAACGATACTGTGGTGCCAACAACTCCTGCTGCTAGCAACACCATGCTTATACCTCCTACCCATGACACAGTCAGTCTCCACAACTCTTCAAGTGGTGAATCCACATACTGCATGCCAGAAAATGTATCGTGTAGACCCCCAGATCCTGTGGAACTTATCTCTCCCGATGGAGACTATGATTATGACCAAGACGATTATGAAGATGGTGCTATTACTTCTGGTAGCAGTGTGACCTTCTCCAATTCTCACAGTAGCCAGTGGTCACCGGACTACCGGTGCTCAGTGGGGACATACAACAGCTCTGGAGCATACCGATTTAGCTCTGAAGGAGCTCAGTCTTCTGTAAGTATCATTGCTTTTATTATCTAGTAATTGTTAGATGCTTTCTGATTATTATTTTTTTCCACTGCAGCCGTAGAGTCACTGTAGCTGTCTGTGCAAATGTCTGTGTTGTATGGTTCGATTGCTGAGATTGCGTATGGACATAGCTGTCTGTTGCCATCTAGATGCCACAGGGGTGAGTGCATTAGAGTCAGAGGCAGCTTAGATGCTGATTGCAGTCCCAGGCTTGTGCAAGGATGTGGTTCCATCTGTTTCAATGCAGAACTGCACGTTATTCGGTGAGGAGCTCAGTGCCTGGCCTTAGATGCAATTCATAAGCAAAATTCTTCTGTGTGTGTGTGTTTTGGGGGGGCAACCAGTTGGCATGGTGGGGAATTGATTTCAGTAAAAAAACAGATTCATTTATGCATGCAAGTTACAACAGTAACAGCAGAATCTTCTGTGAGACTGTGACTGGGAAAGTGAGAAAGTATTTCAATAACACTGACTTACTTGGAAGGAAAATGTTAGCACTAAAATATCTATCACAGTTGAGGTAATGGAAATCAGTCAAAGAGCCATCATGGTTGTTGGATAAGTTGACAGTTCTTGCCTAAAATGAGAACACTTTTAGCTGTCCCTGTTGAGGACGACTTCTTGTTGCATGACTCTGGGTTTGTGTCAGATACAGAAGAGAAATTCTGATTATTTGGGGTGAGGGTAGAGGAAAACTATTAATGCAGCTTGTGGAGTATGTTTCTTTTCCAAGACTTTTCAGACTGTTACCCACAGCACTTGAGTGATGGAGGGAGGCAGCACAAGGCAGCATACCCTGGCCATGCTCTCACAGAGGGGTAACTTTCCTGAGCAGCTATAAAGCTGTTTGATAGATCTGTTAGCATGAGGTTAGGGCTATTGTGTAACCAAACAGTTCAAGCTGCAGCTTACTGTGGTGTACTCTTTCCTCTGTTAGCTGGACCAAAACCAGCAAGGAGTCGTGTTCTTCCAATACCTTGTAAAATGTTTTAGCTGAAGACTTCTAAACCAATTTTATCTAAACCCTTTTCTGAGAGATCATTTCACCTTTATTTCCTTCTGTAGTTTGAAGACAGCGAAGAAGATTTTGACTCCAGGTTTGATACAGATGATGAACTTTCCTACCGGAGGGATTCAGTCTATAGCTGTGTCAGCCTGCCCTACTTTCACAGCTTTCTGTACATGAAAGGTACTGAGTGAATCAGTGTTCACTAAATATACAAAATAACCAGAAAGGTTTATTATACCTTGAACTCTAATTCCTACAGAGTTAAGCTATTTCCTTATTTTTCAAAGGGTGATGATAAAGTAACTTAATTTGAGCTGCTCTCAAATTAAGTTCCTTGCAGTGACTTATATCAAGTAGTGGCTTTTCCCTCTGCAAAGGAACATCAACTTTTTGGGTTGCCTCGGTTTCATTTTACACCTTTGCTGGCTCGTAAATGATGGAATATCCAGTATAAATTCTTGTCTTATACTCATCACTGTAGCATAACTTGTTTTCCTAGAATAGGAACAGTGATGAATGTGCACACAGCTACGTTTGTGTGAAAAATAATGTATGCAGTCATCACTAGCATGGCTTTTACCTTTGACATAGTTGGCAATAAGTTTTTGTGGACTATATTGGTTTGGTTAAGGTTTTTATGACAGTGATGTAATACAGCGCAAGGTGTCTTGTCTACCAGAACAAAACTCTCAAGAAGTTTAGACAGTGTAGCCACACTTTGGTAAGACTGAGCTCACACTGGTACATTTCCCACTGTAAGTATAGCTTCAGATTTTTTGGTTTTGAGTTGGGCACTGTTGCCTCCTAATAACTGTGTAAGTATTTCAGAAAACTGGAGAGAGGAGTTTAGCACTGAACTTTTCTTAGTTTATCATGGAGATACATTGAAAACAGTGTTGAAGATCTGATTCTCATATGCAACAAGACTTTTTAATAATTTATTATTAAATATGTTATGTATAAGTATGTATAATTGTATGCCTGTTACATATATGTTTTGTTATAGAGATTTATTATAACGTAAAGGTCTTTAGATTGCCAGCAATATTGGTGGTCTTGAGGATATGAAAAAATGAGATCTTTGGTTTCATGGCTTACAGCAGAGATTTAGTTTAAACGCAGCATTGTTGGTCAGCATCTTCCAGCATTGGTTTGGTCACAGCTTCTGTTTTATAATACAGTTGTTTGTCTTAACTACATGTAAACTCGCATCTGCCTCTCTTGCCAGGTGGCTTAATAAACACATGGAAGCGGCGCTGGTGTGTCTTGAAAGATGAGACCTTCCTGTGGTTTCGTTCCAAGCAGGAAGCACTTAAGCAGGGTTGGCTTCACAAAAAAGGAGGTGGATCATCTACACTTTCCAGAAGGAACTGGAAGAAACGATGGTTTGTTCTCAGACAGTCCAGGTTGATGTACTTTGAAAATGACAGTGAAGAAAAGCTCAAGGGTTCCATTGATGTCCGAACAGCCAAGTAGGTTTATATGTGTTTATATGTTAGCCATGGTTCCTCCTAAATACTTCTTGGAGCTCAGTCTGGGAAGATGTTGAGTTCTCCACCCTCAGACTGTGTGAATGCAAGCAGGAGAGAGTGTGTGATAAAGTTATTGAAAGCAAGTGTTGTCCTTACTTGGCTCCCTCTTAAGTCTACAGAGTGCTCCAGAGCTAAGCCAGTGCCAAATTCTTCAGAAAACTGCTGCTGTAATGAACCTGTCTCTGCTTTCTCCCAGACTAGAGGCCCTGCTTAGTCTGTAATGATTCCCAGGGCAATTTGAGGCATGTTGCCAAGTCCATAGCTACAGGCAAACCGAGAATGGAGAGAGTGAAATTAATAGGCCCTGAATATATTGAAATTAGCATGGGTCAAAGCTGTATCTTCTGCATGCATTTACGATTTTTTTCACATTTGAAATAATTGTGGTAGTGGTAGAAAAGTCATTAAAATGTGTATATTCATTTAAAAAAAACCCAGAATTACTAAACAAAACTTGGAAACTTATGGCTTCCTTACACCTTAAAATTCTATGCTTTGTGAAGCATGCATTGAAGAAGTTTTCTAAGGGATGGTATTTTTCCTTCTAAACAGCCAGTATGCTTTATGAATTTATGGATTATCTAACTAGTTTAAAAATTAGAGTGTGCTAACATTGGTAGTATCATTTCTGTATAAAAGTGTACCTAAGCTTTCTTCCAAGGCAGAGAAAAACAGAAGTGGCTGTAACACTTGATTCCAGTCTGCTCCTTGTAATATGCAGCTATCCATTTTATTTTAAATATTGAACAGGGTACTTAAACTTTGAAAAATTATATTAATCTTCTCTTTGGAAGTTCTGACTTGAGCCTAATTTCAAGCAGGATGGAGTAAATAGTTTCAGTGAGCATCATGACTTGCTCTTGTAAAACCGATGGGCTGCTGGCTGTCAAGTAAATCTCTGACCAGAGACTGAAGTTCCTACCATTTATTTTTTTTTCTTGAAACTGAATTAGTCTCTGGCTCATGCACCATAGCATTTTGTTAGAGTGTTTTTCTAATATGTTTAAACATTCTTTTGTTCTCACAACATTGTTTCATTGACTGTGCTCCATGTAAGTTATTTGCTGAATGTACCTTTAAAATTGTCAGGTAAAGGTTGTTGAACCTAGCTCGAACTGTAGGCTCAGTCAGTGACTATTTGTGTATAAAATAGCTAAAAGAAAGGGTACTGGTATTTAAAGAGCTGTATGTCATGAGAAATAAGCAATACCTTTTCTAGGTAACTTCAATATTCACTGAGTACATTCCTAACATATCATGCAACTTAAATATTTCACCACTCCACATGAGGGACCCTGTTCAAATTAAATAAATCTTAGGCTGATTCTCTTAAAGCACAGATCAGGGAGGTATTCTGTTTGACACTGTTACGGGAAGGGAAGGAAGCCAAATTAAAGAAAAGAGTACAGAATTAAAGTTTTCTGTTGTAATAGTAGATAAATTGTCCTTGTAAGTCTGATAAGCAGAGCTCGTGTATGTTGTTTGTAGGATAGAGATTTATGAGAAGAGGGTAGCTGGTAAGGAAGTACAGCTAGTTAAGGAAATAATAAGCTTCAGACAAATACAGTAAAACAGCAAAAAGGAAATCAGGTTGATTTCTTAAGCTTTGGGAAATCCTGATGTAATACTTAACACAAGATTTTTAAGGAGTAATTTTTGTGGTTCATAATCATTTAGTATATCGATGCTTAGATGTCCCAAGTACAAATGAGAAAGATGTAATCTTTCAGCAGAGAAGTGCTCAGCTTTTTCTGGAAGTCATGTTAGGCATTGTCTTTATGCTGACTCACAACCACACAGAATCACTAATCCAAGGTTTTTTTGCTTTTTGTTTTTAATCTCCAGGAGCTTTCTTTTACCACTCCAAAAATTACTTGAGTATGCAATCAGTTCAGGAATATATCCATTTCTCAACTCAGTTATCCTTGCCTCTCTTGAAGGTTGATAATGCTTTTTCTTTGGTTCTTGTTAAAGCAATAACAGAACAGTCAATGTGATATAGTGACCTCCATAGCAGTTTGAATATTTGTAATGTATAGGCAGAAAACATGACGACTCTAGCTTGGTGGATTAATACTGTCTGATAAATCACATTGAGTCTTGCAAATGAGCCTGATTAAGGCTGACTGCTGTTATTTCAAGTATCAGTAGTTTGTGAGCCTTCCAACAGAACAGAATTTTCAAAATGTTGACAATCTTTAATGCTCAGTCTTGGTGTTTTCTTCTTTTCAGAGAGATTGTTGATAATACAGGCAAAGAAAATGGTATTGACCTAATAATGGGCGATAGGACCTACCACTTAATTGCTGAGTCTCCTGAGGATGCAAGGTATCAAAATCATCAGGCCTTTTGCTTCTCTTCTCTTCTCTTCTCTTCTCTTCTCTTCTCTTCTCTTCTCTTCTCTTCTCTTCTCTTCTCTTCTCTTCTCTTCTCTTCTCTTCTCTTCTCTTCTCTTCTCTTCTCTTCTCTTCTCTCTTCTTTTTTTCTTTCCCTATTTAACCTCTATGCCATTCTGACTTGTGCTTGTCACTAATTTGTTTGCCCACTGTCACAAAATATTCAAGCTATGTTAAACACGTTGCATTTAACACTTTTTCAAAAAGCCTGCTGAGAAGAAAATCTTGTGGCAGAACATTACTGGGAAGAGTCAGGCTGCCAGTGAAAATTTGCCTAGAACTTGGCTGCTACCCATTTATTACTAGCAGCTGTCTGAAATACAAGTACGTCTGTAGAGAGGCAGTCATCAGACACTGATGCTTGTCTTGTGCATTACCCTGCTGTGTTTAGCTGCATAGATTAAATCAATATTTAAGACCCTGTAATCTCCCTGAAGTAGTGTTCTTTAGGATTGGGATCTGTTTGCCTAAGCAGAGCCTAAATTTTTTTCAGATAAAAGTTGTAATGTGGTCACTGGATTTTAGGGTGAACGTGTGTGTTCATGAGCAAGAAGAGCATGCAACAGAGTATTCCCCTTTCTGCTAATTTAAAAAGGGTCTGTCTTTTGTTGCTAAAGCATGCATATCAAACTGCAGAGTGAGGTGGGTGAGTGAGGAGCAAGCTTGACTTGTCAGATCAGTTGTAGTGCATCTTTTTTAAAAAAAAAAATCCTAACACTACAGTTCATGCGAGATAATAATATGCTTGCCCATAAAAATCAAGCATTTAAATAAAGTGAACTTCATAATCAAAGCTTATTACCCACTGCCTTGCTGCCCCAAGGCCAGAATACAGGATGTCGATGTCAACATCACTTGAGCTGAGTTTGCTCTGAAGCCTTGAAAGTTGTTTCATATTCTATTCTTTTTTAAAGGTATAATTCCTTCCTATATCATAGGACCCTAAGTTAGCAATGCTTACAATGCAGAATCATTCTTCATTTTTCAGGCATCCTTAAAATTACTCTTGAAATAAGTTATGAACTTTCCAGCAGTTATTATTAAGATTCTTGTATGATGTGAGTATATTTTAAAATGAAGGCTTAGCTGAAGTATCTTCTATTAGACTTGTGTACATGCCCTAGGGACCAATAAGAAATTATCAGCCCAAAGACTTGTCTGTTGTCATGCATCTCTCTCCTTTTTTTTCTTAAGTGTGGAGGAGGAGGCACTATACGCTGTTGTTGTGTACTGTACACATAACACACCATCCAGGTTAAATTTCTTTTTACCAGTGTATTTCATGTTTCCTTTTTTCTCAGTCATGCCAGAAGACTTTAATGAGGGAGATGTGTAAGGATTTGCAGATAGGCTTAAGTCAAAGCCTCATCAATGTTTGGCATTTTTAAAAGTGAAGTACAGAATTATTGGACTGTGTTGGTTCTGGATTTGATATTGAAAAAAATACTTTGTACATGGGCTAGATCACGATCTGAGGTTGCTTTTTGTTCAAATGAAGGGAAAATGCAAGAGAAACCTGACGCCCCCAAAAGAGGGATTACTATTTTGGTCATTGAAGTGTATTTGAAGAAAAAATTAATGCTTCAGTAGGCAGCCATTGCAGAGGGTTTATTCCTTTCAGACCCCTAGTCTGTCTTTTTCCCTGTTACTGAGTTCTAGGACTCAGCTGAAAACCAGAGGAGGTCCTGAGAGGTACGAAAGCTAAAGGAAAGTCTGCCTTTGTCTTTTGCAAAGCGCCATTCTTTTTCATTGTTTACACAAAGATTACATGGAATTCTGAAAACTCTGAATTGTTCTTTAAAATCCAATAATGAATTATTACTGACTGTGCATACAGTGCTATGAAGTCTTTTTTTATAGAAGACAGACATGTAAATGCATTTGCAGTTCCTGAGCCAAAACGGAAAAGCTGAATTTAATTTATGGGAATCTTTTGGTAGATGAGGTTTAGTTTTCTTTAGCTGATGGTCCTTCTCTCTAGATGATCCTTCCCTTGAGGGGTTTTCAGTGACCTTGTCTTACATCCAGCAAAGTAAGTGTTAAGCAGCTCTCTGTGGGTATCTCTGAGTCTTAACAAAAGAAGCAGAAGTAAATATGTTCTCATCTTCTTTATTGTCAGGCATTCTAAATCTTCCTTGTTCTTCGTGCCTTGCACTGTTTCTAATGAAAGCGTAATCTGTGAGGAAGGATTTGGGGAATGGCAGCAATGGTACTGTTTGGCAGACTACACAGTTATTTTCAACCTATTTTGGCAGTTCAGTTTCCAGATAGCTCCATCAGGGGCAACAGTTGGCTTCTGAATGCTGGAGCTAAGGAGGAAGCACTTTGGTGTCACAGGCATAAATTTGGTGACTATCGGCAATTGCAGAAAGGATAGTTTTGTGTTTAAAGCGAGTAGTTTTGCATCTGTTTCCTCAACCTGGTGGTAGTGGAGAAGCCTCTGCAGAAAAGTGAGGAGTTTGTTTTACAGGCTGGGCTTTTGAGCCCTTTGAAAACTTGGCCCCAGGTGGTTTTCATTAGAATGGCAAATTCATATCTCAAAGAATGGCATTCAGGAACCTGCCCAACAGGCCAAGCTCTGCCCTCAGACTTCAGTGGGATTGCTTAGAGCCAGTTGAGCTTTATCATATACAACTGCCAGGAGGGCAGAGATTTCCCAGAAGCAGAAGGTGTGGTTGGAATTAAATCCTTCTGTGATCACTGCTCAGCACAAGAGGCTGAAGTACTGGAAGCCTCTGTGCCAGTTTTCCTGTTGTGGATATGTACAAGGCTACTGGAGTGGCACTGATTGGCTCTGGTTCAGCTTCACTGGCCCTTCCAGCAGCTGGATTTTCCAATGCTCCATAGGGAACAAAATATGTAGAGGTATTTGCTTGGGTTTTTTGTTTTCTCCTCTTGGTTGTGCTTCTGCAGAGGACTTGATGGACTTGGGTGGTCTGTGCAGAAGTATCATTGTAAGAAACAATTGCCAGTCACACTATCAGTGCAGAATTTCTGATCTGAAGGTTGGGTTTCCCATTAAAGGCTTTGTCTGTCACTAGTAATGTATTTTTTTCCAGATGAAATGTGTGGAATGTGTTATAAATACTCTCTAAGCACTCAAATGTTTCAGTGTGCTTACTGCCAGTTTTTCAGAGATGCCACTTTTTGTAGAAGGTATTTGTCTTTAGGAAGAAGGGTATGACATTGACTTCTGTGGGAGATTGGGAGGGGCCTGTTTGTACCCAGTATTACTTGAACTGCCATAAAGCCTTGCTGCTCTTATGCATGCTGACAAAAGGAATCTTAAGCAATTTCAAAAACCTGCAGAACCTGCTAGATCTTTGCAGAACAAAGGTGACAGAAAGCTTGTGCAGAAGCAACATTTTACTTAGGCTGCTGCCTTTCTCTCCACAGCCAGTGGTTTAGTGTCCTGAGTCAAGTCCACGCGTCCACAGAGCAAGAGATCCGCGAGATGCACGATGAGCAGGCAAATCCACAGAATGCTGTGGTAAGTCTAAATCTGAGGAACTTTTCAAAGCAAGTATTTTTAGAAAAAAAAAGGAGCAGTGTGGTGGCCACAGCTGTGACACTGCCTAGAGGCTCCATGTCCTTGGCCCTGTAGCTGTACAAGAGGAGAGTCTGACTTCCAATTGCTCTCCCATCATTCACGTTGATGAACAAGGAGTGTAGGTTTTGGGGGTGTTTTTTTTTCTGGTCCACTTCCCTGTCACACCACAGTGTATGCTCAAGTTTGAAGTTTTGACAAGATACAGTTAATGAGTAAATAAAAAACCCAAGAGTAAAAAGTCTGAGGCTTCTCTGGTCCTGCATTTACCATTCTGTACAACATACACTGGGAATAAATGGGATATATATGGAACCTAATATCAAAAAAAGGGAAATAAAAACTTCTGCTTAATGCCTTCAGAAGTTTGTTCTGAGAGGATGCCACTTATCTTGGGATGGCACTTTTAGGTGAAAAATTCAAGCATGTTTGGAAGCATAGAAAAATAAGAGCAGTTTTTGAGCTGCCTCCAGATTAACTAGAGGTAATGTTTTACTGGATCTATTTATCCAAGTCTCTTCGTTTTCCTCTCAGCAGTTTTAATGGTTAAGAGAAACTGATGCCCAAATCTGCAGCTCATTTTGCTTGATCAAAGCTGCTACTCCTTTAACCTGTCCCTGAGAAGAGTACTGTGAGTAAAGTAATAGTAAATGTCTTCCTCCTCTTCTGGTTGGATATTTGTTTATAGGGTACACTGGATGTAGGACTAATTGATTCTGTCTGTGCTGCTGACAATCCAGATAGGTAAGTCAGAACCGTGCCTAGTGTCTTTCTTTTTCTCCTTTCTTTAGCCAAAGTCTAATGCTTCATGATTCAGTCTCTATATTCTACTGACCAACCATGCATTAAAGAGATTAACTATTGTCTCCCTTTTCATAGTACTAAATACCACACATTAAAACATGAAATAGAAATGGTGGTGGTTTTTGTGGGGGCTTCACTAACTTCCCTGACACTGACTGAACTGTTCAGCTACTACAGTGAGCCAAAAGTAGATTAAATAGTTCTTTCATTTATACAAGTAATGCTCCTGAAAAAGAGCAGCTTATTTTTGAGTCCTTTAGCAATATAGTTGGCAGAAAAATTCATTTTAACATTTTTCTCTTCAGCTTCTCATGCAAGAATGTTGTATTCTACAAGGCTGAGAATCATTTCCCAGAATAACAATGTCTTATAACAAAGAAAACAATGCAGCATAAAAAAAACCCCTCAGGATATTCTTAGTTCTTGAACTAGTAATAGTGTTTTGGGCGATAAAAAGTAATCTGGGTTCAGGCTATGACTCTGGTTATATGCTTACTGGCTCTGAGGTGTTACTTGTACTGCAGGAGTTCATTCCAGTCTCCTCATTGCACATGTGTGAAACAGCTGGTTGAAGTTACTGGTTCATCCTTGGCCTGCCAAGACACTGGTACCACAAGTAACTGTGTTTATATGCCCAGGTCTCATAAACAATACAACACAAATGTCCAGAGCTTTCAAAATTTTAAGTTAGAAAGGCATTTCTCCTGTAAGCATTTTTCACATAGATTTTTTTTCTTATAATTTTTTTTTTTAGTTCTCTGACTGAATCAGTGATAGAAGGCTTTTCAGTTAGGAAATTAATTTGACTAATACAGGCAATGGATTGTTTCTGTCTTGACACACATGAAACCACTATTGCAAGCTCAAAAGAGAGAAGCTGAGCAGAGATCCCTTTGAATCTGTACTCAGAAAGAATCCCAAGAACAGTGCTCCCATTGCTTTCCTAAACTGTGGAGAAGGAGAGGGGAGCCTGGGAGGTTGGCTGCTGTTGATAACCTCCCATTTGATAGCTTGATCTACCTTAGTTTGTACCTTAGAGCTCTCCTTTTTCCTTTCTCTTGCTGCAGCTCATCTGTAGCTCCTGTCCTGTATATCACATTGTCCAGCTTTCTAGAATGTGCTTCATGTACCTCAGTCTAAAGCTGCCTCTTCCTCACACATTTTAAAACATGGTCAGCCAAGTTCTTTCGTTCACATGCCCACTTCTTTCCCCGTCCACCACGCTTGCTGAACAATGTAGCACTTGAGCACCTCTGTGTCACCAAAACATTGGATTCTGATTCCTCCCTTATCCCCTTCTATGGCACTGGTGAGCACTAGCTGTAGGTAACTCCTCGATACCTTTTAAGAAAACTTCTGTACTTCTCATGTTACTTGATTTAGTGTAACCTCCCTTCACACAGTTTTCTGTTTTTAACTCCTAATAGTTTTATTTACTTTCTTCTTTGTCCTGTCATCCATGTATCTTTTACCTGGCACACAGTTTTTGGAGAATAGTATCATATTGTAGTGAACCTCTCCATCCCCACACACAGTTTTTTGATTGATCATGGATACTACCTAGTTACCTTCTTGCAAGAACTGTAAAAGGAAGGCCTGTGAGCTTCTCGTGCATGGAGTGGCCCAGGCTGCATCATTCTCATTGTCTACATCTGATACAGTTCTTAAAAACTGTGTGTGTTCCAAGATGAAAAAATTAATGGTAAAGGGTTAACACAAGTGTTTCTAGGCTAAAAAAATCTGTCTGTCTAATCCAGAGAGCCATCAGCACAGCTCACTTGGGCTAGTTCTTCATGCTTCAGTGACTCCTGGTGTAGGACTGGGTAAAAGCCAGACTCTCATTAAAAATAGATTGCACTCTCTGCAAATTGGGTTGCACCACATTAAAAATAAAAGAATCTGTGTCCACATGCTGCTTCACTGCAGACCTTTGTAAATTGTAGTAGGTTTTAGCTAATGTAACTACTGAAGCAGACACTCTAAATAGATCTGGCCCTGAAATAGAGTTCTGATTCGCAACCAGAGCTGATTAAAGATGGGAGGTTTTTCTCACCATAGATTTATTTTGAGATAGGACAAGTTGCAATTTAATGTAAACTTTCCCACCGTTCAGAGCCCTAGCATTTTGGTGTGAATCCAACATAACTAAGTTTTTTCAAATGCTTAATTTTTTTTTTTTAGGTTTAGTGGTGGTGAAATAAATGCTTTAGAGGTGAATTTGAATAGAAAATGCAAACAATGGACAGATTTTATAGTCACAGTGAGAGAGGTAAACAGTATGTATGTTGATTGTAAAGGCTTTTTCAATCTTCATTTATTTTCGTAGACCCAATTCATTTGTCATCATCACTGCTAATCGTGTTCTTCACTGTAATGCTGATACTCCTGAAGAGATGCATCACTGGATAACACTGCTGCAGAGGTCGAAGGGGGACACTAGGGTGGAGGGACAAGAATTCATTGTGAGGGGTAAGAACTGAGTGGCAGTAACAAAGTCATTAAAATCCATTAAGCTTTGAAGAAATGATTCCCACAGTACAATCTGAGTAATATGCCAGCACAGTTGTGTTGGAGCCTCATCTTTGTACAGTGGAGTTTACTCACAAATTAACAAAGCTGAAATTATACTCCTGCTGTGCCACGTAAGAAAACACTGTAATGATGACAAAACGTTTTTATAAGTTGACAAAAGAGTTTTTCTAGGTAAAGACCAAAGTTGAAAAGGTTTCGTATTGATTTTATTATATTTTCACCATTTCATTGTTTGAGAATTTTACTCCAAGTTGTTTATTATGTGGGCTACACAATTCACCTCATATTTTTGTTGTTGAAAGTACACAACTAACTTTCAGCAACCTTATTTTGTCCAGCTCTGTTTAAAAAAAAAAAATAAGTGTGGTTCGAATTGTGTCTTTAACAGGATGGCTACACAAGGAAGTAAAGAACAACCCAAAGATGTCTTCATTAAAACTAAAGAAGCGTTGGTTTGTTTTGACACACAATTCTTTGGACTACTACAAGACTTCAGAGAAAAATGCTTTGAAACTGGGTACACTGGTCCTGAACAGCCTCTGCTCAGTGGTCCCACCTGATGAAAAAATCTTCAAAGAGACAGGTAATTGTTTGCTCTCGTTCAAATACGCAAATACGTTTCAGTTGCCTTCAGTCCTGCCACCTGGTAACGCACCAAGCAGTGCCTAAGAATATTTTAAATGGATTATTATGGTTGCAGTTTGATGAACAAATCAGGGTCCTAAGTCACCGAGGTATTTTACAGGGAATTACTGGGTGAAAAACAGAGGTAATCATGTATACAGGAGTAAAACTTGTTCTCGCCAACGTTCAAGTTATCATAGACTGATGCTGCTGCTAAGTTAGTGTGAACACTTAGGCTTGCACATCAAAGACCTGGGGAAAGACATATGGGTAGCACTCTCCTCATGCATTATTTTATGTGCGGAGCAACTATGAGGGCTAACACAGGTGGAGCAAGTATAGGGAGATGTAGAGTAAGAGTTGAGTTTGTGCTAACCTACATACTACATCTGAGTCAGCTCCCCTGTGCATTTTCAAAACCAGTTTTCCACTTGGAAGTGGCTGTTTGCAAACGAGAAGTGACTGTCAACAGTCCTGTATAATCTCACTGGGGTCACTGACACTTCAAAGAGGCTTTCTCTAGTGAAAGATGAAATAGATTTTCTTTAATTGAATCTGCTCATTAAAAGCCTGTACAATGATGCTGAGAGAGAATTTGAACTGAAATGCTCCTCCTGTCATAGTTGCCATTTCATTGGTGTGAAATTAATGACTTTTTAACAGAAGAGGTAGTTGATGCTTTATACCTGTTGGTATGTGTGCCACAGATGATGAAGGACTCTCGGATACAAAGCAAGACTGTCTCAGATTTTCCTGTGCCAGACAGGACTGGAGAAGTAGGGCCCACAGGGTGGTCTTATGGTCACTTGTACTAAGACTGCTGGATAAAGTGGGAGGCTGCATGATGGTGGCTGTACTCTGAGATTACTCCTAAGTTTTTTAAAGGAGGTAATCTCCTTTTACACCATAGTATCTGTATGATGATCCTTAATTAGTCACACAACTCCTTAGCTCCTGGAAAACTGCCAGTGTGATCCAGAATGCAGCACTTGGGGTCCGATGGGACTTAGAGCTGTTTTCAGATAGAAGTTGGGGTGTTCTTAGAGATTCTGTGATTGATTAATACTTGTTACTGCTGTGCTAGGTTATTGGAACGTAACTGTGTATGGACGCAAACATTGTTACCGTCTCTACACAAAACTGCTCAACGAGGCGACCCGCTGGTCAAGCGCCATCCAGAACGTGATTGACACAAAAGCACCAATTGATACTCCAACTCAGCAACTTATTCAGGATATTAAGGTAGGCACAAACAGGAGGGCGTGGGGTGGGAAAGAATGGTTGCTTAAATCTTTTTTTATGTTGGCTTTGCCATATTGGGTAATAAAGCAGAAAGTTGAGTCACACAGTGACACGGACTGAAATTGTGGAACCTGAACGTACTCACTGACCTGATAAAGGAATTTCTATTTGAACAGTAAAAGAGCAAAGTAGGAAGTACAGCTTGGAGGGCAAGAGGGATAACTTTTTCCATGAAAACAGTAACAAGTTTTACTGGTTTGTGTAACTTGACAGACATTGCTGTACCCAACAGCAGAGCACTGTGTGCAGGTTCACGAGTTAGCAGACCTGTTTGGCTGTGTCCACAGTGAGCAGCACACCAGGATATGGACTTGACAGCTCTTGTGGTATTTTTTTTCATTATGGTTCTTTTCTTGTTAGCATGGGCTAAGCATCTTGTGTCTCCATGTGATGAGAAATATATTAATTTACTGCTTACTGCTTTTCGGTCCTGTTGGAGACACTGCATGCATAACCAGAGAACGTCCTTCTAGAGATTTTTGCTGATGTGCTTTCAGGGGAGGTGATGATGATTCTCAGAAGAGACCAAAAAATTAAGCAAGAGGGGAGAACTGCGACTAACCTTTTCCCTGAGAGTGTGCCACCTCTTCTCTCATGGAGAAGTATCAAGTCCTAAGTTCCAGGACTATGAACAATATTCTTCAGAGCAGCAGATGTGTGGAAGTTCAGGACTGACAGAAGACAGTAGTCACACATCTGTCAAACTTGGCCTAAGAAAGAACAGTTTTTAGATGTCAGAGTGGGTGAAATCAGCTTTACAGCAGCAGTTTTTCTGGACTGTTTTGTTATGGTAGCTCCTGCAGAATCTAGCTGAAAAGGCCAAGTAGCTATGCTGGAGAAATATTTTTAAATAAAACTTCAATACAGATGTCTTACTTCCAGTCACAAAATACTGGAGTAAAAATGATTGTAAAATGAAAACACACTTCAAAACGGTTTATGAAACCTCATTTTTGTCTCCTGCAGCTGTGCTGTGGTTTGGTTTTTATTGCACAGATTGTCTGTGCAAGCTTTGCAAGGCCTGAGGTTAACACCATTGAGCATTCGTAGCCTGCAGAGTGCCGTGGCAGCCACAGTCGCCACAACTGGATTTAGCACCAAGTAACGTTGGTAACACTGGTGACTGAGTGGCACAAAGCATTGCATCATTGTTAATGCTGGGCCCCAAATCGTGCTTTTTTTTTTGTGTCCCCAAATAGGAAAACTGTCTGAATGCTGATGTGGTTGAACAGATTTACAAGAGAAACCCTATTCTCCGTTACACTTATCATCCATTGCACTCACCACTACTGCCACTGCCGTATGGGGACATCAATCTAAACTGTAAGTGTTTCAGTCATAGAGACACTTTTCCTTACAGAACACTGAACTGGAGGATGGGAGATTTTAGTCAGTGGGCTATAGGGGAGTAATGGTAGGCAAAATGTATTTTTATGACACAAATAGACAAGTTTCCCTGTTCTCTTCCAGGAGGTGGAGAATAGCAGTTTGTCTAGCACAGAAGGGAAGGTTGCTATTGCTGCTGTGACATAAGTTTGTTACCCTCAGCAGCACAGCTCAGACCACCAAGTCTGAAAAGCCTTGCACTGAAATAAGCAACTAAAACCAATTCATTCAGTCTCCTTGAATCACATTCTTCTTAAACCATTGTTGCTTCCTACCCCATGTGGGGAGCTGCAGCAGCCACAGCTTCCCATTAACAAGTGCAAGTTTATTCAGTTGTGGTGGGAAGCATTATTCATGGGAAACAACATTTGAGTGGACATGATTTTAAAAACTAATGGTTCATTTACTCCTGAAACAGCTGTAATCATGTCTTTTAATATCCTTAGCTCAGTCACTGACTTGGAACTCTGTTTTGAATGAATGGTTCAGAGCTATTGATGGTTGTGAATTTGGTGTTCTTAAATGGATTTGTGTATCTTATTTTGCATCTGTGTATTAAACAAGATATGACTCGGATCCGAAGTTTCATCCTTGGGAGGAGGGTGGGAGGTCACAGTTGATTATATTTCAGGTGAGAATTCTTGATAACTCAAGTGGTAGCCTTCTACTCAAATGACAGGGAAAAGGAATATCCTAGGAGAAACCTTTCCCTTCTTTTCCCCTCCTCCTGTACAGTGGCAAGGCACAGTTCTGATCTTCTCTCCACTTGAGCTAGTTGTCCCATACAGGATTGCAACATGGGTGCTCTATTCCCCATGGACAGGAACAGCTAGCTCCCTCTGAGCTACAAGTCTTGCCAAAGTCTTCCCATACTAAATGAAGCTCCACAGATGGACTGATGCTCTGTTATTGCCTTGATTTGCAGTTGAGTTCCAGTTATTTTCTAGTAATAGTATGATGTTGGGTTAGAAACTTGTCTGTACTGTTGTTTGATGGTTAGTCAGCCTGATTCAGACACCAGAGCAATCTCTTCCATCTCTTGAACCCAAGTACTGCATGGGGCTTTTAAGTAGATTGTAAAAGCTGTTAGCCCACACTGAATAACCTGTAGTACAAAAACAATCACCACCTTTTCCAGCACTCAAAAAGCAAGTTGCAGCATCATGGCAGTGATTTAGGTTAGTAGTGTTGTTTGGATTTAATTGAAATGCTGCTGCTGTAGGCAAAATGGATGCCATGCATCTTTGTCACTTTCCATAATGCAGTCATGCTTTACTTCATTTATGATCTGATTAGATTTCACTTCCTTGTGACAGCGAAAAGCAGTAGACACTTCAGCAGTGTGGATTGCTCTGGAAGGAAGATTCTCCATCAAAACAACTCTGATCAAGCACGATACGCATTTTCAGCTATGTTGTCAGAAAATGTCAAAACGGGATTTCATTAAATTTGGATCAAATCTCAATAGCAAAATAGCACATAAAATGAGTTTGCATTATGCATTTGAAATGGAAAAGATCCATTCCAATATCCTGCATCATAAGGGTCACAGAATAGCATTCGGCAATTCCTATGTTAAGCCTGAGTGATTTTTCTTTCATGTCTCAGTTTAAGCACCTTTCACCTTACTTTTCTTTTGCAGTACTGAAAGACAAAGGCTACACAACTCTGCAGGATGAAGCCATCAAGATATTCAATTCTTTACAGCAGCTGGAGTCTATGTCTGATCCCATCCCTATAATCCAAGGTATCCTCCAAACAGGACATGATTTACGACCTCTTCGAGATGAGCTCTACTGTCAGCTCATCAAGCAGACCAACAAAGTGCCTAACCCTGGGAGCGTGGGCAACCTGTATAGTTGGCAAATACTCACCTGCATGAGTTGCACGTTTCTGCCAAGTCGCAGCATCCTCAAATATCTTAAGTTCCATCTCAAAAGGTGAGAAGCTTTGAACTACTAGAGCAAGAAAAGAAGTTTCTGCACTGTTCTCTTCCCCACAGCTTGTAATGGTGTTTAAACATCTCAAAGTGAGACTTGAAGATGCATTCACTCAGTGAACTGGTTATGCCAAACAATGAATTTAAAAAAAAATGTTGTAAGAAAAGAGGTTCATCTAGGTGGAATTATTCTCATTTGAAGAATTAAACAAAGTCCCACTATGCTGAATGCATAATTTGTTAACGTTGACCAAAGCGGGGGCGCCTTCTGTAACTGTATGAAGTTGCTTAAATGACTTGCAGCCAGTACCCCAAAGGTTCATTCTCAACTGTCCCACCTGTTAAAAAGTCTTCATCTTGCTTGCCTTAGTTTTATGAGGCATGCATCATGCACATGAAAGAACAATAGAATATTTAAAGATATATTTGAGGTAGACATGTCTGTTTGCAAAATCAATTTTAAGATATTAGTGACCATTTAAAAAAAAAAATTTTTTTTTTTTTTTTTTGATAGTGGGGTTCCTTTTGCTGTGATGCAGCAAAAGAATGCAATGAGTGTGTCACTAAGAAAGTTAGTCCACTGGCAACACACTGTTCTCAGTATTCTAAAAGTCGTGTCTGTGCTAAAGCATGGACTTTGTATATCACTTTGCTAAATGTAATTATTTTATAAATATTTGCTAAATGCTTTTATTGAATATATACCTTTCAAGCAAAGTCAGATCAGTAAAACCCATCAATCACGATATAACTGTTAAAATGAAAAAATGCAATATTGATTAATTTTCTCAATTTAACTCACTTCATAAACTGGTCTCCCAGTTAAAAAAAATGTGGTTAATACAACATCTGTAGGTTGGTTTCAGTGTTACAGATGCAGTCATCTTACAGCATTGCTGTAATCCTGCAGTAATCTTTTTATGCCTTGTAGATCACAAATCACTGTACTTCACATAAAATCAACCTGAGTAGCTCTAAGAAGCTGGTATTTTATCACTGGAAATATTACAGAAAGACTGTACTGAAAGCTATCCGAATTCAATGTTTTTCAATAATTAAGAGTTGAGTTCATTAAAGTTGTTAGTGAATGCTCATAATACTAACTGCTGAATAGTGTAAGGTCTAGAGAGAATCTTTAAGCAAATCAGGACTAGAAATCGAATATCCTAAGTGACACTACCACAAAACTGAGCAGTTAGAAATATGTTTCACTGCTTGTTTCTGAAGTACCTTAGTGCAGTTTTGTCCTCGTTCAACAGCTGTTACTGATAAAAAGGGGAGTTAATTACAAGAAGATTTTTATAGTTACCTTGCTGTCAAATCTGAGTCATTACAAGGTTCTGGTGGTTAATGCTATAAAGGTAGTTCAGTTTTTTTGCTTTCTATTATGTTTGTAGATCAAAATGATGAACATACATAAGTTGTCCCACAGCACATCACAGGTTAGAACACTTTACTTGACGGTGAAGATAAACCTTTGAGCGTGTCAGTTAAATAGCATGCTGGATACACAAGTGCTTTCAGGAAAAGAAATCCATTCTCAAATATGTAAACTTTCTATTTCACATACGCAGCTTAAAGTCATGCTGTTTGTCTCACAGGGTTCGTGACCAGTTTCCAGGAACAGAAATGGAGAAATACGCGCTGTTTACCTACGAATCTCTGAAAAAAACCAAATGCAGAGAGTTTGTGCCATCGCGGGATGAGATAGAAGCTCTGATTGGCAGGCAGGAAATGACATCCACAGTTTATTGCCATGGTGGGGGCTCCTGTAAGATTACAATCAACTCACACACTACAGCTGGAGAGGTGAGAAGTGGTGACAGAGTGGCTTTGGCACAAAACTGGTGTGACCCTTTACATGCCAGTTCCAGCCAGTAGTGGTGTCAAACTTTGGAAGCACTGGGGGTTTCTCTACTAGCCCCTCCTTTTAGGGGAGGGAAGGTGGACAGAGCTGTTCCTCCAGTCCCCCAGCCTCTTCTGAAGAAATCCCTGCTATAAAAAATGTCTTTATTCTACAGAGGATTACTCTGCTGTAGTTCCTTTGTGCAGGAAAAACTGCAGGAAAGACTAAGCAATTCAGTGGAGGCACTGCTGGAGTAACTTCAGTAGACAGTGGTGTGTATGAGAGCCAAGTGGCTTCCCAAAGCTGAAAGACTCTTGCTGAGCTGGTGAAATACAGGGGTTATATCTGGCCAGGTGATGGCACACACATATTCTAAAAGAATCAGCATTATAAAAATTAAAGTAGAATTTGGCAGCAATCAGTACTGCTGATGAGAATGTTAGCAACGTTTTTAGCCTAGCCCTGAATTTTCTTCTTGTTATTTGTCTTACACCATGGTGGTGCTTTTCCATGCTGTTTTTATTGTGTGCTGTTTTTCATTAGGTGGTGGAAAAGTTAATTCGTGGCTTGGCCATGGAGGATAGCAGAAACATGTTTGCTTTGTTTGAATACAATGGAACTACTGATAAAGCGATTGAAAGCAGAACCATTGTGGCTGATGTCTTGGCAAAGTTTGAAAAGTGAGTGTGCCTCTCCTTCTCTCTCACCACTCTAACAAGGAGCAATTAAACAAATTTCCAATGTCAGCAACGCTGGATTTTCTCTTTCTCTTGCTTGTTTGTGATGGTGCAGCTAAATTACACACATGGCCCTATCTGGAACAAAAGCATCTTTATTTTTTTTCTTAAAGGAATTAATGAGCCACCTATTTATTTGTGTTTGGTTTTCCTCTGTCTTGACACCAGTAGAGTAATATTTCTCATCATGATTTCCACATTTTCTTTTCCACTGTTACTAGCACTGTGGCTGCTCCAGTACTGGGAGAACTGAACTGCAGGTAGTCATTGCCATTCTGATGACCCATTGCCTAACTTTACATGGAACTTACCACAGTACAGCTCACAACATTGTTCTTACCAGTAAAATTGAAAGCACCCATAGCACTTCAGTAAGAAAATGTAATACAAGCCTAGATACCTGTTTGTCATCCTTATGTTACACACATGGCAATCAGCCTCCTTTAGTCATGTATTAACGGAGGGGGGAAAAGGAATGTCTGAAGTGTTGTGCAGTTGCATTTTATAAGAGGACTTAATGATCCTGCTTCTATCAACACCTGACTGAGCCACACATAAAAGTTTATTAAGAGAATTTGGGTTAGAAACAGTTGACTGAGAACAGAGTCAACATTTGTAAGTCCTCAATTTTGCTACAGGCTCTAAACACACACACACACACACATATCTCTCTCTGTCTCCAAATGATATTGGTCAGGTATCCTGCTGACAACAATTGGCTCCTGTCAGGAATTGACAGCAGGTGTAACAAAGCAAAATTCAGCTGATGCCTTGCTTAGATTCTTCAGGTGTCAATTTAGAAAGGTGTTTGATTTCACAGATCTGATCTCTCTCTCCCTCTCCACACACCCATGCAGGCTTGCTGTCACTGCTGAAGCTGGGGAGATGCACTGGAAGTTCTACTTCAAGCTCTACTGCTTCCTGGACACAGAAAATGTCCCAAAAGATAGTGTGGAATTTGCCTTTATGTTTGAGCAGGTAAAGGACAAAGGTTCTGTTTTGAGGCACTTTTCAGAGGAGAAAAGGCAGCACAGGGAGAGTTTTGATTATGCTTCTGTGTAACTAAGTGCAGTACTACTTGAGCATCAAGTGCAAAGCATGCAGTTCAGTGGTCAAAATGGGTTTATCCCAACACAAGTGAAGCACATATGATTTACCTAGTGTTATGACTTATTACTTCTGCATTACTTGTGAATTGCTTTATGTGTAGTGGTAAAAAAATGGATAACTGGGTCTAAGCTGGATAAAAAAGAAGAGGATAATGCTTGCTTTTTATTTTGCTCTTATGAATCCATTTTCTTAAGAAAATGCAAGAAATAAAGCGAAAAATGTGTAATTGGCAAGCACAAATTAATTATTAGAGACCCATGTTGGCAACTGTACAGAACTAATTGAACAAGCTTTTTCTCTTTTCAAAAACTGATTGGTGTTTCACAGTAAAACAAATCAGTCCCAGCAGTAACCGTAAGGCAGCTGTGATGAGCAGAAATGCACTTAATGAATGCGCTGAGCTCAAAATGAAGCCATATTGCAAAACATAAAATAAGTGAAATTGATTTATAATGAAAACTAAACGTGCAGCCATTGGATTTCTATTATATGAAGTCCTGTAGTTCATCAGAAGCTCTCACTGATGGCATTTATTATTGTTGATTGACCTTCTCATTTTCTACTGTATTGCAAATGGCCAAGAATTTGTCCAGGGGACATCTGCTTTCACACGTGCACTAGAGACAGATAAAGATCTCTGTGTAAGGCTATTTGCAGTGCCAAGACACTGATGTTCTGTTGGTAAGCAAGCCTGATGTGATCAAGAACTGACATATTTCAATATTCATAGGTATGAAGCCTTTTCCCGTTCCACAGGATCTGAAACATCTTCACTGTAATAGAGTATTTCTTCCTTGTTCACAGTTTAAGTTTTAAGGCACCATATTATATCACTTGTCTACCAAAAGTCGTCTTCCAGAGCATAGCTACTGCTGTAGTTCAACCCAGAACTGCTTATTGTTGGCTGAAGGATCTGGGCAATAGGTTGCCTTGGTTGGGCTTAGAAATGTTGCTATTCTGACTGTCTGTTTTTACATATAGAGGAGTCAGCCAGTTAATGAGACTGCTTTGGGATGAAGTTCAAACAGTAAAAAAAATAAAAATCCACGGGAGCTCTGCATCAGATATTTTACATCACATTATTGGTTTAAGAGGCAGATTTAGATAGTTTTCTGTACGAACAACTAAACCAAGCACGTTAGCTGAAGCAGATTGTTCTTATGCAGCATTCTGCAGTGACTGGTGTTTAGCCAAATACTTTATGTCTTGCCAAGACCAATAGTATTTCAGTTATAAAACATGACACATTCAGTCCCTATGGTTAATATTACATTATTACATTCTAACAGCAGTTCTGTTCTTATTTTCTAATTGTCTGCTTTTGGTGTCAGTCATCAACTTGTTCAGCCAATTAAGAAAGTTTCCTTTTGTCATCTGTTTTAGTTCTGTAACCTCCGTTATTTTAAAGTCCTTTAATTCATAAGGTGCTGAAGACAGTCTTTTAGTTCTTTCTCATTAAAATACTGCCCTTCCATTTCCACAAGACAGCTCTTTATTCTGCACGTGTACAATCTCAGTTAAACCATCTTGCACGTTTAAAGCCACATTTTGTCTCCATCCTAAGCATACACCTAAATGAACTAGCTCTTACTTGGATGTGAATTATCTCTTTGTGTTTAGTAAACTGCTTGCAATTCCTGCATCTCCAGACATCAGGCATGTTTGTTTCCTGTGCTGGTGTCACATGAAAATAAAAAATAAAATCCTAGCTGCTGCACATTTCCAAACGTTTGAATGAGTGTGCAAAGAGCCAGAATTTGAAAGAGTGTTCTTGGTCCAGAATCTCATCCCTGATGCTACAGCCCACTATAACATATAACTGTTTTACTAACTTTATCTGGGATCCCTTGAAGATTTACCGTTTTCCCTCAGTGAGGTTTATTACAAAGCTGTCCCAGCACTTTGCTTGTTTGGCCGGAAACATCAGTTTTCACAGACAGATTATTGATAAGTGGTAAGCAAAATACCCAAGATACCCATTTCTTCCTAATGCCCTTGAACATAGATAGCTTCCTTCCAATCAGGTGTTTAGATCCTGGTTTTCTCCCCTTCACATTTTATTTTCCTTTTTAGTAATTCAGTTGCTCTAATATACGTGAGGTCACGAAGACCGGTACTAGTAACAGTAATTCCCATTCAGCAAGTTCCTCAGTTGCCTCACAGTTCTTCTGGTAAACCCTGTCTTAGCCGGTGTAAGAAATTTGCCAAGAGATTTACCTCATTTGATTTATTTAACTGGTTGTTTATTTCAGATCCTGGGTTTGCCTGGCAGTAAATCTACGTCCCATTTCCCTCTTAGTCCTTTCAAAGACATCCCTGGAGGGATTTCAGAGCCCTGTAGATGAGGTGCTGAGGGACATGGGGCAGTGGTGAATTGGCAGTGGTTAATGGTTGGACTTGATGATCTCAGAGGGCTTTTTCCAACCAAGGCTGTTCTGTGGTTCTATAAAAAGCGACCTTTTTTCCCCTTGATAGGCTCATGAGGCAGTGATTAGAGGACACTATCCTGCTCCTGAAGAAACCCTCCAGGTCCTTGCAGCTTTGCGTCTTCAGTACCTTCAGGGAGATTACACTCTGCATACCACCGTACCAGACATGGAGGAGGTCTATCCCCTGCAAAAGCTGAAGTCTCGGATTACACAGTCTACCAAAACATTTACTGCAGCAGAGAAGGCTGAGAAGAAACGAGCCAGCTTTCTCGAAGGAACGTTGCGGAGGAGTTTCCGCAGTGGCTCTGTCAGCAGACAGAAGGTTGAGGAGGATCAGATGTTAGACATGTGGGTCAAAGAGGAAATCTCAGCTGCCAGGACTAGTATTACTGACAAATGGAAAAAACTCCAGAGGATGAACCAGGAGCAGGCTATGGCAAAGTATATGGCTTTGATTAAGGAATGGCCTGGCTATGGCTCAACACTCTTTGACGTAGAGGTAAGACCTCCTGAGCACTTAAACTACAGTTTGTACTGTATAGACAATGATTTCATTACAGAGTAAAGCATGAAGACAGTTATCACAGTGCTCAGACAGCTGATGCAATAAAATGTTAGATATTAAAAGCGTACTCCCATTAGCAGGCACTGTAGCTGTAATCCACTAGTTCACCATAAAATACAGAGGGACAGAATGTTAGCCTGATGGGTTGCAAACAAATCTGAGAAGTGTAAAAGGCTGTATTCAAAGAAGGACAAGCAATATGCACTTTTTAAAAAATAGTCACAGACAAGACCCTTAACAGTAAGTGTTGAGTGGCTCCCTCTGTTCCCTTCGCTCTTAATTTACATTTTTTCCTCTAGTGTAAAGAAGGGGGATTCCCACAAGAGTTGTGGCTTGGAGTCAGCGCTGATGCAGTTTCTGTCTACAAGCGTGGGGAAGGCAGGCCTCTGGAGGTGTTTCAGTATGAGCACATCTTGTCATTTGGGGCACCGCTTGCCAACACCTACAAGATCGTGGTGGATGAGAGAGAACTGCTTTTTGAAACTAGTGAGGTAAGAGCAAAAGGGAATTTTCTTACTGTGTTCTTGCTGTTCTGCTAGCCAGATTACTTGGTAATTTAAGTAATTGCTGCTAATGTTACAGTGTATTCAAGACCCCTGTAAAGCTGAAGGGAAGGCATAGTGAGATGGACAGAAGCGCTGAGTATTTTTATTTGTTTAACCGTAAAAGGGTTTCGTTGAAAGCTCAACAGTTTTGTATTGTTAGCATCTGAAGGAATTCATTCACAGGCTGTTACCTTACTAAGAACTTTGCTCTTTGTCCTCTTTCGGCAGGTGGTTGACATTGCAAAGCTGATGAAAGCTTACATCAGTATGATCGTGAAAAAACGCTACAGCACCTCCCGATCAGTGAGTAGTCATGGAAGTCAGGGCAGCTGCAGGTGAAAACCAAACCAGTTCTACTGTGCTCTAAACAGAACATATCACTGCTTGGCCTCAAAATGACCTGATGATACCGATCACGTCTGTTGACAAGCTAACCAAGAACCAGAGTTTCCACGGAAAATATCTTCAAACATTGTTTTAGAAAGACCACAGGGTGGGGAGGGGAAAATCAGCTGAAGTAGTCACATACTAGAACTGCTGGCTCATTCAAAACTTTCCAAAGCATTATTATCCTCAGTTGATGTAACAAATGCCTTAAGACTTGATGCACTGCAATACAAGCAGTAATAAGTGCCTTACAAAGTTAAACCTAACTCGTATTGACCTAAAATTGCTGATAAAAGTCAAGAGGATTTTTTCCTTTGTCCTTTCAGAAGACTGAAAACAAAGTTATATTCATCCATTCAACTCTAACCTGCTGGCCTGCATACATGTGAGAAGGGGGAGGGAAGAAGAGCAGGGTATATTTTTTGGAGAGCTGCTGGCAGCCTTCCTGATGGACGCCAACACTTTATTTCCCCTTGCTTCCATGGACGTGCACATTGTGCATGCGTATGTGAGCTGTCAGTAAAATTTGACTAATTTTATTCTGTATTTCACAAGTCTTTTGAAGCAAAGGGAATAAGTATGTGCAATGGTGTAAACAGTCTTTCTGTACATTTTAATAGTTCAGAGTTATAGTTGTTACAATTGTATGGTTACTTTATAAGCAGTTTTATTAACAAGTAAATTCCAAAATTTTCATACGTTGATTTTACTATTGCAAATATGTATTACCACATAAGTAGCAGAAGTTTGCATTCTGTATCTGCTGTATTATAAAGAGAGATGTAGCTGAGAATATTTATAGACTACCCTAATAAGGAAATACAATTATCAGTTCAGTACTCCATAATGTCAGCTTAAGTTTTTAATATTAATTTTTTTCTTTTAAAGACATCACTCTTTTGTAATTCTGGCTGGACTCTCCAACCCAGACTGACTGCCACAGGTCAGAGCCCTTCAGACTTGACTAAAGAAAGCAAAGTTATACAGTGCAACTGCTTTAATATACAGTTCTCTATTTTACCTGCTTGCCTGATGAAGGTTCTTGACAGTACCCTGTAAATAAATTGGGGAGTATCAGCTAATAATAAGCTGATTTTGGACTTTTATTTTTGTACAGAAATACTGTAATATAAGGCAAAACTTCGATCAAAGGTAACTTTTTGTCCACAGCAAAAAAAAATAAAAAGAAACCTGAAAAACCTTACTGTTTTTAAAAACCTCAGCCTTTAAGGAATCATGCCTATTTACTGGAAAAAAAAAAAGGTGCAGCAATAAAGAAAATACATGTGATGTGCTCTGTTTCCACTTCATACTATAGGGCGAGTGCATGAGAAGTGACAAAGAGCTGAGCAATAGACGTTAAAGGGTTCTAGGAGAAACACCGCACCTCGTCTGGTCCCTCTGGAGGGAAAGGGAATTTTACTCTACATGTGGTCTCCAGAGTTTGAAACTATTGTGTGTTTTCTGAGGGACTGAAGAGCAGCTGTTCCTGCCCTGTCACTCGTCTCCTGCATTCGGAGATCCCCCACTCCTGGGCACTCACACTGACCCTGCCGAAGGGGACACAGCAGGTTCCCTTGCCTGCTGGGGTACAGCCCCGGTGAGAAAAGCCCCGGACCCCACCACGCAGACACGCTGCGAGAGCACAGGGACAGGGGCTGTGCAGTCCGGCCCAGGAAGAGAGTGGCAGCTGCAAGAGACATGAAATTGTGTGTCACCTTCTTAGCATGCCTTTAAGCTGGCCATGCCTCAGTTCCACCTATGTCCCCAGGCTTCAGCCTAGCACTGTCTCTGTGCCTTATACTACACGTACATCCATTTGTCAGGGTGCCAGAATTCTTAATAAACTTAATTACACAAGTTATGCAGAGGAAATTGCTTCAGACAAAAAGAGTTGCATCAGAAACCGAGGTTTCGAGCCCCACATTTCTGAGGCGTATGGCTGCACCAGTACAGACACCTACCTCCAATAGGTACACACAGGTTTGCACCAGTACAGACACCTACCTCCAACAGGTACACACAGGTTTGCACCAGTACAGACACCTACCTCAGACATGCTGCAGCACTGCAGGTCGTGCTGGCACAAAGCCATTTTACAGCAGCTTGGGCAGAACAGCAGCAGCTTCTTCAGTGCTGGCAGGCTCTTTCTCACAGCACGTGCACTCCAGGTCATTTACACCTCTGTCAAGTAAATACAGAAGGGTACCAAGCAAGTATGACAGCACTGTACTGAATATAACTAATCCTGCATGGTGCCCAGCCCTAGAAATGCACTGCGTTTCACTCCGTCAGACAGGAATACAGCTACCAGCTGTGCTGTGGCGCACACACACACACACACACACACACACGCACACACACACGGGGCTGGAAGGTGGCAGAGATAGTGGGGGAGGACATTTGCAGTTGGTTGATGGGACATTCCATCTCCCCCTGTTTCTTTCAGACTACCGAGTTATTAATGGCAGTGAGCCTCACATCACAAGCAAGCATCTAATACAGTTTAATCTTGAAGGAATCCACTGCAAGTATCTCCCACAACACGTAACAACAGACACGAGGCCTTTGGTGTAACACCAAAAACTACACGTGCTACAACAGTCATGGGAAGCAAGCAGGAGAGGGCAGCAGCGGTGCAGCTAAGTGAGCTACACAGAGAGCGGTTCCGTCTGTGGTATGATTTTACCTGGTCTTTATCAAAAGACAACAGCTGGGATATGAGAAGGAAGAGGGAGTTCTCCCAGCATCCTTCCCACCCACCAGATGTGTGATGAGGACAAGCACCAGCTACGCAGGCTGCTTCTCGGGTACGCCAGCACCCCCAGCCATCTCCAGCTGCGGGCAGTGGGGAAGTGGAAAACACCTTAGGGGGCACCAACAAAACAATGAGCCTTCCGAGGCCGAAGTTGCAAGTGAAGAGTCACTCCTTTTTATGGGTACATTGTGGGGGGACATGCACACAGACATGCTGCTTGCCCACGTTACCCTGTTCAGAAGGCTGTTCCTGAATTTCTCTGTAGATGTTTTTCCAAAATTTCTTGTCTGAAGCTGATTCATTACTAGATGATTTGTTCCCATTCCAGAACAATCTTTTGATTTCAGTAATTTTTCCTTCATGTATAATTTCTACCCACTCCTCCCTCCCCATATGTAAGTACTAGTTGCATCAACTTCCAGCCTTCATTTTGCAAGACTACTCAAGCTAAAACTGTTTTTAAAATAAACTTTTCTCAAAAGCAAGTTCTCCATTCTCCCTTAGCACCGTAGCATCTTTCAGCATCTATTGCAGTTCAAGTTCTGTAAAAACAAAGTAGATGGGAATGGTACAGTGTTCTAAACACCTTACTGTTGCTTTATAACAGTCTAAAACTCTTACCAACTAAAAGTACTGTACTTGTATCGCATAATCTCACTAGACCTGTTCATAGTGGCAGCCCTTTAATTCTGCATGGGAATTCTAGACTGATAAAGATGAAGGGAGGGGACAAAGGGCCAAATTTAATCAACTGACACGATTTCAACTAGTTCTTGAAATCAGTTCCCAAGCATATGACTTTTCATTCTATGTTGTTAGATGTCATTTCTCTCACTCCTATCCATAAGAGCATCAGGTCCTTCCTTTATGATTATCCTACCTAGTTTTGCTTCACACACATCAGAACACTGTTCTTACAGTCATGTTGGTAATGAAAATATTTTAAAGGATCTCCAACCCATCCTTGGCACACAATTACTGACTTTAGTGATTTATATTAGTAAGGTCCCTTAAAAAAAAACAAAACAAACCCCACCCTTTACCACCTCCCTATCTATCTTATTTTTGTAAGAATTCCTGTATTCTGTATCTTAAAACAGCAATTTTCAAACTTTTTACATTACTTCCTTTTTCTCTCCTAAGAGTTTATTTGTCCTTTGCTGCTAGTTACCCACACACATCTCCTTGGCAGACATGAATCACTCTCCTGATATTTACTAACTGACCAACAATAAGATCACAAACCTCCTCTCATTTGACTGAGTCAGAATTGAAAAACGGAAGATGCCGATGAAACCCCATCTTCAAGATCTGGCTTCTCAATTAGAAGGAAGGATCCTGTGTGCACTCTGGGAAATTTCATTTAAAGGGCACTGTATCCTTTTTGCATTCTGAAGGACATTTCCCTAATTTTTTTCTCACATGCCCCTTCTGAGAGACCCCCCCCCCATGCTACCACAGTCTTCCAGGTACAGTGCCACAATCCAGTTTTCTCTAGCTCGGCATTACCTTATCCCCCTCCTCACTAGGAGCTTGTCAGTTCACTAAACCCAACATTACACCCGACTGTCCTCTCCACAGATTGACACCAGGAACTTCTACCTTTTACCCTCAAGTGAAATTACCTGTTTGCTGCTATCCCCACCAGAGCACACAGATGCATCCACTGCCCTGGTGCAGCCTTAGCTGTGGAGACCACAGTTTGTAGCACTCTCCCTGGCAGCAGCTGGGGCTGCAGTTCTGGCTGCTTACACAGCAAACATCTCTCAGCTGCTCCCAGTTCTGTGTCCCATGCTTCTTCCCACGTTGAGAATCTCGATCTCTTGAACTACAGTTTTCAAATGGAGCACAGTGTCAAATGATGGTTCACCCACAGAGCCCGTGTCTCAAAAGTAGGTTTGTAAAATCAGTGTAATAATAAAATACATCTAATTACTTCCCAGTATTCAAGGCATTGTATAGTTTTACCACAATGCTAATGACTTTGCTTAGATCACTTTCCCTACAAATAAAGCCAAAAGATCAATGTACAAATTTGCTGATTCCCAGTGATTTTGATTCTTCCTTGCCAAGGACAACTCCCATATGAGCATACCTCTTTCATAAATTCTAAACAATTGCTAGATTCAAAAAGGTCACTAGTCTGCTTGGCTTGCTCTCAGGCAGAGCTGATCTAAATGTGGAGCTAAACCTATAAAGTCATCATATATTCAAACAGATAATGCTGTCTAAAAGATTACAGTAGTTAGGTCCAAAATTAGATCCATGAAAATCAGTTTTTCTCATTGATCTTCCACATGGCATGATTAAACAGACAAGAACAGCAACATAGTTTGGTGTTGAACACCTATAAATTGTTGTGTAAATATTTTATGAGATTGCTGTACAATACTATTTCTGTGCAAAAAAAAAACCCAAAAAAACCCACCTTGTTTTAAGTAGTTTCTTAACTGGCTTTGACCATAGCTGTTGAGCATGTCAACACACATTCTCCTCTGCAAATTGCTTTGTCTCTGATCCTAGAGTTACTTCAGAAATACTGCCCTTTCTAATTTAAAGTGGTTCTGTCTAATAAAGATAGATCCATTTAATGCCATATCAGCAACTCAAAATGTAGAAATATATATTGTTATACTAGCTCAATTCTATGAAACCTGGAATTGGAAAAGAAAAACACTGCATTTGAGAATGGAACATTTACCGTTGTTCTCACAGACATTAACCACACAAAAAGGAGTATTTGATGCAGGGGTATCTGACCATCCTCATCATGGTCTCTGTTACAGAAAAATTAAAACTAAAGCATGATTCTTCCATACATTACTTCATTGTTGCATTCTACTCTTAAAGCTTTGTATTCACAGGCATTAAGAAGCATAACCTAACAGTGAGGAAAAAACCCCCGAATACTAACATTTCTGGATAAGTAGTAACATCAACATTCATACAATTTTGTCACTCTTGTTAAATTTTTCATCTTGTACCATCTGGTAGTTTTAGCTTTCAAGGTCAATAGGTCTCAGGAATTCCAGCTGCCCAAGAGTTAAACATTTCAGTGTAACATATGAGCATTTTCAAAAGTCTGAATTTGGAAACTTTAATTTTGCTTAGCATGCTATGCTCATTAATGTATTTTTTTCCCTAAATACACATCTCTGCAGACCCGTTGTTAAAAGCACCAAGTTTTAATTTTGACCTACCAACTAATACTGTCTGCCACAACAAAGCATAATTATGTAAAAGCTAAGCAGTCTCATAACCTCAGGCAACTAAGTATTTCATTTTCAGGTCTCTTAGAAGCTTTGGCAAGCACAGACCTTTCTTAAGGTTTGTTTTATAAATGAACCACTGCTTGATTTGTAAATTACAAGTTCTCATGGGTTTTTTTTTTTCATTATTTATATTGGGAAAGTACCTGGGAAATCTGTCTGAGATTGCACCCTTAGGCTTGGCACTGCACAAACACACGTGAGGTCACCCCCATCTGTAAAGACTTCAATCAAACAGGGAAGACAAAGAGCAGGTCAGGAAGATGCAAGGAGTATTAACCAATCTTTCCCCTCTGTCCTGGTTTCCCAGGAACAGCCCCCAGCCCAGCCATGCAGGCAGGCCATGAGTAGCCCCGAGTCAGTGGGAGTTTCAGTCAGGGCACTGCCCCAAGCTGACCCACAGGGGTATCCCACACCTCTGACAGCCAGCTCAGTGTAAAAGGAGGGGGTTCACTGGGGGTAGGAAGTTCCTCTTCCTGGGGTTTCTCTCTCTTGACCTTCTGCTCCTGCTGATCCCAAGGACCAGGCTGAGTATAAGCTTGTACACTTTATATTGGTGAAGGTATTAGTTTTGTTATTCCATTAAATCTATTTCTTCTTCAACCCATAGGGTGTCTCCCTTTTTTTTTTGATTCCCCTTCTCAGCTGGGGAGGGGGCATCAGGTGATAGAACAACTGCTGCAGTTTAGCCCTGGGTACAGGCTAAATGTAGACACCCCCTCACACAGCAGGACAGTGGGAGCACTGAAGGAGAATGCAAGTCTCTTCATTCCTGCTAGTGCTCTATTTTCCAGATGAGTGTAACTTCAGAAAGCCAGCAGAGGCAGTGCAAGCATTCTAAACAGTGTCATCCTGCTGATGACAAGGTATTAGGCTTTTTAAATGAAATTCTCCCATAAATTGTCCTTCCTTTTTAGATAAAGGAAGGAAAAAACCAAATTTATGAACACATAAGTAAAAATAATGAAAAGAAAAAAAAAAAAGAAAAAACAACACACAATCAATAATGAACAAGACCTTAGTGACTAAAGTTCTATGTGTAAAATATAATTTGGGACAAGATGTACTTGGCTGGATTTCACACACAGAGCTTAAAACCAAGTTCATTCTGCTATTGTATGTTTTTTTCAAGAAGCTAAAAGAAACAAAAGCAGGAAGCACGGTTGATGGCTGAGAGAAACAGCAGAGGGCAGCCTCTAAAATAAAGTTTTGTTTCTGAAAGGCAATTGCTGTTCCCTCAGATGAACTGGGAGTTATGTTTCTGGATTTCCCTGCATTTAACTACAATTAGTTAGTTATTTAGTTGCAGCAACTCACTTGGTAGTTCTGAAGCCCAAAACCTAGAATATTAAACTGAATGCTTTGTTTTCAAAGCACGTGGCAGGGGATGAGAGTAGAATAGGACTGTTAGTGCCTACTGTTTTAATTGATCCACAAACTTGTATGTATAATACCTTAAAAGGTGTGTGACAGTCCTAATTGCATCTTGCATAACATAGGACAACACTTAAAATGTTCCTTCTCCATAATTTAATATTTTAATATAGTACGGTTAAGTAAAAGAATAAAAAGTTTGGGATGTAGTTCCAACAGTGCTCTACAATAGGGTAGAGCCTTCTGGATGCTGAAAGGCTAAGAGGGTGTGTATCAAAGGAGAAAACTGCTTGCCAATTATTAATTGGAAAGTTATTTTACACTTAAACAGCAACTATAAAAGATATCAGAGTTTAGTGAAGAGACCAATGGAAAAGTCCACAGAAGCATACATAAAGGTTCAGGCAGAAACAGGATTAAAGGTGCATGGTATGTATGTCACATATGATACTAGCCTTTAAAGAGTTTGAGGGATCTGGGCAACTAAAGGCTTTTAATGTTGATTAATAAATATTATAATAAACAATATAATTGATGGACACCTAGAGAAATATGATCTACTGGGGAGAAGTGACATAGGTTTTGTGAAACAAAACTCTGCCCTAGAAATTTGCTGAAGTTCTTTGACAGACCTGTGAAATGAGGGCAGTCTGGTTTACTTGGATTTCCAAAAGGCTTTTGGCAAAATTCACCACCGAAGGCTTTTATTTGTAGCCACATTAGAAGGGATGTCCTGATGTGGAGAAATAATTGGCTAGAAGATAGGGAACAGACAAAGAACATATTTAAGAATAATTAGAATCCTTTGATATTTGCAAGCTCCTTTGACACAACCATTTAGAAAGCCTTCTCCATAGTTTCCATCCATCATTTACATTCTAGTCCCTAACACCAGAACTGCAGTTCCTAACCTGATTTTCTGTATTACAGCTCACATACGCAACTGTCTGCTGGGTGCTAGTCCCAGTTCTTCCCAGCACAAACTCACAAACTGCACACAAACCTTTTAAACTCTTCTCTCACACTAATATTCACACCAGAGTGCTTTCAGGAAGTTCATTCGTATAATCCCAATAACTTTCAACAGTGAAAAAGAAGAGCTGGTGTCAAAATATGAAGCTTTTTTTTTTTTTTCTTCCCATTAGCTAGATTACAAAACCCATTCTGGAAGAACTTTTCACTAATTTCTATTCATATCCTTCATGGTATAGGTCAGGAAAGCAGAAGCCAGTGATCTATAATGGATAGAAGTTTAACCAAAATCTGAAAGAGTTCCCACATCTGTAGTCTACCCTGCCTAGGCAAACTCTACCTCATCCTCCCCTCCCAGATTCCATCCCCCCTTTTCTGAGGAAAGGGGGGATTCTTGAACTCCTGTGGCTGTGACTGAAGGGAGTACAGTATAGAGTATAAATTATAGGTGGGGAGGGGCATACAATGATATTCAAATGTTGTGGTTTTTTAAAAAAAAGTGAAATACTGGTAAGGGCAGATCACCTAAAACTTGCCAGGGGTTTAATCTGTAAGGCCGTAGGATTATATTGGCATTATCCACATTTCACAAGCTCGGTACAAATCAAGACCTAATATTGCTTAAACCCAAATTTAAACATTTTAACTCCAGCATGCTTTCTGGGACTAACTATCCCATGATCCCTTTAAAAGTGCATAAGGAACACCTGACTTCTTTCCAGGCTTATCTAGTAACTGTTTGGAGTTAGCTGGACTTCGATGCTGGGTAGGACAGCCCACGAGTGGAATAACTGAATGATAGCAAGGGAAAGCAGGTTGCCACTGGTGAAGCTGGGGGTGTTTTTGGCGAGTTATGGACAGAGTTCACTAGAACAGCAGCTTGTCATAGATAATGCAACCTCCTACAATGGCCTGGAAAAAGAAAAGGATAAGTACAGGAGAAATTCCTCTATTTGTGCTCCTCTCCTACCTCTTTTTCCTTGTGAGAAGACCCTACTTTTACTCTCATGGACTGATAGGATTCCCTCTGGCCCCACTTCCAAAAACAGGGGATCGGCATCTGTAGGCAACCACTGCACACGCTTTAGAGAGGAGTCAGCTGCTCAAGCCACACCAGGTGGAGAGCTCCATTAATGTAAGCAGCCATTTGTATCCATGAGCATGTTTTCCACCATGGGAAGAATACCCTGTTTTGAACAAATCCTTTTAAGGCAAAGTTTTGTCCATCAGCATAAAACTGAAGCAAAACAATAAAGTGTTTCTCCAGTCTTGCTGCAGCTAATTCCCAGAGCCTTGCTTTTCCATCACTGTGTTTTGGGCTGCTAGGGAAGTCTGTCTCTTTCCTTCTGCTCTCTCAGGCCTTCATAGACAATGCCTAATCAATCACTCTTTAGCTTGGCTAATAATTCAGGCATGTCTGCCTGGTGCCAGGTTCTTAGAGGTGAGAGCACAGTAGTATAACAAATTAGCAGAAAACTAAAAAGTCCCTTAGAAAAACTTCAATTGCTTACATAGAATAATGTTTTGCGTGTTTCCTCTCAGATACGTTCACATACGACATAGCCTGTGGAATCAGAAAAGTAATGTAGCCCCTTCCCAAGGTCACCTGGTCAAAACACACAGCAGATTAGCAACACAGAGTTAACATTGCAACTTAATTTTGTGATCTTATTTTGCCTTTCACCTCAGACAAAAAAGGGCATGTTGACATTGAGGCATGACTCCTTTTCCCATTAAAAAAAATCAAACTAATGGGAGGTACTCAATTAAGCTAGAAACAGATGTTAACTCCCAATCCAAAATTCATCTTCCATTTTTGTTACTTTGATCTTGCAATAATAATAATCACTTAATTTTATGCAGTTTACACTGTGAGACATGTTCTTTGATTTCCATTTTTGGCTTTGCTGTTCAGCAACAGATGCTCGAGTGATGTTTCTCACCAGGTGGGCTCTCCAGAATTCTGCTCCCCAATAGTCACATTAGCTGTTAAGCACATCACCACCTCAAAGAGTGTGTTAAACTTCCATCTTGAGCCTAAGGCTGGCCGGATATTTAGTAGTGATGTGACAACATGGTATAAATTTTCAAGGAAGCTTCTTGTTTACCCAAGATGCAGATGGAAGCCGTCAGATTCCTGTAGCCTCCTGCATGGTCTCAGAAGTTCCCAGCACTGGGGCAACAATTGACTTCCATTTTTTCGAGGATTTTGAAGACTGCTGCTTGGCTGTGGGATATACTTGACAAGGAGGTGAAGAATGGATCCCAGTGGTAATGTCTTCTGGTAGGTTTCATCCCACACCGTTTCCTGAATGTAAGACAACAGGTCCTCCAGCTTTCCCCAGCAGGGAACCAAAATCTTCAGCACTTCTGCCTGGTCACTTCTACAGCTTGAGTGAAGCCCTAAGAGCCCTCCATTCAAAGCTTGGAGCACCTCCTGGTGTAACCCCACTGCCTGCTGTTTTAGGGCCCATACGGTTGTTCAGTCTGGAGGAGGCTGAGGGGAGACCTCATTGCTCTCTACAACTCCCTGAAAGGAGGGGGTAGTGAGGCGAGGGTCTGTCTCTTCTTTTGGGTAACAGTGATAGGACAAGGGGTCACAGCCTCAAGTTGTGCCAGGGGAGGTATAGGTTGGATATTAGGAAAAAATTTTTCGCTGAAAGGGTTGTCAAGGAAAGATACGGAGCTGTTGGAGCGAGTCCAGAGGAGGGTACCAAGATGGTCAGAGGGTTGGAGCACCTCTCCTCTGAGGACAGGCTGAGAGAGGTAGGCTTGTTCAGCCTGGAAAAGAGAAGGCTCCCGGGAGACCTCATGGTGGCCTTCCAGTACCTGAAGGGGCTCCAAGAAAGCTGGGGAGGGACTTTTACAAGGGACTGTAAGGATAGGACGAGGGGTAATGGGTGGAAGCTGAGAGAGGGTAGATTTAGACTGGGTATAAGGAAGAAGTTCTTTACCCTGCGGGTGGTGAGGCACTGGAACAGGTTGCCCAAGGAAGCTGTGGATGCTTCAACCCTGGCAGTGTTCCAGGCCAGGTTGGATGGAGCCTTGAGCAACCTGGGCTGGTGGGAGGTGTCCCTGCCGTGGCAGGGGGGCTGGAACTTTGAGGTCCCTTCCAACCCAAGCCATTCTATGATTCTGTGACTGGCACAGGCAGTGGGGGAGTCCCCATCCCTGGAGGGATTTCAGAGCCGTGGAGATGAGGTGCTGAGGGACATGGGGCAGTGGCGACTGGGCAGTGCTGGGTTAATGGTTGGACTGAGTGATCGTAGAGGTCTCTCCCAACCCAGGCTGTCCCGTGGCTCTGTGACAGGCAGGGGCAGTCAGCCGGCGGGCCGCAGCGGCTGAGGGAATGGCGGCGGGGCTCTGAGGGCCGGCCCACGGGCACGCGCCCCGCGCAGCACAGAGCCCCGGCCGCGCGCACACCCGACTGCCACCGCCCCCACCGCCTCTCGCCCCGCCCGCGCAGACAAGGCCCCGCCCCCGGCACCTGTCACGCGCACGCGCACCCCTCGTGACACCTGTCTGGAGGGCGGTTCCCACCCCCTCCCCGCGCTCTGCTGCGCGGCTCGCGGTGACGCCAGCGCGCCGGGGGGCGGGGGGGCTACGGGGGGTCACAGCAGCGCTCCGGGCCCCGCCCTCGGCACTGCCTGGCCGGGCCGCGCCCCTGCCCCGCCCCCGCCAGCCCAGCCCGGCCCGGCCCGGCCCAGCCCAGCCCAGCTCCGCCTGGCCGAGCGGCAGCCCGGCGGCCGCCACCGAAGCCATGGCGAGCGCGGTGCCCGTGCAGCCCCGCGAGGCGGAGGCGGGCGGGGAAGGCGGCGGCGGGCGGCAGCGGCCGGAGGCCCTCGAGGAGCGGGGCCCGGCGGCGACCGGGGATGCGGAGCCGGCGAAGGTGTCAGACGGGGCCCGGGCGGCGCCGCTGCTGGGGGAGACGGGACTGGCGGTGGGCTGCTGCATCGCGGCGGCGCTGAGCTGGGAGCGGCCCCTCCACAGCCTGGGCGGCTTCGTCTGCGCCAACCTGCTCTTCTGGTGAGCGAGCCCGGCCGGGCTGGGAGCCGGGGCCGCCCCCTCCGCCGGCGGAGGAGAGCCTCTGCCCGGCGCGCCGCCGCCCCGCACGGCCACGGGCACCTCCGCCCCCACCCCGCGCTCCGCTCGGGCCCCGGGAGAAGCCTTTGCCCCGTGCTTGGCTGCCCCCTGAGGGGAGCTGGCCCTGTCCCCTGCCCTTCCACGGGGAAGGCCCTGCGGCCACCTGCACCTGCGTCATCCCTCCGCTGCCCCTGGCAGCCGCCCCGGGCAGGACACGGCCCTCAGGCTGTGTGCATCTGCTGTGCCGAGTGCCTTCACCCCGTCTCTGCCCTTTGCCCCCTTCCTCCTCCCTGCCGTGCCTACCGAGGGCCCCCAGGCCCACGCAGACCCTCTCTCGGCCCAGAGCAGCTGCATCTCGTGCAGTTGAGATGAGCCGTGGCCCTGCGCAGAGGTGTAAACCCCCGTGAAGTCGGGCCTCGGGCCCGTGGTTAGAGCTGTGCTGCTGCGTCAGGGCTCGGTTGGGGTGTCCGTGCCGTTCCAAACTGGTGGCCAGGTGAGTGGAGGCTTTGTGGCATGGGGACAGTGGGACCATGACTGCAGTGCACCAGGTTTCTTTGACTAAGCTTGTTTTAGTCAGATACAGTTATGTTGAGTAAACCCTGGAAATTAACATGGGGCCGTGTTCGCTGTTGTGTTTGTAACAGCTCCTCTGTTTGTTTCTGTAGGGAAAAACTTTCTGTTTGAAACTTCTTCAGGGCTTGCTGATCTTAGGTTTTGGTGGTGCCTACGGTTGTCGTTTTATGGTCCCCTAAAATGTTGCTGCGTGCCTGCTTGCTCACGTACAGCAATTTATGTATTAAGGCTCTGTCTGATAATACTGCTGAGACTCTAAGATTAAATTATGTTTCCCCTCCTGTGGCTTGACCTGCGTCCTTTCCTCCTCTGTGAATGAGAGGCAAACAAGCAAAGAGGTGGATTAATTGCAGACCCCACTTCGTTCTCTATAACCCTAACTGTGGGATGTTTAAGCACGAGATCCAAGTGATGGAAAGAGAACTTCCTGAAGCTTTGCATTGCACAAGAAAATCTCTCTGCGCAAATGTTTTCAAAATCATTTTACCTTCTTTAATCCCAGGCGCAGTGTGTGTGATGTCTAGTTTAGATTGATGGTTTTGGCTGGGATAGAGATAATTTTCTTCCTAGTAGCTGGTACGGTGCTGTGTTTTGGATCTGTGCTGAAAACAGCATTGATAAATAGGGATGTTCTCATTACTGATGAGCAGTGCTGACACAGAGTCAGAAGGCATTTTCTGCTCCTCACCCCACCCCACCAGTGAGTAGGCTGGGGGTGCACAAGAAGTTGGGAGGGGACGCAGCTACGACAGCTGACCCCAACTGACCAAAGGGATATTCCACACCATATGATGTCATGCTCAGCATATAAAGCTGGGGGAAGAAGAAGGGGAGACGTTCACAGTTAGTGGTGCTTGTCTGCCCAAGTAATCGTTACGTGTGATGGAGCCCTGCTGTCCTGGAGATGGCTGAACACCTGCCTGCCCATTTGCTTGCACACGTGGCTTTTGCTTTACCTATTAAACTGTCTTTATCTCAAGCCATGAGTTTTCTCATTTTTACTCTTCTGATTCTCTCCTCCATCCCGCCTGGGGGGAGTGAGAAAGCAGCTGTGTGGGGCTTAGTTGCTGGCTGGGGTCAAACCACAATATCCAAATTTCTCTTAAGTATCCATGGTAAATCCTTTCATTGAGGAAATTATATGGTTTTGCTCTCATTTTCTTGATTATTCAGAGATCATCTGTTCTTTCAGCAATTTGGGAGGGCCATAATGCTCTATGTTTCTTTTCAACATGGCTCTGATAAAATTTTCAAGGATAGCTTCTAACAGAATATGTTTTTGTGTCTCAAGGAATAGTAGCTGCTGGGCAACTTATTTGCTATTCTTTTGTCCAGCTTTGATCATAAGCGAAGTATATAGTGTATGCATTGTGTAATGCCTATAGAAAATCTCCTTTGGGAGTCTTACTGGCAACTTGTTATGTGACCAGTATTTGAAATTATTTTGTCAGCCTTTATAGTTCACTCTACTTTCTTACTGTCAAGACGAGTCAGGGCAAGGATTGCTTTTGTTTTGGTGGTATTGTTGTACCTCAGCAGGAAGCTCGCTATCCTAATGCCAGGGAGATTTGCCAGGTGGAGACAAACTAGGGAACAGGTAGGAGCAGGTATGGTGGCCAGTAAACTTCTGTGGTTTGAGACTGAAGAACGTCGGGAAACATTTTGTTAGCAAACCTCTGAAATCTGACACTTTGAAGAATGAAGCAGTCGTTTAAATCTAGTTTCATATTTCCTTTCTTTGGTGCAGGTATTGTGTTTGCAGCACAGTGTGCTTGCTGCTTTTCCTTTCTCCTTTGAGATCCAGTAGGTCAGCCTGGTTGGTGGTGACTTGGCCAGTCACTGCTGCTTCAGGATGGGGAAGGAGAGTTCGCCCCTGCTGCCTGTGAGGTCTCTCCTAACAGGGCTTGGTGCTGGCTGGAGCCTAGCTTGAAGAAATGTTGCCCAGTTGCTGCTTCATGTGCCTCATCTTTCTTCGTGACATGCCTGCAAGTATCCCTGTCCCCATGCAGAAGCAGTTGCATTCCCTCTGTGTAGGGCCTCTGATTTCAGTATTCCTCAAAGCTGAGGAGTCTGTATAGCTGGGTGAGAGACGCCTCTTGCTGTATCCGCAGTAGTGTTGGTGGAAGAGGGCGGAAGGGGAGGCAAAGTTTAATTTTACAGTTTTCCAAATGTTGGAAGGGTATTGATAGTTCCTTCCTCCCATCCCTTTAATTTTGGTGGGACTGTGTTTTCCCTTACAGTTAGTTTAGTTTTTGTACATATGACATTAAAAACACTTCATGCATAACCTGTTGCAGTAGCATCTGCTGAGGGTCAACTGTTTCTCTGATGTCACAAAATGCTTTTTTATATATATAAATATACACATATACATATATATACACATATACATATATATAGTAATCATAGAATCACAGAATAGCCTTGGTTGTAAGAGACCTCTAAGATCATCAAGTCCAGCCATTAACCCAGCACTGCCAAGTCCACTACTAAATCATGTCCCTCAGCACCTCATCTACATGTGATCTCCCATTAAAAATCTTTTAACCATGGTGCTATATATAAATGCATTTTTCATGTTTACTACTGAAATAATTGTCTTGTAGGTACAAGAAATTTACTAATATAATTTCATTCTGTTTTCCTTCATTTTTTTGAATATTCCTAACAAATTATCGTAGACTCTAAGCTTAAAGCAACTAGTTCTTGATCTTGACTTCAGGACCTTCTTAGATGAGGCAGTACTGTACTGTTTTTCAGTTTCTAACATAAAGGCTGCACTAAAGTTCAGACCCTACAGAAGCTGATGCAATATGCTTTAATATTTTGAATCAATGTATCAAATATTAATTATAACACAATTTAGATTTTATATATACTGACATTTTTAGTGAACTAACATGTAATAGAATTTTCTTAATCATGAACGAAATGAGGCTGGCAGTTAAAGCAAAAAGAAATCTGGTTATTGAAAAAGCATCTATCACTTATCACTTCCATTGTTTGTTCACCATGAACAGCTTTAAGCACCCCACCCCAAATGACTCCAGTTGAAAATCTTTAAATGAAGAAGGGTTAAATATATACTATTTAGTACCTAAGTAGAATCCATATCACATTTCAGATGATTTTCTGCTGTAGATAGTTTACAAACTGAAGTCAAAATACCACATGAGAAAATAAGGTTGTTTTGGTTTTTTTTTTCCTATTTTACATGCATAGTACTGAACAAGTGAATGATTTGCCCAAGAGCAGAGAAACTCTGTGCTGGTGCCAGAAGTTTAGTCCAGGTATTCTCAGTGCTGGGCTGCAGGCTGATAACTTTCAATCTTAGGTTTAATCTTAGACAAATATTAACAGTCAGTCCTAGATCTTAAGCTAGTATTCTGGCCTAATTATTAATTTGTGTGTGTGTATGGGGCAGGAAGGATAGTGACAGCTTTTTATTTTTGTTCTCCCAAACTGTTATCTTAAATATTTCTTTCGGGTCTGGGGAACAGGATTATTTTTAGTAATTCTGTGCTGTTACAGTTTGCAGTATTTGTTTCAAAAGTATGTTGTATGTTTGCAGATGTTTCAAATGTAGTACATTAATGTCTGCAAGGTCATCCCTAGATACACCAGTTGCATCTATTCACCAGTTGCCCAAATGACTGATTTCCATAGGGTTTCTTGGGGAGAGAGGCAGTAGAAAGACTAAAGATGTAATAGATCTTTTCTTTGTTTGTCTCTCTGTGGAACAAATTCATTGCATTTCCCTGTTTGCTTTTCTCATTGCTAGCCCAAATCCAAATTTCTCTTTGAGGCTTTTTATATGCTTTCTGATATACAAATTTATATGTTACTGCAGGTCTGTTGTTAATAACGTTACATGATGTTATTGTACTGGATGAACAAATTAACAGACCAACTGTGTAAAAGACAAGTGTCATTTCTTGATTTAGACAAATTTACCATTAAAAATAGTGTATTCAGTCACCATCCATACTCAGATTTTCTTTGTTTGTTTTATTTGGTCTCAGACCTAATGAATTATTTTTTTATATGAGAATTTATATTAATTATATATTAATTAATCAAGAGAGGAAACGGTATTTCTTAAATCTGAACTGACTCTGTGCATTACATCAGGTAAAGACTGTGGTAGGAAGGTTATTCCAGATAGAAAACCTAATTGCTATTTAAGTGTTAGTAACAAAAACACATACAGAGTTTAGAGGTTTGGTGTGGTTTAAGTATCCAGTCTGATACTTAAAGATTTGTTATTGAAGTGTTTGTTTTGATTTGGTTTTAAGTATCCAATTCACTTTCAAGTTTGTTATTAAATTAGTTTCTTACTTGAAATCTCTGCTTGGAAATGATAATGTTTACCATGGAGAGATCTCAAAGTACTTTTCATTCATTAAATTATTTTTTTGATGTAAGAAAATAGTACTGGGCTAAGCATTTCTTTCAGGTGTTCGCACACAAACTGTAAATGTGTCACTACTACATTTTGATGGATAGCTTGCCTATAAAGAAGGTTTCTGCACATTTAGAGCAGTGTGAATACACAGTGTGTGCCTGCATCTGGATTTTATTCTTTGTTGACTGGCCTATGCAGCAGCCACATTTATATAGCTGTTCATGACTTTATATATGTTTGGTATGGCCATGTCACTATGTTCCATGTTGTAGTATTTGAGAAAGGGGACTGTAAATTTCTGCCTGCTATCTGGCCATGGGTACCACTGGAAATGTAGTCCTCAGGGAACTGTTCAGTCAAACAGGACATCTTAGTGAACTTGGCATCCTGAACCTTAGGAAGGCTTAGAAAATGTTACTTTCCTCTTGATCTTGTTTGTATTAGGTGGTCGTCTTATGCTAGTGATGGGATGTTACTCCTAGAATGCTGGTGTGGTGATTGCTAGTACTTCTTGGTAAGTGTAGCAGGACTGCCTGGGGGCTGTGAGGTTGGTGGTTGGTTTCCCCCAGTTAGTTTGTGTGGTCTCTTCTTTAAGGATGGTTCGCTTATCCCTTTTACAGGGATGATGTGCCTTTTATCCCTGCAAACTACTCCTCGTTACCACTGTGCCACCAGATGTCGTTAGTAAGAAATTCCCAGAGACTCTTGTTGTATTGGCTATGCAAATTCAGCTTTTAGTTTTACTTAAACAACTAAACTAAGTGAGAATTGGAATAAAAAATCAAAACATAAAGAAAAATGCATGAAAATCAAGTGAGTTGGAGTAAGAAGGGGTACTGACATTTTTGAGGCCAGTTCATAGTATGTTTGCCTTCAGATCACTCTCTTAAATTTATAATAATCTCCCAAATAAGGACAACATGTCTGTATGTTTCTGTGACAAAACGTTTTTCTTTTTACAGCAACCAGATGCTAAATGTGGTTTTGATTTTGGGAAATTTCAGTCTTCGGCTATCTTTGTTATATAGTTAATCTTAGAGCTACCTTTTTAGTCATTTTGGGATTACAAATCCAAAGTATCAGGATAACACACAAGTGAATAATTTAATATAGATTGCAATCCTGCCTCAAACCCTAATAAGAGTTTCTATCACCTATCCTTTAAATAAAGGTAGTAGAAAAGGTTATATATTGATATATTTCTTTTGTAATTATAATACATTCATTATCAGAAAAGAGAAGAAAAAAATTCTGGCATAACCAGTTTTGAAATTCACTGTGCATCCACGTGAATGGGTTTCTGACATGGGTGCTAGTTTGTTTCTTCCAGGCTGATAGTTTTAATTTACTTAATTTACTGCCTTTTACCAAGCTTTCGTAAGTAATTGATATTGTCATTATTTTATTATACCCAGCTACAGTAAACTAGTTGTTTGTTCTGCAAGCTTAAAAAACTGTTTGTGGTTTGGGATTTTTTCCCCCTAGAAGGTGATATTTCAAAATACACTTTCTCAAGTAAATCTAAAATTCCAATGGCAACACAAGTTGTGATGGTTTACTTGTTTTCACTCAGACAGTTTTAAGCTTATGTTCACTTTTCCAAGACAAACTACTAAAACTTCTGAAGGCTTTGGAGGTAGAAAAGTGGAAAAGAAAGTTAAATTAATTTAGTTTAGTTCGCAAAAAAAAATTCAAAGCCATTATCTCAACATCTTTTTAGTGAGAGTTTGTATAGTTTTGGCTGAGAGATTGGTTTACAGGAATGAAAATTGACATTGTTTAAGAGCCAGGCAGTGTTACATAAAAACCTGGACAGTTTACAGAATTTTTCAACCAGTAAGATGAAAACAGGATCAATCATGAAAAAAAATCAAATGGGATAATTGAGGAACGGAGGGAAAGCAAGCAGTACTGAACAATTTAGGACCAAATCCAGGATGAGGACTTTGCAGAAGATGGAAATCCCAAACAAAGGAGAATAGATGAGTTGCAGCACAGCTTGGATTTATTCTGTCTTGCTAAATCTTACAAATTCTGTGTCTAAAGCAGTTGTCTTAGAGAAACTACAGTTTCTTCCTGTTCTTACTCAAAATAATGAGACCTTTCACACAGAATTTTGAGAACAGTGGAAATTTCAGGGGAATATGCTATGCTCCATGGTAGATGTTACAGGACTAATGAGAGCATTAAAGAAAAGGAGATTTAGGGCAGCATGGTAGAGGTGGATTGTTTAACATCAAACTGCTGCTACTGTATGAGAAAATGGGATTAAGATTTCTTCTGTACTTTGCCAGAGTACAGGTTAACTAAGGTCATCTGGGCATGTTTCTACAAAAATAAAGGAAGCCAGGTTATTTGATGTTATGTGTTTAATTTGTAGTAATTTTAACTTGCATAGAAGTACCATCCCCTGTTGTCACTGATGTAACAGTAGCATTTGGTGTCATGGTAGACTCGAAAGGTATGTTGTTTAGGCCATTTAAACTTCCTTCTTCTCAATTTTTTATTTTACATGCCTATCGGAATGCAATAGGTTACAGTAAATGGGATCCACAAGCCACACATGTTGAAACATGATTCTAACTACTGCATTCCCCAAGAGCTTTCCTTGCAAACAGTGGGAGATAATTTTGCAACGTGACATTTTATTATTGACTTAATCCTATTCCCTGACCACCAATAAACTTCCAAGTTTACCAGCTTATAATCAAACTTCTCTTTGGTGACTAAATTCAAAGCATTTACAAGATTTTTCTAATATTTTTGCTTAAAGAATTGTACTAGTTTCATTTTTATTTAGATTTATTTTGAAGTTTAAAATGTCATCTCTTGTAGCTGGGTTAGAGAGAAGATGCAATTGGAATTCCTAACCTATGCATTACTAACTTTAGTTAGAATTGTCCAGCAGTCTTTGCCTTTTGCCCTGCAACCTGTGCACAGACCTCTGAGAGAGCTGCCACTTCTGCAGGCAACTGTCAAAGTAGTAGTAGTTTAAGTTTGTGGGAGTCTGTTTATGACAAGAAATTTACTTATTATTACAAAATCTCCATTCCTAATAACTTCTAGAAGGTTTTCTAAAAAACGGCTGTACAGGTTGATTTGATCTGTGTTTTCTGGCTGAACAAATATGATCATAATCTTTTGAATAAAACCTGACAAATAAGACTCTTGAGTAAAAGACTGATGACTCAATTGTCTTTGTCTTAGCAAAGAAAGAATTAAAGAAAACGCTGCAAGCTTTAGAATAATAATCACACCTCTTCTGGGTTTTTTTTGTTTGTTTGGGGTTTTTTTATTATTTCTATTTTTATGTACTTCATGATAGAATTTTTTGTCTTCCAGGCACTGTCCAACAGAAAACTCATTGCTAGTTGGCACATAAGTCATGAGTCATCTGCTTTCCAGTTCTTCATTCTATTCTGTTTGAAATATTTTATTAAAAATCTTAGATATTCATGTTCTTGGATAGCATTGTTACTTAGAAAAAACTTTACATGAAAAAGGTGTTTCTTCCTGGTTTATGTCTGTATAGAAGCTTACACTTTTTTCTGCTAAATTAGAAGTAATTTTAAACATTTTTTAATGTACGTATTTTAAGAAGCATTCTATTACAGTATTTCATATGTTTTCAGCTAAACAGATATACAGCTATTTGAGTTCAAGCTGCCAGCCACTCAGAGTGGTGGTGTGCATATTTTAAATCTGGATTAATATAAGATGCAGAGTAAATGGTTTTAAAAATTATTTTATACAACAAATTATGCTTTTTTACGAGTGAGGCGGTTTGTTAGAGTTTATGAAGTCTTTGTTCATTCTAAAACTTTTGACAGCATGTATGCAAATGTGTTTTGTTATATGTAGTGTGTTTCCCTCTCTGCATCAGGGAATCTGCTGTACCATAGTTCTTGTGTATCTTTCAGACATGCAGATTGACAGTAAAATGACAAATATAATAACATTCTAACAAATTCTATTCTATAAGTAGATTCTACCAATAAAAGCATGCATAACTTGTTCTGCCTTAAGTGAGTATTTACACTTTTTGTGCAGAGATGGGGAAACGATTTTTGCACTGTAATTCTTGGACAAGTATCAAAGTACTTTCTCAGGCCAAGATGGACTAAAGGAACAACAGGAAAAATACTGGATTACCTAATTTTGGATTCCAAATGTGTTGAATTCTTGAGCATTGTGATTTTTACGTTTATAGATAATGCATTTTGATATCTACAGAAGCTTAATGTGAAAATCATTTACATCTAAGAGTATTCACAATAGAAGTTGTAAATTGACACGTTTAATACATGTAAAAAGGAGATTTTGCAAACCTGCTTTGAGATGCTTTTTCAGTTAGGAGAGTTAAATTAACTTTGAATGAAATATAGTTGAATTTAATAGACAGTATTGCTTTGTGATTCACCAGAGGGCAAACAAAACGATTGAGCCAGAGAGCACAAGCTTTCTGATACTGCCTTTGCAGTGTATTTCAGCAGTATTCTTCAGGAAGTGCTTTTCATGCTGTATTTAAAAGAAAACTAACCCTCCTCCCCTTCCCCAGACCTCTTGCTTGAGACAGGCATCAGAATGTGTTGCCATCAGGTTGGTGCTGATCACTCCAGCAGTAAGCATGGAATAATGGTCTACATTCAGCTCCAAGCAGGAAACAGTTACCATTACGAAAGTTATGACCACGTTTTTTCCTTATGCATGTACTATCACTGTAGATATCTGTCTGAAACAGTGACTCTGTATGATCAGGTTTGTGCAGTTAATTGTCCCAGCTCTGCACTGGGAGGTGGCTACTTCTTGATGTAACCGATCCAATGGATGATTCATTGTCTTAGTTAATATATTTTGCCAGTATTGACATATGACCATCCCATACTATAAAGAGTTGGAAAAAAGACAAGAAGGACAGGGTACCTTATGGTACTTTTCTATCTTTAGGTGATATGATATTAGATAATATCACCTCCAGGAGCAAGTAAAGGAGTTTCCTAAACAAATTAGGCAATATCATTAGTTTTAAAGTGGTGCTTTTCTACTGTATAGTCTTGCTTTTCCCATTGGGATTTCAGCTGCATTTGTTGTCCCATCTTTTCTTTCCATCTGACCTTCATGGCTATGGGAAGTTGTCAAAAGGATATTAGTCAGAGCACGATTCTTGAACTTAAACGCAACTTTTTAGCAAAATATGGAAGTTGCCAAAATACTGAAAAGGTTACATTTGAATTTAGCAACTTTTGAATAGGCAATAGAGATTAATGGCAATGCATACTTACACTTCTTTCTTTTAGAGTCACATAAGTGACTTGCTAAGAGAATTTGCATTATGGGATTTAAGAAGATGATTTTATACTCTGTAATTGTATGTAGGTAGGAAGAAATGACGGTGAGTGAAATGCTGAAGAGCAGGTAGGGTAGCTCTCAGTGGAGTTTCAGAATGGTATACTCTTTTTTTTTTTTTTTTTTCTTTTCCCCCCGAAGTTAAATCTCACACTTGTTTGAAGTATTGTGTGTATTATTTTAAAATCTAAATAGAAAATGTTTGCCATTATACAGTTGAAGAATTTCCACTTTTAATTCCAGAAGTAGTCAAGTTTTGACTCTTAATTTTGCTGTTTAGAATCATTTCAGTCCAGCTGCAGTACAACTGGCCAAGAAATATAAACTGTTATGCCTTAAAGTTCTAAGTTCAGCATCTTACAGAAAAGGATTTGCCAGCCACTTCTAATGAACTAAAATAGTCATAGAATGAAAATATAGTTCAGGTCAGTTAGGGGCCTTGGGAGGTCTCTAGTGCAACCTCCAGCTTGAAAAAGATCGGTACCAAATTCAGAACAGGTTGCTCAGGGTTTTGTCTTGACAGCCTTCAAGGATGGAAATTCCACAACCTCTGTGGGCAACCACTGCTTAATTATCCTAACAGCCAACAGTTGATGTCTCTCCTATTTCTTTTTATAATCACGGTTTCTCAGTCTCCCGTAGTGGAGTTCAGTAGGAGGCTTGGCTCGATCAAGCCTATGCTCTTCCTACACTGAAGAATGTAGGTTGGAGGGACCACAGGAGGTCAGCTAGTCTGAACACCTCATCAAAGAAGATGTGATCAGATCACGTTGCTCAGCTGCTTACCTAATCCAGGTTTGGAGATCATACTCAGTAGTGGTTTGCTGTCTACTTACTGCCTCCGGTAGCTCTTTCACTTGACTGCTCTATGCATCAACCAGAGCACATCTTTCATTGGTGAGGCCACTGTTACTATCAGCCCAGGGAAGAGGCTTGAGGCATTTCTTGCATGCCTGGAAACCAGATGGCTGTGTCCTACCTCTGGAGCTGTGTCTGAGTGAAGGCCTCTCATGTGCTGAGGACAGCTATTTCAGCCACTGCTGGGGACTGAGCCATGTGGCACCTCATGGCCATTTTTGTGCAGTCCCACACTGTCCACAGCAGAGATTCTTGCCCCTTTGTCATGTGAGCTGCCCCGTTAACTGCTGAAGTCATTATGAAAATGAATAATTCTATACATTGTTTTAACCTTTGCTTTCTGGAAAAAAAACCCAACATATTTCTCAAAATACTGCAGAATTTTGTGGGAGGAAAAATCTTTTTTATGCCTCTAGTAAAGGTTGTTATTTCCACACCACTTGTAGAAGAAATTAAACAATTTGAAATTAAGTCTGATTTGTTTATTGCTTAAAAAGAGAGCATAAAAGTTTGTTGAATAAGTGTTGCTATTGATTCTTCTACTGAACAGAAATACCTTAGTGCAATATATGATGATGTCATTCTGGAAGCTTTAAGTTTTGTCAGATATGCATGTGTGTTAGAAATACTTAAGTAAACTCAGTTCTTTTCCTTAAAAAAGAAGGGGAAAAAAACTCTAACTCCTAATAATAAGCAAAAGTACCACTGAAACTTTTTGTTAGTCTGGTTGCTATGCATCATGTTGGTAATTCCTATATGAATTTTGAATCCCAACACTGTTAGCATAGTAAGTAGTTTCCAGATCCCATCATTTTTTAATAAGTTTATGGTAGACAGACATAAAAAAAACCCTGAAGGGGATCTTATCAGCCTTTAACCAGTATGAGCTTCAAGGACATCAATCTGTCTGACATGGCTCACAAACAGTTTTGCTAATCCATATTGCTGGAGTGCCCGAGGGCTGACACGCACTGCCCGTGAATGAACTTATAAGCGATGGTCTTTTTTGCAAACAGCACAGCATGAGTAAACAGTACTAAAGCAGGGAAGGAAGGAGTGTGACAGCTAATAATTTTAAGGCATGGGAAGTCCAGTCAAAACAATTCAAAGCTCTTAAAATAAGTGAAGAGCACTTATTTGGCTGCTACATTAGCTGTTCTAACTAGATGACAATTTTTTCCCCCCAGAAGCTATGGAGCAGAAAGACTGCAGTACTGAGAAGGTAGAATGACATAACTTGGAAACATCTTTCAGAGAGGATGCTACCTTCTTAATCCTTGTTTGCCAGTCCTCGTCTGCATTAGTACAATTGTTTCTAACAGCAGGTGACAGCTGTGATTGCAGTGAAACTAGGAGTATGGTTTAGTTGTTAGCATAAAGTAGGTCAAAGATGTTCTGTGTATTCTTTGAAAGACAGGTCAAAACTTCTTACTAAACATCTGATCTTACCATTAACAACTAGTAAAATGTGTGTGTATGTATGTACATGCCTTCACACACATACACATAAATTTATGTATTGATGTATTTCTTTAAACCACTGATGACAGGCTAGTGACAACTGCTAAGTTGGGGCATACTGTTTGATTCTATGAAATATTAATGCACAAGCACCACAAAGAATCTATAGAATAGGCATGTTAATAAGCCCGTATAACTTAAATGTCTGCATGTGGTACAGACTTACAATGCATAGAAGTTGTATGAAAAATTCTTCATTTGATTTTTCTCTACAGTGTTTCATCTTCTTCTCCATTATCAATGAGTTAAATAAGTAGGTTAAGCAAAGTCTTCAGTGCAGTTAAAAACAGAATCGAGGAAGTTTAATGGTGAAGATCATCACCAAGAAAAATAGTGGGACAACACTGTGCAAAGCTGTTAGGAATTTCAACTTAATGAGCTATGCTTGGGCAGCTTGGAAAGAGCTTACCTTGTAATCATTTTTCTCTAAACATCTCTATTGCTTTTCTTGAGAGGGCTGAAATCATACAGATTTCATACTGATTTCGTACTTGGCTTTTAGTTTGGGGGGTTGGACTCTATCAAAAAAAGATAGAGTAATCTTATAATTCAAATTCTGCACAAATGTAGAAACCCTCCATATTCAGAAAAAAACTTTCAGAATGATCTTATCTGTATGTATGGGAAGTCATATCCTGATCTGCTCTGGGCGATGGGGCATTATGAGTTTGTGTTAAATGTGGCATGGACATGTTCTTTCATGCAGTCCTGTTAAAATGTTGAGGATTGCGAGGAATACTGGAGCAGTTTTTGGAAAACGGCAATGTGTCCTGAGGATTTTAGAAACACCTAGAAGTCACTTTTTAAAAATCCAAGTGTCCTCAAAGGGTGTCTCTTGGCTTCCTCCAGAGGCCATGCTTGCTACTCCTTTTCCCTTCCCCCTCTTTCTTGCAGAAAAACTGTGGCAGCAACGAGTTGGGTGGCCAGTTGCCCTGTTTTCAAATCCGAGATGCTTCTTGGAAACCTCCCAGCTTTGTATGATTTTGTTTCTGTTGGTATTCTCATTTGAGCCTTGGACAGTGGCTTCTTACTGGTTTTGGCTATTCTCAACTTCTTTTGAAGTACACTCTTCTTGCTTTTACCTTGAAAAAGATACTAATGTGCTTATTTTCTGTATTCAGATATCTGGCTAAATGGGCTTGAAACAAGCAATTAAAGTACGTCATTATTTTTTTTTATTTAATTGAATTTTAATTCTTATATGCTCTGGATCCTTTTTTATGAGTTAAGATATTTGTCAGTATAACAGATAGAAGAGCTACCCTCCAAAGGCACCTGGACAGCAAAGTCAGCAGTGCACAAGATTATAAATCATATGTTCTGAGTCTAGGTCAGTTTGACTTGACTAGACATGTTCTAAAAATTTTATGTAAGGAAAATCAAAATTCACAAAAACTCACCATGAAGACAAGTTTGAGTACTATACCATTATACCTTATCTTTGCATTTGAAAGTATCATTTGTATATAAATCTCACGTGAGCATAGGTCCCATAGGAAACACAGGAAAATGTCTCACCTTTTTTGTATGTGAATAAAAAACAAAATTGTTGTGCCAGGACAATTTATGTTAATAAACCCATAATTAATTTTAAAAGTAATGTGTCCTGTGCAGTAATTAAAATATTTTGTTTTCTATACTTCCTCTGTGCTTAGATAAAAGCGTGGACAAAAAATCTACCACAAACTCAATGTATGTTTATCGATTGCATCTTTAAATGAGACTGTCATGCTTGGAGCTCTCAGTGTTAGCTTAGAGTGAAAAAGTTGTGTGGAGAAACTAAATTCAATTAACATAACAGTCTATTTTTTTCCCCTCTTTATTTTCAGTACTAATAGCAGCTACCAGTTTACGTATACTTCCAGTAAGTTTTAAAGTATTCAACGTTTTATTTCTTCTCGACATTCTAGGTTTGTTGCACTGACCCCTTGGAGAGTGTATCATCTGACTTCTCTAATAATACTTGGGGTCCTAATTCTTCAGATAATAGAGGATTTGGTATTCTCAAGGATAAAAGGTAAGTCAGTATACTGATAGAGTTCCTTGCTTAAACACCTGCAATTCAGAACATGCTATTTCATTACTAAATCCACTTTGATATCCTGATTATTGTAAATGTATTAGCTAGTTTGAGGAAAAAATAATATATTAATGATGATTTATTACCATTTTCAATGAAGTTTTGCTATATTTTATAGAAAAGGCATTAGGATATTTAGCATGAGTATGATTGGTATCAGTGAACAACCATTCTTGTTTCTTAACTGCTAGGTCCGAAAATGCATTATTTTCTAAAATACAAAGTTTTCCTAAACTTTCCTACTTCTTCTGATATTCCCCTAATAACATAATTGTTGGAATGTTTAGGAGACCCAATGTAAATTTGTCAGCCTTGTAAATGGATTGAGAAAGGACCTATCTTAGCATGGTTGAAATAAGAATGAGCAGTATTTTTTTTCTACTTTATGTAGTGTTTAGTTTCCTGTGTGTATAAAGTCTTATGTGAATACAACCAAGTCTGAAAGGGATTTTGAGGTTGTTGGCTGGGCAGGTGTCTTTTTTTAATATCCTGATCTGTACTTCATTATCATCTTGAAAAGTTTTGCAAAATGCTCTTCACCAGTCTTTAATGTTCATTGTCTGGAAGATATTTTTTTTAAAGTGTCTTATTTTGCCTTTTGTTTGATGTTGAATCCTCATGCAAAGTGTTTGAAAAGTCACCTGCACATAGTGGAAAGGCAGGAAACAGTTGTCAGAGGACCATAGTATTCCTCTTTGATGTACTACCACGTTATTTCTGACTGCCAAAACCTGCTAAATTCCCTGCTAAATTACAGCAGTTGTTCACAACCTTTTTTTGAAGCATGGTTTATTGTCATTGCCTTCTCCAGAGTCTTCATTACCATTCTGTTTCCTGCTTGAGCATTGCAAGCTCAAAGGCCAACTTCAAATGCTCAGCAGAATTTGATGTTTAGGTTCTTTGTTGTATAAATCACCATTATTGCTTTTACCTCACTAGTTGGAAGGTAGTGATTTACCTAAGTTCTCTCTTAGCTGTAATTCCTAATATTTTGTATTGACCAAGCTAAGAGAATAAGAATACTATCTCATCTTCATTTGTGTTTCACTCCTCTTTCTATGTGGTTATTTAATCATTCATCATAGAGATGTGGCTAGGAACTCTGGTGTTTCCCAACTTACAGAACAATTATTTTACTGTACTTAACTTATTTTACTATTGTCTTTGATGGCATTGTACATAGAGTTCAAGAAAAATCAGGTTCTTGAAGTAACACTATAAAAATCTTGTGGTAGTGACTTGAAATCAATGAAGTGCCACTCCAAAAAAGCAGAAAACAATTCTTTCCAGTGTAACACTTCTGTGTAGGTACTTCACACTTCCAGCCAGCCACTAGATGGCAAGACTATTACAGATTCATAAGGAATGTGGAGAGTGGTTGCCAGTTTGTAGATGTAAAACATAGGTTATGTTGGTTGTCTTCTTCCATGTGAAAATGTAGCAATAGAAGATACTGCTTTTTTTTTTCCATTTATATTTTTACTGGTATGTTAAGTTTACAGAAAACACTTCAAGAACTGTTTCTCTAAGTTAATATACACTTCCTGTTTTGATTGTTAGAGGCTTCCTTAGCCATTTTGCCCCAAATTTGAACGTTCCTTATGATAAAGAAAAAATAATAATACTGTATCTGTTTTAGTGCATTGTGTTTCATCTTACATTCCCACAATTGCAGGTGCGCAGCTTTGGAGGACCATCACTGGCAAGTAGGTATATATTTTTTTTTTAATATATTGGTTATTTAATATCTTCTTTTTTATAGTTCGTCTGGAATTTAAAAAATAGTCTATTTTCCTTCTAATTAAAATAGAACTGATTTGGTCTTAGCATATTTTCTGAGTTTATTACTGCTTGTTCATCAGTTTTAATTTTTAATTACTTTGTAGAAAGTGTATTTTTTCTGATTTGAGTTGAGTATACAGTAACACATCAAAATACTTCTAGAAATACTTTTTCTTACAGTGGGGTTATGATGTTTTGTGTTTTCTGGGAATTGGTGTTTTCTTTGAAGTTGGTTACTAGGGGTAACTTTGTTTTAGAACATCATTATGTCAGTGCTGCCTAGAAGTAAGTTTGATGGGGTTTCCCTTTATCTCTGTAGTAGCCAACATAAGTAATTGATCATTATAATTTCAAATAAATATTAGTTGATATCCATAGGAATAGAAATTAATAATTGTGAAGTCTGTTGACTTGCCATTGGGCTGATTCAGTCCACAGTCAAATGTTTGTATCATGTTGTTAATGTAGAGGATATAATTGATTAAACTTGTTTACAGTATAAGCAATGTCACCAAATGGTTTGCAGACAATCCATTTTCAGAATACAAGTTTGTATATTTAAGGCATTATTCTTCTAAACAGATTCCCAAGAAATACTGTATATCTGACATCATTTGAAAGCAAATGCTGCATTACAACCATCTATTAGTACATTATTGTATTACACCCTGACACTGAAGAGACAATAATGTGAAGTTTAAAAGGGAAGATGCAAGTTTTTGTTTTCTGCCTAGAGATAGATGCCAATATCTTGTCAGTTACAGAAAGCTGTTCAGATGTGCAGTTGTTCCTAAACTTCTAAAGGTATGAACTATCTTCAGGCTTTCTTACAAACCTGAAGTGGAGCTATATGTGGCTTAGGGAACTAGGGTGGTTTATTCTGGAGAAGAGGAGGCTGAGGGGAGACCTCATTGCTCTCTACAACTCCCTGAAAGGAGGGGGTAGCGAGGGGGAGTCGGTCTCTTCTCCCAGGTAACAGTGATAGGACGAGGGGTGATGGCCTCAGGTTGTGCCAGGGGAGGGTTAGATTAGACATTAAGAAAACATTTTTCACTGAAAGGGTTGTCAGGCATTGGAACAGGCTGCCCAGGGCAGTGGTGGAGTCCCCATCCCTGGAGGGATTTAAGACATGTGGAGATGAGGTGCTGTGTAGTGGGGAATCTGCAGTGCTGGGTTAATGGGTGGACTTGATGATTTTAGAGGTCTCTTCCAACCAAGGCTGTTCTGTGATTCTGTGATACGGAGCTGATGACAGGTTAATTCATGAACTGAGCAGTGTAAAATGGTTCTAGTCCTATTCAGTGTGTCTGTGTTGATCAAGCAATGATTCAAAGATTTTAACTCAGGAGCCGTTGCTGTGGCACAGCAGATAGTGTGACTTGTGTTTTGTTCTTTCATCCCGTTCCTTGTGAGAGAAATTTATATAAAATGTACTATCTTATTGGATTTTTACATCTGAATTTACCTATCTGTTTACATTAGAGAACAGGGGAGGGAGAGGGGGGAGAAGTCAAATTACTCGTGGAATGGAAGGAAGCATAGGTTCTTAACTGCCCTTGGTTCCCTGAAAAATAATTCTGCAGACTGAGACAATTTTTTTTTCTCACTCCCCAGTTTATCAGGTCCTAAACCCAGAATGATTGTTCTTCATGAAAGGACTATAAATAGTACTTGGGTTCAGGTTCTCAGGTGTCCAGAATCTTGGACTTGACTCACTGTTCTCTGGGAACGTTTGTCCTATTGGGTCATATAATACAGGTGTTACATGTCTCTCTGTAAAATCTATTGAAATGGTAAGAACACAAGGTCAGTTCACCAAGCTGTGTGGTGCAGTCGACACGCTGGAGGGAAGGGATGCCATTCACAGGGACCTTGACATGCTGGAGAGGTGGGCCCGTGCAAACCACGTGAAGTTCAAAAAGGCCAAGTGCAAGGTTCTGCACATGGGTCGAGGCAATCCCAAGCACAAGTACAGGCTGGGCAGAGAATGGATTGAGAGCAGCCCTGAGGAGAAGAACTTTTTAACTTCTGCTGAGCTCTGAATTGATGTTTTCATGGATTTTTAATTATCTCAAGATTTTGTTCCTGAGTAGTAAAGGTCAGATTAAAGCCCATGTGACTTTAAGATTATTTTTTTTCTATATGAATCTCTACATTTCATCTGCCTTTTGGCAAGCAAATCATTGATACTTGATATTTGGTTAAAGTTCTGCAATTCCTTGCAGTTGGTCTCCGTGTTTACCAGAATAATTCCTCTCATATGCCATGACTTCTTAGGCTCTGTAAGAGCATTTGTTGGGAGACCTTGTTGAAAGCCTTCTCAGAAATGCAAGTGAGTTCTTATGGATGTCAGCATTCATCTTGAAGCTGGCTGACTCTGAAAGCACAGCAGGTTTGTGCTGAGATGTCCTTTACAGCATACTGTGGGACTGGCATGTGTGTCCTTTATTAGATTTCCTGACAGTTTGCACAGAACAGAGATGAGTCTTTACTGGTTTGCTGTTCTCTGGCTCTCGCATATCTTCTCTAAAAATAGATGTTGCTTTAGACACTTCACAGTCCTCTGGTGTTAAGGTGGCTTTAAGAGAGATTAACGTGAATGAAATTTCAACTGTTGCACCCTAGCTTTCATTTAGGACTTTTATAAGTTCACATGAAGGCTTCATATTTGTTTGCACTGTGGTAGGCGCTTGGCTTTTTTATTTTCTTTTTTTCTGAACACTCACATGTAAGTGTGGCTGATGACTGGGTTGAAATTGGAAGAACTGCTGGAAGATGTTGAGGCTGGGTGCGTGGTTGCTTTTCATTTTGCTCAAGATTGATGCGAAAAAGTGTTTTCATGTTACCTTATATAATCAACCTGTGTCAAATGTACCACCGTGCTGTCTGTTTACAACAACCACTACCCATGCGCTTAACCTACAGAGAAAAAAATGAGTATACCTGTGGTACTCTGGATGAGAGGCTATGCCTGTTCTAAGAAGTTACATATGTTCATGACCATTCTCTGGCATCAAGGCCCACAGGCACAAAACAACTGTGTCAGTAGCATTTAACTGTCTTTCGGTCCACACTTTGAAATTACCTTCGGTTGTTTGGAAAAGTGCTAGTTGGCATGTGCCAAAACTGTGCCAAGAGCTATTTTTCAAGGTTTAACTGCATAAATGACCAATTCAAGTGCCTGGCAACACTGCCACACACTGCTTGTCAAAATCAATGTAGTCAGTAAGTAAAAAATGATCTGAAGAGACTGGTTTCCTGCCTTACCATTGTGTTACGTAATTCTGGTTTTGGAAATTAATATCAATCAGTTGCTGACACACTATGATGTTTCATAAATAGTGGCACAGCTTTATGATGATTTTAATAGTGAAATTGTATGCTATGTACTATTATTTTTGCAATTAAAGCTTGTGGTAGTTGGAGGTGAACCACTACTCTGAAACTTGCATTTTTTCAACATTCACATGTGTTTTGCATCCCTTCTGCTGCAGATACACTCCAAGCATCAGAGATCGGAGTCCATCAGTAAAGATACTGTTGATTTGTTGCAGTTGCTTTTGGTCCTCCTTAATCTTTGTTGAGTACTGCTGACTAGTTAAAGCAAGTGTAGCCTAACTTATTTTTCATTGCCATAGCCCAAATGGAGAGTGCTAGTCATCTCCCATTTAAAATATGTCTGTGTAAGAAGACCTGTGCTTTTATTTCTGATAGAGTCATTTAGTACTATTTCAAGTTAAAAATTTTAAAATTGAAGCAAGATGAGATCTCATCCTGAACCTTTCTCAGTGAAGCAGGTTCTTGTGCCACATTCTGTTTTGGAATCTACTTCTGAGAAACTTCTCTACTGATATCTTGCCTTTTTAAAAAAATGGATAGCAACTGTTAAAGGAGCACTGGAGAGGGCCACTTGTCAAATTATTTTCTTTTACTGTATAAAGCTGTTTTATTTCTTTGTATCCTATATTTGAAACCTGATGATTCTCGAGTCAGTGCTAGCAGATATGTTGAAATTTGCATAGGAATTATGGCACACCTTTGTTTCTTGAGTGGTCAAACTAAACGAGGTCAAATTAATATTCATTCAAAATTATCCTTTTATAGCAAGCCTAAAAAAAATTAATTTGCACCCTGAGAAGAGACTAAGCAACTCTCCTTTAAAAGGGCTACCAGAAAGTGACTGAAGAAAATAAGCCAGAAAGAAAGGAGTTAATGCTGTGAAAACTGGCAGCTCTTCACAGCTAGTTTTCAGGCCCCTCTGTGCTTTATCATGTACTTAAACAAAATAAAGCTACTGACATCTAGGAAGAGACTTGCCTGACTGAAGATGGTGTTAAGCTGCTCCCTGCTGTGCTAATAGCTGTAACAGCCACACAGACTGCAGTAGGTGTGTAGTGCTTACCACATTATTATGCATTGAATGTCTTGGTTATAATTCTTTAGGCCAGAAAAATACATCCTGAGAGTTCTCCTGGCCCTGTATTTTGAAAGTGAGACTTTTTCTTCCCAGAGGGATACTTTGCTCCCAGGTAGGCTTGCATGCTCTCTTCTGGTCCCAAAAGGAGGGAAAAATAACAAGCACAGCACCCTGAACAGTGTGTCTTATCCACTGCTGCATGTATGACCAGACCAAGCAAGACTTAGACTTCTGTAATAAGAAACAGGAACATCACAAGAAAAAAAGAGGCACTTCTTCGCTGCAGCTTTAACTGGCAGCTGTCTTTATTGAAGCGATTTAGGACTTGATGTTGAAAACCATGAGCTAAAATTGAAGCTCTCTTAAAGCTCAGTAGTTAGCCAACTGGGATATTTCTAAGATAATAGCCTTCACTGACAGAAGGTTGCAAACAGACACACAGAGGTGGTTGTCCAGGCCCAGGTCATTCCTGATTTTCGCTACTCTCCTCCTGCAGTCCCTCCTTCAGAGATTTCTTTTTTGAAAGTTTACTGTGGTGGTATTTGTGGACCTCCAGAGCCATCAAGGTTGCTGCTTGCTTGCAGGGGAAAGAATGGTACTGCCTAGTAGGGAACTGCATCCATTATTGGGCCAGCATGTGCTAAATCCCTGTTGTGACAGATCAGCTATGAATTCAAGTTGTAACTTTCCAAGACCTTTCTTTTGACCTGTGTGAATTCCACACTTGCATCAGCCCAGCTCAGATGTTTGTATGCATTGCAATGCTCAGTGCACTCTGAAAAACTCTGTACTAGCATCATTCAGAGCTTGACAGTCTTCACACAGTGTGTGGTTATTGGTTTTTTTCATAGAATCATAGGATGGTTTGGGTTGGAAGGGATCTTAAAGATCATCTAGTTCTAACCCCCCTGCCATGGACCAAGAAGAAGAAAAAAAAAAGTCTTTTGAATCTAATCATAACTCCATAATGCACTTGTGCAAAATTCTTCCTAATATGTCACTGACAGCAGTGGAGAAAATTCTTCATGTTATCACTGAAGATAAATGAGACAATTCCTCCTTTCATCTAAATACCATGCTTCATTTATTATGTCTGAGGCTTTACATATCAGTTATTTGCATATGTTTTGCGTGCTGGGTTAGTTTAAGACAATCTGCAAGTCATTTGCCTAAAGATTTCTGACGTAGTCTGCCTAGTCTGATTTTGTGATCGATGGAGAAAGAGTTGAAATACTTCGTGATATATATAGCATGATTCATCTTGTCCTTAATGAAATGTCTGTAGGCTGGTCAGGTACATTGTACCTTAATGGTGACTTTTTGTTTCTCTTGAATATAAGGGTGGTGAGATGAGTAAGAGCATTTACAGCCCTTATGTCATTATTCCCTGTTGGTCTGAAGGTCTGTCTATCTTAAGGATGCCATTGACTGGTGCTCGTGGTTACAATAAGAAGCTGACTCTTGCGGCAACATGCTGGAATACCACATTCCACCGTAGTAACAACTGCAGGGCTTGAAAAGCAAGCATGGTGACTAGATTTGCCTCTGTCTCTTTGTGTATGCAAGCAGTTTCTCTTAAATGAATCTTCAGCACAGTTTTGTTGTGTATTCAGATCACTCTTGAGACCTCGAGGATACTCTGCTCAATCTCATCTCAAAAAAAAGTTCTGTCCTTCAAGGTGTTGCAAAGTGATCTCTTTGCAGATGAGCATATAAGGAAATAAGAAGTCTTTTTCCATTAGGAAATCTAAACAGAATCAAGGTTGTAGCAGAAGTGTTTCTGTTTTATGCTTCTTAATCCATTTCCTTGATGTTGTAGATAGGAACAAACCTTATGTAAGTCAAGGCCAGTCATGTGGGCCAGTCAGTAGTGAAACATGGGACTATCTGTGTCAGTTTCTGTTGCACAGTGTTTTGGTCAGCCAGACAAGATCCATTCTTCACATGGCTGTACACGACTGCATGAAATCCAGTAACAGACTGAAGAAAATACTTGCTCTGGACCTCCAGGAAGGTAGAGAGCAGAATAAAGTCTAATAGATAAATAGATAAAAACAGACTTCAGAGTGCAAATATTTCCTTCTTTCAGTATAATCTGAAGGCATCTAGTGTATTCAGACTTGGTATTTTGTAATGTTTGCTGTTCTGTTCATTTCAGTTCACATACTCATATGAATTTGTGCTGGAATATATACATGGCTGAATAAAAGCAAAACAACACACCGCAAATAATACTGCTTAAAATTACGATTATCATAAATGTTCTTAATATAAAAAGTGGCTGCAGTCCTACAGAAAGTAAATACATAATTGTGGAAATGTAGTCTTAGCGAATGGAAACTGAGTTTTATTTGCAGTTTACACCTATATTTTATTTATTTATTAGCCACTGTACTGTTCAAATACCAAATGGTAATTACCCTTTGTTTTATATAATGCATTGTCAGAACTCACTTAACTAGCAATATGCATGGTGGTTTTTTTTCCAAATCACAAAGGTGCATTTTATAGAAATGCTCAAACTTCCTGCAGATTGCAGAAGGAATTGCCTATATTGCAAAAACTTCTTGACACTTGTATTGTTTTTATATAAATAATGTGATTTTATTCCAGCTTTCTGGCTAGTTATTCCAAATTGTTAGCTCACTTCTCAGGCAGTGTGTTCTTCAGGGTTTATTTTTATATTTGGTAAATGTTATAATCAGCATTCAGGTAAAATTTTGTGTGTACGTTTTCTTACAGGAACAAAAAATGATACTTCAATAGAAAGGCTGTAACTTTGGCAAAAGAGTCACACTTAAAGTCTGAAGACCACTTAATACTTTTTCCTACACACCATCCTTGGTTTTTGGTTGGTTGGTTCTTTTTTGTTTAAGGGGAGGGGAAATGAAAGAGATGGCACAGCCTTTGTAGATGTTATGTATCTCACTAGTATAAATAGTTGATTTGTTCAGCTTGAGGTTTTTTTCTTTTGTTTGCCAGAAATCATGTGTACCGTGTATGACAGATTTCTTCTTGCATAGAGAGTGGTTTGTAAACTTTTGAAGTCAGGCCCACTTCCTGTGGTTCCCTAGTAGTTTGGCTATAACATGACTCTGCTTTAGCCATCACAAGACATTTTCCTCTCTTCTTTGTGTCCAGGAGCTCAACTCATCTTTCTATGCACCATCCATGAAAGAGGTGAGAGGAGAGAATGTTGGAGTTGTCCAGCCTCTTTACTACTACCAGACATTGCATACTTCTTTCTATAAGCCTAATTTGCTTCTGTCCCTATTAGTTAAAGGTTAAACATTCTCATGGCTGTAAGAAAAGAGTAACTTCTGAAGAAGTAAGGGCAGAAGCAATGGACCAGCAGAATTTTACTGAGGCTTCTTTAACTTTAACAGGGCTATATTCCATCGCCCGAATTTAATATTTGCTAACTCATGAGTTATGTTTTCAGAAACTTTTACCATTCATATTTTAGTATCTGTATTGCTCCTAGCAATGACATCCAAACCAAGGCCTTATCAGTATCAATTTAAAGAGCTGAGTTGTGCTGTATACCATAAATGCATCCCAGAGATGCATTTTTTTTTTTTCCCTAAGGCAAATGCAAATAAGTAGCTTATATTCTGTTGGGAACATCCTTCTTTTTCGCTACATTGCTTATTTAGTAAGTAATTTCCTGTTTTGCACTCATGCATTTGGCTTGCCAAATACTGTGTTTCCCTGAGGAGTTTGACTGATTGTTTCATGCCATTTTCCAGTTTGACCTCTTTGAACCGTGATTCTGTCCTCTACAGCACCTGCCACTCCTCCCAGGTGATCGCCACTCACTCATCTGAAGGATTAGTGTGGATACTGAATGAAAATGCTAAGGACATATCAATCTCATTTAACAAGACACTTCTAATAGCTGCCCTTTGGTATGGCTTTTCAATCAAATGTGAAGTTATCTTATGGGGATTGCATATAAGCCATATTTTTAATGCTTTTAAATGTCATACAGGAAATTTTCAAAAGCATTGCAACAGTTGACATGTATGCTTTCATCTTTTCTTTAGAACAGGCTATATAATTTTTTTAAAAGAAATATGCCTTGTTTTTTACTTGATTGGATATTGAAAAATCCTCACTGACTGCTTTAACAGCTTCTCAGCTATGTTATTAACTTGGTCAGTATCTCTCCCAGTACCCAAGAGAGAGAAGTTGATCTGAAGTTGCTTGGCTAGCCCTATTTTTTTCTAGTTTTAACTTCATACACCATAATTCCTCGAGAAATGTGTTACTTTTTTCATTTGTCCCACAGTCTTGTCCCTTGCTCTTAATATTTTCTAATCCATTGACTAGTTGCACTCAAAATTATTAAGATTGTTTTAAATTTCTTATTCTATTCAGAGTGCTCTGAAAGATTGATATGTTACAGTATATTTTGGTTTTGCAGCACTGAGATACAAGGGAGTCATTCAGGAGACTACCTTTGTGTTTATCTCTGGGAATTTTTTTTTCCTCCTTATTACAAAAGTGTTTTTACACAAAACTTTAATTGAAATGTTAAGATACAGAAGAATCACGGAATCACAGAATATTCAGAGTTGGAAGGGACCTCCAGAGATCATCCAGTCCAACTCCCCTGCTTAAAAGCAGGATCCCCATGAGCACATCACTCAGGACTGCATCCAGGTGAGTCTTGAAAATCTCCAGAGAAGGAGACTCCACCCCTCTCTGGGCAGCCTGTGCCAGTGCTCTGGCACCCTCACTGAAAAAAAGTTCTTCCTCATATTTAAATGGAACGTCCTATGTTCCAGCTTGTGCCCGTTACCCCCAGTCCTGTCACCAGGAACCACTGAAAAGAGTCTGGCTCCATCCTCCCTCAACCCACCCTTTAGGTACTTATAAACATTAATTAAATCACCCCTCAGCCTTCTCTTCTCCAGGCTAAGAAGTCCCAGCTCTCTCAGCCTTTCCTCAGAGGGGAGATGCTCCAATCCCCCACTCATCCTCATTGCCCTCCACTGGACTCTCTCCAGTAGGTCCCTGTCTCTCTTCAACTGGGGAGCCCAGAACTGGACTCAGGATTCCAGCTGTGGCCTCAGCAGGGCAGAGTAGAGGGAGAGGATGACCTCCCTCGACCTACTGGCCCCACACTTCCCTATGCAGCCCAGGGTGGCATTGCCAAGAAAGCCAATGCCACCCTGGGCTGCATAGGGAAGTGTGTGGACGCCTTACATAGTCTGATTTGACAGTTGGTTTTTGGTCTCGCTAATCTCTCACAGACAGGAGATTCAGTAATCATTTCTAAGCATATTGTTTGAAAGCTTTTTTTTTTTTTTTGGCATTCTGTTTTGTATCTTCACAAGGATAAACAAATATTATTCCTTGAATAAGTCTGAAGGAGTAATTTCATGTAACAACTTAGCAGGTTTCATGTGGAGGCTCCTACAAATCCTTATACCTAGCATTTTGCCAGTTTCCTTCCCTGGTGGAAACCAGGCCATCTGGGCACCAGCACAGTGAGATATATGTATGTTTACTATGCTTAGATAAATTAGGTTTGAAATATTTTTATTCAAGTGAACTCACTGCATCCATGATTAAAGGTGTGAAATAAATACTTGACATACATGCAGTCTTTGCAAACTGTGGGGTATGCTGCATCCTGGGCAAAAGTGACTCAGTAATTGATTTCCTTTGTTACTCATTGGTATAAATGAACTGCTACGCTCAGTTGAAAAATGCTAGCTCGTTAATGATGGGAGTAGGGAAATACAGCCTTTGTTCATCATTTTTTATATAAAACATAAGACAGTTTTTCTTCAGCAATTTTCAACATACAGTAAAGCCAGCTCTATTCCATGTGGGATTTTTTAAAGTCTGGAGCTGTAGTCACCATTCAATTATTGATGAGAGTTTTGCTTCTGGATCCACAGTGTCAAATATGCAGTTGTGTTAAAGAAGTCTGTGAGCACAGCCAGGTGGATTTGTATGTTGCTAACAACGTAAGAACTGCTAATTCTGAGCTGACCCAGTTCCGATAGCTGTGTCACGCTCGCTGGCATGTCATGAAATACCCCTATTAATATCACTGGGGGAAAAAATGCAACCTTCCCTCTGCTGCCCACCATTGTCTAGGCTGTCTCACTTTTTTTTTATTGCTATGTTTACTGTGATGATAAAATCTTTCTTTTGATCACAATATTAACTAAACATGAAGTACAAGATATGTAGACTTGCAGGTGTTTTCAGTTTTTTTCCAGCACTAAGAAAATAAACCACTTTTTTAGATAAACACAGTTGATAGGAGTTGAAAGGAAAGTTATAAAGCCAATACATAAAATTCCATCGAGGACATGAGTGGCGAAACAAACCAGAGATTCAGAAAGAGAAAATCACCAGGATGGTTAGTGTTACTCTGGAGCTCTCCCATGCCACTTGTCCCTTTCTCAACTTTGCACTGTCTCAACAAGTGCTTGGATCTCTTCTGTCTTGGACAAGAGCAAGTAGGGCAGGTGCTGCCCTTGCGTTTGCTGATTTGTTCAGTGCAGTTGGCTGCTGTTTGCCAAGTTTTCTCAGGTTTCAGCTAGGGAGTTTGGAGGTGTCCTTCACTTTTTAGTATTTTCATGTTTCTTACTGATATAGCAATATTGGCACCAGTATTTTTAAGCAGCAGGGATAAAGCTTTAAAAGTCTAATTACAGGGAAAACAAAACATACTGTCTTCTGTGTTAAGTTGTGGCCAGACTTTGGACATACAATGAAACCTACAAGCTTCTCTTAAAATATTAATCTATCCCATTTTCATGATTTCATAAGCCGGTGAACATCTCTATAGAAAAATTGTATCTGAAAAACTGCAGAGGAATTGTGCTGATTCCATTCATCTCAGATCACTTTGTCTGTCTGTCTTCAGGGACCCTTCTTGGAGCAATTAATTAATCTCTGCTTGTTGTGGGGTACGAGACCCCCATAGAGAATATCAAATAAATTAAAAGAAAAGGGACAATATTTGAGTACCTCCTGAATCTGAGAAAATGTTGTTCTCTGGCCATTTTTGAGCAGATCAGCTTTCTCAGAAAGAATGAATTCTGTTTGCTAACCATGACATCTGTTACTCTTTCCCTATTTATTTTTCAAAGCTGCTTGGAAATTGTCAGCCACTGGCAGGCAGACTTTATGTATTGCTGTCAATTCTGAGTATTACTGCACTTTTCAGTATAAATCCCTTGCTTTGTTTCTTTTTTTGACTGGTTTACAGTTACAAAATGTTTATTTTAGCTAGCAGGCTTCAGAGGCACGGTGTAGAAGGGTATGCTCTTTTGGCTGCCAGCCTAAATAGCATTATAAGAAAATCTGTCCAAGGGTGTGATTGACAGGTATTTCCTCAATAAGAAAGTGAAACTTGAAATAACTGTATGTGGGGGAAAGTGACAAAGACAGACCCCTCATCCTAGAAAAAGATCCTTCCAGTTGAAGGATCCAAAAGGTTTGGACATACTCTTATAAATGTCATTCATTCTTAGACAGGTATACTTCAGCTCACGTGTTGAACTTAGACTCAGGTTATGAACTGCGTCTTGAAAGGCAGCAAAAGCCTTCCTACCTGGGAAAGAAGACTTGGATGCAGTCGCATCATGCTGAACAGAAGAGCTGGTCGCTCCCTGCCTCTGTCAGTCCTCACCCTGATGAATATTTATCCCTAATGATCCATAGAGACTTTTGAACAAGTGGTCAGTGTTTTGGGATTTGCTAATTTATGGTGGGAATCCATGTTAAATGTCTCACAATTTGTAGTTGTGACTATGCACAAATAGCTGTATATTGGTACACTAGAACCAAAACTAGGTTACTGGTTTGAGTGCAATCTTTAATTCCTTATTTTCAAGTTGAGGTACTGTATTTCAAGGCACTGCAGACAGCACAAAGTGGAAAAAGGGAGTTCCTTCTAAAGAATATCCTATTTTAGGTCACATCTCAGAGTTAGCAAGGCTACCTTCTAGTTAAAAGATTTCAAAGACCTTAGGCAGGCTTAGTAAAACATTTAGACAGGTCGACCTTAGCTGCATATTGTTGTATCTTTCAATTGGTTAACAAGCAGTAGTACTTTTTTTAGAGTAGCAAGGTACCAGGCCCTGTTGAAGAGGACAGAAAACTGACTTGTCACTCTTTGTACGGTTATACCGTACAATAAATGTAACTACTACCTAGTCCGGGAACAGTCTGTCTGATTGCCACAGAGCTACTGGGCATGTTTGCCTGCCTCAGAGATTTGTTCTGCTTGCAAATGTAATGTTCATATTTTTCACCTTTTGTATATATTTTTAAATGTTCTTTGATATGTAATTAGGTGAGTTGTGTTGAATTACTATTAATGCCTAAATCAGCAGAATATTGTAACAGTAAGTACCAGACGAGTAGAGTAAGACTGCATTTCTGATCAGTGTGGAGCTTTGAACAGAACAACAGACCTCAAATAGCTGATGAGGAGAGAAGTTCACAAAACTGACCTTTTTAAAGGGTAGAGAGTAAATTTAAATTGAAAGATTAATGTTAAAATGCTCACATGTCCTATTCCCTATGTTTATTCCATTGCACATGTAACATTTTCACCATGGGTATTTTTATTCTATTCTTACTGCTTTCCATTTTAACAGTTGAACAACTGTGAGAGATAGCTTACAATCCTGAAGTCATTTGACTTGTCATCTTAAAGGGTATTTATAAACTATAGCATTCAGGGAACCCCCAGTGTTACTTTAAATAGGGAGACTGTTTTTAGGATTAAGAAAAAAAAAATGGACTGTTTAATTTTGGAATTGCTTTTCTTAAATACAAATCAAATCATATTTGATAAAAACCTCCATAAAAACAGGTAGCAAGCTTAACCATGTTCTGTGTTTTCCTATTGTCAGTAAAGACTGCATGAAAAGCAAGTGGTATGTATGGCTTACGCCAAACACAAAAATGTGAAAAAGATGTTTTTCTCCTGTAAGTACAAAGGGCTTTTTCCTCCTTTTAATATTGGCCTATATTATCTGTAGGCAGAAATGCTGCTTTTGTTATTTTATTATTTTGGGAAGAAAAATAGGGTTTGTTCTGCACAAAAAAGTTACTGAATCAAATATCCAAGCCTGCCATAGGTATATTTATCAGAGGCGTTTCCCAGTTTTGGTGACTGCTTGTCACAGTTGTTGCCAGTCACAGATTTTTTTTCTTGCCACACAAATCATCATCAATCTGATTATGAGAATATATATACATGATGTATAGAAATGGTTCTGGGGCCAGGTGTCCCTAAGCATTGATTTCAGCATTGTGAGGCCAGCTTTTGGGTCATTCTGCAGACAATGCAAAAGTTTCTAGAATCTAAAACCCAAGTCATTGAATTGCTGTCTGCTTTCTCTGCTTAGGAAGCTTTCTTTTCTGATCTCTTATGTGTGGTTTGAGAAACTGAATTATTAAAATAATATTTTGTACTGTCTTATATTTCAACAAGAACAAAGACTGTGAATTCTATAGTGCTGCATAGTTTTCCGTATGCAACATGCCCTGTATATGCAGCAAGAATATAGAAATTACATTTTCGGTTTTGTAAAAATGCTGGTTTTCACAAGCAGAAAACACGTGCAGGTCTCGTAACACCCTATTTAGTTAATTCCTGTCAAGTTTTCAAATTCTAAGCCATTTATAGCATGTACTAGACATTTGAGGGTAATAAGAAGGAAAAAGAAACAGAAAATTTCTGTTCATTTGAGAACTTGGTAAAAGAAGAAAGAAACATTTACAGTTAGTGAAACAGTATTTATAAATATATACTAATTATTGCCATGGAAGGAAGAGGACGTCATCACTTGGAATCAGTAACAGTCAGGAGAAAGATCAGAGTAAGTAGAGTTGAGTTTATATAGTAGTCAGGTTTTGACCTTTAATTGCATCTGGTTTGCCAAATACAAGCATTAAATTACAAAACGCATGATGGAAATTATTCACAGGGAGCATGAGAAGCTATAGTCGTAGTGCCTTTTTTTTAATGTTGCAGAGGCCTGGGTGGTTGTAACACGTGAGGGTGTGTTTCCCAGCACAACATCTGATTAGTCACTAATTTAGTAAGGAATGTCCTGGCACACAGTTTTGTTGAAGCATGTGAGCCTATCAGTAGAATAGCATATTATATTCTTTTAGGTGTTTTGACACACAGTTGAGTCAAACAGCTCAGCTGTTTTGAAACAAACACTGTGATATTCCTTCCCTGAGTCTCCTTTTTAAAAAAATTTTTTTACTGGCAGAAGAAATATTGCACATTTACCTCTTGAAATACGTTTCATGCCTTAATTATTTTTTTTAACTAATATTGCAAGATGTTTTAGAGTCTAAATAATAGTGGAAATCAGCTCTATAAAGCTACATGTCTTTTGTTTCACACTGAGGAAAACAGAGGGTAGCATATGCTCGTTATTTTCATGCTCTGCAAGTTTCCCCACTCCTTGAATACAGATGTTCAGACATATTCAAGAGACCAGTTTAATAAAAAATTTCAGAGATAAATATTTACTGTAGCACAAAACCACGGAAGTTCTCTCAAGTCCACCTAAATGTTATGGTCACAGCACCATATGACACACACTTCCTTTTCCTAGCTTAGGTTTGATACCAGGAGAATGATACTCTTTCAAAAGTTCAGTCTTTTTTTACTGAGTGCTTGGATTGGTAGTACAATTAATAGATTGCTGACGTAGCCGTGGCCATTTACGTTACTGTAGGTCAGCTGATACTGTGAGGTAATGCATAAGAGAATTTCACTGTGAATATAAAAATATCCAATATGAAAGTAGTAGAAATATTTTTTCTAAATACTTTAAAATATTAACATTCTTTAAAAATCTACATTAAAAATTTCAGACAAGACGACTGTGACAGATCACTGAGTAGAGACTGATACAGTCCAGTTGAATTTCCAAAAAGGATTAGCTAAAAGCAAATAAGTAATTCTGGAATATGAGAGAAGATCCTCCCATGAATAAAAAAAAACCCAAGCAGACGGAATATAGGAAACAGCGGTGAGAGTAAATGGCTAGCCTTGTGTTAATGGAAGGCTGGAGAATGAGTCCTGCAGCTGTGTGTGCTGGAACCATGCTGATAAATGTCCTTGTAAATGATCCTGAAAAGGCAGTGAATTGTGGGATGGCCAGGCCTGCTGGAGGTACCAAATTATTCAGGGAAATGAAGACAGGAACTGACTGTGAAGAATTTCAGAAGATCCTCACAGGATTCTTTACCAGCAAAATAGCAGATGAAATTTAGCATCATTAACTGTAAAGTTACACAGGAATACCGGTCCTAAATTCACATATAAAATAACCACTCATGAATAAGATGTGATCTCATAGATCGGCAGACTAAATCTGCTATTTTTTCTATCAGTAAAAGACACACAGGGCAAAAGTAAGCATAGCCACATGCCACTCTTACCAACTCATTGTATGTCCACATCTTGAAAACTCTGTGGTTCTGATCTGCTACCATCCAGAAAAAGATACAGGGAAAAAAAAGTCCAGAGTAGAGCAACAACACAGAGCAAATACACAGAACCATTTCCGTAAAAAGAACAAGTAAATGAGATAGGACTTTTCAAAAGAGAAAAGGAATATTAAGGTGAAATATGCTAGAGATCTCTAAGATTCAATAAGGAACATGCCTTCTCTCGTGCTATTGGAACGAGGAGACATCAAAATAGTAGGCAGCGGGCTGAGGAAAAATAAAAAGATATAATTAAGCGTTAGAAATCCTAGACACAGGATTGTTGTGAATATTAAAACTATATGTGTATTAAAAAAAAATAATTATAGGACAGTTCTTTGAAGAAAATTATAATTGAAAGTTAATAAATAAAAAATCACCACCTCTAGCTTTGAAAGTCCTTGAGTTGCAGATTGTTGGAGGCTGTATTGTATTTAATGGAGATATCATTACATATTTTCCCATGTTCTTATTCTGTTGCTTAGGTATCCCCAGGTATTCAATTTTGGAAACTGTTGAAGACAGGGCACAGACCTTGGTCTGACCCTGTACAGCTCTTCTTGTATTACAAGTATTGACTTTTATTCAGTTAAGTGACCTAGAAAGACTGAAATAAATACACCTATTTATTTCTGCATTGGTATATGTTATTAATAAATTGTCATTAATAAATTGTATATAAATGTTAAAGTATGAGAAATCCTGGAAGGGCACATGAGAGAGCTGTTGCCCAATTTTAGACTGATTATCTGTTGCTATCACCACATTCCATGGAAGCTGCAAGGGCAGTACATACCTTAAGAACTTGCTTTTATGGATTTAGACATGAGATCAGAGTAATAAAAATCAATCAGAGCGGTAATATCTGAGGTTTGCATGTCTGATCTTTAAAAAAGTAGTGAACTTTTAGCCAAATGCAGGTGTATGTTTTCTTAGAACATGAACTGGGACAAAAGCATGCAAGACTGTTGTCTTGTATATTGATAGCAAAGAATCCAAGTGTATCTGAACAATTATTGTACAAAGTTCTCATGTCAGGGCTGTACAGGAACAAAACTGTCTCCCTTGTGAGTTTACCATAAGCAGACAATTTTCCTAGGATGTGTAGCTTGGCAACTTCTGTCCTAACTTCTTAGCTGAATTACATATTTTGTATTATAGTCAGAGTCTCAAAATGTGGGAATTCAGCTGAAAGCTCCTTAATCTGATGATAAATAGAAATATAAAGAATTTTCTGAAAAGGACACATAAACAGAATTTTTCATTGAAGTTTCAAATACTTTGCTCAAAACCCTTCCAGATGTACACTGGAAAATATTCATTTCATCAATCAGTAATCAAACAAAAAATGTGCTAAAGAGGCTTTTGTTTGTAAAGAATAACTTCAGCATATGCAAATTAGTCTTCTGGGGCTTTCTTTGTCAGTCACTGAAATGAGGTGGAGAAAAAATGCAAGGTACCTGAAAAGTAGTTGAAGGACAATGCATTTAAAGTGCTCTATTTCCCAAAAAAAAGTTGGGTTTTTTTTTGTTGTTTTGTTTTGTTTTGTTTTTAAATAAGAAAAACTCAACCTCACTGGACTAATGTAAAAGTTGAGTACGGTGTTATTCTTTAATTCTTCTACTTCCCTCGTCTATAGGAACATCTATAGGAACATCCAGGGGGTTGGACTCAACGATCCTTATGGGTCCCTTCCAACTTGAGATATTCTGTGATTCTCTGATCTGTGTATCAGCAGAGAAGGTTTTTCAAAGCGAAGGATGCTTTGTCATAGGAATCTTGGATAACAATATTCTGAAGGAAAAAGCAAAAGCTGTGATAAAATATCATGCATTTTACAGATTCATTATAGATAAAATACATATATGGATAAGTAACTTCTAAACTGACAGCTCAGTTTTTCAGTCTTCTGGCAGCAAAATGTACTCCTGAATTGTATTTCCTACAGCTTAACAGAAAGATTTCTTTTTTTCTAAAGACATCTTTAGATGTTCTTTTCTAAAGAAATCTTTAGACAACTGTAAAAAATGAGGGAAAAGGAAGTTTTAATGGCTATAGGAGCTGCTATTGTGGTGTGCAAAACAAGGTGTTTCATATACATGTTCTAAACCACCTTATGAAATTGATTGAATTTAAATAAAAATAGTAAAGAAACAGGGAAAGGAAAATTTGTATCTTTTATACTTTGAGAGAAAAGTCTAGATAACTGAAGTTAATTTGGCTTCTCAGTAGCACTGTCAGCCTCTCAGCAAAATGTCATGTGTGTTATCATCTTCTCGAGGCAGGACGAAGGTTATCGGGTGCTCAGCACTTCTGGCTGAGTGTTCTGGCAGCACTCACCCAACCATTTCAGGGATTCCTCTAAAGCACAGATCTGCCTGTGCCCTTGATGGCAAACAGGTTAAGCTGCAGGTCTTCCTTGTTCACCAATCCTGGTTTGAACCTTTCTTGACTTGTATTAGCCCACGAGCCGTGTAACTCTGTAGGGTTTTGGGGGTAGGTGTGATTGCGGGAGGGGTTGAGTTCTCTTGCGCAGTCTTGGCTGCCCCCTTGCCTTCTCTGTGGAGCTGTGTGGTGTTTCACTGTGGCCTCTGCAGCTTTAAATTTGCAGTTGGTTCACAGAGGACTGGATGTTAAAAGAGCAGAATGGTTGTGGTTTGACAAGGATTTACTTTGTAGAAACTGGTGAAAAACTGGGTATGCCAGTCATTCCACGGTAAAGTTAGTTTTGTGTTCATCAGTGTGTCTCAGAATTAATGATACTGTCTGGTCTGCAGTTGTGTGCATGTATGAATTGTCATCATGTGAAGTATACTATTGCTTTGTATAATGTATTTCTTGCTGCTGTATTTCATCATTACCTATCTTATCCTTCTACACTGTTGCCTGTGATATTATATAAGACTATTTTCTTTAATTTTTTTTGTTAGCATTTAACAAGGTTACAATGTCTGTTTTCTTTTTCCAGCTGGTAGAGCTATAATGTGATATTAAATGGAAATATGAACTGTGGTGAGGGGTTCCTATATTTTCAAAATATTTTTTTTAAACAAGCTGGTTGATCAGCATACACAAATATATGCCTCCTAAAATAGCATACACTCTTTTTTTCCTCTGTTTTAGTTCCTAAATACCTTAAACTTTGCTTATATAAGTTTGCATCTCATTGTCTTCATTCTAATATATCAGATTTGCTAATGTGCTGTTACATGTGTTGGAGTTGAAAAGTACTGACAGGTGGCATACAAATTGCCAGTTGTTCTATCAGGTAAAAATATGGCCTTGAAACTGAGTGACATTAGTGATGGTTTAATATTTTTTATGTCACAGTTGCACAGTTTTATAAACTACCATAGTGAGACTGAATAAAGATGATTCTAATGGAAAAAAGCTCTTTTGAAAGGGAGAGAATATGATTGTAATTTTATCATCAGGCATATTAAGCACTTAAGGCTTTATCTCGTCACACAGGAAACTGACAGATAGATAATAAGTTGATGTTACTAAGTTGATAAATTAACTGTCTAATTTAGTAATCTGTCTCACTTCCATTGTATAGGCATTCAGGGCTGTGGCCCTGAAGGAATCAAGATGAATCATATTTAGTGTGAAAATGTTTGGCTAGCAATTCTCAATATTAATCAAAAACTTTGGTTCTTTGAGCTGGGACACAAGAATAGGGTTGATGTCAATGAAAATGGTTAATTGTAGATAATTGTGTGCTGTGCTTCCATTACACTGTACTTGAAGTCCTGCAGTTATTTGTCCTTAAGCTTTTAAGGTCTAATTCATGACTAGTGACCTGGACTTCGATCTGGTTATGGCTTGCAATTGCACTAACCATTCTCTGGTCAGATTTTCTTACATTGCGCCAAAGAATAAATTATATGGTTAGATGGACAACTGGCTCATATCCTCTTCTTCATAGGATGATAGCACCATCAAAGTAATGGTGGGTTGTCTTAGCAAACTGTGAGCACATGACCAAGTCTCTTAGACACAGGCCTCATCAATATGTGGCTCTAAGTGTCCTAATTATCTTAGAGATTCTACATAGCTAAGCAACTTCTTATGTTCTTAACTGAATTACATATAAAATTGTTTTCTAAATATTTTCATTTTCTTGCTAGCTTGCTGGCAGTCTGTTATTTTTGCACTGTTTTGTGCTGTGTTTAATGCTTATGTTAGAAAACACAACAAACTTCTCAGGTTTGTTCTTTAACTCTTTTTTTCAAAACTTTTGAAAAATACATAAAAGTCTTCATGCATTCTTAACTGTTTTTAATCTTTCGACCAATTTTTTCAATGTAAGCTTATTTCATTGTATAGCTATCTTGCTATTTGGTCTGTCTCTTATATAGTTCATCTCTTTTCAGTTGGGGAAGAAACCAATTGCTGAGAAGAAAGAGATTCAGACTGCTACAAACCGAAAGAGGCAGGTGGAGGGCCAGGTTTTAAAATCATGAGTAGCCTGTGTGCCTAGGAAAAAAAAATAGCTTTGTAATGTGACTTTACAGAATTGCAGATCGTTGTTGTAAATGAACTAGTACATAAGTACCTTTGTACGTCTTAGAGTAAATAGGAAATTGCTGGAGACCAGGAAATCTCGAATATTTCTTAACAAACTGATTAGCAGGCTGGGGTTATGTCAGTAAAGCAAAATTAGACACACAGTATCACAGAATGTTAGGGATGGGAAGGGACCTCAAAAGACCATCTAGTCCAATCCCCCTGCCAGAGCAGGAACACCTAGGTCAGGTCACACAGGAACATGTCCAGGTGGGTTGGAATGTCTCCAGAGAAGGAGACTCCACAGCCTCTCTGGGCAGCCTGTTCCAGTGCTCTGTCACCCTCACTGGGAAGAAGTTCTTCCTCATATTTATGCAGAACCTCCTATGTTCCAGTTTGTACCCATTGCCCCTTGTCCTATCATTGGATGTCACTGAGAAGAGCCTGGCTCCATCCTCATGACACTCACCCTTGACATATTTATAAACATTAATGAGGTCACCCCTCAGTCTCCTCTTCTCCAAGCTAAAGAGACCCAGCTCTCTCAGCCTTTCCTCATAAGGGAGATGTTCCACTCCATCATCTCTGTGGCTCTGTGCTGGACTCTCTCAAGCAGTTCCCTGTCCTTCTTGAACTGGGGGGCCCAGAACTGGACACAATACTCCAGATGTGGCCTCACCAAGGCAGAATAGAGGGGGAGGAGAACCTCTCTTGACCTACTAACCACCCCCTTTCTAACACACCCCAGGATGTCATTGGCCTTCTTGGCCACAAGGGCACATTGCTGGCTCATGGTCATCCTCCTGTCCACCAGGACCCCCAGGTCCCTTTCCCCTACACTGCTCTCCAACAGCTCAGTCCCCAACTTATACTGGCACATGGGGTTGTTCTTACCCAGATGCAAGACTCTACACTTGCCCTTGTTTTATTTCATTAAATTTGGCCCTGCCCAACTCTCCAGCCTGTCCAGGTCTCTCTGAATGGCAGCACAGCCTTCTGGTGTGTCAGCCACTCCTCCTAGTTTGGTGTCATCAGCAAACTTGCTGACACTGCACTCTATTCCCTCATCCAAATCATTGATGAATCTACTGAATAGTACTGGTCCCAGTACCGACCCCTGTGGGACTCCACTAGTCACAGGCCTCCAACTAGACCCTGTCCCATTGACCACAGCTCTCTGGCTTCTTTCCTTCAGCCAGTTCACAATCCACCTCACTGCTCGATCATCCAGACCACACTTCCTCAGTTTAGCTGTGAGGATGCTGTGGGAGACTGTCAAATGCTTTACTGAAATCAAGATAGACCACATAGTGAACAAAATAATTTAATGGAACAATATGTAAAGTATCTCTTGAAAAAATTGATAAAATATTCAATTGTCTTTAGAAATGCTCAGATCACTGCTAGGTGACATATTATGTGGGGGCTTTTTCTTCTCCAAAACCTGTTTCTTTTATAGCTAACAAGATCCCATAGCCAAAATGTCCTAGAGCGGTTGAGATTGTCACCCTTAGTCGTGAGATCATCTGCTGTCCTGTCTCCTGCTCTGCTCTGTTGTCACACAAATCCAGCATGCTAATTTTTGTACCAAAGGAAGATTTGCTATCTTCACGTGACTAAAATTTCATTTGCTTTTTAAATTGCAGTTGAAGTGTCTCTTACTTACTCCAGGTACAAAGAAGAGTCCTGCATAATATGCAGGATTCCATGAAGAGAGAAAAATTTTCCTGAGCACTTATTTTGTTTGCTTTTATTGGTCTTCGATTGTTGAAAGATATTATTTGTTTATATATTTATTTAGTCATTCCTAGTCCTAGGTACAGAGAAATACAAAAGTGTGTTTTGAGTGTAATGGGTCTCTTCAGTTTTTTTAGCACACTGCTTACCAAGTTGAGGCTATACGTACTATAATACTTCAGAAAAGAACTGAGTGTGTTCAGCAGGTCTATCTTGTTGACTTTTCATTTACACTTGTATGAAAGGCTTCCTCTCTTCCAAAAGAAGCCTTCTGTGTGTATCTTATAGTATATGAAGAGATCTCGAAGTTCAATAAAAATAATAAGCATTTGCAGTTTGAAGTCAGCTTTACATAGTCAGAAATAATTGGGACAGGTATAATCCAGCAAATTTGGATGTTGAAAATATAGGAGAATTGGGTATGCACTTCAAGTTGTGCTTATAAATACATAAATGTACACATGTCTGCACACACACACAAATGGGACCAGTATGTTCAGATTTCTATACTGAAAAAAGGGAGGGAAATATTCAGTTTTGGGGGGCTTCATGTATGTTATTAATATGATCTTTCAGTAGCAGAAACATGCATTTCAAATTAATTTTAATCCTAAACATGCCTTTTGACAATGATGGTAATTTTTAAACACATGCTTTTGCTGAAAATGATGTCAGCATGAACCATCTACAAAAAGTAAAATGCTGGGCTTTCCATTCCTTCTGGGAATACAAACTAAACTAGAAGTTCTTTTTGGAGTGTGACTTTTTGCTATGAGTCAGTTGAGGTTTTTTAGGATGTCTTTAAGTGTACAGTGTGGTGTTCATTATTTTTTCATCCGTGTTATTAGAGCTGAGACTCATTTATAGCTGCATGATTAGGACAGGGTTATACATTGAAAGCACCTTCTTACCCTCCTTTCAGATGACGAGAGACGTAAGAGGCGGAAGTGATTGTGACTAGTTCTGGAGCTGGCTGACCAGCTAAAGCATGTCACAGGCTGTCTAATTAAAATCTTTGAAAGCTTGTAGACTGGGTGGGGTGCACCATCTACCGTGCAATGCCAGATTGTCCCCCTTGTACTCTACACAGACAGGACACTGCCTTTCACCCACCTGCTAAAGTCCTTGAACATCTTCGGTATCCGAGTATGTAAAACAGTGCAGCCCATTCTACTTCTGATCCTTTCAGCTACTCAGCAAGGCTGCTCCCTTGTCTCTGGCAAGAACATAGCTTTTATTTTCCTTCTTTTGCTGATAAGTTCCTCTGAAGTCTGTGGTGCCTGCCTGTAAGAGGAAAATTTCACATAGATGTCTGTACTGTTTGGGGGAAGGCCATTTGTTTGATAATTGTGATATATGTTCAGTCCAAGTCTGTACTCAGCAAGAGCAAAACTGGTAAGACTCCCTGATCAAGCAATATGTCATGCTGGCATATGATCTTTCAGCACATCTTTTGGGGCATCGTAATACCTGATGGTAAAGCGAGCTGTTATTTACCAGCTACCAAGGAAGTTTTGAGAAAGATCTAGAAGAGATCTGTTTAGTTGAAGAAAACAGGGTGATGGAGATCAACAGAAGTAAGAAAGATTTATTCTTAAAGTTATCCAAAGTAAATGAAGAAGATCATGTACTCTGGAAAGCTGTGTGGAAAAATGGGGTAATGAGGGCCAAGAGCATGACAAACAACTCACAAAAAGGGTCAATATGTGTAAATCAATAATATGCCCTCACTGGGAATAATGGTGTACATCTCTGGTCTCTTCCGCCCTAAATTGGTTATTGTAAATGTAGGAAGAGTTTGGAAAAGAACAGCGAGGATGTTTGAGGGCGTGCAACAGCTTACTTGCATGAAACAAGTAAGCAAAACGGGGCTTTTAAAACCAAATGAGCTGACCAAGAGCATGATCAATAGTATCTTTTGCTTTTTGATTACGAAATCAAGTGCTTTCATGTTATTTTCAGAAGTAACGGGGCTAGGGGGAAGAACTCACTGTAAGGTGGAAGTGGTTGTTTCTTTCTGTCGAGGAACCAACAGAGCTCAGGGGAAGGAACATTTCAGAAAATGCTGGATGTGAGAAGTGAAGAGAGACATAGCAAGGCTGGAAGATAGCAGCTCAAGCGAAGAGGTTGCTGAGAGAAGCAAGGATTAGTCATGTAAGTTGAGGCCTCAGAGGTGGCAAGAAGGAACTTAGAAGGGACAGAGAGGACTGACCATAGTCTCCTGTAATTCAGAAAGTTGTAGTGTTAGCTGCAACTAAGCAAGAAAGAGTGAGCCACCTTGGAAAATAACATGGGTAGGAAAAGAGCTTTTCCTTCCTCAGTTAGAGTCACGTTGAGTTTTCCATGTTGAAAAAGTTTAAAACTGTTTTTTAGCAATTCTAATATTAGGCATGCTCTTTTCTAGGCAGCTCACCTTTCAGTTCTGCAGTCCCAACAAAAAGAAAATGATAATGGTCTGCAAAAATGATAAATAGCTGTTGAAAGCTAAAGAGAGATAACTGTCATCTACCTGTTCCAGTATAAGACTTCTTAGAAATCAGTTGGAGTGGCTAGATCAGAGCAAACAAAATTAGGTGGGGTTTGGTTGGGTTTTTCTTGTTTTCAAGCAGTATGTAGTTAAGCTGCAGAAGTCCTTGCCACAGGACGTTACAGATGCTATCACAGGAGGAAATCCACTCAGAGCTAAAAATATAGTCATCACTGCTGGTTCAGGAAACCCATGAGCCACAAGTTGGAGTCTGGAGAAGGCAGCAGTACATTTTTCCCTAGGCTGTGCTTTTGGACACAGTAGGAGATGCCAGAAGCCCTTTGGCCTGATTCAGTACAGTACTTTCGCTCACCCGCTGCTATTCCACCCAAGTGTACTTGGAGAGGTCATTGCATCTTGTGTGGCTGAAAAATAGTCTGGAGCCTGATCTGCTGGAAACCTCCCGATGGGCCAGTTCAAGCCCTATTTTCCTTGGGTGTGGAAGAATTCAGGATGATCAAAAAAACAAGATTGTTTTTCTAGACAGTCTTCTTTGTGATATTAAGCAAAATACTTTAGTGTGAATGCAGTTCAGGTAATTATGCGCTCATGCTGTTCTGAAGTCTGATTTACAAAAATGATGAGCAGTGATATCAGTAGAAACTAGTCTTTGAGTATTGAAGTGTTCTATAAATGCTCTACTTCCAAGTTAACAGGTCCTTGACATTCCAGTTAGGTACTCATTTGGTAGACATTTTTGAACCTAATCTTTCCAGAACTTGCTTATCAATAATTAAACAAGGTGATATTATCCTTCTTACCTCACTGAGGGCTGGGGAAGAGTTCTAAGGAATTGTAAAAGTAAACAGGGAACCATTTTTCTGCTGTAGCAGTGAGTACTGTGTACAGAGCGTGACAAAGAAATGAATAGTCCAAAGTCATACTTAAAGAGTTTGGAGTACATCAAGTTCCAAGAGTGAAATACAGGGACAAACACACTACTGAAAGCTTCTCAGTGTGATCATCAAATGAATTAAAAGGAATGTTGTATAAAAAGGCATTTTATATAGTATAGTGCATGTGGCTATGTAAGACTATATTGCAATGCATGTAAACAAACAAAAGCAACTCAAGTGGCACAAGGGGTTTAGTTTTGCTTGCTTTCATTTTTAATGCTGTATTTAAATTTTGAATGATGCTTTTGTGTGTTTGCAGATTTCAGTTATTTCTTTTGATTCTTTTCCTAATTAGAGAACTTCAGTATTTTAAATTGAAAATGAAGCTGTCACAAATTTTATTGTTTTTTTGAATTTAACAGCTCTGTTGTTTCAGGGTAAGCTTGAAGGAAATTCAGCTTTAATTATTTCATCTATTAAAAAAGTAGAAAAAGAAAAGAAAAGAAAAAAGAAGAGAGGATGGTATTGGAATATGCAGGTATAGGTGACCATGGAACATCTCTGTCAAGTAGGGCAGGATATTTATTAATACATATTTTTATATTGCCTTACATAATTTAGACACAGGACTTTATTCCTGTTTTACTTCTCCCTTCTTTCTTTTAAAAGTCCAATATGATTAAAGTACTTCAGTAGTGAAGTAGTGAAAGACTGAGGAAAGGTATGAATATGGAAGATTGGATGAGATTAAGAAAAGGAAAAAGGAACTCACTGGAATGTTGGGAGGAGAGTTAAGGCAGTTGTTATTCACAGATAGGCAGCATTCCCATTTTGTTTTCTTTTTTCACCATTTCCTGAGATAATTTTATTAATTCAGATACTCACATAGTAAATATAAATCACACAATTTAAAATAAAAGATCTATGATTATATGGTCTGGGGAATTTTTGCAATTTTTATATAGATCTTACCAGTAATTTTGAACCCTTTTATATTCAAGTGAGAAGAAAGGCTAGATTCCTTTGTAGTTTTGAAAGTTAAGCAGCTTTCCAGTGAATGATGCATTACCCACAATGCATCAAATACGGCTTACAGTCAAAGATATGGGGTGCTTGTTTTTCAATCTGACATATCTTTTGTTCCAGCTTTGCTAATTTTTTAAAATTTATTTTTAAGATGTGACATCCCCAGCACAATTCCTACTATCTCATGCAGGAAAGGCAGGTCTAAATTTTGCTGGATTCCTTCCTAGCAAAAAAGGTTACTATGTGCAGGTCTCTGGATATAATATTTATTTGAAAATATATTAAGACCAATAGGTCAAGCTGTTTAACAGAAGAAGGAAGCCATGTGAAGGAGCAGTGCTGAGCAACGTGCTGAACAACATACATAAGTGATCCTTAGAGTCTCAGGCTGCGCGACAAAGCTTCATGAGCACAGATAAGGTTGTGGGGGTGTGGAAAATGAATAGAGACCTAGCTGGTGTAGTTGGAGTGACAGAATCCCTGTCATGCACGCAGCAAAAAGCCATTGACATTTGTCAATTCACCTTAGGTTGTTCACAGGGGCATTTGAAGTATTTTGGGAGAAAGCCTCCTCCTGTCAGCATCCTTTCATTTTTGAGGACTCTTGCAGTGCAATTTGCTGGTACCCCTATGGTAACTAAGACTGCTTGTGGCAGACAAGCTTGGAATCAGAACTTAAAAACGATGCAATTAATCTTTATTGAAAATTTGTCTTCCTATTCCTTATTTTAAAAGAATTGCTGAGGTTGGGGGTTTTTTTCATCTGTGAATTTAGTCAATGGAGAATAATTTTACTGTTTCTGGAAGCTTGTGACTGACACTTTGTGGGGAGGGAAAAAAAAGGATATTTTTACAGTTAGAGTGAGCTCTTTGCTCTTATGTTTTTGAGAATGTTACTTTAAAGTTCCTGTCATTTAGCTTCCTATCATTTTGGTTGTTTCTCACACCTGAGAAAAATGGGAGGCATCGAGGAAGATTTCCAGTGGAAGCAGAAAAATAAAATGTACTAACTGGGTGGTGATTCTCCCTCATGTGACCAGAAGGAAAAAAAACCACAAGCTGTTTTGCTTTTGGCTGTGCTTGCTACTAAACACCCTGTCATAGTGTGTGAGGTGAGTCACGACTTGTTTATTTATAGCCTTGGCCAATCAAAGCTGAACGCTCTGAACTTCATTCAAGACCAACAGTCACTTAGGATGTCTTGTAAACATTTGCTCACTGAGCGAGGAGAGCTCTCCTCGGAGGTGAACAGGACAGTTGCCCAGGTTGTCACTTCCAAAACACAAAACAGACTAGAAGATCGTTGCGTGGATTATCCAGATTGGGAGAGACATAGAGACAATTCCTTTTTCCATCTGAAATGCCGGACAGTGAGGATCCAGGACAAGATGAGAGGTACTGTACATTGCTTCTGATGGCCGTCTCTTGCAGCCCAGACTTTGTGTAATTAATCTGCATGTGTTCCTGAGTTCTCAGCCTACGACCAGTTTTCTCTGCGTTGTAACAGATCATCTAATTCTTGAGGGCTTTGCCTCTAATGCTAACCTGAGGCTTCATAGGAAAGCAGTATTAGATCTTAATGTCTGCATAGAGGTTAAATTGTACAGCTCTTACATATTTCTGCATAATGCTGAAGGGAAGAAAATACTGGGTGGTTTCTACCTAGTCACTTTTCCCAACCATGGGACAACTTACAAGCCTCAAAATGTCAGAGACACAAATAGTTTAGTTGGAGCCAGGTTACTGGCAGAACTATAACTCATTACTATGAGATAGGGCACTGTGTCCCTGGGAGGTATGCCTGTCTTTCAGAAGTTTGACTTTTATCTTAATTAGCTTATAAAACCAACGGTCAGGACAAGAAGAAACTAGTTGGATCTAAAATTTAGTAACATTTAACATACTCTTTTCTCAACTATGATCCAGCACATTCCTATGAAATAAATGCACTAATTAAATTTAGCTAAATAGATTTTAAAGTAGATATTTTAAAGGTAGATGTTATTGATGTTTGGCTATGACAGAGTTTATAATCTAGGTTTCTTAGAGTCCACATAGTCATTCCGTAGTTGCAGCATTTACTGTCTTGATGCTAATCAAAATGTTGGCTCTAAAATGGTGTTAATGAAATATTTGATACCGCAAAAAAAATAGTCGTGTATCTTTTTTTTTTTTTTTTAGAAGTTAGTTAACGAAATGCCAGAATATAGAGGCAAATTTAAGAAATGACAAGAATCAGAAGTGAGCATTTCACTATGGCTTCAGACTTGATTTCTTCTAGTTAGTTATAAATTTGAACATTTATGTGGGTGTTTTTCCAATATGTGTGTCAATGTGGTGTTGTAAGATAGATGAAATACAGAAGACATTTCGGGTTGTGTGTTGAAGATCGGTATATTCAGGCATGGTCACTTAATTGGATGAGTGTGGGTGAATGGATCCCCAGGGGCATAATTGGGTCTCTGCAAGGGTGGGGTCACCTACGCATTTCCGTTTGCAGGGATCTAAGTTGTGCCTTATATATGACATAGATTAAAAGTAATTGTAGTAGTAGGTAGCATCTTTTTCTTTTCTTTTAAGGAAATGTTGCCTCATTACTGATAGCCACCAAAGTGTTAATTGCTATTTATTTAAAAATGTTTAGCTGGATCTCCAATTTGTTAAATTGTCTGTTTTTCAATACAGGAAAACAGGACTATGCATCACACATTAAAAGAAAGTGTTTCAGATCATAATCATCTTCTTAATTCTTTTGAATAAATTTTATAAAGGATATGCCTCATCCTTCTGTGAAAATGTGTTGTATTTTTCTTTAAAAATTAAAATGGGAGAAAATGTTACCAGCTGAGAAGAAAAATAAGTTTAAAAAGAAAAATATTCTAAAATTCAGATTTGGGGGGTTGGGGGGAAAGCACCAGTGTTTACCAGTATGTAAAAGGATGCAACTGGTGTGCAAAACATACAAGCTGTGTAATATCTAACTTCCTTTGTGCACAATTCTTTCTCTATAAAGGCGTGTAACAAGCTTTGGCAGTTAAATAGAAGCAATAATAGGCCTAAACCTTTAAGGCTTCTTTTTTTTTAATGAATCAAAGCTGTTTGCTTAGGGTTTTTTTAACCAAAAAAGACTAGTGTACCTAAGGCAGTAACCTGAAAAAGCATGATAATAGGGCCTGCTTTCCCCATTTATCATTTATGAAACTACCAATAAATTAATTGGCCCCTATCCTAATCCCTCATGCTTTGGTGTCTTTGTTACTGAGCAAAAAGTTTTGCGAAAATAGTTTAATCAAAAGGTTACAATTTTTTCTGGAATTTGCCTTTTTGTCTTGGTGGTAACAAGTAGGATATAACTGGAGAACATTCCTGCAGAAGTGCTAATGAGATTTGGTGGAGGTCAGAATATTTTGGTCCAAGTTAAAGAGGAAGGAAGAGAAGGAGGAGCTATGGAAACTACTGGAGCAATATGGAACTGTAGTGGAGCAATTCATATTAGAATTGCAAAAGAAGAGATAGTACTGCAAATGCACAGATACTGGGGTAATTTTGATGGCACACTGAATCAAAGCTACTGCTTTATATATTTAAAAAACAAGGGCAGTGGCATTTTTGTAGAAGCTGTAGAATGTGCTTTGTTCACTGATCAGTTTGTGTGCTGCACTCCTTGTAGCTCCTTCTCAGATGCAACCAAATACTTCTTACGTCCTCTCCCCTCTTGAGTTCATGTCCTCCTTCAGAAAAATATGTAATATTGCATCACAAGTGTATTTCATGAACATTGTAACATCATAGTTAAAAATGTGGCATTGGTCAATAGTCTGTTAGTCATACTGTGAATTTAAACGTGTAACAAGCAAAGGAACATGTGCACAAATACTTCTTAGCAAGGCTAGTAGAAAAGCTAAGAGTTGTGAAGATCAGGTACCCACTGATATCTTCTGGTTTGTTTTGTCATATGATCCTGGGCAGTAGCAGATGAAGGAACAGTGAGGAAAGATGTGGTCAAAGGTCAAGGATTGAAAACAGATTAGCACAAGAATGATATTTTCCCCAATCATTCTTTATCATCAGGTCCCCTATAGTTTCGGTGTAAGATGGTATCATTTATTTAAAAAAAAAAAATAAAATGGACAACTCATGAGGCATCTAATGATGGTCAAGAATGTATAAAAGGTAGTGTGAATAATCGGTCCTGAAGTAATGGAAGCATCTGATTGTTGGTGCTTCAAAGAGATACCAACCTGTAACTTCCTCCATTAGAACAATGTCTTGTTCTAATCGCTGTCACCTGCCTATTATTGAAAAGGATGGTGCACTAAACTGTTAGCCAGGAACCTTTTATGACTTGAATAAAAATGGGAGAGAAAGCTGTGTTATTTTGAACCAGTTGACTTTGAACTACAGTCTTATAGTGCATGACCTTTCTCAGTATGTGCTTGGACTTAGAAAAATGGAGATCCAGTGTAAAGTCAAATGTGCATGTTATTCCATTATTCAAAGCATGTTGATTTGTAATTGTATAAAAATATTTGTTTCTTCTGCTAGTATTACTTAATAAAGTAGAAAGTATTTGATTTCCTTTTATGATTGAATTCAGTGCACAAATGTAGGCAATAAGTGGTTAGCTCATGCCAGGAACTCTCAGTAACGCAGTAATGCACCAAAGTAAACAATCACCTGCTCATATAAAATACATTAACACCTACTGAAGGGAGTAAGAATTAAGTTCTACACAGAAGGAATTAAAGCTGCCTTGTAATATTACACAAAAAGTTGTTTTCATATTTTTTGGAGGTTAAACATATTCTTTGTCTGGCACTTGAAAATCCAATTTTCCTTTTTTGTGCAGCTGCTCTGCAACTCAAGGAATGCTCAGCTCATCTTTCCTAGCTGTTTGACTTTGAGAGGCCTTGAACTAGGAGTATCCCAGCTGAAGAATGTGAAGGCTGAAGGAGGAAAATGAATTGATTTTGTGAAAAAGGGTTAAAAGAGTTGTCTTTGCAGGAGAAAAAGAAATGTGAAAGAATTGCTCCCAACAGCTGGGCAGAGCTGTAAAGTTCTGCAAACAGAACTTTACACTCCTGGTGACAGAAGCAAGACTTCTTTATTTTTCTGAACAAAAATAGCGCAATAAAAATGTCTCTTTTGCATCACCAGTTTCTATTACAAATGGGAAGCTAACCTGGAAGATCCTAGCCCTTGTACTGCCTTGGTAAAAGACAACAGCACATAGTAATAGTATTATAGTCTTTGCTAAACAGTAAGCAAGTCTGTAATAGTATTTATGTGGCACTGAAATACTCAATTTTCATGCAAAGAGACTTAAAAAATCTACACTTACTAAGTCGTGACTTTGGACTAATAGCACTTGATTATCAGATCACTCTTCATGTTTTGACTGACCTCGAACTACAGTAGCTGGTGTTCTTCTCGGGGAAGCTGGACAAGAGTAGTACAGGTCAAAGGAAGGGTTTCCCATGTGAGGTGACCTATCAGTTTGCTTAGAAAAGTCTGTTTGGAGGAGCTGGACAATTAAATGCCACAAATTTAGTTGGAGTATATTTTGTTTATTTTAGCAAGACTTTCAGCAAAAAGGAACAACATTTAGGACAGTCTGCTGTTTTGAGGAACTTGTGTACTGGAATCACCTTCAAAAAAGTTGGAGTTTACCAGTTTGTATCTGATCAGCTAAAAAAAGACAATACAGCTTCTTATTAAGACTTTAAAAGATGACTGATGTTCTACTTGAACAGAAGAAATGAACACATCCTCTCCAAAATAAAATCCTGGTAGTAATGGATCTTTTTTTTTTTTTTTTAAGCACCCTGCAGGACAAGATGAGTTCCCCAGTCCCTTTGCAGAACACTCAAGTGTATTTTTGTAACAATAGGATTGCCTTCGTTTTCAGAAAAGTTTGTTCTTGACTAGTAATATAATATAAGAAACATAATACCTTCATTTATGGGATTGATATTGTTTAGCAGCACACCAGTGGTAAACTGTTCCCATGTCACTTGAAGAGAGGAAAATACCATTGTGACTTTAATTTAATACACTGTGGAAGAAATGTGTAGAGTCAGGGATGAAAGTTTGCTTATATTATGTTTGTTGTGCAGTCCATTGAGAAAAACACATCCAGCCTCATCAAATGCTGATGATTTAAACATATGTACAGTAATATTACTGAAAAAATATTTTTGGTGAAGAAATAAAAGAGGCATGGATGATACTGAAAGCTGTGAAATAACATCTTTTTTCAGCTTTTTAATGTGCACCTTCCCCTGAAAAAAAAAACAGTAACAGCAAATTGGACTGACTCACTCTTAAGAAAAACCATGGAATTGAAGTGTCAGATGAAGATAGATGAGGTCAGAAAGAAAATGCTTTAAAAGCTTGAGAAGCAATGTTGCACGGTCTTAACAGAATTCATTTAGTTCTTGGAAATTATGTATTTGAACTACAGGAGAGATGATAATTAAAGGAGATTTTTGGATTGGGAGATGTTGTTAGTTACTCTTTAAGGTTGATAACAACATTCTTCAGCTTCAATTTAAAAACAAAACCTGGTTAACTTTGTAAATCTTACAGATTCCAAGTGTGACCAAGCCTTAACATTGAAGAGATGTCAAATGTGATTGCTCAAAGGATGTTTGTCACAGTGTTAGATGTTGGTGAAAGCCTAAACCTGTGTAGCACCTGTAGATTAGCAATGGGAAATAAAGTGCATATGGATATAGAACCACAGAACAGCCTTGGTTGGAAAAGCCCTCTAAGATCATCAAGTCCAACCATTAACCCAGCACTGCCAAGTCACCACTACCCCATGTCCCTCAGCACCACATCTGCACATCTCTGAAATACCTCCAGGGGTAAGGACTCCCTCACTGCCCTGGGCAGCCTGGGCCAGTGCTTGATCAACCCTTTCAGTGAAGAAATTGTTCCAATATCCATCTAAACCTTCCCTGGTGCAGCTTGAGGCCATTACCCCTCATCCTATCCCTGTTACCTGGGAGAAGAGACTGACCCCCCCCCTCACTACCTCCTCCTTTCAGGTAGTTGTAGAGAGCAATGAGGTCTCCCCTCAGCCTCCTCTGCTCCAGACTGAACCCCCCAGTTCCCAATCTAGCAATTATATACCAATATATCTACAAGCTAGAGAGATTTCTCTTAGAAAAGCTCTGTAGAGTTTGTAGCAAAAAGGTGGTAGATGAAGATTCTCCCTGAAGTTTGACAACGGAGTGTACTTGTGATGCTTCGATGTTCCTCGTTCTTTCAGTGACACAGCATCCTTTCGTGGAAGTCTTCGAAGCAAGCAGGATTTTACATGGTGCCCCAGTGATTCATTTAAATTGCAAGTCTTGTTGACTTGGTCATAGCCACATGACACAAATATAATTATTTTAGTATACTTAATGATTGCATAGGATCCCAAAGTGGCACAGGATAAAGCACAATTCTACATAATCACCTTTTCAATTAGCCACGTAGGCCATTAAGATGCTATGCTGTGAGTTCAGTGGTGCTTGCTATTATGTCTTTCCACATAGTGCACATTCACAAACTTGTTACCTTGTGTTACAATAAGGCTAATCAATATTGCATTGTTTTCTACCACACAGCTCAATAGCAGATTTTAGAGGTTTTGGTACTTTAATACACTTAACTATAAAATGTGCTTTTTATGCTATTTTATATTTTGGAGAGGGAGAGAGAGAGAGGGGGATGGTTATTTTCATTTTGAGTATGTGGTCACCTGAAATTTAAATGTAAAAAAACATTTAAAATGTTTTTCACTAACTTTTTTTATACAAATATTATTTTATATCCATTATCTCTGTACCTGAATGGTTTAGAAGACAAATTTTAAAATACATTTTTGGCACAGGTCTTAAGATACAAAAGGTTTGTTTCAAAGAAGGGTAACTGCATTATTGTAGTCTCTGCCTTCTGCACTGTGGCGATTCCTTTCCTCATGGGAGAGACCTGTGAAAACTCTGAGAAGGTAAACCTGCCTGACTGGGTTTTGCTAACTATTTGTATACTTGATTTCATTTGGTCAAGTTTCGTACTTGATTCCTGGTTGCTTATGATGTTTGCCCTGAGATACCCACATCCTTTACAGCTGCGTCATTCTATAAGCTCTAGATGCTGCTTTTTTAAAGACTACAAAATAGCCATTACCTATATTTTGATTTATTTATCTTTGGGAATGTAACTTTCAGCTCTTCCACCTTGACTAATACACTCTAAGTTACCCTTAAAATTACAGAGTCTGCACAGGTTTCAAGCGTGTGTGGTTACAGCTGGGAAACTGAGAAGGTTTAGAAGCTCTGTAATTACTAACTCTTTGTTTATGTAGGTGCAGTCCTTCAGGTCCACCACACCACAGTGTACATGGTGTAGTGTATCTATGTGAAGATACATATAAAACTCTGTGCACGTAATTAAAAAAAATCCAGCACATCACGAAGAGATCTTTAAACCTGTAACATGAGAGCTGCTGACCTTTCTGAGAGAAATGTGACGGGGCTTTGCTCGAACAGATGTCTAGATACAAAATGAGAGCGTGACACCATCAGTCATTTTTAGAGAATGTAATGCCACTGACTTCTGGCCGGAGTTTGTGACTGTGATGGGTTGAAGCATCTGGGGCAGGACAGTGTTTTGTGGGGTTTTTTTTTACAGCTACTAGGTAACAGTTTATGTACTTGCTCAGGTTTAGAAATGATGCAGTAAGTAGTCAGAAGGATATGAGTAATTTCTCTCTGAACACCTTCAATCTTATTGACAATAGTTTTAGAATAAAAGTGTAGTACTTTCTATCAAACTCAGGATAAGTGATAGGAGCATAAAACTTTCTTCTTTCTAAATTGTGCACAAAAAACTCTGAAGGTGTTTGGAGAAAGCTGGCAGCAAGGAGCACCTCGACAGCAGTCCCGAAAGCTGTTCTGCTAGGAAGTACAGGGTTCACATTTAAGTTATTTATTAAGGATACTGTAAGTAATTCCACTAGTATGATGCCAAAGTAGTTTTTTATGTTCTTGATTAACTGATGTCGTAGTCCTGCACTCCCTGTTCATCATCTACATCACATATCTTTTTTTTCCTTTTTATCTTCAAATGTCATCATTGAAAAATGAATTTCTCTGGACTTTGCATTGTTATATGCTGTCAGCTTGTGATCTAGTGCAGGTTTAATGTTTATCTGTGTTTCTACGAGGGCATGACATAACCTCTCGATCTTTTTGTACGTATAACTATACGTTGTACCTCTTTTTTTTCTGACCTCCTTCCTTCCCCGGGATCTCTGGTTCCAGCCCCCTGGCCTCTGGGTGACACTGCAACTGAAGTGGACTCTGGGGAGGGCAGGAGGGACAGATGTTAAGGGGGCTGGCAGTTGTTGGGAGGTATGAAGAAGAAGAGGCAGGATGTGCATCTGATTATCGCCCTGAAGATCAGCAAGCTGACTTTCTTACACCTCTGGCTGCCTAAGATCAGAGTAAGACTTGAAAATAGTCCCTGGTGTTCCTTGTCAAATAGAAGAGTGTGGCTGTAGTAGAACTGACAAAGGTGTCTCATGATTTCTAGAAACTACCATGTATTCTTTTGCAGAGCAACTTTAATAGTTGGTTTGTAATGTTTTGAAGCAAACTTCACCTGTACCATCCACTCTACTTGCTTGGCTGCTTCTTTGTCAATGCGGACTGTGGGACCAAAGCAAAATAATACATTTTATCTGCACTGCAGCTCATACTTTCAACATCTTTTGAACTTGGCAAAAGAAAGCCTTATTAACAACCAAAAGAAGCAAATCCAGAGAACATTCCCTGCAAATGTGCCTTTTTTCTTCAAAATTTGCATCTTTGGTTTGAATTGCTATTAGTTATCCCAGTGTGCCTTGTATCTCCTCCACTTTAATCTACATTGTCTTCATATTGGTGGTTAGTGTATATGAAAATAGTTTGTATTATTATTGTAGTTTATGCTTTCATCTTCCTCGCCCCCTCATTTTTGCAATTAACTTAAAGTTGGCAAGCCAGCTATCTACAGTTGTCCTATGTATTTCAGAGGTCTGTTTTGACAGTAGCCATCAGGCCTATCCGTTTTCTTGCTTTGTGCTTCCCTGAAGTTCCCCTTTGATTGTCAACACATTCACTGCCTCTAAAAGGATTTTGTAATTCAGTATACTGTCATAATAGTAGTTTGCAACACTAGAATAAACAGGCAGCTCTTCAAATGCATATTATGAATGCTGCAGAACGGTTTACAAAAGCTGGAAGCAATGTTTCTGTAAGGAGAGTAGCCTCTCCATAAAAATTGCAGTTCTAAGACAAAACCCTTGTATACTACTTTTCTCAAGCTGCTAATTATCAGGAGAGGATGGAAACTGAAATCACTATTGTGGATGGGAGGCAGACAAAAAGTCCTGTGTAACATTGGTAATCCCTCCTACCGGGGTACTTGCAGTGTTCTTCATGAGTTATTTAACAGTTTTATTTACATCCTCTGTCAAACACCTGCATGCAATAATGCCATGCACGGCTGGAAAATATGTTGCATTTTCTCTGTCTTACAAAAGTCACCTAGTCTAAGATACGAGACTCTCATCCTATGAATTTCAGGTACTCTGTTTTAAATTTTTTAATGTTTTTTTCTTGAAGGGGGACAATGACCTCTCACCCTGAATATTTTGTAATGTAAGAGGAAATCATACTACTGCAATACTATAAATACTATACCATAATAAATAATATAATAAAGTCGTAAAGGAATAAGGCAAGAGTTTGTGTTTTGAACTTTAATCGATTTTACACCGTGGTTGAAATACTAGTTTTTCTTTAAGTCATGTTCTGTGCTCCACTGTGCATACGATAGTTTGAATATGAATCCCCCATGCATGCTATTAATGTTCTGTATGAAATGGCTCCCAAACCTTGCTCTAACACGTATGCTGCTGTGTCACCACCTCGTGGTGAAGTTGCTGTATGGTAGTTAAATATAGGCATAGAGAAGGATGAAGTTTCTCCATGTGTGTAAATTGACATTTTTCACCAAAATTATTCCTGACTTTTTTACAGATATGAAGCTGCTCAGTGATTAATCTCTATTATGTTAGGAAAGCTGCTTCCAAGTAATTAATGTCTGCAGTGCAGCAGAAAAGAATGTATGTAACATTCCTGTCTAAAATAAAGATATTGTGTATGTGGGAGAAGAAAACTTATCCCTGGCTTAGATACAAGTCTGTAAAAATTTGTAAATTTCAACGTGGGCAGCAGTTGGACCAAGGTGTACAATTCAACATAAGCCCCAAAACCTCATATCCTCTGTGTTTTAGGAGAAATGAGAGCAAGAATTTATGATTTTAAGAAAAAGTGGCTTTGGAGCCTGCTGAATCGGATGTCGCATGTTGAAATGTTAGTTAAAGATTTCAAGGAGAACTTAAGTTTGATGTCCCTTTTGCTGAGACACTGGGTTTGGAATTCAAAGTTCACTTGCTCCTTTTATCATAGTTTATAAAACAGAAGTTATGTATCTTTGGGGTTATACAACTAAAAATCTATGAGTAGAGATTTTTTTTTAGTTGGAAAATAAAGTGAAATAGACACATATACATAGTTACCTGTCACTTGCCCAGTTTTGTTATTAATCTGTGACCAGAAATCTGAGGTAATAATGTAAGCCCAGACTTCTCTTTTTGTTGGATGTTATAATGTAATAATCAGTGTGGGCTACATTATTTTACTTCCTATCATGATTCACTGATAAAAGCTTCTCCCTAATTTAGGCCACTTGATCCTTTTAATAAGCATCCCTTCAGTACGATGTTAGGGTATCTTGCATGCTGCCATGTGAGAGATCACTTCCCTTTCAGTGCAGTACCAACGTAGCCCTAGCCCTACAAAGAGAAGCAAATCAGAAGCTTATCTTTTTAGAAAAAAGTCAATACATCTATTGTAGTCCAGTGCAATTATATGTGTAACTTTCAAGTAAATCATTTCCAGAATTCAAATGCATTTTCCTTCAACCATTCTCTCCTTTTGGGCTGTCTTAAGTAAACCAGTTCCTCTTGCTAGAAGGATCTGCAGTGCAGCTCTTGGTGCAAGTGGGTTGTGAACATATACAAACATTACTGTACACTTTTGCTTTACAGCCTGAAAAAACCTCTTTTGGTAGGATTAAATTTGGTGTATAGGGATCCACATCTGTTTTGAAAAATGTTAGGTGTTAAGCAAATTAAAAAGCAGTACTCTATAAGTATTCATCATTATGTCTGTCACTTATGGGAACAAAACTCCAAAATAGCACCTTGGCCAGGAGTCTCGGTAGCCTGTGGACATCAGGGCTGTTGCACGTGTGCACCAATATTGCCAGTGGCTCACAAAAATTCCAACATATGTTCAAAAGCTTTAAGATATTTCCTTACATCGGGAAATGAGAGACATTAACAAGCTCATATCCTAAAATGTAATGGTGCCTTATTAGTAAGAACATTAAATCGTTACTAATAAAATACAGTACAGCAAAGGTAGGTAATGCATATATCCTCAGCAGAAAAGGTAGACAATAGCAACCTGCTAACCAGCTTTCAACTAAAAAAAGTCCGAGTGCTCATGACGGCTTTTAACTTTTACAATATGTGCCAATAAAAATGACTAAGCAATCTGTTGTTGAATATGGATAATATTAACATGGAACTTTTTAATCACTGTGGGTATTTTTACAAGTGATGCTCAAAATTTTTTTGCTAGTCTTTTGCTCAATACAAATAACCCAGAATTTTGTATATTGGTATTCCTAAGATTTAAGCAAATGTTTAAATGTTACTTTTGAGCACCAAATTCATACAGGGTGAAGTTTAAATAGCAAAATCCCATCAGTCACTTACTGATGTTTGCTGAAATTTAAGTTGTCCCAGGGAACTATCAGAGGGCATTTGCATGCTGAATAACGAGAAAAACTGTTAACAGGGGCTTGTGGTGTTTTAGTAGCTAAATAGCAGAGTAATTATGTGGAAATACGACTTGGCAGTTTGATTTGGCAGTCATATGTGTATGTCCTTATTGCTGCACACCAACACTTGGACATTTGCTTTTTTTCATAATGCAGTTTTTGATTTACCCTGTAAATTTGATCCACCTCTGATAAATCTTTACTATTAATGCAGTGATGCATTAGACATTTAATGGATTATGTATCAGAGTAAAATGACTGTGGGATTGTATGTGGCTTACGTGCATTCAGTCTGATCAAAAGTGTATGTACTGAGCAGTGAATTTTGTGAAAGATAACTTTGTAAAACTGGTGCAGAAATTACTTCGTATTCTGAATATTTGCATGGTGGTACATCCATACTTTGTACCAGTTTGATTTGACATTAACTGGCCTGTTGGTGTTTTTCCTTTCTTTTGTTGTTTCATAAAACCTCTTTGTTGTAGATGATTTGTGTACTCCAAAAAGGTACATGATGTGATAACTGAAACCAGGTACTCTCTAAAGTGATCAGCCCTGAGTTAGACAGGCTATCTCATGTTTTTCAGCAAATTCTTCAGTACAGTTTCTTTTTATGTTATTAAAAGGACTGAACCATAATAAGCCAAGCTTTAGAAACAGTCCTTTCAGTAGGATAGAGAAATAAAATTTCAGTAAGGAAATTAATGTAAGCATCAAGACTTCAAGAGCAATTTCTTTTTTTCTGAGTTGGACAACAATCTCTTATGGATCATCATAATGTGCAGAACAAGACAAAAAATAGAAAAGAAAAAGCACAAGGATTATATGAGTGAAATTAAATGTATTAATATATCGCAGAATCATCTAGGTTGGAAAAGACCTTTAAGATCATTGAGTCCAACCATCAACCTAACACTGACAGTCCTCAACTACATCACATCCCTGAGCGCTGTGTCAGCCCGACTCTTAAACACCTCCAGGGACGGGGACTCCCCCACTGCCCTGGGCAGCCAGTTCCAATGTCTGACAACCCGTTCTGTGAAGAAATATTTCCTAATGTCCAGTCTAATATGGCCATCCTGTGGCAATGAAAAGTACTGTGGTATATTTTTTTAAGAAAAAAATAATATTAAGAAACAAGTTTGGCATTCATTTGATTACTTTAGTTGACAGCTGTGCCTTGAACTCAGTTTTTTCATATGACCAGAATGAATAAGCAGTAATTTCTTCTGTAATTGCTTGTATGGACTGAGAATTGCTACTACTAAGGAGAATTTTTCTGATGAGAAGATATCAAATTGGCCCAATATAAAGTGTGTGGAAAGAAACACAGGTTTCTGTAGCATAGCAGCAGCCATTAGATCACTAGAGCCTATAGCTTTACAGCAAGATGTTTTCAACCAGTTTCAACTTTCATATGAGCTATAACTAAGGTTGTTGGGTATTTTTGTTTTGTTTTACTCAGCTGGAAAGTCATCAGTTCCAGGCAAGACTACAGACCCAGAATAAATCAGTGCATTTCAGAAACACTGATGAATTTATTGGTATTTCTTCAAGAAATGTCCCACTTCAAGGAACAAAACCCTGGCAAGGTAAGCACTCTCAAGTAAGATTAATAGTTCAATATTGTCTAATAAAAATATGATATAATTTTTTTTTAAAAAAACCAACCACAAACAAGCAAGCAAGCAAAAACATGAAAAATAAAATAAATGTTATGATGCATTCAGTCACGAGTTTCTGCTAACTTCTTCCTGTGGAGAACACAGGCAGGTCGGCAGTGAGCAAAGCTGCTCACAGGGGTGTTCATAGCAGTACAGTCCCTCCCCTTAGGGCTGCTGCAACACTTACTAGTCATGCCATGGAAAGGAAATTTAAAACATCAGAATTTAAGAAAAACTTGGAAAAGTATACAGTTCCTAAACATACATATGTTTGGTTGGGTTTGGTTTTGCTTCCAAATAACTGTAGTTTTCAGGAATAGCTGCACAAGTATTACACGAAAGGAGAGAATTCCTCATATTTTATAGGAATAATTTTTCTTCTGTTCAGCTATAGTTGGTGGTTTTGGTTTTTTAATTGGAAAAACTGAACTGGAGAACCCAGTTCAGAAAGCAAGAGTAAGGTTTCTTCTTTCTAAATAGGAAGAATATCATGTAGTTCTAGCCAAAAGTAAATCAGTTGTCTTTTCCAAATAAAAATAGAAATAATGTAGAAGTATATCATGGCAATTGTAGATTTCATTTTTATATTTCTATTGCTACATACAATTTAAAAGGAGATTAGGAATCTTTTTTCCCTCTTTTCATCTCAATTAACTTTGCTAAAAAATCTTCCCTGAAAACAGGACCTTCCCAGGAATTAGCAAATAGGAAGTATGTAGTACCACACTAATATATTAGGAGTTTAGACTGAAAATGTAAACGAGCAACAGGGTTACATACATTTCAAAGATGAATAAATCATACAAAAAAGAAGTTACATGTTTAGGATAATGAAGTTATATTTAAAAGAAGTAAGTGTATATTGAGGTATCAGTATATACAGCCTCGTAATTTTGTCATGCAGTAACATAACACAGTAACTGTATGTTAAGATATATCTATTCATGATTTAGAAAAGCTAATTTTGACAGCATGTTTTCCTTCCTTTTTCCTGACCTCATTCCATAAGGCATGTCATTATTCTACTACTGTCATTACAAGCAAATTAGGCACTGATGGTGTGTGCAAAATTTCTTTGAATCAACCATTTTATTGCAATTCAACTCCAAAAGCGAATGGATTCTTTCTGTAAACTGTCAGCAGATCAATTCTGTATTCAGCATTGTGCAGTTGTGGGAGATGCACTATATGCCTGAGTCACAGCAGAGGCTGAATCTTGGGTTTATATTGAAAATTCAGCTAAGTCTTGTCATTATGGGGATGCCAGAGCAGCCAACAAGCATCAAGAGCATGCTTGCCAGCATATGACAGAAAACAGTTTCACGAAGCAGCACAACAGGGGAGAGAACTGTACTCATCAGAAGGATTTTTTACTGGAAGCTTGCATTGTAATACTTCAATTAGTGATTTGGGGTTCTTCCTGCTTCTCACCTGCTTAGCGTTATTTATGTAATGAAGGTGATTTCTAGTAATTTTAGCAATAACCATGAGCCTGTTAAACCTTTACAGGTTGTATAAAAATAGCATTTTTATAATACAAGAGAGAGTACATCCTAATTAGCCAAAATGGACTGCTTGATGCTTATTTGCACCAGATGTGTTAAAGTATTTCCTAATTTTTAAAAAAAACAACACAACAAACTTCCATTTTCCACTGCATTCCAGATGTCATTTAGCATGCAACATTTTTCTTTTGCAAAATGATCTAAATATTTAAACAGTGGAAGTGTTAATGGCCAATTTTACTGTTTTTGCCAGTTTTGCCTACTAGTCTGCAGTGTATGTACATTTTTCACTGTCTTGGGAAGTTACATTCCTGGAGTTGTCCTCTCCTATGTGCTCTGTAAGTATAGTCTCTTTCTCAATAATGTTTTATGCATGTGGTTTTTTCACTATTCCTTATTCATGAGGGGTGACCTCATTAATGTTTATAAATATGTCAAGGGTGAGTGTCATGAGGATGGAGCCAGGCTCTTCTCAGTGACATCCAGTGACAGGACAAGGGGCAACAGGTGCAAACTGGAACATAGGAGGGTCTGCATAAATATGAGGAAGAACTTCTTCCCAGTGAGGGTGACAGAGCACTGGCACAGGCTGCCCAGAGAGGGTGTGGAGTCTCCTTCTCTGGAGACATTCCAACCCGCCTGGACATGTTCCTGTGTGACCTGACCTAGGTGTTCCTGCTCTCGCCGGGGGATTGGACTGGATGATCTTTTGAGGTCCCTTCCAACCCCTGACATTCTGTGATTCTGTGATTATTTGGTTTCTGTATAACAAGTATATTTTTAAAATTTATTTCTTTATATACACACGCATGCATATATATACACATATATGTAGATTCTGACAAGTGCTTTCTGTCATATGGAAGTCAACTTACATTTCTTTTCAGCTTGTTGATTCTGGCACAATGTTGCATAGTCGTGTTTCTCAGGTAGATGTCAAAATCAGACGAAATCAAGATATTGATAAATGTTCTGGTGATCATAAGTTGTGCCATACTGGAAGTAAAATAGGTGTCAGTTGATATGAATACAGTGGTATTTTCTGCGACAAATAGGAATGGCTCCTAGAAACTGGATTTGACATTAACATGGGCATTTCACAGTGCTTTTTATGTAGAACTAATTGCATAATGTAAAATTACTAATTATCTTACGCAAATGCATTGTTTAATCTTTAGTGAGTAAGTTCTTATAAAGCAATATTTCAATACAATTTTTCTCTCTGTCTTCATTTTTATCACAGTATTGTGTGCCTTTTTATGTCCCTTCCTTAAGTGCAATGAATTTGGACAGAAAGTGTGCAACAAAATTAAGACTGTTCTGATGAAACTAGATTTTGGAATAGTGGAATATATCAACCAGAAGAAAAAAGAGAGATCTGGTGAGTCATTAAGTATAGTCCTGAGTAATGCATTTCTGTATGCACAGAAAACTTTATTTGCCTCGCAGACAGTTTGGTTTGTCCTGTAAAGCCAATTGTAAAGATATTTCTTGCTTTGAACCTGGCTACCATTCTTAGCTTTATAAGGAGTGATAATGTATGTCAGATGTCTGGGTATTATAAAAAGAAAATATTTCATGGAAGGAAACAAGATAAGACTGATGGTGAGGTCCCTTCCAATCCCTAACATTCTGTGATTCTGTGATTCTCTTGATTAGATGTACTGCTTGTAGGTTTTCAGAAAAAAAACCTACTTGCTGTAAAGTATGCAGTGCTTATCTCTGTTTAGATACGGCAAACTTACGTAGGAGAGAGACTTCACTCAAGAACACAAAATGAGTACAGAACAGAGTTTTCAGGAAGAGATTGAACTCTGTTCCAGTATCTAAATCCACCTTGTTTTTCACTCCCAACAGCAACAAGAACTTGTTCTCTTCCCTAAATACTCAATGAGTATTTAAGAACTGCAGTAGGATAGTAGCTACTAGTTAATCAAAATTTTTAGTTAGAAAGGGGAGAAATCAATTTAAAACAAAAATCTCACCTATCTCACCTGAAATCTTTATAACATTGCATACTTTTAGATTTTAAGTAATAAAGCTATTTCAATAAAAATACATGAACAATGTCATCTTTGGTTTACTTTGTGTATGTGTTACAGTTTTGGTAATTAAACCGGTGTAGTGCAGTCACATGACTTGCAGGTAGCCTACCCTTTTTAGTTAGTGTTACATCAGTAGATCTCATGTCTGCTTTAAAACATATTTTTTGTAATCATTCATGCTGTTCCTAGACACAATGAAAGGAACCATCTGTCTTTTCCCCTTCTCTTACATACAATGCAGTTGTTGGAAATAAGGAATAACGCATCGAAAATTTTCTTTCATGTAATATTCCACCTTGTTCTACTTTTAAGTTAAACTGGCAGAGAGATCAGACTATTGTTTCAAAAATTTCGTAAGCCAGCACTGGGAAAATGGTTGAGGTTAGATTTGTTCTTTCCTGCCTCCCACTCTCCAGTTTAATTTAACCCAGACAAGTTCCCTACCTTGCTTCACCACTTGAGTTCACCACATGGGCTCACAAACCCTTGTACTGGCACGAGAGAGGAAATAGCAAGTTGCAAAAATAGGTAACTGAGAATAATATGACTGTTTTTCAGCTTATATTGGTTTAAAATATTCATGAGACAATTCTCAGAGAGAGGAGGTGAAGTTCATGTGTTAGGAGCAGCATTCTACCAGACTTCAGACGATGCTCTGTATGCATATTTGCATGTAAATGTCAGGAATGCAGGGGAACTGGGTGCAAAGAAGAAGAAAGGTTTTGTGAAGACTGCACACACTTATCCAGAAAATGGCATGTTCTGACATAAAAGTAATGTACTAGGGTAACTATACTGCCTGTTTTAACTGCGTGTTACAACTGTGTGTGGGACCAGCAGTGTAGTTTAGAAGACAGTTATATATGGCCAGGGACCATTATATCATGGTGAGCAACAGAGACTTCTGAAACTAAGTAAATGTGTTGGGATGTATTTCAGAGCAACAGTGTCTCCCACTTTGGCTGCTGCACAATATATTATGTTAAATATGTAGCCCCTCAGTCAGCCTTTTTCCCCCTCACCTCAGTAACATATTACACAAATGATGGCTGTGCCAGCAGGTGAAAGTTGACTGTGCTACGCAAGCTGGGTGACAGACAGCACACACTAAACCTGGAAGTCCGTCGGCATGAGTAGGATAACAAATATTTTTTTTCTTTCAGAAACAGCAAAACCAAAACCCACAGAAGATGACAGTGAATTAGACATATCAGCCCTGTGTCCTAAGGTGACTTTTTTTTCAGTCAGTCCTATTTTGCTTTTAAAATCTATATAGACGATGGAGAGTGTCTAGACTGTTTTCAGTGGAAGACTTTGACCTGCCCAGGAGGCTGTCTGTGTTCCTGAAATAAGCAGTATGCTTTAAAAGTGATTCATAGTCTCCATCTTTAGGCTTATAAATTAATTTACTGCATTTGTGACTTCTGACCTTCAAGGTAATGGTTTCTTTGGCCTACTAAGCCAAGAATGTGTTTATTTTGTATTGGCCGTGGAATGATTAAACTAGAATTGAATAGCAAAAGCAGCTATTTTTATTTACAACAGTGAAATTACAGATTTTTATCAAATTAAAATATAGAAGGAAAACATTCATAGAAAACCCATTATGTAATTCATCAGATACTTGGGTAATTGCTTGTCTGATCATTTTCAATGATAGTGTAAATTAGTATACTATCTATAAATATCTTTCTAGATATGTATGAGAATATTCTAGTATCTCTTTTTTAATATTCTAAATAACTGTATGGCAAAAGATTTACCATCATAATCAGACGACTGGTTGATATAAAAAAATATGGATTTTTACAGATTCTTATGCAGTAGTGTATAGAGCCTGACTTTGAAAGTGATCATTTTGAAAGTGTTTCTGTATTCTGAAAAAAAATAAATCCCATGGGATAAAAATTTTTCACTGACATTATTGAATATTGTTGGGTAAGTTCGTAAAAGATAATGTTTTTTTTAAATTTAGCTAATTTTTTTTGTCTTACAGATAATGGGGGGGTTTGACACATTTATGCATTTTTACAGTTTATTCATTTCTTTACATTTATCATATTTCGTGTTTGCAGGCTCATTCTGCTTTCATTACAGTAGGATATTACTTTCAGAATGAATAATTGGAATTTTCTATGCTTCTTTAATACAGCTTTGAATTGTTAATACGAGTGATGCTTCACTTCTATTTTATACGCCTATTATTTCCATGTTTCTACAATTGAAGCTTAAGTAGGTGATGACTTACGTTACTATGTCATACAAGAGTCTTCCTTTTTCAGTATCTAAGCACTGGCTTCCTGTAGTGTGACTTTTTTGAGTATAAGAATGCCATGTATGGGACTTCTTTATGTGTAGGTTAGTCCTGCAGTTGTTGCCAAAGAACTGTCAGTGTCTGACACAGATGTATCGGAAGTATCTTGGACCGATAATGGGACCTTTAATTTATCCGAGGGGTATTCTCCACAAACAGACACATCTGATGGTATGTACTGGCTTCATCTATTTCATTGATGAATTGCAATCATGTAAGTTACCTGAAAACAATTAGAGAGTTTGAGGACGTAATTTATTTTTTTTGGTTTTGTTTTTCTCCCTATAATGAATTTAAAATTAATTCTAGTGTTTATATTATTTTGGATTCATCTTGGGTAAGAGCTGTCCTAATTTTAAAAATAACAAAGTACATTCATAAGCATCTAAATAAATAAGTAGTGGCTGCCAAGTAAAACTGTCAGATTCAATATATGCTGCACTTAGCTCTCTCTTCTGCCAACCTTTCTAAAGCTAGTAAACCTTTTGTTTGTCTCAGTCCTTATGTGGGTAAACTATATGAATGAAAGCTGAGGAAGAAAAAAGTGAATACTTTGAATTGCTAAACAGCCAATTAAAGAAAGTGTTACTATTTTTGTTACTGGAATGCTGATGAAGCAGACAGAAAGGAGCCTAAATGAGATGTGAAGACTAAGACTAGGAGAAGATTCTCAAGCACTTGTCTTGGTCTTGACCAGATCTTGCAGTTCTTACTTTTTACAGACGAACCTTTCAGTTAGTATTTTCCCTGTATAAAGATGAAGGACAACAGTAGCTTGGTGTAACCTTGTCAGTGGATTTGTTGCTCTGCTTGTCTTGCATTTCTTCTCTTCTAGGAAAACGTTTACTGAAAATTACAAGTAGGGTGATATCACTTATCATCATTATAAAGGCCAGATTAATAATTTAAATTATTTTGTTAATAATTCAAGTTGTAAATACACATCATTGTACGATCACAGAATTGTAAGTTGAATGAGCCTTTGTCATTCATCTCATGTAACCTATTCAAAGCAGATTCAACTCAATCAAGTCAGTCAGGGCTGTGACCAATTGAATTTTGAGGATCTGCAATAGTAGAGATTGAACAACCTGGACAGCCTTTTTCAATATTGGATCACCCTCATGGTGAAAAAGTTTTTCCTTATAGTGAGTCAAAATTTCCCATATTGGAGGTTGTGTTGATTTCCTCTCATCCTTCCACTGTGCACCTTTAAGAAGAGTCAGGCCTGATCTTCTCTGTACCTTCCCATTAGGTAGTTACACAGCTATGTGATCCCCCCTTTGCCGCCTTCTCTTAAGGCCAAACAAAGCCCATTCTCTGAGCATCTCATACATCCTGTTCTCCAGCCCCCTAATAAGCATGCTGGCCATCCAGAGGACTCACTCAGATCTTTCATTGTCTGTCTTCTACTGGAGAGGTCAGAGCTGGTCAAAGTACTCCAAATGTGCACTCTCAGGAAAAATCCCTTCCATTGCCTCTCTGACTTTGTTTTTGCTAGTTTAGTTCAGTGTGTGGTTGGCCTTCTTTGCTGCAAAGACTTAGCACTGACTTGCTGTCCACAGGTCTTGTTCTTGAACGCTGATTTCAGTCTCGTTGCCTGTACTGGTGCACAGGTTATTCCATTCCAGATGCAGGACTTCACATTTGCTTCTGTTGAATTTCGTGATGTTCCTTTTCAGCCCTGTTCATTTCTCCAGCCTGCTGAGGTCCCTCTGAGGGCCCTGCCCTCCAGAATATCAAACACACCTCCCCCACAGCCATTCCATTCTTCCCATGGACTGGCTGAGAGTCCGCTCCATCCTGTCATCCGAGTCATTAATAAAAACATGGAACATCATTGGCTTCAGTACCTTTTGGAGACGCCACTAATAACTGGCCTCCAGCTGGCCCTTGTATGACTGATCACAGCCCTTTGAGCCTGGCAGACCAGCCAATTTTCCACCCACCTTACAGTTCACTTACCCAGTTTGCTCACCAATTCAGCTGTAAGGATAATGTGGGAAATTGTTAAAGGCCTTGCTAAGTGAGAAGTAAACAACATCCACTCCTCTTCCCTATGGAGCATTTCAGCAAATGGGATACACACTCAAGTGCAAGACCAGATGGGATGCATCTTCTGGCTCATCTCCTGTCAAAGCTCTGTGCATTTGAGCCACCACTCTGCATACAGCACAACCCTTCCTCCTCACCTTCCCAGCCTGTTTTTCCTAAAGAAAACGGAGAAAATGAGATTTCAGACATTTTTAGGATTCATTTCCTTAGCCCTTATGAATGCTCCTATTGCTTGTTTTCACAGAAAGTAAGTTCAAACTGATTATTTTTTGCCTTCTCAGTCAAATACTAGATCAAAGTATTCCCTTATACTCATTGAGGCCTCTTCCACAGGCCATGCAGTGTACAGTACATTTTACACGTTTCTAATAACAAATCGCGTGCCATTAATGCAGCCATTAAAATCTAGTATTTTATTTGTTTACATTCTGCTTTTTATGCTCTTGAAAAAATGAAACAATCCCAGCCATCTGTAAAGTTTCCATTTTCTGTTTCCTATTTAATACAAGCATTGGCCAAGAAAGGAAAAAGTTATACATTAAGTCTTTATGTTGTTTTTTTTCTTTATTGAAACACATAAACATTCTTGGGTTTTTTATTCTACAAGTGTATTAAAAGTTTGTAATACATTCATACATGTTTACAGATCTGTAATTTATATATATGGTGAAGAGAAAGAGTTTAGAGACTTGTTGCATTACACATTTTAGGACTTGGTTGTGTGGTTGGTGTATTTAGAACTGGCTGTGCTAAAGTTTTCCATAGGTTTCATACACAGCTCGATACCATTTTAAAAAGATATTTTCCTCAAATAACTTTCTGAGTTAGGCTGGTAACACATGGTTTGTGGTACTAGATTTACAGCCTTTTATTTTAGATGTCACACAAAGCTCCCCTGCATTGAGACTACAGAAGATGACTAGACTATGGATTAGTAAATGTACTTGAATGAACACTTACTAATTGCATTTTTTTACATTTGGTTGCTTTTTTTTTGTGAAGCCTTTCGTGTTTGCTAACAGTGGTTCCTTCTGCTAATCCTGTAATAGATTTTGACCGACCTAGTGATCATGAAGAAGCTTTTGCTAGAGATCTTTCAGAATTTCCTTCTTTAGAAAACGGTGCCGGAACAAATGATGATGATGACTCAAGCATCAGTATGCCCATCCAGCAAAAACGAAAAAAAGAACAAACATATTTCAAGATGGATCATGCTTCCAGACAGAGTAAAGAGAGACCGTCCACTGCAGGGCTTTCCTTGCCTTTGACCAGTGACCAAACCTTTAATTTAATGAGTGGAATTGCTGGGGATGTCATCGCAGCTGCGGTGACTGCTGCCATCAAAGACCAGTTGCAGTCCACACAGCAAGCCCCCCCCTCACATGCAGTGCCCAGTTTGAGCGAGGAGACAGACACGGAGGAAGCTGATGATTTTGAACTGCTTGACCAGTCTGAGCTTGAGCAGATTGAGAAAGAATTGGGACTTTCACAAGGCCAGGAAGCAGAATCCCAGGAAAAGAAAAAATCTTCAGGCTTCCTTTCAAATCTGCTTGGAAGTCATTAACCGGGAAATTGCAGCTGGTAACATAGAAGAAATTAAACATAAAACACACACAAAAAAATCAAATTAAAAAAAAAAAAAAAAAAATTCTGAGCTGTAAGCTTTAACTATCCCTTTAGATGTGTTGTAATAATTTCCCTTCTGCAGAGTGAGTTAACTGGATAAATATCAGCTGATACTTAAATGTTTCTGGTAGTTATACCTCAATGTAATAGCATGGAAATGAATTATCTATCCACTGTTTGGTTGCAGATGAGTGTTGGAGGTCAGTTGTTCAAAAGAGTTGGGGGAGAGGGGTTTTTGAGCCAAATTTTCAACATCAGCGGTTTATTTACTCTTGGTTGCCAACCATGTAATACAATTAATGATTCACACAGCGAGGGTAAGTTATCAGAGAATTGCAATGAGATTAACTAAATCTCACCTCCTTCAGTCGTACAGAAAACTATGAATCCCTGCAGTTAGCATTATGTGTAGTGCATCTACTATATATGAAACACATTAACCAGCACAACTCGAGTTTAAATATGTGTGCAACACTATCAAAGAACTTGATTTTGTACTTAAAATCTTTGAATTATTTTGGATATGGCGATGCATTTCCAAATTTTTTGCTGTTTTAGGCTTGTAGAATTGTAAAGTGGCATGCTATTTGACTGACCACCTGCTGTGTTCTTTGATGCAAGTCAGGTCCTTGGCAGTATTGCCTGTGTAAAGTCAGCCAACACATTTTTATATTTAAGAGTTAATATCATGTAAACCGAACAACGTTTTTTTTGGGAGCAGGTGAGGGTAGTTATTGTTTGGAATAGAGTTGTTAGAGTTAAAAAAATTAAAAAAAAAAAAAAAAAAAAAAAGGCTTTTTAGGTGCCACTTTCTTAATTCAGGATTTTGTGGGGTTTCGTTTTTTTTTTCCCCAGGACAGCTGCCATCACTTGCAACAAAAGTTGTGTTGCAAGCTGAATCTTTCAAGATATTTAAAAGTATTTGGTGAGGTCATTTGCTATAGAAGAGACTCAGAATCTTCTTCTTGGCATGTAATTTGAAACAACCAGAAAAAAAATTGTTTAAATTATTTGCCAGTTTAAACTCCACACATGCTCAGTGAGTGGCATGGGATCTTAAGCAGGTAACTTATTTATAAGTTTTTTCTAGGGCTTTTTGATCACCTGTAACAAAATTGAGTTGTAATACCAAGCAATAGTAATTGAAGAAACAGGAAAAAGTAAAGCTAGTTTTTTTTAATGTGATGTAAACCTTTAGCAAAGTTGAGGGACCATGTCAGCTGCTACTACTACTCAAGTGATTTTCCATTTGCTGGCATTTGAAGAGGTGAATACTGTTATCTAGGACCCTCAAAAAATACAGCAAGAGATTATAAAAATCTTCCACTAACATATATGTGTAGGTAAACCTGTGTTTAAAGTTAACTCCATTTTAATTTGTTTTTCTTTCTGAAGTGAAAAAACAGGCAGATGGCCAAGAAGAGTGTAGCAAAAGGAAAGCTGCTGAGAATTTTTGACACTAGCTTTTATCGTTGCTTGTGCTTTTGTGTCAGTAATGCATATTGACCGTGTTTGCTGTCCTTCACCAGTAAAAAAGTGAGCCTGTGCCTTCATTATCAAATCCTTTACAAAGTGGATGCTGGACATAGATCCCACAAGATGCAACTTTTGAAATTATAACATCTTAACGTTAAAAGCGAGTTTCTGGAAATGATTAAAAAAAAATGGCCACATTACTTCACAGCGTTGGTTGTTAAGTTTCCTTTTTAGCTTCCCCCAGCCTGTCCTTCCCATTTGAAAAAATAAAAGAAGCTTTTGCTGGGTAATCAAGTCAATTTAAAGGCCATTTAAATTTCTCAGATGAGTTAAAAGCCTTGCTGGATGTTTAGGACAATCTATATAGTTAGAAGAGTACAGCTTCCAAGTTGCTGATGAAACTTTGTAGGACACCCAGACAGCTGTGTGCTTCCTTGTACAGGAGCACTGGGGCCAGGAGGGGAAACAGGCTACGGGACGGGGAGAGGCAGGAGGGAAGGAGCCATCCTTCACAGGCTGTTCTGGAGCAGGTGGATGGGACAGACTAGCTGGCTGTCAATGGTGGCATTACAACAACGTGCACTTTATTGTTGTTTTATGAAGAATACTTGTGGTTATAGAAGTATGTAATGCAGGGGCACTCTTCTAGAATTAGATTACATCAAGAAGGAAAAGCAGTTGGAGGAGTTTCTTAGACTTTTTGTAAATGATCCATTTTCTGGTTTCAAGATAGAAAAATAGAATGATTTTTCTCCAGTACAAGTCTCAATTTATTTTATTTTTTTTTCCTGAAAGAAAAACACAACAAAAGTTGAACAAGCAAGTACTAAAGTTTAGGGGCGTAATTGCTTATTTGATTGTCTTTAGAATTTTATTTTTCTGGTTTTGTGGTAGTCAATTACATTCAAGCCCCTAAATATCACATAATGGGAAGGAGGTAATTCTGTAACATTTAATATTCCTCCTCAGGTAGTGGAAAGATGCTTAGTTTTCTGCAGGAAATTACCTTTTCCCTCTCAAACAACCACATGTAAGAAGCACTTGAACATGATACATTCCACTGCCAGCAGTTTGACAGCGGAACACAAAAAAACCCGATTCTCTCCTTTGTGAGGTCCCTTCCATGCTGCCTTCAGTTAGGAATCCCTCGAGAAACCTTCATTTTGCTGTATTCTAGCAGCAGCCACAAAATAGCAGTTACTTAAGAATTCCCATCACAATGGTCCACAGCATCTTTCCTGCTGAGCACTGGTTGTCACCTTCCCATCTTCCAACACTGAGTACACGGACAGGAAGAAAGGCAAGCAAGGATGAGGTAGCACGTAGCTTTGAAACGTGGATTTGTTCTGTGGAGAGCCTGCTTGCATGCAATTTCCAGTCCAAAGGCCGTACAGGCAGTGTAGAGGGCGAGATGCAAGGGTGTGGACATGTGAAAAGTGCCGTGGGAAGAGCACAGGATACGATCTTGCCGTGGGATCAGTTCTGCCTGCGTTACTTGGCGTGCTCTTTTTACCTGGCAGTAAATGGAGGATGCCTTGGTGCAGTAACGTGGTTAAAGCGCTCGCCCTCCCTCGCTGTGCAGTGGCTTCACGCATCCCTGCTGGAAGAGGGGTGTCAGGACAGGGTCTGTGGGATGCAGTTCAGCTCTTCAGTGTCATAAAACTTCCCCTTGTGTTAGTACCTCTGAGTGCCAGATGTCGTTGGGCTGGTGCCCTTCGGGGTGTGAAATGCGGTGTGAAAGCAGCGGTTCCCGCACACAGGGGACACCTGTGTACCGCACACCTGCTCACCGTGCTTCCCTTTGTTCCTGCCAAAAAAACGTTCTGTGCAGAGGAGGGGAAATAATTTTAACCCGAAGTAAGAGGGTCTGAGGAAATACTCGTGTTACGTGGTTTTTGTTCATTTTTCCCAGATGGTTTAAGCCTTCCGAACAAATCCCCCGTAGTCTCCATGTCTGTTCTCAGCACACGAGCAGCGTAAGTAACAGCTACCTGGGTAACCAGAAACTGGAAAATTACAAAACGTCTTTATTTAAAACATTTTGCAGCACTTTACCTAGCCTGATTACTATTTTGTAAACATGGAATTATTATATTGATTGTTTGTAAAGCCATTTAATAAATATGTGTTAGTTTTTATCTTTCATCACGTCCAATGACATGTTTGTTCACAAAACGGGGGGGGGGAAAAAAACCCACAGAACCAAACCCAACCCCTGCAGCGGGGGCTCTGCCGCTCCCGGGTTTGTCCCCGTCCCCACCCCTCAGAGGCCGGCCCTGGCGCTCGGCCACAGGCCCGACACCGCGCAGCGCCTCTCCCGGAGCGCAGGCCCGGCGGAAGGCGGGGCCAGGCCTCCTCCCTCGGGCCGCCTCGGGGCCGGGCCGGGCCCTCAGTGCCGGAAGGGCAGTGCCCGCGCTTCCTGCCCGGCGCCGCGCGGGGGCTGCCCGGCCGCGCTGCCCGTCGCAGGGCCGTTGGCACGGAGGGACCCATCGCCCCACGGGCGGCAGGTGCGTGTCCCGCGGTGCTGGGTGGCGGCGAAGGCGGCGGGATCCCGGCCTGGTCCCGAGCCGCAGCGGGTGGCGGCGCGGCCTAGGGGTGCAGGGCAGGGCCTGCCGTGAGGCCTGTCTGGCGGTGGCCCGGAGGCTCCCGCCCTCCCCCTGCACCCTGCCTGTGCTTTGCTTTGTTTGTTTTTTATTTTTATTTTTTAATTTCCCGTGTTTAAGCTGTGCTGTCCCCTCTGGTGCCCGTAGAATGAACACCCGCCTGTCTGTCAGGCCTTGTTCTCTTCTGTCAGCCTGACGGACACCGGCTCAATTTAAATTCGAATAAAAGTGTGTACAGCCGCGAAGGTTTACGGTTTTAGATCCTCTCGGTTGCATACCTCTTTTTCCAGTCTGTTTTTTGTTTTTTTTTAATCGCCCTCAGGTAATCCAGTGTGTGGCTACAGCCTGCCACTCGGACTGTTCTGTCCCTGAGGTGTCTGTGACGTACAGCAGCGGCGGCTCTGTGTCACTTGGCTTGTGGCGGTGAGTCACAGAACAGCCTGGGCTGCAAGAGACCTCTGCTGCCAAGGCACCACTACACCATGTCCCTTAGTTCCTCATCTGCTCGTCTCTTGCATGGCTCCGGGGACGGGGGCTCACCTGCCTGGGCTAGGAACGGGCCAGGGGGCTCTGCAGGTGCGAGAGAAGGGCTTCAGGGAGCAGTTGGGATCCCTCAGTGGGCAGAGAATACATTTTCCTCTGAAACAAAAAACATTGGTTACACTAAATGCATGCTTACGATATTTCAAATAAAATATCGTGGCCTTTATTTTCTGTTAGTGTATTTTCTGCCACTGTAGGATCACAATTAGCACAAGCAGTAAATTAGTTGTCCAGTTCTTCCAGGGAATGAGCGTTTTGTAAAGTACCTTTCAACTCTCTGCCTATTTGTGTGTTTGACCACTGCTTCTCTGTTCTGCAGAGGGATGCTGTTCCTCTGCCTGCTTTCAGAACCCTTCCGTTGGATGTATTTTTTCTTTTTTTTCAGATTAAACCACCGTTTTTCTAAATTGATTAAAAGATGGGAGTGGCTTTAGTGATCTCCAGTTAGAATATGCTTTTTTGCTCTTTGCTTTTGGAGTGTTCAAGAGATTCCATCAACTTTGTTTAAGAAAAGTTAAGTTTCATTAAGCACTGAAAAGGAAGGAAATGAGTAGCTTTGGAACAGACAGCATCAGTTATACAGATCACTGCCCTATGGTTGTCCTGTGACAGCCCCAGTAATGCAGCTCAGCTGGATGGTGGGAAGTAGAGGAAGGTCAGGGGTAGCAGTGGCTTCAAGCACTAGATCTAGGTGTGACTGACTGCATCTCCAGGTTAACAGTTCTCTGGGGTAAAGTCTTCTTGACAGCATATTTACTGCTCCAAAATAGCTGAGAGGATTTTCTTTTTAAATGCAGTAACTTTTTTTTCCATTTGGTAAGGTTATGGAGACTGGAACATAGGCTTGAAAGCAGGTTTTCCTTTTTTACCCTTATTTTGGAGCAATCACTGGTCTCCTCAGAAGCCTACAGTTGACAGAACATGAGCTTGATAACTTTTAGTTTCTGATCTTCAGTAAAAAATGCAGAGCTTTCGAAGCACTGCTGCTAGGGCTGGGAACCCTGTTGTTCTGCATCCAAGCCCTGGCAGTCACAGTAGGTGCTAGGTCCAGAGCTCAGATGCTGCTGTGGTATGAGTAACCTATGGTAACTATATCAAAGTCTTTCAGTTTTTCTTCTTTTGCTCCTTCTAGTACATAACATGCTGTTTGCTAATGCTGGTGTCTAATAGATTTAATTCTCTACAAGAACTGTATGTGTTATGGTGCCTTACATGAGTGCTGTCAGGATGTTGTGTTTGAGGTTTTTTGTGGCTGTTGCTTATCTTTGTTAGCACATTTATTATTATTTTTTTCCTCACTTTCTAGTAATGGCAACCTACACTTGCATCACTTGTCGGGTGGCTTTCAAGGATGCTGACATTCAGCGTGCCCATTACAAAACTGACTGGCATAGGTACAACCTGAAGCGTAAGGTTGCTGACATGCCTCCTGTCACTGCTGAGAATTTCCAAGAGAGAGTCCTAGCGCAGAGAGCAGTAGTAGAGGAGCAGAATAAAATCACTGCCACTTACTGCACAGTTTGCAGCAAGAGATTCTCCACCTTTAATGCCTACGAGAATCACTTGAAGTCTAAGAAGCACCTGGAGTTGGAGAAGAAAGCTGTTCAAGCTGTAAACAAGAAGGTGAAAATATTAAATGAAAAAAACCTGGAAAAGGGGCTGGCTCCAGAGAGTGTAAACAAAGATGAAATGAACTCAGCTATTCAGCAAGCCATCAGAGCTCAGCCTTCTTCATCTCCAAAGAAGACACCTTTGCCTCCCAGTAATGCAAGCAGCTCTCCAGTTTCTAGGGGAAGCGCCAGCTTATCACAGAGTAGAGAACGATTGGAAAAACCTCCACGGCTACAGTGGTTTGAACAACAAGCAAAGAAGCTGGCCAAACAACAAGCAGAGGAAGAAGAGGATACTGAAGAAGGTAAGGCAATAAACATACTGACAAGAGATGGGTTGGGGTAAGCTATGTAGTTGTTAGTTTTGTGTAAAAGCCTCCTTCTCTTTCTGTAGTACAGAGTTTTCCATCACAAAAGATCTTTTCTGTTGATTAAATTTTCAGCTTAACAAAGGAGTTAAGGTTGGTCCATGCTTGCAGTCAAGGGCTCCGTGTTCGTGTCTGACAGCTGTACAAGATACTAATGTGTGTGAAAGTTGAATATAAATAGTTACTAATATGAGCACTATTTCCCACATAGAATTCCAGGGGAAGTTTCCTTTACGGAAGGCAAATAAAAGGTTACCCCCAAAACTACTTCTGAAAAAGAGATGAACAAAAATCCAATCGTGATCATTTGCTGTTGCCCCATCAATCACATTACTGATGTGATGAAAGGAGATGGGAGGGGGATTGGTTTTGTTTTTCTCTGCCCATCAAGACCAGAGGAGAAAGTGTGCTCCTTAGCCTGACACTGTGTGGCATAGCTTCACAGCGTGTTGGCATCTGTATTAAAATTGGTTTAAGAGTTGCCACCCCCGCTGCTTCACCCTCACCACTTGTGTGGATCCAGCTCTTTGTTGGAGGTCAGCCTGGACAGAGGACAACTGAAAAGATCAGAGCTTCGCAATTCCCAGAAAAGGGTTATTTTTAACCTGGATGCTTTCAGTGCTGTGGTTTACAGTGCAGTTCCAAATGGGGACAGGTGTGAATGAAGTGGGGCCATACTATGCCAGCTTCATTACTGAAGCTATTGTGTCATGTTATTACATCTGTTACAGCAGTTTTGTGCTGGTGAAATTTCAGGGAAGTCTGTTCTACAGGAGAAAAAACTGAAACCTCTGAATGTGCATCTTAACATCTAAAGAAGGAGCCAACTTGCACCTGTTTTGTGTTAATGTGTTAGTCATAAATTGTAGTGCTAAAGTCTCAGTAGGTTTCTGAATGCTAATTTTCCTTTTAAGTGTTTGACCAGGAATGTTTCCTGCAAGTCCTGTTAATTCAGTGTCAGGCTTTTAAAAGTACTAAACTATTTCCTATAGCAAAGATCTCTAATTAGCAGCCTACAACACAGGGGAGCACTGTGTTCCCTGTTCTCAAACAGTCTGTGTGCATGGAAGTTGAAAGGTAGGAATAGAGAAGGTGCTCACTGCCCCAGATCTGAACTCCTTAAAAAAGATTTCTAGAACCCCCCAGCAGTATAATCAGATTGCTGGTTCATCTATCCATTAACGAGCTCTGCAGTAATCGTGCAAATGGGTGAAGTTGTTAGTATATCTTGGTATGTACTAACATATAACGTAACATAGTATGTCTGTGGCAGCTGGCTTTGTTCTTCTCTGTTGTTTAAAGATGTACATGTGAAGAGGAGTGTTATCCCTCGCTGCTGAGTCACTGCTGGAAATGAGTATTTCTGTGATTCTGATAGAGTTATGTTGTTTTTAACAAACCGGGCATGTGTTCTTGTGCTGTGGTAAATTAAATTTAAAGCTTTGAAACAGCAATAAAGTGTTGTTAGTTGAGAAAATGGAGGGGGGGGGGGGAAATATTAGATCTGCCATCTTTTTTATGAGCAGACTTGAGCTTTGCTGTGCATCTTACAAAGAGATGTGTTTTACTGGCAATTCTTACACCTTGAAGTGACTGTCTGGGCACTTAGCTGTAAGAATAGGAAATGCAATATTTTCTGTGATAACTTTTTCTCACTTAATTGGGAATTGTTTTGCATCAGAGGAGAAATCATACAAATAAGTATTTTCTTAATCTTCCTTTAAAAGACTGGGAAGATATGGATTCTGATGAAGACATCAGCTCTGAAGAAGAGATGGAAAGTGTGGCAGAAGAAGAGGAGGAGCAGGCAGAAGCTGAAAGCACTCCTGCTGTTGGGGCCATACCTGTCACAGACTGCTTGTTCTGTCCTCACCATTCAAGATCTCTCACAAAAAATGTGGCCCATATGACAAAAGCTCACAGTTTCTTCATTCCAGACATAGAGTACCTTGTGGATCTCAGAGGACTAATCAAGTACCTGGGTATGCCTCTAAGTGTTCTCTGTTTTTAAATCAGGATAATTATATACTGTTACTGCTTATTTTCACTTGGACATGATTTAAAATGCTTTGTTTGTTGGGGTTTTTTTTGTGTAAAATCTGAATGCTGTCTAGTTTTGTATTTTGATCATCAGCAGGGTCACAGGCTTTCAGGGGAGAATGAGAGGAAAACCCCACTGAGCAAGCATGTAGTCATGTATCCTGTAGGTCTCGTGAAGTTTTCTAATGTTGAGAAAGTTGTTCGGCTTACATGAAATTTAGGACAAAACTCTATTGCTAAAGCGTGCATATGAACTGTGTTATTCTACTAATGAGTCGCACATATTTGCCTCATTGGTTTACAATACTTGTGAGAGAGCTAAAAGCTAAGAAAAAATCTATCTTCCTTGAAGTCTGCAAATAATAATGAGAATAAAGTAATTTTGGAGTATCAGATACCTTGTCATATGAAATCTTTAAATGCACAGACTAGTCCCTGATGGATCTATATGGTCAAGGCATAGGAACAGCAGGGCTTTTCTGGAAGTGAAGGGCTCAAGGTTCTTCCTCACTCTCTCTGCCTGAAAACTGGGAAGCCTACATCACAGAAAGATTAGTTGTTGACCAGGGAGGTTCTATCCAGACCAATGAAAGTGTCAATATTTTCTGCAGGAGAGAAAGTTGGTGTTGGGAAGATCTGCATCTGGTGCAACGAAAAAGGGAAATCCTTCTACTCTACAGAAGCAGTGCAGGCTCACATGAATGATAAAAGCCACTGCAAACTCTTCACAGATGGAGATGCTGCCCTGGAATTTGCAGACTTCTATGATTTTAGGTATGCTTTTCTTTGAGTGAAGCACAGATTGGGACAGACGAAAGGACAGGTGAATATTACATCAGAAACTGTTTTTCGTTCTTGGAATTTAGTCCTGTTTCTGATTCAATGCTTGTTTTGCGTAGCTGGTTCTCCACTTTTCCAAGTAAGCATAACAACATGAATGGTTCTCCTCTCCTGTGACCACTAATACTAGTTCTTTTGTGTAATGGGTCTGGACAGCTGTGGCTGCTCACCGTGTATAAACCATGTACTCTTTCACAGGAGCAGTTACCCTGATCACAAGGATGGGGAAGATGTGGAGATGCCTGGAGAGCGCCCAGCAGAGAGAGAGTTGGATTATGATGATGACACCATGGAGCTGATCCTTCCTTCAGGTAGGCATAGGATTTATGTTACGGTGTACTTTCTCTGCATTTCTTATAGCTGCAGCCATTACCTGCAGCATAGGTGGTCATCATGTTTTCCTTTGGCAAGGGAGAAAGTAATTTTGCATCTAAGTGTCTGTGGGGTTTTGTCCTCACCTTCCATTATTTTTCACTATCAAGTAGTTAAACTTCTTCATCATTAAGGTCTGTGTGGATTGGGGCAGGGCATTCCTTTGCCTGCTTTAGCTCTTCATTAACACATGACTCATGGTATACTCCCAAGAGTTTCTGTATCTTGTTCTGGTGTAACCTGGAGAGGCTACGGTTTAGGTTATCTAGTGCAGTTTTTTTGCAGAGAGGCAGCTGGTAACTAATTTAGTAAACTAGTTCAGTAAAATGAATTTATTTAAACACCCATACTCTTGCCTTGTAGAGCATTTGACACTCTTGCTTGCAATTTTTTGTTTGTTTGTTTTGGTGGGGTTTTTGTATGAGGGGACCTCAGTCCTTTTATTCTGCAAAGTCCTGTCAGCAGTTACAGAAGATTTCCTGAATGTTAGCAGGTTACTTCTTTGATTACTTGAAAGAGCACTGCTTCTCTGCTCATTCCCCTAATTAAAATTTTCTTTTCTGATAACTGTTTGTTATCTGAGCCAAGGCCCTATTGAACAATAGCACTCTTTTTTTTTTTTTTTCTTTTTTCCCTTCCCTTCCCTTCAAGGTAGAATGCAGTACAGCAGCTCTTACAGTAATTACATTGAGTTCCTAATAGTCCTAAAGTTTTTAAGGTTCTGGGCTTTTTAAAAGCATTTCTCAGCATAGGGAATTTCCACAGTTTTCACAATATGCTTAAATACTGCATCTCAGAAGCTGCTTTGTTATGCATAATAAGATGTCCCCTCCTCTGAACAGGTGCAAGAGTGGGTCATCGTTCTTTAATGAGATACTACAAGCAACGGTTTGGTCTGTCAAGAGCAGTGGCTGTTGCGAAAAATAAGAAAGCAGTGGGTCGGGTGTTGCAGCAGTACAGAGCTTTGGGCTGGACAGGTCAGACAGGTAAGTGACAATGTGAGGTTTTTGCCAGGAAGTTAGTTCTAGAATGTCATCACTCTACAGTTAAATAGGTTGAATTTGTTTCACATGCGTCATGTTTTCTGCAGTAGTTTGTGTTCCACTCAGTTCCCTTTCATTCCTGACATCCAAGCAGAATAAGTTACAGGAAGCTGTTTGTGTCTAAAATCCATTGCAGCTTCTGTGCCAGCCCTTCAGTTCATCAGCATGTGCGTTTGTGATATTTGGTGACTTCCTAAGATTTGTTGATTTCTGCCTGTCAAAACCATTACTCTTGCTATTTAATAATGTAACATAAACCATTCTTTGACAGTTTGATTACTTTTCCAGCTGTGGAGCTGTGATGTGATCTATATCTACTTTTGAAATAAGAGTTGCACATAGGAATGCAAAACAACCTTTTCCCTTAATCCCAGTCATGGGAGAATTGTGGCTCATGCATAGAGGGAACTGGCCTTCCCCAAGAGAAAAGTGAAGTGTGCCATATAGCTAACTGCTGATGTAAATGGACAAATTAGCTGTTTTGCATATAAGTAGTAAGTAAGCTTACAGACATTTATCCCTCTTTCTCTTCCTCCTCTCTCCCTGAAGGGGCAGTCTTTGCTCAGCAGCGTGATATGCAGTACCTGCAGAGGATGAAGGCAAAGTGGATGCTCAAGACAGGGATGAGTAACAATGCTACAAAGCAGATGCATTTTCGAGCGCAAGTCAGATTCTGAGTTCCCAAGGAAGCTGCATGCAGCGGGTTTTGGGAAGGGGGGGGATTTAATGGTTTCTGGGTTGAAGATTCTGCTATTAAAATGGACACAGTACCTATCAAATGGGGTTGTGTGTGCTGGTGTGCCTTCCTGTCTGTGAGTAGAAGTGCAAGGAGCTTGTCTCTTCCAGTGAAATGGTGGCTGGCTGAACTTAAATGAAGTATGTGGCAAAGCAGTCATGGCTGTGAATAAAGATGCATGCATAGTCCTGCTGCCCATCTTTGTGCATTTTGTTTCTGTGGGGAAATTGTCATTTGAATATCTTCAGTTTCCAGTTCTGTAAAATGGTTGAGTCCAAGAGAAGATCCTAGATCTAAGAGCCTGAGGCAGAGTGTATTGAAGGTTTTCACTTGTGATGTCAGACGTAAGTTAGCTGGGTGTTTTGGACTTGTAGCTGGCACTATTGAGGTGAAAATTTGAGAGCAGAGATTCTGGGAAGGTTAAGTGGTAACTGAAGAAATGCACTGGTGGAAAACTCCAGGATTAATATTGTCCTCAAAAGTTCACTGTACTTGCTTAATGTTCCAGCTCAGGGCTGGATCAATAATTTACAGTGCAGTTGGTTTACGTTGAATTTAATGAATTTTCATTACCTAAAAGCTGCTCAAAATTACCATAACATTTAGATGAATATCAATCAAAATTGCTCATGATCTGTTAAAGATTTCCTGATTAAAACTCTGAAGTTACTATTGATGACAGCTTTTGTCGTTCTCATTGAGTATTGGTGTTTCGGATGATCTTGCTGAAGGAAAGTGACCCAAGACGTGTTGCCTAGAATGGAGACACACTCTCCCACTTAAGCAGGTGAACTGTTACAGGCAGGCATAAAGAAAACTTGTTTAAGAGCTGAGGCAGCAGCACTAGTGTTGGTCCTGGTGTTGTAGATGTTAAAAGCTTCCATGACCTTACCAGTTCTGACCTTCATTTAAGGAGGTGGGCACATACACACAGAGGTGCTGGGAAGCTCATGAAGCCCCCAGCTGTAGCGTGCTGGACACTGAGTGTATGCCACAGGAAAATTGCTGTTTGTTTGCCTGTCCATTCATTGTGACAGTAGCTGCAGCTAGTTACAGTTGAATTGCACTTCTGTATTTTAGGATTACTCTGTATTCCCTAGTAGTGGCTTTCGTTGGCATGATTTTAATACAGGTTTTCTTTCTCTCCTGTGAATGGTGTGTGCATATACTGGGAATGGTAGGGGGAGATTGTCAATTATCACTGTATTTTGACCTCTTAAAATAATCCACTGAAGTTTCCCTAAGAAGTAAGTTCAGAAAAAGTAGTACTGTTGGCATATCAGCACTTCTCAAAGAGTGGTATATTTATGGGACTCTTAGGAAAGTGATCATTTCACAATGGAGGTGCATGCTATGTATTTTTGTTTTGTGGATTTGCCCCTGGTGTTTTGCCTTTTGTTTGTTTTGTTTTCTTTTTTTAGTAAGTTCTGCTGCCTTGGAAGTTTTTTGCTGTTCCTGCTTTTGCTGAAAAGATAGAACTTGATCAGTAATGCAGGCTGTAGATTTGACACAGTATTTACTAAGTCAAGTGACTAATTCATTAAAACAGGTAAAAATTGAGTGAAGGGAAAACTGAAGCAGAGAGAATTTTAATGAAAGCCTGTGTTCACATCCAAAATCTTAAACTAAAGTTGAGTTGATAAATGAGTAACTCCTTTTTCCTGGTAAGGCAGAGTTACTGCCTTGTGTATCCATAGCTGCATCTAGCTCACATTGGAATTTATCCTAGAGAGTTTGCTCTGGATTACTGAACTTTACTCTCAAAGTCAGAAGTAAGTGATCTTATCTCAGCTATGTGAGTCAAGCTATGTGAATCTGAAGACATCATATCCTTTATTACACTCATAGCCTGGCCCAGCTTTGCATTTTGCAATTATGGTATGGATTTCTAGGACTGAGGATGTATCCTCCTTGTATTTGTCAAGCCTCAGCATCTGGCCCTTGGGAATTGCTCATATCTTTTTCTTTGAAGTTGGAGATAACTATCCAAGTGTATTATGCTTATGGACAAGTTAGATTGTCTTTATGTGTAGAGCAAAATGAAGTGCCATAGAAATATAGAAATAGAAGGGTTAAACTTCTTAACCAGAATCTTAACTTGAAACCTGCTGAACTGACTTTGAATACCAGTATAAGTCAGCAGTGAGCATCAGAGCAGTATTCAGCCTGGAGCTTTTGGAAGACACTTATGGAATATCCCAAAGTTTCATTAAGGACAGGACAGTTATCCTGGAAGACCTAGTATAGTTGCTAAAGTCTTAGAGGTACGTGTTAAAGGACTTTCGGCAGTGAAGGCAGAAATACAAGGAGAAAATTGATCCAATGAGATCAGTGGACAGCCTTTGTGTCCGTAAGGTTTAGGCTGAAGGTGCATGGAGTTTGCTGTTCTCAACGTGAAAGGGCAACCAAAGGAAAGTCCTGTTCTCTGTGCAGACTTGCTCAAAGAAGCCTGCTGCTTATGAGAAGATGGAGATTGCCTGAATTTCCTTAACGGTCTAGCTCAGTACGAAATGTAAGCAAAAATGAAAATTGTTAGTCATTTGGCATGTCACAGGGAAGCTGAAGGAGGCAATTTGTATAGTATGCACGTGTGATTCTCTCCTATATGTCTTGCTGCAGTTTACTCAGAAGAAAATGGAGGAGAGGTATGGAAACCTACTGGTATTTTAAAGGAAGAGTTTTAACTGTAAGCTGGAAATGGGTGCCTTGGAAAACCAGCAGAGGGCATAAGAAAGCTTTTCCCAGAATTGTTTACTATGAAAATAAGTAAAGTCTAGTAAGAGTACATTCATGTGGAAGGAATGCCATTAGGGTGAGAAGGCAAAGCTCACCACTAACATGAGTTAAGATCAGCACTAGCTTTCTGTAAGTTGAATTGCTCTTAATATCTTTATGTAGGTCCAGGGAGAGCATTGCTAGCAAAGGGTAGGTAGGACAAGTATGCAGATTGTCTACAGTACTTGGCAACAGGGCTGCAGTCTGCACAGCTTGTAGGTGGCTCCAGCTATGTCACAGCATCTGAGTATTATTACTAAACGCACTTCACAGAGTTACAGTTCAGTCTTTTACTTCCCTAGCCTAAATCCTAAACGTACAAAGGATAGCGGAGGACAGATTTTTGTTTCCCAGAGGAATTCCAAATGATGATGGTTACCTTCAAGGAGCTGTGTTTCCAGCTATGGCCTAGCCTTCTGCTTATGCTCCACTGCTCTGACCTGGTGTTTTCTGACTCTTACAATCAGAATGAGAAGGAAGTAAAGTCTAGAGGCAGCCAAGTAGATTTGAGATGGCTGTTCCCAGAGGAGGAGATGATCCCTTCTCAAGCTGGTGCATCCATAGTAGGAGAGGCTGTGTCCTGTTTTGGGTGAGGTTGGGGTTTTCACTACCTATCCATCCAGTAATAGCTGAATGTTGAAGTGGTCCCAGTGCTGTGTCAGGCATTGCAGAACGAATCAGCAGAATGAAAGAACTGGTGAATCTGATAGAGTACACCTGCTGTCTCCTTTTGGAAGTAGTTACTCTGTTTAGTACACATCAGTTACCTAAAAGCAACGCAAGTGGTACTGGAGGGAAAAACATGTGCCCATTATCTGGAAGGGAGTGGCTAGGAAAGAGAGAAGTGTATGGGACGTAGAGTGGCAGAGACTCAGGACAGTCAGATATGTGAAACATCCTAAACAACTTATGCTGAAGCTGCAAGTCAACAAGTAAAGATCTATTTAAAGTGAGCACTCCCTTTAAGAGTGCATTATTGATCCCAAATCTGTTTCCGTAAGGTAGAGGGCCTGAAATATAAGGGAGCTGGACCATTGCCCAGCTAACATCTGATGCTTGAGGGGCATCTGAGTGAGATTCTTTGCTACAACTTCTAGGAGTTATTTTTGATCTCGTAAAACTGAGTCATCCTGTGCTAATGGGCTTCATCTGCTCGGGGGTTTGGTCATCTTCCACGTTATCTGCATAAAGCTGCTGATGCAAAATGCAGAGACCCAAGTGAGTTTATATTATTATGACCTGTAATAGATGAGAGATTGGAGATAAGCTTTAGGACACATCTGACTGAAAATTACAAATATATCTTAAAAGCTTAAAAGGATCTTAGTGGTTAATTGCTTCAGTCCAACTGACTACCATACTGCAGGTGGAGGAATAGCAGTCACCAGGCTGTCATCAGATCCTGAATCCTCAGCAGAAGGCAGAGCCTGGATGGTTAAGATGGCCAGATGATGGCACTTCATGTGTCATAGCAAGCCAAACCCATCTCTTTTCAGGAATCTGACCCAGAGGAAATTTCTGTTGTCTCTCCCACTATGTCCCAAGCTACCTTGCATAAAATACAGCAGCCAGGCACTTCAGGAGCAGCAGAAGCAGTAACGGGTCCTGTAGCCAGTTTTGTGTTAAGGGTTTCTGCTCTTGTCTAAGTTAGTAGACTAAAAGCAGGGTAATAAATGCTGAGCTAGGAGCGGAGTTAGAATCACTCTCCTCTAAAAGCAGTCAGCACTTCCCAGTGTAAAGTTGTGTGTCTCTTCTCAAATGCAAAAAGGGATCATTAAACAGGTTTTGAAATAATGGCATGACCAAGCTGACATTTATGTCTCTGTACAGTTCTCTGATGCAAGAAAAAGGGTTGTCTAACATTGAGGCATATTTGCTATCACTCATTACACTTGTGTTGGAGTCTGACTTGCTTCCCACTTTATTGGATTTGTTTCTTCAACTTTTTTATCTTTGCGAAGGATTTTCAGTGTTAAATTCCATAACCTTGAGTATGGAAGTAAGAGGTTTGTTCCTCCTGCATCATGTGTTAATAGACAAAAGTGAACATGTACCAGGACTCAGGAGAAGTGCATATTCATCAGATGACCTCATATCTTAATATTCCTTTCTCGAAGGTTCTTCAGAAAATAGCTCTGGGTAGGAATTACTGACAATAACCTGAATGACATAATTAGCAGCAGCAAATACTATTGGTTAAAGAGCGAAACAAATAAGATCTTTACATTTCTTATGAGCTCTTAGAGGCCACAGAGTAATGTGATGTTTTACAAAATGAAATTTGTAGCAAGATACATTTCTCCTGGAACACTTCTTTCTTTATTCTGCCAGCTCAATGAGAACTTTTTATTTATTTAATAATTAAAGCATGCCTGGAAGATCCAGCTAGAAGTTTACAAAACTAAGTGGCTCAGTAAATAGTTACCCAATAGAGCTTGCATTTCTACAAGAAATGGGTAAAGCAGGCACCTCAGATGTGTAAGAAGAGTGCTGTAGTATAGGCTGGCACTCAGCTCTGGGGACATTTCCCAGCAATCTCAGCCTTCCTGAGCATACTCCCTGCAGCACCAGAGGGGGCACTGCCTCTGTTCAGCCTCTGCAGCACGCAGGTGCAGACCCAAATACCAGCTGAGGCCCGAGTGTGGTGTCTTTGCCTCAGTTTCCTGTTATTTATGGTTCTTTTAGGCTAGAAAAGAGGGCATGCTTCTAAGCCTCAAGGCCAATTTGCCTTACATTGTTCCACCTCAACCATATCCCACCACGCAAAAACAATTCCACATTTCCTAATCCTGCCAGTGCCTGTTAATGATTTGGCAAGGCTTATGGAGTCATCTATAGGTATGCTGGCTTGAGTAGCTTTCCACCCTTAAATTTGTGCTCTTTACAGACGTGAAAGCAATCTGGCTTTCCTGGGCAAGATCTGCCTTTGGTCTTGTACAGTTCTGCTGCAGTAACCACCACTAACACCTTAACATGTCGGGCAACTATGTGTTTTCTTACGTTACATGCACTGAAAATCTTGATTCACCAAAGTGTTCCAAAATCCAGATACTTTCTGACATCTTTCATAGGTGCAGTCATACCTAGCTTAATTCCTTGCAATCACAGTATTTCAATAAATCCTGCCATTCAAGTCACCATACTTTAAAGTATACTGATGAAGTGCATGCAGATGAAGAATTGTTTCAAGGTTTTTTTCCACTAAGTGTTAAGCATATAAACTGAAATTACCTTAAATTGGCCACAGACCAAGGATAAACCTGGACTTTTGTTTTTATTCAAATGATATACGGTAAGTTGATCCCATGTGCCAGTGCCTAGTAAATTGCATAGTCTTTCTTCATCTTTAGTATAGGACACCTGCCAGCTGTATCTACTTTCCTGCCAGTAGAAGGTCCATTGTCCCACAGAGAAAGGAAAAGTGACCTGTAGGGTGCAGAGCTCTGTCCGTCATCCTCAAATGCTTTAGAGATCAGCCAACTGGTGTCGGTAGCAGCCCCATGGTTCATTGTACAGTCTATTTTTGTTTGCTAACCTGTCTGCTCAGCTCAGCTGTACCTGCTGTAGCTGCATGAGAGAGAGCATGTTATGCTTGAGTTTGTCTGTGACTCTTCCAAGACCTAAGTCACTGTGGTTCTTCCTGCAACACAGTTCCTGGCAGAAACAGTGTTTTACAGGAGAGGAGCTGTACAGTCATGGCATTGTCCTGTAGCCATTTACAGAGCACAAAGAGAGGATTTGGTGGCTCAGCTGTGGCCACACAGGTCTCTAGCAAGGAGCTACTAAGAACTAATCGACAGGTTCTAATGCAACATCTCACTTCCCCCAGCGTCTGGGCACCTGTCTTCAGGTGATCTGAAGCAGAGAGTCCTCTCCTGAGAGCAGGAGCTTTTCAGATAACTGACCAGAACTGATTTGAACATTTGAGTGCTTGCAGAAGGGTGCCTACTTCTTAATTAATAGTCCAGCTGTTCAGATTTTTTGTTACTAGGCAGTTAAACATAGAAATTGGCCAGGTGCCTTTGAAGTTTTATTTTAAATGATTCTGTCTTTTGGCCCTATGAATCACCCATTTTTTCCTCTGTACTGTGGCATAGCTCCAATAAGTGATCCCAGTACAGCCATTAAGAATAGCTGAGGTACTTTGGGTGGGATTGCAGCCAGAGCTGTATGTGTATGCCTAAGTTACTCAGGGTCGTGTGTACAGGAAATTAGTGCCACGAACTGCAATCAGCCCACCTCGAACATTTATCATGTCTCAGTGGCAAGATCTCCCAGACTTAGGAGGTCATCAAGCTTTGAATAGTTTGGGAATCCCCCTGTTCTTACTTGTGGTTAGATATCCTTGCACTCCTTTTGCTGTTGCTCGTATCACCTTGTTTCTAGGGCATCTCAAGCTGGCTAGTAGCTCCCAGGGCTCAGTAGAGTAGCCTCAAATTTATGCTTTGGTCCTTGACACCAGCCCTGTTTAGGAGGCTGAACTCTCAAGTAAAGTAAAAGAAGCCCCTTGATAACTAGCAAACAACCAAAGGAAATCTAATAGCAAAATAACTTTTTACGTGTTTTTCTTCCTGCAGTTTATGTCAGCAGGAGCGGATCACAGCTCGCCTTCTCGCGTGCTCACTTAAGCGAGGCATTCCAGCATGCAGGCTCTTGAACTTCCAGGCCCATTTATATGTCTGTCTGTGACAGCTGCAGCTATTAACAGCAAATCATTCAAGCAGAGAGGATAAATAAATCCTCTGTTATTCTGTATAATATTTTACTGGCTCATTGACTGTCAGGAAATAATCCCGTTTTGACTGGCTAGGTGGTTTGGTGTCCAGTGGCAAGTGCAAGAAATCGCCGTACCCAAGACTCTGAAGGTCATACAAATGTATTAAATCACATGTCAGGAGCACCCAGCTTAACTGTGCCCCACCTGCCCACATCAGCAGTAGCTCTTATGAGCAGTTTTCCAGTAGGTCTTTCAGACCTTTGCACAAAAAGATGTCGTAAGAAGATTAAAAGGCAATGGTTGCATTGATATTCTTGATCAGATCCCACTCTGTGTTTTTGTTTAAAAGCAACATTATGAGCAGTTTATGGGCTTTCCTCCCTCATTAGTATTCCATTCTTACTGACGCCTTGCACCTTTAATAAATCTTTGCTTCTCAGGGTCTTATTGTATACCAGTTTCACCTGGGATGCTTCCGAGGTCTACATGACCAAGGCATTCATTCCTCCTGGCTACTATCTCAAGGGGAATCACTTGGTAATATTCTCAGGAATATACACATCTTTATCTTCCCTGTTTTAATTCATTAGTTGCCTAAGAGAACCTCTCAAGGTTATCAGAGCAAAAAATGAAATCTGCTGCACAGCCTATTTGGAAGAAAATAAAAAAGTAGTATGATAAGGGAGGAGATTTTGTGCAGTCCAAGACCCCTGCATTCTGAGTGTGTAAAGTTTTGCAGCCTGCATGGAAAGAGTCCCGATGGATCTTTAGAGGATAATGCTTACAGAGTAGTTGCTTAGTGTTCTAAAAGTCCATTGAAGAAGCAGGTGAGAAATTCCTATAAACTAATCAAATGCTTCAGAAAAATATGAACTGTGGCTACTTCGGTGTTTTCCAGTTATGGAATTGGTGACTGGTTCTCAAGTCGATGTATTTGATTTGATTTAGTTCCTTTTTAACCTCTCTGCTGCTTTTATTTCTTACTTATCACGTACACAGAGCTTTTGCTTTTTTTCTCTCTGTCCTGTGCTACAACTGTTTTATGGAGCCATTGAAGACTATACTGGAATTCCTTCATTAATACAACAGCATCAATTTGTGAATGAGTATCCAGCAGGTTTTGAAAGACACTCTTCCTCCTTGGCCAAGGTGATGATGCAAGAAAAGCCTCAGCATTCTTGCTTGTCTGTTCATCTTCCTACCTGACGTGCCCTAGCTGGAGTACAGCTACAGATCAAGGTTACAGCAAGAAAGAGGTAAATGTATCGAGCCAGAAGGAAAAATAAACCTTACAGTAGAGACCAAGGTCTTTTCTACAGCTTGGAGGGCCACACAACACTGGGGATGTTCTCCCCAAAAGCTTAGCTTTTTGGAAGGACTCCAGCTGATCTTTGAGGCTGGCATAACATAATTTGTATTAATTTCAAACAGGATTTTAGTTGCTCAGTACCTTTGGTTAACATGGAACGTGCTGTCACCTGACAGCACGTCAGCAGAGTGCTTTCCTCTTCTTGCTGTCTGTTGTCTGCATAAGTCCTGTATTTGGAGACTAAAATACAGGGAAACCCTGCTGATTCAGTCATGGGATCTGTCCCTCGGGCAGCAATCTCTTAAGCTTACTGCCAACAGTGTCTCCCATACATGCAGTTGTGGAAGATACTCATCTTTTCGAGGACCCAGTACATTCAGAATGGCTCAAAAGAGACAAACCACTGCTTGCTTTTTCTGTAGCAGAGTTCAGTGCCTCAGTTCTTTGTGCTGAAAGTAAATGATCTGACTTTCCTGAACCTGTGCTTGAAAACAGCACTGAGTCATGAGCAAATGTTTTGATAAAAGAAAAATTTCCTTTAGAGCCCTGAAGTAATCAGGTAAAAAGAGAGAATGGGGCAAAACGTGCAAGGAAATTGCCGTGGCTGGAAAACCCAAGTGTGTGCACTGTGGTAAGGACCCCCTCGTGTTTGTTCATCCAAGGTGTGTTTCTGCCTAGCAGAGAGGCACAGCCAGGGCTTCGGGCCAGTCGCACTGCCCGTCTCGGCTGACACTACTCCGGACACAGGAGTGCTCCATCGACAGACCAAGCTGTTTGCCACCACAACAGAAAACCGGTCTGCAGTGAGTAGTACCAAGGTGGTGTGTCAGAAAACACGGGCACTGGCTGTGATGCCAGTCTGGCAAACGATGCTGGCAGGAGTCCCCTCTCTGCTTCCACCAGGCTGTTTGCCCTGGAACTGCTTTCGGCGTGCCCTCACATGGGTGATGAACTGGGCAGATGGCGTGTGGCAGCAAGTGGCTGAAGAGTTTCCCATGTGTTAGCTGCAGCCTTGCTGTGTTTCCCTGAGCTGGTACTTCACACGAGCCGAATGATTCTCATGTTAGTTCAGGCACTGCATGGGTGGGAAGCACTGAGGCTTCCCACGTGGAGCCGGAGGAACGTGATTTAGGCAGCTCACACACTCCCTCTGGCCCCCGCCTGCTCCGTGGGACCCTTTGCAGCCGTGCAGCTGCGCTCTCCGCCGCTGCCTCCCCCGTGTCTCACACCTTGTCTCCATCTTGCCCCACTCCAGGGCTCAGAATGCTGCAGGGTCGGGGAAATAACAAACTGGACCTGATGGGACAAACCCAGTAGTCATAAACCCTGTGTGATCTTAAAGGGAATGACAGCCTCTCAGCCCAGCACGCCCTCCCCAGCTGAGCTGCCACAGCTTTCAGATTTGTTGCCTGCTCACAAAAACCTTTTTTTCCCTTTTTATCTCCTTTCAGTACTGTCATCTTTTATGATTAAATAGGAGTCAATAGTGTGAGAGCCAGAGAACTCAGTAGTATAGCATATGCTGATTTACCTAGGCTTGCTTTTTATCTGGCTTTTAAATGCAGAAGCCCAGCTCATCAGCATACAGAGCTTTATTAACAATATTCATGAGCTGAAGTTTTTATCTCACTTGGAGCCACGTTCTGTAAGTGATAATGAACTTTAAAATGTTCATATTGAGAAAATAGCTCTGTAAATCAAAACCTTTTTTGCATATTATTAGCATGCTTAAACAAGCTTAAAGCAGTTAATGGCTGAATGGAGGAAGAGCAGCATGCAGATCATCAAGAATGATGCTGATCAGCATGAATTATTTGTGAATGGGAATTGTGCTACCTTATCATAGCAGGCACAGTGTTGTGTACCGAGTGCCTGGGTGTTCCCTTCCACTTCATGTGTACTGTCCTTCTGGTGCTTTACAGCATTTTCCATTATCTGGGTAGATCAGCAGGCTCAATACTGGGCAGTAGAGCTTTGTCCACTACCTTAACTTTTCCTCTGTGTCATTCCTAGAGGTATAAGATAGTATGGGGACTCTTTTGGGAAGGGGTAACCAAGAAGTACTGGAGAAATGGCTCCTTCCAGCCTAGGGCCTGGTTATCCTTAGGATCTACAGGAAACCCCCTCAACCCCACTGAAAAATCTCCCCTTCTGAGAGCTGGGCTGAAGTCAAGAACAAAAGCTCAAGGCATTTTGCAGCATTTCAGAAGCATTTTGCTTACCGATTGCTGCTTTTGGCAAGCAAACATCCCTGGGAGAGGGACAGATAATGCAGAAGGGCAAGAGACATGATCATTGATGGAGGCTAAAATTAATATGTTAATCAGAAGAATCAGCCTCACATACTTAATTACATGTGTTGTATATTTATGTGGAAAGTCCGAGCTTTACAAGCCCACAGGCTTAATATGCAATTGGAGGAGTGGCAAAGCTAGGGAGAGGAATATTAATTTTCTTCCTACAGTCTACAGTGCATGGGTGCTGCAACTTGAATGATGAGTCCAAACCTCAGGGTTTGATTGTTTTCCTTTTTAATGGGAATAACTCCATGCCTCTGTCTTAATGGACTGATCTGTCCTGTTGAACTTTAAAATACATGACTGCAGCACTGGAAGAGATTTGGTCCTTTCAGAAGACTGCAAAAGATTGCTTTCATCTTTCTCACGTTACTGTAGAGACTAATAAAAGTCGACATTGCACAGGCCAGTGATGCACCTGGTGCAGTTCCCTGGCTTGGTGGCACTTGGTTCTAGGTATCCACTGGCAATAGCAGCTCTGAAAAACAATTGATCTCAGTACTGGTGCTTAGGTGAGCCCTTCAGTAGTCCATCCTAAGAAGTCACCATTAAGCTAACCCTTTGCTTTCTATCCTTTAAATCCACAGAAGGAGCTTTTCTTCAAGGCAACTCAGCATCTTTAAACAGCTTCAACGTGGAACTTTTTACAAAGACTTTTTGAAAATCCAAGTGTGTGAGGCTGACTGGATCTCCTTTATTCACTTGCTTATTGACACCCCCCCACAAGTCCAGCAGCCTGGAGCAGAGACTTTCGGTTACAGAAGCCAGGCTAGCTCTTTCCCAGCTGGTTGTGTTCATCCCATGTGCTGAGATACTATTTTCTAAAACATATTCCCTCTGGCTGGGGATGGGAGTGAGGCTCACAAGCCTGTGGTTCCCAGCTGTATTTGGGCTGTGTTTGTAGATGGGACTTACCCCAGCAGACTGCCTGTGTGCCCGTGCAGTGTTGCTGGCCAAGGTGTAGGATATGTTGCCCAGCCACATTGCCACTGGACTCCCAGGTGAACATCAGCTAGTCCCGATGACTTGTTAACATTAACTTACTCATTTCAACTAATGCTTACTGTTGGTTTACCTTATGTCAAGCTAGCTTCTCTGACCTATCTGCTACACAGAGTGGGTTGGGAGCAGGCATCTCCCCACCATCTTCATCAGCAAAGGGAAAAGCAAAGAATTAATGGAGCTGCTCTGCCATGGCTTTTTCATTCCTGAATGTCCTTTTTACACCTCGGTCATCCAGCGATCTCACAATCCCTAGTGCTTCCTGCCTTTGAGTATTTACGTAACTTTTTTGCTGTCAGCATAAGCGTCCATTCCAAGGTGCTCCTCAAGTTATTTTTTAGCCCTCTTAATTTCCTGTTTACATTTGACCTGACTTGCTTTATGGCCATTCTTGTTCTCATTTGAGCATTTCCATTTTTAAGTATTGACTTCCCCCCTCCGATGGTAACCTACCTGACTTTTCTGTTGAGTCTTTTTTATTTTCTATTTCCTATTTTCTTCTATTTTCTACTTCTGCCCAGGGTTTTTATTGTTCTCTTTTTCACTTGTGCTATACCATTTACTTGAGTTTCTGATATAGTATCTTTGAACAGTCTCCAGGCTCCTGGAAGTCTGTTTGAATTGGTCTTTATATGTTTGATCAATTCCCTCATTTCTACACAGCTCTTATTTGCAATTGAATAGGTAATGGCTTGACTCTGTTTGGCTTGTTCTTTCCCACTGTAGTGTTAAACCTAGAAGCATTATGGGTACTATTACAGAGCAGCTCTTTATCTAGAATGTCATGAACTAGGTCCCACACTCCTGGGGGGTTCTAGGAAAAATTTCTTAAGGTGCTTCCTGAAACTGTATGTTGTGTGTCTCATCCTGGTGATGCATTTATTCACTCTCTGTAGAGGTAGCTTAAGACTTCTGCAGTCACCAGACAAATTCTCAGGTTTTCTAATCCAAGATAGCATTTCCTAAACGTTACCATCAGCCTGATCACGGTGTTAGTACCATCACAGTATTTCAACCCACAGGCATTCTACGAGTCTCTTTGCTATGATGTATTTCTTCTAGTCCTTCGTGTAGTCCTTCATGTACTGTGTCACTCCCTCATCCATGTGTCCCACCTCATCATTCCTGTAAAGTGGGTAACGTGGCAGAGCTACCATTGATTATCTTCCTCCCACTGTATCCCCAAGTGCCAGTTTGATCAAGATTGCAATTTGATGCCAAGTGTTCCAGCTCCCTCATGCAGTTTTTAGACTTCTGGTATTGTGTAAGTGCATTTGCGAGTACTGCCCTTGTTCTGTCAGTCAGTATTGGCATTGCAGGCAGCTTGATTTTTTCTGTTTGTTGTGACTGTGCTAGTTATTTCCCTTCTGACCTTTTCAGAGGCCCAATGAGTATTAGCCATGTCCCTCCTGAGGAGTGTGCCAGCTGGAAAAATGAGAATTTTCCATGCTCGTCAGCTCCCTCAGCTCTCGTTTCCTGTACCAGCAAACTGGATTTGTTTCTTTTAAGGTAATAGCCCATCTGTCCTTTACAGGTTACTCCTGTCTCCTGGTCTTAACAGGCATAAATCCCTCCTTTCTACCCCAAGGTTCATCCACGCACTGGCAGCCAGGACCTCTACCTGCCCCCAGGGTCTCTCCCAGGAAAGTAGAAGTATTCAGGGAAAGTCAGAACAGAGGTCTTGGACTTCACCTCATTCCTAACAGCCAGACCTTATCCTACAGCTTACCTTCCTGCCCTTTCTTACCATTTGGCACCAGCATGCCTACACATACCTGCGGGCTCATTCTTGCACCCTTAAGTACCCTCCCCAGGCATTAAGCTTCACTACCTTGGTGGCTAGCAAGCAAGTTGCCATGCTGTCCTCTCCTCTCCCACAAACCCAGCTGTTTGTTTCCAGTAATAAACCCACTGCCACCACCTTTTTCTTCCTGTCCTTGAAGGTCCTCTTTCCCAAAGGATTGTATTGGGTGCAAGAGAACACTAATATGGGCTGGAAGGCAGATTTCATCGAAGACAGTAGATCTGTCCTTCCACTAGAATGCCAGTCTGCCTGGCTAAAAACCCTGAGCAGACCAAAGGCACACAGAGGACCAGTGAGACAGCATCTGTATCTGTGTGACGATTAACAACCAACCAGTATGAACCACCCATGGTCAACAGAGTTGACTCTCTTCAAATAATGGCTTCTGTATAGGCTCTTCTGTTCACATGGATACACGCTGGTGGTTCTCTCCAGTGTGTGCCACTCAACAGCTCGTGTGGTCTGCCTCAGAGGTGGCTGCATTTCACTGGCACAGTACACACAAAGTGCCATTGGACTGATCTTTTATTAAATGGCCTTCCTGTGAGCATTGTTCTTGATACACTGCCATTGCAGAGCAGTCTTTTCAGGACTTTTTAATTTTTTTTTAGCACAACTATAGATTTTATGGAAGTTATCCTGACAAATAAGAAAGGGCTTCACAGTCAGATTGTGCAATGAAAAGATGTTCTTGCACTTTTAAAGTGTTTTAATGGTACAGACCTTTTTTTTTTTCCTTGCTTGAAAAGATTCTGATTTCTCATCTGATAGCAAAGCAATGTTTTGATCCTCTCTGAGTATTCATCACCATGGTACCAAAGTGCCTTACAGGGAAATGAGGCAGGCAGTTGGCAGTTTTTGCCTCAAGACAATAGAAGTGACCCTTGTAGGATTGTAATAGCCAGCCCATGTCAGCCTGTTATTATTATTATTATTATTATTATTATTATTATTATTATTATTATTATTATTATTTATTTATTATTATTATTATTATTATTATTATTATTATTATTATTATTATTATTATTATTACATTGGCACATATACATCCATGAAACAATGTGAAGGATTTCTAAGCTGCCTGGGTGCTATGGCAGCAGATGGCTGGGTGTAGGAAAACAGCTCAGAACACATTTCTGCATGCAGTAGTGCTGCTAGTTGAAGGCAACTTGAAAGTGTTTTGTTCACCCTGAGAGCATTTTTTGGATATTTTAGAGGACGGACCTGCCATTGATGATGTGGCCTGTTTAGTGAAGTACCACATTTTTGTCACTTTCAGAGATAGGTTTCAAATGTCTTGGGCTAAGCTTGTTACTTAATGGAGAAATTAGCACAAATATGTTTTGAGAGGCTTGAAGAGGCTGCTCCCTGCCCAAGCAGGAGCAAGTTCCTTCGGACTGACAGACAGGACAGACTCTTCCAGCAACATATGAAAGCACACATTTACATTCATGAAAGTCAATAACAGCAGGTCAGAAATGTAACCCCCAGCAACGGATAGCAACACTTTAAAATCAAAATTAACTTCTCTTGTTCTCTTTCTCCTTTACCACCCCTCCCACACACATATTTATTTTTTTTCTTTCCCCTGCATGCCAGCTTTTCCAGTGGCTTCTGGGGTTCTGTGCAATCAGTACACAGAATTTAAGTCGCTCTTCCCATTCTGCTAATTCCAGTTGACTGCAGATACAGGTAACAGCAGCATTCATGCCATTTAGTGACCAAAGAGAAGATGCTGTAATGTATTTTCTGAAAGAAGAACACTTATTTTTTTGTTTTGGGCTCATCTGGCCAAAGACAGACCTTGAGCTTATAAGTTTTTTATTTATCATTGTTCTGCCCTTTCCATCCTACAGCAATTTCTTTCCTTCCAGGAGGCACAGTGTGGACAAAGTGACACAAGATTAAATCTAATGATAGTTCAATTTCCAGAAGGTGGAAACACTTTGGTTTCCAGCAGAGGGTGGATGTGCAGCTCTGGTGGAAACAACAATTAGAGGAGAAATACATGTGTTAATCTTCAAGATATATCTTTTTTTAGTTAGGCAACATCAACACAGATGTAAGGGAGCAAATACCTGTGGAGAAAGAAAATATCTGGCATGAAATTTACCCTTGCAAGTATAAATAACAAATATATCAGATGTTTGGACAACAGATTATACTACTCCCTTACCACTAACACACAATAAGATGGTAGAAAACCCTAAAAATTACCTGATCTGCTATGAAACACGAGCAAGAGAAAGATTAGAAAAAAAGAAAAGCATCATCTTAAGTTTTCAGAGGATTCTTTAAAACCTTGGCACCATGTCAGGCAGCATGTGGTATATATTACAGATAGCTCAGTTGCACATCACAAACGTATCTTAAAGGTTTGGGTTTTTTTTCACATACCATTTAGCAACAGCTGGCATGTTTGGTTTTTTCCTTGTTTTCTCCCTTACTAATACAAAGTTCTTGAGTGGGTTGGCTGTGCACTCACATCTTTCTAAGCAGTTAAGCACCAAATTCTGCTTCCCCCCCCCGCCCCCCATTTTGAAGAGCTAGATGTAAGATACAGGTGCACTGAGCTGAGAGAATTAGTTCCTGCATCTGATGGGGAGCTGGGCTGTGGTGAAATCTGGGGTGGTCCTGTGCAGCAGTGAACATCAACAATATCTCTTCATGGAAGGAAAGGAAAGAGAACCTTGAAGCCACAGACACAAAAGTCACTCTGGACCTTAGGACACTGAGAATCTGGCATTTCTGTTCTCCACACATCCATCAACAAGGAGGGGGAGCCCAGAGCTGGGCAGAACAGCAGTAAAGCAGACAGGTTTCTAGCAGAACTCCTAACAACAGAAATTCTTTCAGATAGAAATAATCAGCAAATCTGATGAAAACGTGTTTGTTTCTGAGCAGGCCTGGCTGGACTGATATCTTGCATGTATCCGTATATCTCCTCTTATTATTAATTTGTCAATAATTTTATTGTTCTTGTTTTAGCTCTGTGGGCACTGTGCAAATGAGGGAAATCAGACTGAATATCAGGACTTTCCCAGCCTCAGCTGAGGTAAAGACTTACAGAGGAAAAGCAGAGATGGTATATTAGCTTCAGTGGGGACACACTAGCTGGGCACCATTCTTGAATGAAATTCCACTTCAGGTGGAGAAATTGTAAAAAATGTCACTCCAGATCCTCAGGAAGAGTCACCGAGTACCGTAATCGACCCAAAGTACTAGGGAATGAAACTGATGCTTGAATATGATGGGATGGGGAGAAGAAGGGAGCCTACTTCAAAAGACAAGCTAGGTTCATTTTGACAAGTGCCAGTCTGGTGATTGGTAGACACAATCATAAGTACGTTTCTAAAGAAGAATTTTAAAAGGTCAGTAAACATCCCAGTAACGTAAGCTTCCTGGTTACTTAGAAACAGAGCTCAGTGATTCAAAGCCATTTCTTAAAAATATCTTTGATTGATATAGTGCCTCCAGTGCAGGTAATAGAAGACTGATTCAATCTATCTGACACAGACTGTCAGGTCTGTACTTCCCCCTGCTTCTCCCCATCTCCTTCATTTCCTACTCTGAATCAATGTGTTTGTGGATCTTGGACTGGATCCCAGCCAGGAATATCTGAAAATGCAGCCTCATATTGCCCAAATCTATAAAGAGGAAACTATTCAGACAACTGATGCACCTTCAGGGCAGAACATTAAATTGATCCTTTGGCAAGGAACACCCAGTGTAACTTTACAATTAGTGTAACTAATAAGATTATCAGTGAAAGCATAGATGATCTAAAGCTGTGGGTTTGTTTTAGGAGCACCTACAAGGATAGAGGTTTGTACTGTGTGCAAGCACTTGCACTGCTCCCCCCTGCCTCACTCTGTGCCTTAAGGAGAGCTCATGACAATGCATCATCCAGGATATTTGAGGTGACTGCATTACTGAAGCATGGAAATAGCACTATTAGATAATCAAGAGGCAATGGCTCAGATCTTGCTGCTAAGCAAGTGGAAGGGAAGTAGCTGTTGCTTCCTACATCTCCCATTGTTTTTTTCTGAACTTTGGAAGACCTCAGGGTAAGGTGTCTGGAGTCTTTCTGGGGACACTTGAGTCTTGATTCCCCTCCTGCATTTTCTCAGCTGAACGAGTGACCCACTTGCTACCACTGTATCACTGTGTGCTCCAGCTCTCCCCTTCTCAGGTGCTTTCCAATCGATTTGCATTCCTGGATCAGCACTGAAGAGTGTAACATATGCAGGTGTGCATACACTTAGGGTTGCACATATATTCACATGGACACCACAGATCTGAGTTGCAGTTCTAACTAGGCCATTTCCTGAGCTGCCTGCATAATTCTGCAGAAAGTTACTGTTCCCAAAATAATTATTTAAAAAAATTTAAATTTAATATAAACAAGCTTTGAAAAGACTGTTTTCTATAGTGTTTTTTAAAGAGTCTTAAAAACTTAGCATATATTATTAGCATCTTCTCCTAGAAACCCTTTTGGCTCTCACTATACATGCTTTCATGGAGTAAGAGTTTTCCTCTCTGTCTGAGAAACATAAACATGACTTCAGAGTTTCAGCATAATATTTATGACCCTGTATTCTAATGCACATTTACCTCTTGGCCTCTCTTTGGAGACTGGTTACCTCTCGAGCCATACAGTAGGCTAAAGAAATTTACTCTGATGAAAAATTCTTCATGATCAGTATGAATAAAGTATTCATTTTCACTCTGGATGCAGGGTACGTCTTTGTATATGCTTAGCTATTTTTCCCACTTGCTTTTAAGTACTTTGCTAGGTAACAATGGCACGCAATGACATTGTCTATACCAGCCTCTACTGGTATTGAAATGCTCCTCTGAGTTTTTAAGTTGCTGTAGGGTCCCATCTGATACAATGAACATGTCACCATCTATTCATGAATGCCTATGGATAAAGACCTTGCACTTGGAAAAATAGCTGAACCCAAAGGTTCAGAGCTAAAAATTGCCATGTGTGTTGTCAGGGCCAAAAATGAAAATTTGAAGGCATGACGTTATTAGAGGCTTGTTTCCACTCTTCTGATGGCTATTTGAGCTTATTTAAGAAAATGTTTTTGAAAGAAATAGCAACTCTGGTTTCCATATTACCTCCAGTTCTTTACAATAACAGGCAAGACTCACACTGACAACAGGGACGTGTTCTCATGGTTTCCAACACTGAAACGCAGGGGATCCTTTTGTGAGTGGATGCCAGGTAGAAGACTTGCAATTTTTTCCCATCAGATACCACCTTTTCATTTTAAATAACAGCTATATAAATCTTGCCCATTAATACTTGCCATATTAAATAGTAGCTCTCTTTTTAGATTTCTGTGCAAATAAATATTAATGAACTGGGCTATTTTAATGGATTAAAAGACATATTCTAAGGGTTGCTCAAATCCAGTTTGTGCACACGTCAGAATGTGACAACTTGTTGATCATAATTTTACGAACTTGTATCCATAAAAAATCAAAAGAAGCTTCAAGCAAATATTGCAGATAGAAATTTGCCAGGCTCTTCCATGAATTGTGGTGGGAAAACAAGTTATTTTAATCTTTTAATCAAAAAAGAGGAATAAAAGAAGTGGGCACATGCAGCATGTGGGAGAACTACCATTGCATCACACCAAAGAAAACCTCAATTTTTGCTTTCTTTAACTCTTTCCTACCTGCGAGTCTGATGTGAAGTTCACAGAAATCAACAGCGGATCTCCCCGTGACTTCAGAAGAGTCTGTATTAGATCCTGTTCTTTGAGTTACCCTGATATCCTCTTCATTCAGAAAAATACTTTGCTGATCTCTTGATAACTGTGTGGCATGCTACAGAAGGTCCAAACAGCAATGTTGACTGCTTCTCTCAGCAGTTACATCCGAGCTGTCAGACGATGGCATCGCTCCAGGGAAATTGCTGAGGTTCAGTGCCTTTTTGACTTCGGGGTCTTTGAGTAACTGTTGAAAGATTCACAAGGCCTGACTTGAAAAGATTTCCTCAGTTCATGTGCATCTCTCTAGAGATACATAAGCCACGAGAGATGTAGAGATACGGATCAGCTTCAGCGGTGCGACACGGTTCTCGTGATCAGGAAATCTAGCTGGCAGAGTAAGAAATCTTACGAAACAGCCTTTTGGTCTGGAGGAGGTTGGTGGTATCTGCGTTTTCACATTGCTGCTTGCATTTGAAATCAGCAATAATACTGCTCTGAAATTCCACCCTCAGAGGGCCACCACATTTCTCCATGTGTACAGCATGAATGATGAGGATGCCTTTCTTATTCAAACTGATTCATCTTTTCTTAGCACAAGGCCCTGGAGGAGTTAAAATCTCAGCCTAGTAAAGACTGAGGTCTTGCCAATCCTTTTTTTTTTTTTTCCCATAAGGTGGCAGACATAAAAATAAAGGAGATGTATCAGCACACTTCCTTAGAAGCTGAGCTTCCTGATTAAGAGTAAATGCAGGCTATACAGTGTATTTCATGCTGAAATGCATTTATTCCCTGCTAGAATTTCATGTATACAATTAGCCATTAGCAGCATCTCTCTGCACAGAGAGGACTCAGATCAGGAAATAACAGAAACAGCCACATACTGCTACAGTGTAGAGAGGGAGAAAACCACAAAGCAAGAGCCAACTATTGAGTTAGTATTGTCCTGATGCTGCTCTATTTCTGTCTCTAGTGAGGCTGAAGAAAGTGAATGAATGATCATGTTGTAAAACGCCCGGCAGGAGCTCCGATGCAGCGGGTTTGTGCTTGTTCTTACTGTGCAATAGCAAACATTTACTCTCTTTGCATCTATGGTGTATAGAGAACTTGGCTGATACCAGGTTTAAGACATAGGTTTAAGCACTCTAGTGTGCTTCAGCTTTCTTCAGTGCTTGGGGTTAGCTTGGGGTTACCTGAATCTGGTGCTTTGAGGAAAGTCTCCTCTATGTACTTTCTGCTGAGTGAATTGCAATGTTTTCCCTTTTAATGTGTAATACAGCTATACCTTGTATTTTCCAACAGTACTTCCAGGTATTTCTGACACGCTGGTGAGGAGTCAAGGTTCTATGATGTTTGGGCTAAAATGAGTAGAAACAGATTGGGATTGTGTCTGTGGTGTGGGTTTGTAAGGTAGCATCATAGCCTGGAATGAGTACTATTAAAAGGAAAGATGTAAAGATTAATACCCATCCAGAAGCTGATGTGTAGCGTCCACTTTGCTACTCTGCTTCTTTCAGGCTCAAAGGGGATAGTTTCAGAGGACATTCTGATGTGAAAACAAAGATCAGTCTTCACAGATCTACAGCCCTCTCTCCCTAAACTACAAAGAAACTTCTCTCCACATACTTATGAATTTATTCTTTTTTTTAATCAGGAATTAATTTTATTGTCTGTGTTTTAGTGCTACAGCTGGTTCTTATGACTGAGGATTTTTTTTCTTCTCCCACTGAGTCTAATTTCCTCAAAACTGTAACAAATCATATAATTCTCTCCATGATCGTGCTGCAGTGATGTTGTCATATTTATTTTAATCTCCTCTTGAACAAGCCATATTAAATATTGCATATTGTAAGGTTATTTAATTTAGACTTGGCAATCTGAGACCTACCAACTTTTTTTACCATTCATCATAATGATTTTAAGGTGTACTCTGCCCAAATGCTGGGTCAGGAAGGGAGTAAATCAGGAACAGAGAGTAGCTCTAGGAAAAGAAAGAGGTCTAAGGAGGAAAGTAAAAACTTTAAGTAGAACCTGCTTGAGATGCAGCTACGTTCCTAAGATGAGGCAAGGCTGGGAAGTTCATTCCCCAGTAATAAATTGCAGTGTTCAGTACTGAAGAAATCTCCGGTGGACGGATCAGCCAAACAGATATTGTAAAGGTTTCGGAGGCTTTGTGGCTTGTATCGAGAAGGGAAAAGAAATGCTTTGCTGAGCAAGACCTTAAGGTAACCATGTGTTCTCAATGTGTCTTTTCTTTCTGTTTTCCTTGGTGAATGGGAAAACCCAGAACCTTACCTCTGTTTTCATAACCTAGTTATGCTCAGGAGAGAGTAATTTATGCCAGCTGAGCTAGGAAAGCTGTAAACAGGCTAGTAGTGCCATGCCAATATGCACAAGAGAACAACATCCAAGAGGATACAAATTCCTCTTTGGAAAACCCATTTCTGAGCTGTACTTGTGGCCTTTTTGCCAGAATAGCCCCTTACTCACTTTTCTGACTCCTCACCAGAGCTGAGCGCTGTGCTTCTCATATCAGTTCCTACTCAGATCACAAGCCTTTGACCATTGGGCTTTCATTCTGATGCTCTCTCCATACAAGTAAATGCAGAGCGCAAGGCCACTGTGTGAAGCAATCATGCTTGCATCTTGACCAGGCACAGCTCCTTGTTTAAATATTCAAGACATTGTATAAAGATGCAATGCACAGAAATTGCCTCCCTCCCACCCCCACCGTGATCACTGCATACCAGATTGGGGAATGTTTTTCTAAAGTTTAAGATTAAAACTGAAGTTTACTTCAATGTCTTAGTTGTCCTGGACTTGGACTACCAGATCCCTCCTTGGTTTATTTAATTGACCCTAACATAAGTTCTCTTTAAGGATTTCTGAACTATATATATACTGTAGTACATATACGTACCTAAAAGGAAAGAAAGAGAGAAGGTTAAAATATCTGATTTAAGCTGGCCTAAAGGAAGGCCATTGTGTTACTTAAAGATTAGTTTATACAATGCATATATATATATTAATGTTTTACCCTCAGACCCTTATCAACAGACTCTTATTGACAGACTCTTTATTGACTTCCTTCAGCAAGCAGCTTTCCCTTTAGTTTACTCAAAATCTGAAAACAGCATCAAGGGTTAGAGAAATCTGAAATTCATCATCTACAGCTCCTCAAGTGTGAATTTAATATGAGAGTAAAGCTGACAGTATTATTGCTGCCAGGGTGCATGGCTCTGAAACCATTCAGCAGGGCCAGAATGAATTAGGTTTCTATCTGAAAAGGATGCCTATTGACAAAAAATGCTTCAGCCCATTTCTCAAGGGAAAATTGAAACCATTATTTTCCAGGATTCACATACAGAGCTTTGGAAAGCACTTATTTTACAAACAAAACCAGACATACTGCTTCCTCTCTGTGCTAACTCATCATCTCAATATTCTAATAGATTTAACAAGAGGCACTAATGAAAAACATGGTTGGAGCTGAGAAAATGATTTATAATGAATAACTTACAAGCTAGATTAAGTTAGTCTCATTCCCTTTAAAGCAACTAGTTTCCCTATGGTGGTGTTTCACCTTACTTTGTAAGCGGCCCCATTGCTAACAACAAAAAAGCTGCCTTTCAGGATGGCTATGAGTGACCAGATACATCAGAGTCACATTCAGGTAGAGTTATTCATCACACTGCTTCCCTCTTCCAATTCCTATTACAGCCTTAAAGTACTTGAGATTTTATTATCTGAAGTATGGGATCAGTTATAATTCATGTGAAATTGTTTGTTTCCTGATGCCACGTCTGGGGATATGCGTAGACTGATTGTGATGACTGTGTTTCTCCCTTTGAATGAGACAAAGTTGGAAGAAAAGCTGAGGAAGCTACATATGCTTTTATTTCCTCAGGAAACTGTGGCAATTTAAAGCCAGGTAGCGGAGAGAGTTACAGAGCTTAAACTAATAATATTGATTTTTCATTTCTGGAACACACAGCTCCTCTCCAAAGCATCGTTCTGTGAAAAATATTGGGCATCTGTCCCTATAGCTGGGCTTAGCAGAAGCATTTGTGTTACTCTTAGACTGAATTAAGCAGAGTGACACATAGCAAATACATAGCAATAATTATATGGTTTTCTAATTTTCACCATCACTACAGTTATTCTTGTAATCTTACATATACTGAAATTGCAGAGATTTAGCAGAGGCTCTAATATTATCTTTTAAGCATTTAGAAGCTACTCTTGCATGTCTCCGAGAGCACATTTACGTAGTTACATATATATGTTCCTGTCCATATTTTTGTAACTAAAAGTCTTTTTATGCATTTTAAAGAAACTGGATGAAAAGAGTACAGCAAAAAAGGACCCATTTTCTGTCTCCATTTGAGGGAACATGGTCAGGGTCTACTGATATGGGGGAGGATAACTACTGATCAAAGCAGCTGCAAAATTGACGTATTTTGACGGTACAGCATTCATCTAGCATTAATAAATGTTGTACCTGTGGTGTAACATGTGATGGTATTGCTAGTCACAACATGAAGGTTCAGCAAGCCTTTCTCTAACTGGCAGAACAGAAAACATGCCAGGTTTTACAGCCCATGAATTCTGGGGGAGAAGTGAAGGATGCTGGAGATGGCCTATGAACTGCCTTTGGCAATTACAAGATTAAATGAAGACACATGTCTCAGTTTTTTATATAGATTTTATCAGTGTACAGAATAACCCAGCAGACTGCATTTTCCCCATTTTCACCACTCTTACACATCTTTTTGCAATTAACACATGGTTCAAAGGCTGGAATAAAAAATCATTGATACTTTATGTCATCTGGCATTCATCCATCATTTCTCACTGAATTATTCCATATTGTCTGGGAACAGCATTTGACAACAGCGGTTTTCAGAGGGTTAGTGCTGCAGGAGCTGTGTAAAGCAGATTCTGCAAATTCTTACATGGGTAGTCCTGGTTTAGTCAGATGATGATTAACAAGGAGAGCTGATCCAAGTCAATTTAAGTAATGTAATGTCTTTTTAATGATTTCAGGCCTCTAGGCTGAAATACATGATGTGAAACTCAGTGGTGTGATGCCTAAGAGTTAGATGTGCATCCAGCAACCCAGTGCCATGTTACATGAGTGCAGGAAAAGCACTTCTAGTGATAAGAGACCCTTCCACAAAACTACAATGTCTAAGGGTGTGGGAACAATGAAAGCTGCAATTTTTCTTCATGTCAGTCGCATTTAGATTTTCTGTGTGTATTAGCTTTAAAGAAATTCTATCTTGATACCAAATCTTGATTTATTCCTTTTCTAATGAGCTTAGGTTTCTTACTAATGATAGTGGTCCACATTCTGATATTCCTCTGCCTACTGAGTCATATTTTTTCTATCAATCACTATTACCAAACAAAAACAGGAAAATGAAACCAAAGAGGACCATTCTTAGAGAAGGAGCTCCTCATTGAAATAGTGGAAAAATCTGGCTTCTCAAAAAGAAATAAAGAATATTTATGCATTATTGAATGTTGTTACAATTATTATAACACTCTATTCTTACAAGCAGGAAGGAATTTCTGGAATGTAAAAGTTTTATATTATGATGGTGGTTTGTTGGTACTTTAGCTAAAAGCTATGGCAAATCTGAACAGGACCAGTCCTACATCTGCCAGGTATAGTCATAATTCAAAGTTTATGACAGTGCATTGTTTGATATCAGCCTTGGCAGAGCATTACAAATGTGAATGGCTGCCTCACATAGATGGGCACAGGAGCAAAACACTGGGCTGAGGCCTGGCCTGAAGTCCATTGTACAGCTCTGCTGAAATTTCTTGCAAGAAATGATAATATGCAGCACCATAGTCTATCTTTTATACACCTGCTCAGCATTGCGTGACAGTATATTTCCAGGGAATGTACAGAAGTCTTGGTGCAATTGCAGGACACATTGATTATGTTTAATCTATATGTACAATGAAGCCAAGATAGAATAAATGCAAAGAGAAATATTAAAACCCTTACAGGTGTGGCAAACCTATTTGTGGCAAGCAAAAACTATGGATACGTCTACACTGGAAGATACCAGCACTTTCTCGCTGATGGAAGGCTTCTAACCAGCTAGACCATGTTGTCATGTGTGGCAAGCAGTGGTTACATCACCTTACAAAGCCTGCTGCTGACGACGTGGGGCAGACAGACAAGGCGAACTTCTCAGGAGTTCCTGATTCTGTATCAGGACGAGACATGGGTGATACCTTTCCCCTCCGACACGTCTGGTTTTCTTTGTAAAGACCCAAGAGTGCAGGCAGGAAGGCAGATGCAGCACACACAAGTGAACACCTTGATCTGAACAAGCACAAGACCAAGAGAATGAGGCACACCGGGGAGTGCATTTGCGCCCTTAGAAACAACCACTGTGTCTATCAGTGGTCATGTCTGGAATTTGTGGAGGTAGGACTCAACACCTCATCACTATGACAGTGAGGCTGTTAGAGAAAATAATGTGTAATGCATTATTAGACATTGTCTTTAGTCAAATCCAACAGTAGATTTATTTTCATTCTACTTGATACTTCTGTACCAATTTGCAGGAACAGAAATATCATAAGGGGTCAGACCAAAGGTTCATCTAGCCCTGTAGCCTCTCTGCTAATGACCAAATGCAGATGCTTTGCAAAGGGTATAAGAACTGAACAAGCTTATACGATACTTCTTAGTATTACTTTCAGCCTCTAACCATCTGAGAGTCAGGGACTCCTAACGCCAAATGTGGCTCCTGTGTATTTAGTTATCCTCAAGGGATTTCTCTTCCATGGGATAGACTCATCCTCTCTTAAACCAGTGTATCAGCTTTAACATCTGCAAAATCCTGCAGGAAGGAGTTCCACAGCCAATGTAAATATTTGAGGTGAAGAGCCTTTTGTTCACACCATACTTGGTGTGAGGTCTTTTGTTTGCTCTGAAACTGTTACCCACTACTTTCATCTGATATTCCCTAATTTCTACCATGGAAAAGACAATGAACAATTGATCCTTCTTACTACTCATGACTCTGTTAGATGAGCTGCTCTAGTCAACAGGTGAACTACCTATGCTATAGATAGTGAGAGACCTTAATTTGTGAGACGTGAGAGTAAGAAATGCAAAGAATGAAGTTGAAAATTAGGGACAATTTTAGCTGATATTATGACATTTGCCATCAGGTGTGCAGTAACATTTCTTGAAAGGTTGAACAAACACAGCACAAAGGATGTTCTCTCCTTGCCAGTCTGGGGTAAGTAGCAGTAACTCCAGCACCTCTGCCTGAGGTAAGTCATGCCTCTATTACACCCTGTGTAAGATAAGCTTCAGTGAAAGTATCAGGCAGCAGGTTTAAAATTAAACAAAAGGAAATACTTTTTCACATACAACTACACTGTAGATTTCAATAATTCTGCATTGTGTCAGGTGAAAACTACGATCAGGTTGATAAGAGCCTTGGAAAATCCATGAATGCATTAGAAGTTATCGGCTCTAGCTGTAACCTCCAGCCTGAGAAACCCTTAAACAGGCTTTAAATAGCTAACAGAAATTAGGAAGCTGCAACAGAGGTACATACAGAGACTATGCCTTGTTTCTTATGATTAGAGTCAGAGCACTAAGCTAAATGAACTTTGAATAGGGTCTGAGATGCATTTTCCCAGGTCCCTGAGTACCAAAACAACCAGTTAAAATGGATCTTGAGAAGTTACGATACTCAGCTTTGTACCTGTGTTTTTTTTCAACATACCTTTTTCTGCTTTGTTATTTAAAAGCTCTGTTAATGAGAATGCCACTGTCTCAAGAGGCATTTAGTATCTTCATCCTTACCCTTACCAAGACAGATTTCCCAAGTATCTTGCTGCAGAATATCACTGGATTCTCATGGAACGCATTCAATACAAACTTGTGGGTTGACTGTGCCTCTCAGTAGCCTCTCTGTCTCTGATAATGGCTTTTCCAATGTGGGTTGTGTCTGTTCTCTTCCAGACTCATCTACATCATGTTTTCTAATTTGCTAAGGAGAACGTCATGAACAACAGCATCAAAAGCCTTTCTGAACTCAAGAAATATGATAGCAATTGCTTTTCCTTTGTCTGCAGTGTCTGTTACCCATCACAGAAGGAAAGTGGATTATTCTAATAGAATCTATTCTCACAAAAAAGTGACATTGTTTTTTACTCTCTCCTTGTTATCCTCCAAGAAGTCTGTCTAGTTACTTGTTCCAGTACGTCTGTTTCCAGAAACAGAAGCTTTGCTGACTGGCTGCATTTTCTTCCTTTGTTTTTAAAGCTTGTAACACATTTGCTCTTCCCGTTGTCTGAAATGCCACTCATTCTCCATAAATTGTCAAAGGTAATGTTTAACAGTGCTGAAATTTTATTAGCCAGTTTGGTGTGTGTCCTAGGACACAAAGGTGCTATGCTTGCCTTGACACTGACTGCTCAGCTAACAAAGCTAATTAATTAGCAGTAGCAAGTCAATCAGCTGTCTGATGATGGTGGTCATCCTGGAGCTACAATAAGGTTAATTTACTCACAGACTGGAGCACATCAAACATGCTGACAACAGCTGCCATTGAGAGAACAGGGTTTTCAAACTCTGCTGGGAACATGACAGAACATTCACACCCTTTGTCTAAGCCTTGAATGGGACTGAGAATATATTGCTGAGACCTTGTAGGGGCAGGTTCATCAGTTCTCGTATAAGTTTCATTGATAAAGTAAATGCTACCAAGGTGATGAAGAGATGAGGCATGTACATGCTTGGATAAACTGTGATGTTTTCCATCTCAGCTTGTTGCACCAGGATGTAAGTAAGTGTCATGACTATTTTGTGGGATAAAAGCTATGAAATAAAACTTTGTATTGTGTTCCTGTTTTCTGCTATCCCTGATTTCAAAATCCTATCGTAGCACTGTAAGACACACACAAAATTTATTTACACTCTTAATAGCTGCACAGTGGTAGTAGTGTGAACATTTTGAAAGTTACAGGCAAGATAGTGATGTTTCCAAAGTACCTGAGATGTAAATGTTACAAACACCGTTTTTGTGTGTGGCCATCTGTGCTCTGTGCAACACCTGTAAAGTTATAGTGACTCTTTCCATATGGTGAAAGGTCTGGAAATTGACAGATTAATTTGCACAACCAGAAAGTACTCATATAAATAATATTACACTGGGATCTGGGGGGCAAAGGAAATTTGCAATGCCATATGCATTCATTTATGTGCCAGGTACAATGATTTTAATGAATAATCCACTGCAATTGTGCATACTTTGCCTGGGAAAATGATAGTCTTGATATCTTATTCTCTCTGCTGCATTTCTGAACCTCTCAGACAATGAGAATGATAATCTCTACTTGAATATACTGTGTTAGTCTCCGTGCTTGCTCGCTTGATTACGTAGTGTGCTACGAAACCATCTCTTGTAGTATTTGACCTTTTCCAACATTTGCCGAAGAGGGTAATACCAATTTAATAATTCGGGGGGGGGGGATTTTTGGTATAATTGTTGGTGGAAGGCAATAATAGTTTTGCGTAGCTTGAATAATTTCTAGAAGGAAAGAAAAAGAACAAGGCAGACAAATCAGCTGCAAACAGTAATAAGTTGTGCTTTTTACATAACAAAATGCAACCTGTAAAACATACCAAAACCAGAAGACAAGGAAAATCAGTGGTGTAGTGCCCTTCTTTTAATTTCATACTTGTTTCTCCTGCTGTGGAGTGGGAACCATGCAGGGGTAAGGTCTATGTCTGCCCACCAGCTGCTGGTGGAGTTGTCTCTGCTGCAGACCTAGAGGTAGTTCCAGACTCTGACCAGGCTACACACGTGGTAGCTGAGCTAGGGTGTAGGGAAGCAGTGAGCTGCAAAGTTTGTTAGTCTCAGCTAGACACTTGCAGAGATGCTTGTAGTAACAAGGCTCTCATGCTTGCATAGGGAACATCATCAAAGCTGACATCCAGAATTGTGGGACATGTGAGTGTCAGGACCCATTTAGGACCATTGTTAATAGCTGTGAAGAATAACCCACTCCCTCTCCATAGCCAACATAACTCCCATTCTTTACATTCTTATCTCATTCTTTCTTAATTCAGTGCCATTCTCTGGCACCTTTCCAACAGTCTTATGCTTTCATCTCAGTAACCGTTTCTGGATGCATCACTAGGTAGCATGGCTGGAACTGTGCACTGCAAAATACCTGACATGAAACATACAAATATGCAAACCAAAAATCCTGTAACTCTTTTAGCTAAATAAAAAAAAAACCAAACCAAAAAGCAAACCACCTTAAAGGATAATTCTAGTGGGTATAAAAGTTTTATTCTGAAATTTCCAGTCAGTTTCTTGCACTTTCCTACATCCCTTTCCCATGTATGAAATGCAAATGCAAGAGACCTTAGTTGCTTTACCATGGATATTAGTGTGGCCATGCTGTACAGTTTATACAACAAAGGCTCCATTTGTTTATATAACAATGAATTGTGAAGGCACAAGCAAGAGACTGTGAGAATTGTTTTGACTGAGCAAGATGAGCATGTTAGATATCAGAGGATAACATTTTTATTCCATGAAGTTCTCACTGTATGCGCCCTCCTGATAGCTGAGTAGATATATACAGATATTTGGCTACTGGGTTTGACAGGAAAGGAAATGCAGTCTGACTGTGCTGTACTCCACAAATTCTGAGTATAGCATAATTTTGGACATTGTCAGTGTCTGTGTTAATAATTTGAAAGTATTATTGAAGTCAAAGTGGGATTTGTGATTTATTTTCCCTTGAACAGGCAGATGAAGAAGTCTTCACAAAGTCTATTTTGACAGGGAGTGTAAAAGCATCTAAAGTGAAGACTGTCAAGATAGCTGAGACCACCTGTAATTCATTGATTTGGACACCTTTCTCTCCAGCTGGACACCTTCAGAAATTCCTCAGCTTGAAAGAATTATTTGACCAACATGCTGCTTCCAGACCTGATTTGTTTTTCAGTGTAGGTGCAAAACCAATGAACTCGAGCAGGGTGAAACCAACTGGCACTTCAGATTAATGTCAACATCCGTGTGCAAGTACTCACCATCACTGGACAGCACTATTAGCTATATCTAGTTTATTTAGATAGCAGATTTCTCTACATTGCAGCTGCAGGCTATTAACATAGAACATGACCTCTTTTAGTTATTAGTTAAGGCAGTAATAGTAGTGACACAGATTACAACGAAGATCCCTTGAGAACAAGTGCAGTAATTAAACTCTCTCTCACTAGAATTTTTCATGTTCTATAATGAAGCCAGTGCAATAATGAAAAATAAATAAATAAATAGAGAGAAATCATGTGGAAACACTTAGCTAAAGGAATCTCATTTTTTTCTGATTGACTGTTCTCCTAAGTACCAAAGATGAGATTAAAGGAGTGTGGTTGAGAGCAATAAGAAGAGCAAACTCATATTAGAATGACTTAGGAAAGCAAATCTAGTGCTTTAGGGCATTAACAGATCACTCATATGACTAGCATTTGAATATATATTTTTTACCCAGATAGGCTTGACCCAGTTTGGAAATAAGCCATGTAAACTTTATTTGAAACATAATTAAAGACCATTGCCAGAGGCAGGATATTTCAGCATTTAGAATCTCGAACTTTTCTGGCTTGTTGAAATGTACGTTCCTATGAATATTTGAAGTTACTGTGGGCTTCTGTTCATGTACTTGCCCTGGAATCCCCACGAGATTTTTATGCTACCGTTTCATGTTTATTCAGAATGTAATACCAAATTTGCTAAAAAGTCAATAATGGCATGCAGCTGTATGCACAATGTTTTTTGTTTGATGTCAAAGTTATTAGTGAATGTATATGGGCACGAGAAGATAAAGTACATAAATAGGCAGAAGGGCCAGTTAACTGTACTACTGAACTTTGTTCCCAGGATTTACAGCTTTAAAGTGCTAATTAAAGTTAGCTGGTAGCTTCTCATATCTGTATCAGCTGTTGTAACTGACAATCTTTGCAAATTGAGTATACAACCCGAGGGCATATTTTTTATTAAAGGTGCTAAAACTCATTTTCCCTGTGATTCAGGTGAACATGACCCAGACATAAAAAGATAAAAATCACAGGGTATTAAGATTTACTCTGGACCAAATCATCCAACACACTCCACTCTCTGAATGATTCATTTCAATATTATCAAGAGAGAGTTGGGAATTCTTATTACAAATAAACAAAGACAGACTACTTTCAAGAGCCAATACTGTTAGGAGAAGCATCTATGAGAAGAAAATAGATAAAGGGCTGAAATTTAAGGTAACATATTTGAATATTTTTCTTCAGATTTTAATTAAACACCCAAACTTCTCTTTCAAGTAGTGCTATGCTTCAACACTTGGCTAAAAAAAAGACAGGAGGCTCTGGGACATGTAGAATTTGAAAAGCTTGCAACCAGTCATGTAAGCTTCATAAAGGCTGATGCATTTCACCTGAAGACAGACACAGCCATCCATGCATACTCATGCATTCTAATTCTGTAAGGGATAGCAATTAGTTTCTAGTATGCACAGCTTATGAATGCTTTCCTTCCTCTCTTGAATGTATAAGGTTCTTCAGTTTAACAAATGCCACATGTCCATCCTTATTGTAAATGATGAAAAAAAGTCTTTTGGTTAATCCTGAGGCATCCTACAGACTGATTGCTTTGTAAGTATCCCTCATCTATTACAGGTAAAAAAATAAGCAGCAATATATGGTATAATACTTCCATACTGTGTCATGCCTCCATAAATATATAACGTGGCTAGAGCAGCGTATGGCTGCCTTTCAAACTAGTGAGAAAGGGTACTGATTTCTTTTGTGTATGTTGGCCAAAAGCCACTTTCTTTCCTGTAATGGGAAAAGTTGTAAAAAGAACACTTTTCTAGTTAATTCTGCACCTTTCTCATCACATGATTTGCTGCTTTCCAAACAGTCAGGATGGCTCCCTCAGAATAGCTGCCCTGCAGGGTCCTTTTACCCTTGGCAACACAGCTCTTAAAGATGCTGTGCTGCTATTTGTGGCTTCCTACCACAGCTGCACATCAAATATACAAAGCAGAAGCCAGACATGCTTTGGCAGCAGAAATGAAATTATACTATGAGGACTGGAAGAGAAGTGACTTGGTTTTTATTGTTCTGGTAAAAAATTAGTAATCAAATGTAGAGAAGAAGGTAATTGCTTGCTGTTTCAAGCGATTGTTCCAGAAAGAAGTGTTTGTTACCAGGAGAACAAGGGTCAAGTTCACTAATTGTAGATTCATGATTAGTAATAGGCTTAATCTAGGAACATTTTAAAGTGTTATCCAGGATCTGTTCATCCAGTTTAGCATTGCCCATGTATCTTTCTCGACCATTGCTACCCCAAATAACAGAGAGAAAACAGAAGTGGGACTGGTAATGCTTTAGTTCTCAAGGTCTAGAGAAATAGTGAGAGGTTGAGATGCACTTAAGTGTAGTTTGACTTTGCCCCACTCCTACTTTTCTAGAGGTGATTGACTCAGGTTTTTAATAGCTGCATGCACATAGGTATGTGGTGCCATTTTAAATGCCCTTAGGTATCCTGCTTGATCTTCAGATCCCCAGATGCTGCTCCAGAAGGGCATGGGGTTCTTACAGGTGCTGTGGTGTATCTGCAAGCTCTCTGTGAGTGTCTCGGAGGAATGCAATGATGGCTTGCATCCAAAGGACACAGATTTCACATGAGGACACTAGAAGATTTTGCTGAAGTGTCTGCCACTGAAACAGAAGCCACTCCTGTCCCAGTGCCTCCACAATGTTCAGTGACACTCAGGCATGTTTCATTTTGCAGTTTTAGCAGTCAGAGAATGTTCAAACTGGTTGCAGGACTAACCTGCAGTCTATCGTTTTCCTGCAGCCATGCTTCAAGAGGGTCACATACGTACTTAACACATACTTTCATCTCCACAGGAGATTTTATTCAATTCACCATTCAAGTTCAGGTTGGGCAATGCACAGTTCACCAGGGAGGGACAGTTAATGAACTGTCTTCAGCTCTTTGGCATATTTGGTCCACTTTCTCTTTGCAGTAGGCTCAGTAACCTTGCAGACTCTGAGTGCAAAGCTCTATCTGCTAGCGAGAACATATGTCCCTAGCACGCCTTCCTGTAGTGAAAGCAAAATATGCGCAGTGAAGGAAGCAGATATCCAACGCATTTGTGCTCTGCCCTTTCTGTACTTGAGAGTACATGCATGAAATAAGTTCAGTGAAAGCCAGTAACTCTTGCTACATGCCACCTCCAAGTGTTGCTGCACTATAGACATGTCCGTGCTTCCCTTCTCTGTCCTTGCCCTGTCCTGCCTTGCTTGCAAAGTATAACGGTGCCATAAATAAAGAATCCTTCCTAAAAACTATCCTTCAGATCTCTGCATAAACCTCTACTCAACACTCACATCCAGGACTGTTCACCAATGCACAGGAAATCCTACATTTCCTTTTCTATAGACTTCAGGCCACAGACCTTGATTAAACACTCATGAGCTTCCACCAAAACCAACCATTTCCTTTTCCTTTCCCACACTGGATGGCATGCCTCTGCATTGCCTCATATTTCCTGCAAGTGTCTTCAGAGGAAGAAAATGAAGACAAAAATTTAGCTAACATCCCAGTTCAATAAAGGAGTCATCTGGCAGGACTGTGGGATTAACCACAATGCAGTATTTACTGTTTCCCCTTCAAGAGTCATAAAAGATGTCAGTTATTCTGGTTTATATAACTGTCTTTCTGAAACAAGATTCTTTTACTGGCAAACACAGTGGATTTTGTAAGAACTAGAAGACCCTCTTCAGTGATGTAACACCTTCCTAATCTAATCCATCATGGCCTGTGGTGACTAGTATGTATCTTCTTACAAATTTATCACAAGAAGCAGAATTTTGGCTCCCAATAAACATGGGCAATCTCGTGAGACAGTTTTTTTTTTTCTTTTTGAGAGGGCTGGTGAGTAGCAAGATAAAGAGAACAAGAGATTATTTCACAGAAAAGCACACTCAAACCACAACCTTGAAATTACAAATTCTATCTCCAGCTCTTCTATCAATTCACATTGATGTTTTGGAAACCCTTAGGAAGAAAAGTTTCTTATCTGCAGGAATTGGTCTTTTTTTTAGCAGCTGTATAACAGATAACTGATCACTTCCACTGCTAGACCTGCAAAATTCTCAGTCTAACCAGAGGCAAACCTGGCAGTTTGTGGTTTCACCACAGTTTCTCAGAAAACACTTACTAGATTAGGTAATTCTGTAAATTACACTGATTTATCGTAGCTGTGACACCTTCTATGGTTTAGACCACACAGAGAGGTTTCCAACAGCTGCTGCATCAAGGGTGGAAGACCTGGTCTTTAGTTCAAATAAAAAGGGCTTGTATTTTCACTTCCAGAATGGGATTGAGCCCTTGGAGACAAAGTAGTCAAGAACTGCCTGCGGTGTGAAAAACAACCAGATCAATGCTTCCTCAGCCAGGAGTGAACATCTCAAATCTGGATGTATGCCCTATTCCTTTCACCACGTAAAATATTTCAGCAAAATACATATTTTGTTGCCCTTTGTGGCTTGGTTTATTAGGAAAAAACATCTATTCTCATTTAATGGGAATCTGATGTGAGTTTTGACACCATGATGTAAGTATGGCAAGCTCCAGTTCCCTCTATCACAAATTCACTGTTGTGTTTCCTTCTTGCCTGCAACTACTTAGGGCAAGTTCTCTCTCTTGCCTTGTGACCACACCAGGGTTCAGATCACTGTGGTATCCCCCAGAGAAAGCATTCCAGCAGTAGAAGCCACATTCCACTGCCTTGCTACAAACGTTGGGCAGTTTGCAACTTTTGAAGTTGTCAGACATACACTGGAGATGTACAGAATGGACTAAAAGCCAATGGGTAAGGATTTGGGAAACTGTAACATTATTTTTGATGTCTCACCACTACTTTTCAAGGTTTGAGGTTGCCTGTACTGCATATTACAGTCATTCTGATACTTATAGACAAGGAAATCCAAGGAAAATGCTTATTTAAAAAAAAAAAACACGTTTATTTTCCTTTTCTTTCTAAACAGATAAAAAGGGTTCTGTACAGCCAATACTAAGCTAAATTAACTTTGGCCTTGCACAGTAGCTTCTGTTCATATAACATGTAATGGAAAAGCTAATTGACATTCTGTCATTTCTGTTTCAATAAACTGAACTCAGTGATGCCGCCCTCTAGAATCCATGACAGCTGATCTATTTCCAAAATAAACCAAGGAACTATATTTATTTGCAAAACAAAGATTACCTCATTCTGGAAGCATGCTAAACCTTTTTAACCCTCTCAACAACTGGCACAAGGAAAATGTTAAAAAACCCACTTCTAAACAGTTAAAGATCAAAAGGAAGGGTATATGTCACTGGAAGCTATATTTCACGGTGGAGAAAACTTAATCATATGTAGTTTTAAATGTTTAAAAAAAAAAAGCAGCTTTGAAGAGAAACAGTATACTGGCAAATAAGACAGGGAATTCGTTAAATAAAACATAGTAATTCTGAATGGTATGGTAATTTTCCAAGAACAAAAAGAAAGCAGGCAGACAGGCAGACAGGGAAGGAAGGAAGGAAGGAGGGAAGGAAGGAAGGAAGGAAGGAAGGAAGGAAGGAAGGAAGGAAGGAAGGAAGGAAGAAGGAGGAAGGAAGGAAGGAAGGAAGGAAGGAAGGAAGGAAGGAAGGAAGGAAGGAAGGAAGGAAGGAAGGAAGGAAGGAAGGAAGGAAGGAAGGAAAGAAGGAAAGGAAGGAGGGAGGGAGGGAGGGAGGGAGGGAGGGAGGGAAGGAAGGGAGGAGAAAGGAAGGAAAGGAAAGGAAAGGAAAGGAAAGGAAAGGAAGGAAAGGAAAAGGAAAGGAAAGGAAAGGAAAGGAAAGGAAAGGAAAGGAAAGGAAAGGAAAGGAAAGGAAAGGAAAGGAAAGGAAAGGAAAGGAAAGGAAAGGAAAGGAAAGGAAGGAAAGGAAAGGAAAGAAAGGAAAGGAAAGGAAAGGAAAGGAAGGAAGGAAGGAGGGAGGAGGGAGGGAGGGAGGGAGGGAGGAAGAAAAGGGAGGAAGGAAAGGAAGGAAGGAAAGGAAGAAGGTTGCAGCTGCCTGTTCCTGAGCTAGCCCTGAGCCCAGGAGCCACCTGCCAGGGCAGGAAGGGGATGTGCTCAGGGCCCCAGCATGGATGGGAAATCCCTGTGTGGTTGAGGAAGAAATGCCTGTAGCTGCTAAGACGAGACACTTCTGCTATGTAGAGATGTATCAGTGTTGAGCAATACTGGGTTGGATAGGAACCCTAGGTATGCATTTCCAAAAAAGCAAGAGAGCAATGTGAAAATAAAGATTTTCATTAGACAACAGGTTTCCGTCTGCATGAGATTCAAATTGTTTGCCATAACTGTAAAAGCTTTGACTGCAGGATGAGTGTGTGTTCATAACAAAAATCAGGTACGTGCAATGAACTAGCAAATGATGTACGGTCGCTAAGCATGGCTATTTACCATCTGCACAGATCTTTAGTGTAATACAGTTTAATGTAAAAATTTAACAGATGGAGATATTACTCAGAAGCACATTTTTATGTTGCATTAAACATGTAAAGCACATTTCAAATTAAACTGAAGCATTTGCTTGCAGCCAAAATGTCTTATTTTTGTTCCTAGGTGATCTCCACCAACCTGAGGTTTGTACTGAAAGGGACATATACATGCTGTTCAGTAATAGGAATAAAAATGTGTCTGTATTATTATTTAAGTAGATTTCACTTTCTACTGTCTCATTAGTGTTTTGTTCTGAATGTAAGGCACTGGCAGTTACTCCTTTACTCCCTTATTAATATTTTAAAAGTATATCATCTTGTTTTCCTCAGAGACACAGGAAGCAGCACACTGGAACAAACCCATGACTGAGCTGTTCTGTTACTGTATTTATGGTACAGGCCGATGCATTACAGAAGCTTTTTGAGAAAAAAAGAAGCGCAGGGGTTAGTTTCTAAATGTGCCATAACACAGTGCTTCCATTCTTATAATAACCCATGAGCAGTTTGTTATCTGCTGCCCTGGTTCCCCAGGCACAGAGCCATGGCCCAGCCATGCAGGCAGGCCGTGAGCAGCCCCAGTCAGCTGGGAGATCCACTCAAGGCACTGACTCACAGGGGTATCCCACACCACTTCATCATGCTCATTAGAAAAGGAGGGAGCTCACTGAGAGTGGGGTTCCTTATCCTGGGGCTCCTCCTTCTTGGCCTTCTGCTCCTAAGGACCAGGCTGAGTATAACCTTGTATACTTTATACTTTTGTTATTTTGTTAAATCTGTTTCTACTTCAACCCACAGGGCTTCTCCCTTTTTCCTTGATCCCCCTTCTCAGCTGGGGAGGGGGCATCAGGTGATAGAACAACTGCTGCAGTTTAGCCCTGGGTACAGGCTAAATGTAGACACCTGTACATGTTGTTTCTGTGGAACCTCTTCTGTACATAACTTTACTTACAGTGTTTATCTTGATAGATACTAATTTTTAAAAAACCCTGTTCTGTCCATTACCTGAACATTTCCCCTCCATTCAAATGCTTTCCTCTGTTTTTTCTTACTGGGTGTTCTACATGCAGCTGATTGTCCTCTGGTAAAATAAAAATGGGCTTGAGTTTCAATTAGTTCATTTGGAGGAAAATTGCGCAGTACTGAGCTGGTGTAGTGGGAAAAAGAATGTACCTGGAGCAGAACTGAGAGGAAAATAGAGGAGAGACAACTTCCATTCCCTCAGGGGTTGTACTTCTGCCTTTTCCATTGCCTGCTGAAAATGCAATTCATTTCCCTGTCCCACAGTCTTATCACTACCCTCAGTGTTGTTTTTATTTGTATCACTGCTGCTTACTATTTGTCTTCCTTATAATGCCTAGGTACCTCAGCCAAGGTCAAGGGGGTACAAACATGGCCCAAGTTTGCCAGTAAAATATTGCAAATTCTGACGGAAGGGGCAGGAATAAGAATGGAGAAAGCAAATATTGTTTCTGTTTTATGTAGAGAACAAGACAGAGGGGGACTAAGGGAGATGTGCCTTCATCCTGCCTGAGGTCACTTGCTCAAGGTTGCTCAAGGAGTGTGTAGCTATGCTTGAACATAAATCCCATGAGCTCCAGTTGACTGTCCTAATCACAAATTAATCCCTCGCCGTTCAACTACTCTTACTTTTTTCTTTCTCCCAACCACCCACACTACTGCTGTTACAAAGCAGAATATCCTTTCCTACTTTCAGTTTTTCTTCCTTCTGTTTCGATCATTGGTTTTGGCTCCCGTCCCCCACTCTCGCCCAGCAGAAGGCTGAATGCTGCTTCGGTTGGAGGCTGCATTACATAATGTTCTCCACCCCTCCTGCTCTCGTGGTGGCATCTCCTCCCACCCCCAGCATGCCAAACAACTCTAATCCACTCTGAAATGGGGGGATCGAGAGCCTCTGCAGTTTTATTTTAGCCAGAGTGCCAGTAGCTGTTGGTAAATGTGCAAACAGGTGAGGTATTAAAAAGCTCATGTCTATCAAATACCCACTCACATTCAGCTCTCCAAATTCATTACATATGTGTGAAAAACATCCTTCTCATGTATGTTAGATGTGTTCCCTTTTAAGAGTCGTGTTATACATTTATTTTGGGCAAAATTAAGTAGAAAAGATTGACCTTCTTAACAGTCTATTATTCTCTATGGTTGCATCTTTCTTTCCCTGACATTAAAAGGTCATTCCATTTCTGTATTGACATTTTTATCTTCTCTTTATATACTTTCCAAATGCTGTGTTATTTATTGAATTTTTGCTGACAAACAAAAGGATGAGAAAGAAAAATGGCCTGAACCCCCACATACAGTAAATGGCAAGGGCTTGCTGTATTCCCCAGATGAAGACAAGTAACTTCTTAGCATTCATTTCTCACTTCACTACTTTAGTTCCACTGTCTCTTCCTTCTGGTTTTGCTTTAGGTCCCTTCTACCTGGTATTCTGGGCTCACCTCTTTGTTCTGGTACTTCCTGTTTTTTCATTGTTTGTGGTTGCCTCTTCTTCCCTTGGAATTAGTCTAATTGATTAATTCTGTCTCCAATTCCAAGTCCCTCTGGCAACCCCTTCAGGTATTGCTTTCCTATGAAAAAATTGTACGTAGAAAAATTTCTTAACTCCACAGCATCTGTAGTTCATCCAAATGTCACTATCAGTGGGACATTTTTGTTTTATATTACTAAATCTGGATTAATACGTATTACTTACCTACTTAACAACCACATTGTGAATAAAAGTAATTTTAGGGTTGGAGCATCTTGTCCTAATGGCCAGTGCTGGCTTAGCTAGTGCAGAGAGCCATCAGAACAAAGATTTTTGTGAGAACGGGCACTAGTGGACGATGGGAACAGGTATAATGGTACCTCTTATTCTGCTATAGGAGGACAGTCTCTGAATATGTGCTTTTTTTAGAGCAATGCTGTAAACAGTGGTGGTGCTATTTGCCCTTGGTGTATCTATCTCACGGCCGCTGTAATAGATGCTGACTGTAGGAGGACTGAAAGGGCTTTAACTACACATTGCCCCCATTCTTTGAATGTCACTCCTCTGCAGTATTAGGCTGCTGCTTTCCTGTGGAGAGCACACAGCCTGAGCGGGTCTCCAGGCAGGCCAAATGCCAGACTAGGTGCTTGGTGTGTACTCAGCAAGCCTCTCCAGAGCGCCCCACAGCCCCCTGACCACAGGCCACGGAGTGCTGTCATGGTTCTGCTTCAGTCCTGTAAAAAATGTCCCCAGCTGAAAAAGCCACTGCTATCAAAGCTGGCAGTGGCTGAGCTCACCCCGGTACCTCCTTACCCTGCCACTACATATGGAGCAGCCAGCGAAGGTGGCGGGTGATCTCACCACACTTGGGATCTAAACGCAGCTAGGGAAGAGCATATGGCTTCACAATTGTCTTTTGAGGGTTTTTTCTTTTTTCTCTTCCCCCTGTGCAGACAGTCGCTGTGGTTTTCACGAGATGCAATGTGCGCTGGTGCCACACTCCCTGCTGAATTCACACATCCTTTCCTGTAGGAGCCCAGCCAAACCTCAAAGAATTTCTAACCGCTGCGGTGTGGTGAGTTCGGTGGGGGTTTTTTGGGTTTTTTTTTTTAGACACTCGATCATGATGCTTTTAGCAGATTTAATTTTAAAAACGAGGTGATGTAATGAGTTTGGGAAGAAAATAAAGAAGCCAGCCACCCAAGACGAGGAGGACTGCTGTTTCACACCCAAAGAGCAGCTGGTGCAGTCCTTCGCAGCGAAAAACCCGGTGCAGCCCCCCGAGCACTCCTTAACGGGCCGGGCCCTCGCGGGGACCCGCGCCTGGCTGAGGGAGGCACTCACCCCACGGACCCGAGGCCGGGGGCGGAGCTGAGCGGGCCCCGCGGGGCCGCCGGCGCTGAGGGGAGGGTCCGGGGGCGGGCCGGGTTTCTCTCCCGACCCGGCAGGCGCCGGGCGGCTGCGGGCACTGCCTTCCCCCCCCCCACCCCCCCCCGCCCCGCCGCGGCTGCTCGCGCCGAGGAACGGCTCCGCGCTCGCGCCCTCCCGGCCGTTGGCGGCCGCTGGACCCGGCGGGGCCCGTCCGGCCCGGCCCCTCCCTTCGCCCCCCGCCCCGCGGGCACACGCGGCCCCGCACGCGGAGGGAGGCGGCCGCGCCAGGTCACCTTCCCGGCCGCTGGCAGCCAGGCGGGAGCCCGCGCCGCCCGCTCTCCCCCTCCCCGCCGCCATCCGTTCCTTCGGGCCGTCCCCACCTCGGGTGAGCCGCGGGCCGGCGCGGGGATGAGCTGCGCCGGAGGGAGCGTCGTCCTCCCGCCCGGGGAGCAGCAGCGGGACCCCGCCGCCCCGCTGGAGCTGCCGGCCGGAGCGGGGCAGGCGAGCGGCGACACCCCGGAGGGGTCGGAGCGCGGCAGCTCCCGCGCCTGCGAGGGCCGGAGGGGCGGCTCGGAGAGCGGCCGGGCTGAGGCGGGGGCCGCCGGCGGCGACAAGCCCGAGAGGCGCTCGGTGTGCAGCAGCGAGAGCGGCAGCGGCAGCAGCCACCCCGGCGGGGCCGGGCCCTTCTGCAAGATCTGCTTCCAGGGCGCCGAGCAGGTGAGCAGCCCGGCCCCCTCGCACGGCGGCGGGGCCGTCAGCACCAGGGACAGCGCTCGGGCTCCCGGCGGCAGCGGCGCGGGAGGCGGCGGCGCGGGCGGAGGGAGCCGCGCGGGCGGGACGAGCGGCTGTGGCCGCGGGAGGAGCGGCTGTGGCCCCGCTCGGGGCCATCCTGAGCCGGCGCTGAGCTTTGGGCAGAGCGGGGTTCGCCCGCACGCCCCGCTGGCTCTCCGCCCCTCGGGGCTTTGAACAGTGCGGATCTCCCCGGCTTCTGTTAGACTTTGAAACGAGGGTGTTAACTTACAGGTAACGTTGAGACCTCCAAGGATCGTCTCCATCGTTACATGGCCGGTCACAGCAGCGGATCCATAACCAGCATTTTATAGCTTGTCTCGTAGTTTGGCTAAGAACCCCCCGTCCTTTCAAGGCAAGAAGAGAACGGCTGATTTGTATAGTACAGAAATACATGAATTACCGGGGGAAGTGTTTAGCTGCATCACTCGAGGTGCTGCCCGACGGCTGGCTAGCTGAGCAGTGCACAGCCCTGCTCCCCAGCACGGTTCCCTGACGTCACCCGTTTTTCTCCGTGTGATGACTGCAAGTAACTGCTGGAGAAATGCATCCAACCCCTTGCTGTGCCATGCTGAGGTGTTTGAAAGGGCTGATGCTGCTGTTGTCTGATGCACAGAGATCTTTCACTCGTTTCACATAAGTACACATACATGTCTAGACAGTTATCTGGCTTTGTCACATTAGAAGCACGTAGGTGTTTTTAAGGCAGTTTATTTTTGGGGTATTTTTATAGCCAAAAATGCATAGTTTTTCACGCATTGAAGTTGAGACCAGTTCATTGTTGCAAACCTGTAAATATCTTGGTATTGAGTATACATGTACATAAACAATTCCTTTAGAATTAATGTTGCTGTGTTGCCTTTCCAGGGTGAATTGTTAAATCCTTGCCGCTGTGATGGGTCAGTACGATACACGCATCAGCTTTGCCTGTTAAAGTGGATAAGTGAAAGAGGGTCGTGGACCTGTGAACTCTGCTGCTACAGATACCATGTTATAGCAATTAAAATGAAGAAGCCTTGCCAGGTAATTTGCTTGTTTGTTTGCTTGTTTGCTTTTTAAAAATATATATATTTTCAGTCATTTTTAAAAACAAAATGGTACTTACGTTTATTTCAAGTTTTTTGGAAAAGACAGTGCAAGAGCCTATATGCTTTACCAGTTAGCACTTGCACTGACTTGAAGTTAATTTTTAAGACCAGTTACATATTAAAACATGCAGTCATTTGATTCTGTTACATTCTTCTAGCTTTTGGCTTGCCATAGAAGTGGTCTTCAGAGATTGCTAAATTCTCTAATTAGATAAGTCATACTGAGACAGGACAGAACTTGGATTTCCCTGATTCACTTTCTAAAGTTTAAACATGTCTTTACAGTTTGTTATAGACTCAGTCAAAGGTTAATTTCATTCATTCTTCAAGCTTGGGGTCCAGAGAAGAGAGGCAAAGAAAACTGGTGTTGCCTGTGTATTCACCTACTGTAAAAAAGTAAAAGGAAGTGACTTTTCAGTCTTGGCACAATCCAGAGTAGCAGAATGCTCTTTAAGTTTTGTCCACCAATAGCTGTTTTAGAAGCTGAAAAATGTGCAGCTCCCTTTTAACAGCATCACAACATGCAGCTGGAAGGTAGAATATTATAGTGATAGCATGTGCAGGGAGAGGGGAGGGGAAGCTCAAAGCTTTAGCAGATCTGTTAGGGAAGCCTTAATACCACTTTGCATATCAGAATTCTTCAGACGCTCAAAATTCCATCCTAGAAATTGTTTTTCATACATCTGAGGAACACATTTAGTAAGATAATTGTCTCTCTTTTTTTGGTTTTGATCCTGTGGGCTCAGAGATGATGGAGCTCTCAAAGGCCAGAACACTCAGGTCATTTTTCTGTGCCTGAGTTTGATTGGAGTTTTATAGAAAAGATATGCTTGGATGGTGATGGCAGTTGTGTGAGCGTGATAAGTATTCTTTGGATGCAAGATACCTGGAGTATTTGCTTACAACAGTTGAGATTAGGTGCAAGTACTTTCAGAGCCAGTTGTGACTTCACGTTTTTTCTTTATGAATCCACAAAGGAAACTTTTTTATAAGTTTTCCTGAATAGAACCTTTATGATGTCAAAGAGTAATTGATTTGTGAAACACTCCAGAAAATGAAGGTGGTAGATTCTGTTTCTGCATAGACTTACCTGGTGGTTTGGCATGGGATTCTGTTAGATGCGTTTGGCTTTTTTTTAACCTTTTAAAAATCTTTATTTCCTGTATACCCACAGCAGTCTCATCCTTTTCCTAGCAAAGGTTATGTCATTATCAACAGTTTGCAATTATAGCCTCTGAAAATACTTGTTTGAAAGCAAGGACATGACAGAGCTGCCTGCAAAGAGGCATCTAGTACTGTTTGAGACGTTCCAAGGTAGCCAAAATATCTACACAGGATAGCAGATATGACACAATTTATGAGACACTTTGGAACCGCAGCTGAAGGCCAAGTGGGATATTAAAGGACACCTGAAATATCAGTAGACATCTATCTGTGGACAACAGAACCACGCCCCAGTTTGAAGAACAACTATTCAATTTTGGTGGAAAACAGAAGCAAAGAAGAAGTTGGTGGGTGACACAGTAGACAACAATGTTTGGCCAAGCTACAAGTGAAGTAGAAAGAAACTGAAGGGCCAAAAGTTAAATGCTGTTCTCTTCAGGAGTTATGCCCCATTTTGGGGGGGAGGGGCAGAACTAGATTCATATTTCTTCTTCAATAGCTTAAAAAATACTCGATATATTCTTAACTCTGTCTTTCATTTTTAGGTAAATTATTTAAAAGTCCATCCTTTTTTAATTTTTGATAAAATAGCATACAAAAAGATTTCATAGAGTTGCATGCTCAAATAGTAAGTTAGACATTCATTCCTAGGGTCAAACTCCTGACACCCAGAAGGTGACACATCTGTTCAGAGGGATTCAGTGGTGTCTTTCTCATTCTCCTTCACTGAGTATTCCTCTTGTAGTTATAGAATCTAAAAGGAACTCTCAAGATTGCAGTTGTCTATGTATTTTTATAAGGATGATCAGTCTTAAAATGCCCTCACTCCTCTCCCATGACTGTAATAGTATTGACTATTTTAAACAGCTGCCTTGGTTTAAGCTTTTGGAAAGGTTCTGAATCATTTGCTTGACTACACAAAAGCATTTTTTAAGGTAAATTTTTTGTCAGCTTTGGTAAAAAAATCTAAGGGTTAGACTGTTTCAATATAGAAGTAGTTTACATCATCTTCATGAGGTAGCTAATATACTTAAAAGTTCCCAAGCAAGCAAGACTTTTTGCATTACATTAGCTAGAATATTTGGACAGGAGTCGTTCACTCTCTCTACAACTAGTCATCTGCCTCAGTCCATGTTTGCAGAATTGTCTCTACTAGTCTTTTCCTTATTAGATCTGTGTAGGCAGTGTCATAAGAGAGAAAAAGGATGCTATTTACCAAAATAACTTTTTCTCAAGTGAATTGTCTATGCAGATTTACACCAGCTCCTCAGGTTTACTTTTACCTCAGGTATTTATGGAATGTAACATTACTTAGGGAGTTAAGAAGTAGGAGATTTTTCTATGTTTTCTTCCAGAACATTGGAATAGATGTGAATATTCCACTTAATATCTAACATTTTCTGTGGTTTCTGTTGCTTCATGGCAGGGAAAGTAATCCCAAAGGGGGGCCTCTTTGGAGGCAGTACATTCAAGGAACAAAATTTACTATGGTAAGTGACTATTCCAATAGAAATTTTTTCAGTGTCACTTTGTATATTTCAGCAACTACTACTTAATTCACTTTTAAGAAAACAATTCTGGAAACACATAGACTTTTAATATAAGAATATATCTTAAAACAAAAAATAACAAATTAACCAATGGGCTAACAGTGGAAGATGAGCGTACAAACAAGTTGATGATGTTTGATACAGTGTTTCACAGAGAAATGCAACTTTGGATTTTTTTCAATATCCTTCTCAGGATCATACCAGAGAGACATAATGTTTCAAAGTGGAATATAGTCATGCAAAGGTTGAGAAAGTATACTTTGGTGCTAAACCCCATCATTTCTATAGAAATGAGCAATATATATTTAGATTATAGCCTTTTCTAGACTGTTACTGTAGTCTGTCATAAAACAGCACTACGTTAGATGTTTAATATACTGTGTGCTTCTCTTCATTAAAAAATTATATTCTGGTACTTTAGGTGAACTGGACCTATTCCAAAAGTGATACAGTAGATTGGTTTGCTAATTTAAAAGCTAATTGCATGGCAATTCAACACCTTTTCTGACATCAGGAAAATCACAAAAACAACAGTTATTTTAACAGTAAATTTTTAACTGTTAGGTCTGATTTCTTAATATAGATGAAAAAATTAAGCTTGTACTTAGTATTATTTAAGCAATTACGTAGTTCTTGGAGGTGGACTGTGCCTCAGGAGTTCAGTGGTTTTCAGTGGCCCAGACTGTGTTTATTAGCATTTGAGATATTCAGCATGAAAATTACTATGTTCAACAGTTTTCATGAATTACAGATTCAATTTTTCAAGTCTTGTTAATATGAGTAGTCCTCACTCATTTGAGTAATCTCACTGGCATCAATCAGATACTCACGAGCAAGACTGTAGCAGACTGCATGTATGTATGTGCATGTTATACTGAAAAGTGCAGTCAAGTTCTTCAGATACTTTATTATGGAGGCCAATGTCGAGATAAAATGCGTAGTAATTGTTTTGTAAAAGTTATTGCTAATGACTATGCTCAGCTGTATGAAAGCATTTACTTTTTGTAGGCATAACTAAGAATGGGAAAGGGAGAAGGCTCAAATCTCCATTTGTGCTTTTTAAACTACACTACGTACTAACAACAGTCTACAAATGTCACTGATGTTACACTGCCTGTAATGATGATCCAGGAGGACGTGTTGTGCTATTCACTATGTCAACACACACAAAGAACAAAAATGATTGTCCCAACCTTGGACAGTTTACAAAGAAGTTGGAACAGGAGATAAGGAGAAGTCTATGGGGCTGTATAAAAAAATGGTCTCTGTACACTGACCATTTTTAACTGTCATTGGGCTTTTAGCATCTCAAATGGGATGAATTTTAAGATGCCTCTTGAAAAGAAAATGAAGCTTTGCAGGCACCCTTTGAATGTGAAGGCAGTATGGAAGGGCTGTTAGAAAATACTTGGCTGAGAATTGAACAGAGATGAGATTTAATGTCTGACTAGTCATTAGAAGGTAATTAGTGCGTCAATAAAAGCCTTGAAGGACTTTAAAAATCAAGTCAAGTCTTTTTTATTTGATGTGATGGGGAAGAGAGGAACCAGCATAGTGGAGAAAGAAAGGCAGTAACATGGTCAAAGTAGTGGACTAAAAAAATTGTATTTGAAGAAGTCTTGTGGTCAGTGAGAAATTTATATTTGTCATGAGCTTAAAAGCTACGATATAGTAGTTGAGACATAAGATCAAAGTGATGATGAAAAATTAAATTTTTATACGTGAGTAGTCCAAATAGATATTTAAATTCCTGGCTTCCAGAACAAATTTATGGATTGGAGGATGAATCCATACTGCTTGAGGAAGGCTGGGACATGCAAATCTTAGAGATTTTAATGAACTTAAATATACAGTAAGTTCCATACAAAAGGTGGTAGAAAAAGATTAATATTTTAATTTTGGCAGGAGAGAGAAGTCTGAAACAGAGAAGTAGATCTGTCAGCCATCAGCATAGATACTGCAGTTGTACTTCTCGCAGTCTTTCTTTTCCCAGGTGTCTACTTTTGGCCACTTCTAGGGAGAAGTTACTAGATTAGATAGACCTCTTGATTTGATATACCCTGAGTTGTTTCAGTGACATGCACTGGGTGGAAGCTGATGATTACGATTGGCTCTAAGTAGCGTGCTCAATGAGTTTAGAAACAGAAGGATAGCAGGGCTGTTGGAGAAGCCAGTGGTGTCAAAGTTGTATTTTTTTTTTTTTGTGGTGGAAAAGGCAAAAGCATTTCCTGTGTACTTTCTGGGAAAGATCTGAAGGTGAATGAGAGAGTGAAAAAGAATTGGGGAGTGGATCAGGAGGAAGGACAAAATTATGTCACTAGTGCAAAGTAGAGAGATTATAGAAGAAGAGAGGACAGTAAAAATTTCACCACTAATGGAAATGGCAGAACTGAAAAAAATAGAAGGCAACAGAGAGAAAATGCTAACAGGGTAATGAATTTAATGTTGTATTATCTTTTCTTTGTTTTCTTGTAATTAATGCATAGAGAGACTCAGAGATAAAAGGAGTAGAGTCAGAAAATAAAGGCAACAAAGTGTTGAGATAGAAGTCAATTAAACTTGAGAAACTTGAGAAATACATTTGGTTAGCCATTCAGATGAGAGAACAAATAGTCATGGAGCAAGTGAGGAGGTCACTGGTGCACTACTAGCATCCTAGGAGCAACATATGTGGCTGTTAGCATACAGAGCTGAAGGAGTGCAAGATGGACGTTACGGTGCAAAGGAGGAACTAAACTGTAGAAGCGTTAGAAGGGTGGAAAGAATTGGTAACTAATGACAGGTAAGAGGCAAGAGGGGATAGAAGAATCATCAGTACCAATGATCTGAAAGTCACAAAATAATGAAGACTATTATGTGAACAAATGAACTGATTCTATCACGGTGATATTACAGTGATAGTTGATAAAGTCACGGTGATAAAGAAGAATGAGTAACAAAAAACTAGATACAGACCTAGATGAAAAGCTAATCACAGTAACAAATGGCTGTTTAGTTGACTATGAACACTGAACCATATTTGTAAATCCAATGAGAAGAGATTATGTTCATCTAAGAGGTCAGAGTAGTCATCAGATTGGGAGCTGAAACTATCAGGAAGAAAAATGGGAGATTATAGAATTAAGAACTGAAACTGGAAGGATCAAGTAGAAAAGGGGTTAAGTGCGGTGAAGGAGATTGATTTTCTTTTAGAGTCCTATGAAAGAACTGAGGGTGAGGAAGGAGGGGGGAGATTTAGGTCAGAACTGTCAAAAATTGAAAACCAAATGTTTCAAACCTGATTCAGTTCAGAAACTTGGATATTCCTGGTCTAGTAAGGATTTTAACGTTGTATGGCAAAAGTTGTGTTTTCTCACTGATTGGAGTGGATGAAGATTTGAGGAGATGATCTAAAAGGTGTAGTTAATATTTGGGATTTTGCTACAATGGTTGGAATGCCACCAGCAAACACCTGAGATCTGCTTTCCTATTCTCTGTGTGTTCAGGCTTTGCTAGATGGAACATTTGGTCAAAGTTGGCATCTCAACTGATAGAAAATCTGTTATTCTTGTCAGAGCATCAGCTACAGCATGCAGGGAACTAGACAAGCCACTCTGGTGCTCACATCTGCCTATTTAAGATAGGAGATTATGAGTAAAAAATAGACTAGGCAGAGAAATGGCAATTATGGCATAGAGAAAAATTTTGTACTAACATATGGACAGTGGTTTTAAACTAGTTCTCTTGTGTTCACTTAAGCAATTCTGGTGGACTTCTAAAGTGTATATCAAGGCAATCAAGTACCTACATAAAATAAATAAAATAGAGCTTGTTTTTTTAAAAAATAGCATTAAAGGTACGTAGGTGTGTGCCCCTCATACATTACTTTTATTTTCTGTAGCTTATTTAAAAAGCAATTATTTTCTTGCTTTATTTTGTGAAATGTGCAGATTGTGCTCAGGACACTTTGCTTGAATGGTGTGAAACAACAGTTAGCACAATGTAAACTGCGAACTGTACTTGGAAATACTTTTAATTACAGGTGTCATCTTGGTCTAGTGGTCAGATATATAGCTATAGATACAGATTTAAAGAGTGTCATTATCTTGATGTATTAAACAGTGGGTTAACTACTTCAGGAAAAAAAAAAGTTAATTCCTTTGAGCCTAAGATTTTCATGGGACAAAATGACTAGCATGAGTCATGGTGCCAGGTTGTTTTTCAGATTAAATATCTTGAATAAAAATTATTACTGGAATTATAAGCATAAATTACATAATTACAACAGAAAAATACATCCAAAAGTTAAGGGCAGTGTGGACGGGAATCAAGGTTGCTGCATATACATAGTTACTGCCATTTTAAATGCTTAGGATATTTAAGATGACAGTTCAAGGCTTAAGGTATGGTGTGGGACCTGCTTTCAGGAATCTCTGAATTGCTTTGTTCTTGTCTTTCATTCTCTGATGGTCTGTGGCTGCTAGCCTCAGGATGTCACTTATCTTTTGCTGAACTTTTATTAAACTGCTCCAATTCCACCAACCTGTCCATAATCCTGATTATTCAGGTCTTTAATTCCTGTCAACAGAGATTAGTGAAAAACATTGCAATCAAGTACTGGGTGTTTCAGCAGACTACTTCTATTTCTTGATATAAAAATTTGTTAATAAATGATGGTGCACTATTTTATATCTCTTGTCTATGATTCCTTAGCTCATGCTTATTTGGCAATGTAAGTAGCCTGCCCTGGGCACCAAATACTGTCATAATCTTCTGGCTTCTCTACCGGTCATGCTGTGTCAACTGTGAAGTGCCACTGTAGTTTTTTCAGCAACTGAAATTTGTCAAAGAAAGTTGGCTTTATTGAACTCATTTTGAAACTTCCTTTTGATGCTGCTTGTTTTCTGAGTGTTGGTCAGTTTGCACTGAAGTTTTCAGTGTTTCATCCATCTGGCTGGCTGTCATGCTAACTTACTTCTTTCTTAAGATGTTCAATTGGGAGACAACTTTTCAATCTATTGCACTTACATATTTTAAAATTTTTGTCCCATACGTAGATTCAAATTCAATGCTTGGTATTCAGACTGAAGACTCTCTTACTGCTTGAGCAATGTGCAGAGGACAGCCCCTGCCTCCTTTCATGCCAGTAGTGCAACAGTGAAAGGACAATTTGACCTCAGTTATTTTGAAGTACTTGTCTGAGTCAGAGCACTCTCTTTGCGTTGTGAGTTTTGCCTGCATGACTCTCTTCCCATGGGGTTCTTTGGGTTTTTTGTTTTAATTTCTTCCATCTTTTAAAAAAATTTTCTTCATTTTTGCATTTCTTTTTCCTATGACTTTTGTTTGCGTTTCAGTGAAGCTGATGGAGAATGAGTATTCCAGTCTTAGCTACATGCTGTTTCCTTTCCACTTCCCCCCCCCCCCCTATTTTTTGCATATTTTTCTGGCAGTTTCTGCCCTCCACTGCAGTATTAAACTTTGCCATTTCTGTGAAAAGCATATTCCTAGTGCAGGAATACACCATATTGATACCCACACAAACTATAGTATTGGATGAAGGCCATTTCCTGAGCTAAAGCTCTTTTTTTTTTTTTTTTTTTTTGTCTTTTGTGCCAAAACAAAAGGTAAAATAAATAAAAAATAAATTCCTTAGTTGTTTCAGAAATGAAGTAACCTTACCATGAAGATGAAATACTTGCTAACTTCATGTGTATTAAGGTACTTTGCTGACACTGGAAGATTATTCCAAGCACTACAAGGATCTTGAAAAAGGCAATTTCCATAAAATTGGCACCCAGGAAACTGTATCTGGAGAAAATGAGGCTAAACTTAAGTATGCCTTCTCTTCTTTTGTGCTAAGGAAGCTCTCTTTACTCACCAGGCAAGAGCAGACAGAGTCTGCTTCTTAATGGAATGCTTTATATATCTCTCATTGCTATTATCTGAGCAGTCTGCAATTTACAATCTACTATGACTTGTGGTTACTCCCAGCACATTGTGTTCCTCCTTGGATGACTAAATTCTGCATCTCAGTTCCAGGGCTGCTGTTTCATAGGCGGAAAGCAATCTGACATATTTTACTTGAAGGAATCGGCAAACCAACTGCTCACTGGTTCACATCAGAATAACTCGAATATCGGAGTCTTACACTTGCAGCCTTTCCCTGCACTTGAAACACTGTTCTCCACATAAGCTGCTTCTTTAGTGACCGCAAGAATCATCGGAAGCTCCAATCATTTGATGTCATCTCTCAAAAAGGACTATTTCCCTGTATATAAATGTACAATGATGACTTAAAATCCTCCTGAGACTTAATAAAGAGGGTCACTTCCTCCTCAAGCAGCATTTACGGAGTGTTGCATATCATCTCATTGCCTTCTGAATGCTTACAGTAAACAGTAATTTGATTAATAACTGATGCCTTCTGATATCTGTCAAACTTAAAGGAAAGATCTTTATATCATCCAATACTCAGTACAAGGAGAGGGACCATCAAATGCATCTTGGGGATTTCAAAATCCTCTACTTCAGCCTGTGCTTTTCTTCCTTGGGTAAAAGATCTAGAAAATATGTGAAATTGTTGGTTATTCTAAGGAAATAAATCTACTTCAGAGTCTCTCCACTGAGAGCTGATATGGTTACCATGTAGAAATTTGTGGAAAATATGCTGTGCATTCACTGGGAAGAGTTTATGGCTGTAGGGATTTTACAAACTTACCTTTCCTCTGGGCCTTTTCCTCTTGCTTTTGTAGATCTTACTGATAATTCCTGTGAACTTAGCCACAGCAATTAGGACCTACAAGATCTAAGGACTTCAGTCTTCTAGCTTAGATTATTTCAGAAGAGAAAGTAGTTTCAGTAGTTCAAAGTTACTCTCAGATGTTTTGGCATTTATCATGTGACACAAGTGAATCTTTGCCTTCATTGTACAACTCTCATGCATCAGATGCTCATGATCACCTCCAAAAGGTTCCTTTCTTCCTTGCTTGGTTGCAGAGGTACAGGCCTCAAGTCGATTTACTTAAAAATCACCTAAGCATTTCTAGTGCTACGTCCTCTAACCCTGAATTAGAATATCTGAAGTGTGAATAAGGAGCCATGTCTTTGTCCCAGTGTCACTCACTCCTCCTTTTTCATCTTTCCCTAACTTATCTGATGAGTTGGCCAGATTATCTAAGTGCTGCACCATTGTTGCCTCTGGCATATCAATCCCTAAGGATGTGACCCTTGTAATTCAAACAACAGTACCTGCAGGTTTGTAGTTGTGATTATGTAACAGTTCCTGAAAAAACTAAGGCAAGTGACTTTTAAAATTTTGCTGTTTATTAGATTTTAATTAATAACTTATTAAAATTATCACTAATAATAATTGCAGTAAGCATACATTATATTAATTCTTAAAATTATAAATTTACATATCTTAATATCAATTTTTAATTATTATAACATGTAATATGTAAAACAATTATAATAAATAAATGTTAATTCTTCTATTAGGCCAAATTTTCAAGCAATATGTTATTACTATATTCATTTGCATAATCTAAAATTTTATAATTAAGACTAAATTGTCTTCAAGTGAAGATTTATGGCTAATTTAATTGATTGCAGAATCAATCTATCTAATTGGTTTTCTAGTCTCATAAATTACATGCTAGTTGATTTTTTACAAGCCAGCACCCACGATTGTCTTCTTCATGGTTACATACTAGTGGATAATACATTGGTATTCTTCCCATTTTGCCTTTTAACCTTCTCCCAAGATACACACAGTCTTGCTTAGGGATTAGACAAGGCAACAGCCTTATCTCTGAACTCAGGATATGTTTCTTTAGTCTTTTTGTTGCCCTGAATATTGGAGGTTTCCTTCGTTTTATATCTTACAAAGAAGCACATGAAATCAGGATTGTCTCTTCCCTCATGTTGTGCATCTGCCAGATTTTCACATGAAAATTCAGATCCCATTCTGTGAATTAGTTTTTGTTCAGGGCCAAAAAGACCAAAGGCCAATATTTGCACTCCGTTGTTTTCTGGTGAGGTTGTACCCCTCACTGCTGAAACACATCATTGCCATATAGCAGTAGGAAGAAGACTGGACAGTCAAGGTGCTTCTTCAGCTCCTGTGCCTAACCAACGGCAGGGACTTCTTTTGTGCCAGAACTGTTGTAAAGTCCTTGGTTCTCAGCTGTGAATAATGTTGATGCAGATGTCCAGTGACAGTAGAAGGTGATGAGATACTTGATTTCATGTCTTTGGATTCACAGACTGCCTAAGAGGCAGATATAGTGGAAAGTGGTAAATACTGTGTACTTTAAACAAAATGTTGGTGATTGATGCTTTACTACTTCTTAATTGTGCTTATCCAATTGAATTTGTTTGTACATCTGCATACTTTGGCTCCATTGTCTAACCATCATTTTGTGTTGTGCTGGATTGGAAAAACACGTTAATACTTAGCATTTTCTACCTATTTTACAGTGCTTAAATGCTTTAGAAGTGTCTTCTTTCAGTCTTTTTTTTCAGTAAACTGGGAACTTTGAACTTTAAAGTTCCCATTATATGGCATTTCTTCCACCTTCACATCATTTATATGGTTCTTTTCCAGGAAAGGCCTTTCCATGGCCTCTTTTTTCCACATCCAGAACCCACTGAAATAGGCTGCTGTCCGAAATGGTTCATGATGCTTTGTACCATACTAAAATCATCTCCCTACTCATCCCCATGGAGGTGATGCGAATAGAGGAATCAATTTAATTTGCTTTCTCTTTGGTTCGGTGAACATCTATGTATTGTATGGGAACTGGAAGTATTCCAATAAATTACTTGGAAGGAATTCTAATACTGAATATCCTGAATACCATGTAAATCTCAGTTTTTAAAATAGTATCTTTAGAAGTGGAAGTTTAAAAGCTTGCTTTAACTCAGGTGAACAATGGGTTCGAGTCAGGGTCTCTCACAAAGGAATGCACCAACCATTAGGGTGTAGAATATTCTCAGATAAACTCTTTGTGTTTCCTCTTGTATAGGTTGTAAAAATTATTTCATTATTCAAAGAGTCAAAAAGACAGAGAAAGAGTAGCCAGCACTTTCAGGAAGTCCAGCTAGCAGATGAAATGTGAGTTTCAGTAAATGAACTGGAATTAATTCATGAATGCTTTCAGTAAGATAGACAAGAAGACATCAACAAAACGGATGAACAGATGATCCTTCTGTGTACTGTCTGGTGGCCAGGGCATTTTTGTGGAAGAAGCTTGTTCTGTCCCTCCATGCTGAGCAATTTTTTATACATCTTTGGTGAGTGCATTAATATCATAATGAGCTGCACAATCTTAGCTTCATGCTCAGCATTTTTTTCAGTTAAAAGTATTCAACAGTTTTAGCTAGAATTTACAAACAGTTCCTTTCCCGGGAGAGAAGGAAAAAGCAACTCCGGAACCCTTTTTGATGTTGTCACTTTGCTTCCAAAGAGAAGTACAGAATTACACAGGCAAAACGTGGTTAACCTTCCTAAATGACTAGAGAGCATGAAAATTGTTAATAGCTCCTTCACACAGCTGGTTTATAATCTTGCTGAGACTTACTTCCTCTGAGTAATTAGAATAAATGTTTTTTTTCTCAGTGTTCTTCCAGGAATGTGGACCTATCCATAATATGACAGTCTATGCTTGAGCTAAGATTTCAGTTTAATTTTGCAGATCATCTTTAAGTTGCAGGGAAAGCAACAACCATGGCAGGCTTTCATTTCTTCCATTCATTCATATTTAATTTTCAGATAATGCTTTCAAGAGTACAGCTAGGTTGCAATGAAACTCAGTATTTCCAATAAAGCTGCAACAGAAATTGAACAGTTCCTGCTTTACAGTAGGAATAGTATTTATTCACATAGAGTGGTCGTTTTCATTCACTGGCTTTTACCAAATGTACACGTTCCTCTATGGAAATTTCAAAATACTGATGAACTAAGCTAAACTTAAATGGTTAGAGTCTCATATGAGTTAAAAGCTGACTTAAGGATGATTCCCTTTAACCTTATGTATTTCTCACAGATACATCTCTACAACACACCATGACTTTTAAGTATTCTGTGATATATATTGTGGGCAGAATTTGATCATGGTAGATTGACAGGCAATTCTTAATGAAAAGCAGAAATCAGGAATTAGAAAAAAATACTACTTGGTACAAACAGGACATCTGGCAGGTTTCATATTTTTGTTTCATATGCTCTTAGGTGTTGAGAATACTATATTAGTTACTGTGAAATGATTTCTGGTTTAGGTACACTCATTATTAAAGGGCCAGCCTTTCTTTTGAGACTGGATAAAATTGCAATCCTTATTTTAATAGTCAGGAGGATCAACATACAGGATTAATATCCTTATTTTAATCAACAGGAACTGATGTTTTCAGAAGCTCTGAATGCCTCAAAATGGAGAGGGAGTTCACCTCCATCTACTATTAGAACTAAATACCCACTTTCTGTCTCTAAGAGTGAAAATGGTCACACGGTCCTGCAGTCTTGCCTCATTCCTTTTATTTTTTGGCCAGCAGCGAATGGTAACTACTAAGGATTTCTAAGAGGAAAAAATAATGTCAGATTAATACAGTTTTCGTCACAGCTCTGCTTATGGTCTCAGATCTTGATTCTAACATAATTTTAAAAACTTGTAAGACAGAGTGTTAAACTATTCTGCTTAATAAATGGTAAGACTTTGAGAGGTGAATGTAATAGAATGTGAAGATTTTGTACATTGCTCAGGATGACCAGGCTTCTGGACACTCAGAAATTCAAGATGCACCCACTGCAGTACTATCCTACTCGGTCGTGTACATGCAGTAAACCAGCATTTCCAGGAACTAGCAGCTGAAGCGCTTGTGGTATGCACGGATGGACAGAATCTTCACTGTAAACATTATCCTTTCAGAATGTCCCAAGTAAAATGTTGGTCCAGCCTTCCAAGCAGACTGAGAAGTTACATGCAAGCTGTACATATTATCTGTATTCATGAGCTCTCTGATACATGAAAACATAATAGGCATTATGACTACAGGCACTCTATGTGTTAATAATTTATCAAAATAGGTAAGCATTAACAATGAGCTGCAATCTTTGTGTCATTGATTGTATTTTATTTCTTTTTTAAAGGCATAAAAATAGAAGCCTATAGCCAAAAATGACATTTCAAATAGTTTGTGTGTGTGTGTACGCGTGTACTTAAAACTATGCATTTTCTATCCTGTCTGGTCAGCAAGTTAACAATATCACTGCATATTAAATCATGTAGTCAATGTGTGCTTACTGCAAAACATAGTAGAAAACTTAATCATCTAGACTACTAACAAGGTAAAGCAAGAAACAGGCATTTCAAAAATGGTTTGTTGGACCTAAATCATTGTGTTCTTTTGCTTCTGTAAGAGTTTTATTCATATGTACACAGATTACAAATCCTATTATGCATAGTCAGTGACAGTAGGAAAGAACTCTTCATTGTCAGGGCTGTCTGATTCTAGCAATCAGAGCAATTAGAGCAATCTAACAAAAACTTTTTGAACTCCTATAATTGATTCACCTTAAAGTTAATCAAGTTGTGTTATAATAGGTCACTGCCAGCTATTTTTATTTACTTTTATATAAAATATGCATTCCAGAACAACTAGAGGGAATGAGATGCTTCAGTCAGAGGTGTCCATAATAAGCTGTGTTTCTGAGAGAAGGGGGTAACCCCCAACAGCTCTTTGGTTTAAGGAATTTTTGTGGATTACAAACTGGGATAATTGAAGCAGCTACACATTTGGGGAGCCATAAGGAAATTTTGTATGTTCTTTATTAAGGAGGTAGAAAAACTGTAGTTTCATTGCAGACATTTGTCATGTAATGTATTCTAAATACAAGCACCATCTCAGTCAGTACTTTTTAATCACTTTCCTGCCATGTCTTTTACAATAGTCAATGGGCTTTTACAAGGCACCACTAAAAAAAGCTAGCGTAGTATCGATTTATCTCAAAGACAAATCTTTGAATATTATATCTGTCTCTGTGTTAGTAATGACATGCATGTAACTGCATTAACTTTACAACTAGTCCATCAAAACAATATGTTTCTTTCAGCTTCTGGAAATCTCAACCTCAAAATTGTAAGAAATTATGCAGTATTTCTGCTTGACAAAGCCCTTAGAAGAAAAGAAGAGCAATGTTTCTGGGGTCAGCATTAGAACTGCAGTACACCATTAATGTACTAGACTCCCAAATGATTCATGAAAGGAAGACCAGTGATAAATAAAAGATTAAAAGAGCCAAACATAATGAAGTGTCAGTAGAAGTGTAGGAAGTTTTCAAGGGACAGAGAGTGTTACATTAAAATCAGAAGCATGAATTATATTTTGTTTATGAAGGCCCCATTTTCAAAGGAAGATTTCATCATCACTATGTTAAAATAAAACTTGTTCATTTCAGGGGCATGGCACATCATAACATCATAACATAAGATGAAATGGGATCCTGTTTCACAGAGACTTGAGTTTTTTTAATGAAACTGTCTTTGAAAAATTACTCACAGTATCATAATTATCTAGATACAAAATAGTTAAAATTTTCTTTTAATTTCTAGATTCTAAGGAAAAATGGTAGTCGTTCTCATGTTTATTTTTTAGGATCATGTACTGTACTTTACAGAAGCTGACACTAAAAGGCTGCATAGACCTTTTCTAACTTGGCAAAATGCTTAGCTAAAAGAACTGTTACTGATTATGGAATATATAGTCAGCAAATGACAAAAACAAATTAGGAAGTCACAATATGATTTATGATCACAAGCAATTAAGAGTTGTGAGACAAGTTATATGAAGAAAATGAGAAACACTTTTATGGAAATAATGGATTTAAATTCTGACACATTAATAATGAGATCATTCAATTTGGAAAGTTAAATAATTCAGTCTGTTAAATTCTACGTGCAATTTCTCAACATTAACTATCGCTGAATTATTTTTACTACATTATTTTTGTGAGCTCTTTATTATAAGCTGTTAATTTGACATTAAAAGGTGAAGTGATTATAACAACATGTAACAGGGCATACAATAAGGTAAATGATTCTGAGAAATCAAATAAAGTTTAACTGGCTTTTGATCTTTTGATACTATAAAAAGAATCTTACTCTTGGAAAAAGAGTCTTCTGTTCCAGGGTGTCTGTCAGAGTGTATACTCACACATAGTAGCTGTGCTGTGAGTGAGACTTCAGTAGAAGGAAACAGTGTGACCACAACTTCAGTTCCTCTTCACAAGCCTTGTCAGGAAATGCAGTGCCATCACACAACACAGTCCTGTGTAGTTCCTCTCGTTGCCTAGTGGCTAATACTCTCCATGGCTAAGTTAAAGGACTGAACTTTCCAAATTTATTTACATGCAAATAATGTCATAATTATAGAATACCTTCTTCATTATGGGAAAAATATGCTTGTCTCAGTAAGATCTGTTTGCTTTTTATAATTTGTACCCAAACTCAGTAAAACTTTCAGGAAAAAAATCAAGATACTCATTTTCCAAGAGGCAGTCTCAGATTGAATCAAAACTGACTGGAGAGGGGCAAGGAGAAGGAAATTTTAGTTAAATTAGCCATTAGGAACATTCAGTCTTCTTGCCATTAGCACTAAGGAGAGACATACGCAGAAACTAAGGTCGCCAAACTGACCACATGTTAAAACTTACTACCAATCCATTCCACCCTATCACTCCTTCGGTGCTGGCTTCTTACGGCAGACTGCCTAGCACTAGAAGGCAAGTTAGCAGTTTAGTATAAAACTTTCTGGGCCTCTTGAATGCCTTCCATCTTGTATCTTCCATGCAGTCCTTCCTCCTCTATCTACTGTGGGATCTCCTCAATTAGTTTAATTTACAGATTAGGCTGATAGGGAGATAACTTTCCTAAAATGTTTAAATTGCTTGGTTATTGCTGACCTTTATATTGAGGCAAGTGGAGGATTACAGTTTCTTTTGTAGAAGAAAGGCAGTGAATACCACGAAGGCCAAAGCAGATGAGTAATAGAAGAAAACATCCAATCCCCTTTGGGGGTTCTTGGTTGTTCTGTTTTGCTGTTTTTTTGTTTTGTAACTGTTCTTTGATTTTTAATGGCAAAGGAGTTAGTTAGGAGCTACATACTCTGGAATACTTGAGCATTTTCTCAGTAATTAGAGTGGCTCCCCTTCCTGGTTGGTAGCATGCTAATATGCTGAATCTTTGGAATTACTGAATTTGAGAGATTCAACTCCTTGCATTCTTGACAGACAATTCATCTGATCAGGAGACTAGCAAAATAAGTAGAATACGTGCTTGATAAGATGCTAGGAAAAGGTGATGATGATATCTATGTTTCTTAGGACTTTACAAGGTCAAGCTTTTCTGGAAAGAAAAAGTTTGAGTAAGCCAACAAAAGCCTTCATGAGATAGAAAAAGATGGTAGGAGTGGTTATCCTGGTTGGGAGTGGGAGACAGGAATATAAATTGGTTGTCAGACACCACCAGAATAAGGGATGGTCTTTATATCCAGACTGCATGCTACATTACTTATCCTAAATGTTTGGACTACTTTTTCTTCTGTTCAATGCTATCTTTGCAGGACGATTACAAGTAAATGGAATTGGGTTTTTTTGGTTTGGTTTCGTTGTTTTTTTTTTTTTAAATAAGATCAAAATAAGCTGAAGTGAGTTTAGGAACTTCTGCATTGCTAAAATTGCACTGTGAAAGATCTGTTGTTTATTTCAGTGATATAACTTTTTTTTTTTTTTTTTTTTTTTTTCCAATTTATGGCCAGATTCTGCCATGAAATTGACAGTTTAATATTTTGTGACAGTTAAAGCTTTATTTCACGCAAGTGTACTTTGATTTCAGGCATTCCAAACAGATTTATTACAGGTCTGTCTCACACTGATAATGAAAGAAGATAGAAAGAGATACATAACTAATAGCATTTTTGACAGTTTTCTGCCAAGTCACGCTATGTGTCTTCAGCTGAGAAATAACAAATAATTTTGTTGAACATATCTCTATAGAGTACTATGAATTTCAGTCCTGACATTTAAATCCTATATACAAGTAATATCTGAGTCATGAGAAGCTCACATGCTTCATGCATCGCTTTTTAATGACTTTCCTTGACCTTATAAAAAAATTTCCCATGAAGGAAATGAGTATCCATAGTTGCCTTACCATAAAAAAGGTATTATTTAATATGAATAGCCCCATTCCAAAACCTGAAGTTCAATGAAATAGCTAGTATGAGTTTAATAGGGTCATTATAAAAGGATAGTATTATTTCAAGACAGACAATTTATAAATTGTTATACAGCTATCTTTTTGTACTATTATTCAGAAGGCTGCAACAAGAGAAGGCATGCAGCACCATGCAGGCAAGACTAAAAAAGTTAATGGAAAAAGCTGAAAGAGAAGAAAGGAATAAAGAACCTCATTGCTCACCCAGCCTCCTTACAGTAGTACTTGATGGGAGGAAGAGGGCATAAGTCGGAACAAAAGAGGATCAGCCTGGATATAAGAAAAACATTTTTTGAAAAAAAATAAATATTTAAAAAACATTTTTCAACCTGAGGACAGTCAAAAGTGGAGCAAGTTGCCCAGAGAGGCTGAAGTCTCCATGCTTGGAGGTTTTCCACATGATATTGAATAAAATCTTGAGCAACCTGGTCTGATATCATCACTGACCCTATTTTGAGCAGAAAGTTGAACTAGAGACCTCCCACAGCCCTTTTCTACGTGATTTGTTCTAACATCCTACCAGCATACAGTAATGGATACCCAACTGCTGCTAAAAAGTGAAAGCTTTCATAAAGTAACAGTAAAAAGGAGAAATTATTTCCAAATGGGAAGAGAGGTAATAGAGCTCTTACTTCAGTAGCTTTCTGTTGGAACCGTCCAAGGGGGGCAGGTATGTTAAAAGTTAGGAGCAGAAAAGATAGTAGTCTACAAAGTCAGCATACTAGCTCTGGAACAGGTGATGGGGCTAGCATAGGGAGTCTGCCAAGCTAATTTAGACAATTATGGCCAAGAAAGACCATAACAGAATTCAGTAAGCATACTCTTTTATTTAAATCTTGTCACACCATAAATCTGTCACCTTACATACAGAGGATACAGCCTTCCCTAGGTAGGCAGACATAATTGAGGTGCACTGAGAAGAAATGTTCCTGTTCAGGGCTCTTTCTGAGTCCTCGGGTTGCTTCCATAGTAGGCTGCAGGTGACTTTTTGCAGTGTTAGCTCTGGTTAACCCAGCTGCATTGGTATGTCTGGACATAGCCTGGAACTTCTTTGATGGAAAGTGAAAAATGGCTTCAGACTTGAGGGGGAATGGGCTGAAAAGGAAAGTTGTCACTTTCAACTTGTCACACTAACATAAAACATAGTGAAGATTGTCTTCCCAACATTTTTTTTATTCTCTTCATTAGCCTACAAATATGAAAGGCTGAGTTCCATTCCTAAGGCTAAATCTTTTTTTGCCTATGTATTCAAAACAGAAATAAAACTATTAACTCTTCAGAAGTTCACAGCTAGATGGTGATGACAGTGATGCTGGAGGGGATGGGGAAGCAAATATTAGTTTCACTTCAACTAAAAATGAAATAGGTAAAAGAATTTATATAAAATGTCAGTATCAAGGATATTAGTAAAGATCTATGAAGATATGTATAAATATTAAAATAATTTCTGATTTCAGGAAAAAAGTGGAGTTGAATGTACAATCACAGAAAATAACATTTTTATCTTATACACTTTGTTTCTCTTTTAGTGGCAAAGCATTACTATAACACTGGTTGAGAAAGTGCAGATGGTTGCTGTAATCCTAGGATCTCTGTTCTTAGTAGCAAGTGTGACTTGGCTTCTATGGTCAGCCTTCAGCCCTTATGCAGTATGGCAAAGAAAGGACATCCTTTTTCAAATCTGCTATGGAATGTATGGTTTTATGGATCTAGTATGCATAGGTAAGCTCAAAATATATAAACAGCACAGACTGTGGTTTAAGACTATGACTACGTCTATTTTTCTAATGGGTCACTCTAACGGATGACTCCAGTTCTTTGCAGATTTTATTCTCAGCTGGTACCTTTGGCAAATACTGCTTTTTACAGTGTTACAAATACTGCAAAGAGAAAAGAACCAAAGAAGCTTTACTCTCAGACTCATCAAAGTGCGTCCCCAAGATCTTAGTGGTAGGAACAGGATCAGTTTCAATTTCTTGAAAAAACAGACATCTGGCAAAGTTGAGGACGTTAAATACATGAAAATAACAAAGGAATTATTAAAATAATTAGTAAAATTACATGCTGTCAAGTCTTCTGCCGATGCCACTTTGAATTAGTTTGTACTGTCATGAAGCACAGAAGCAGCTCTTGAGAATGTCATCAAACTACATATCCAAAATCATATTGCACAGACTTACACAGGTCACTGAGCTAGCAACAAAAAAGAACAGAGAAGACAGGCATGAGCTCTTTGTGCATCATAAACAGTTATGAAACACTGCAGTGTAGTGCTAACTGTAATAACTTAGTATACTATTAAAAAGTCTCAAGTCACTTAAATCTAGCTGAAATCTTATACAAGAAAATGCAATTTACTGCAAAGCTATTTTGACCAGTTTTGAAATTTCTGAAAATATACTGGACCCAGAAATATTAAATAGAAATCCCTTTAGTATTTGATAAAGCAACTTTAAATTGTTAGAATAGCTACAATTATTTGTAGATAAAATTTAATAATTGCAGTAAACATTAAACAACATTTTTAGAATTGCAATTCCAAGAAAATCCAGAAGTCAAATGCTATCTGATGTTTGCTTTGAGGTTTCTGAGTGATAAATGTTGATGTTATCCCAAACTCATATATGGGAATTTAGAAGGACAGTGCAGAATTCTGCTCAATAAGGTGCAAAGGAACAGAGTGATTCCTGATATGAAAGGCTTTTGCTCCAACCATAAAGCCATATCATCTTTATTGAAATCATCCCATTACTATAAGAGTATTTATATTTCAGCTGGATCAGCAGTTCTGTGTCTTTTCTAATTTTTCTAAAACAAGACCACTCTGGAATATTTTAGAACACAGGCTTTCTTCTGAGAACCCAAATCTTCCCAGGCAGAAAAATGAACAGAATCTAGGTCTCTAATACTCTGGACAAGTGCTCAGCTTTTAAATGAAAAAAAGGGCTCAGCTACATGTCCTCTTGCATGCTGATGTCAGAATACCTTTTTTTCCAGCTTAACACTCAACATTGAGATTTTTACTTTTGTTTAAAAAAACCCACTAAGTGAAGACAAAGTATGCTTCAGGCATTCTAAACTTTTAATTTTCATGGAATTCTGTTTTTTCACAAAGATTAAAAATATAAAAAAATTACTTTGGTATGCATCAGGTAGTTGGAATAACCAGTTATTTCAAACTATTTCCATTTCTTTCCACTTTTTGACTGTTAAAACATCTAAACCAAATTAATCTCAAAATCAATCTAGAACATCTGTGAGTGATCAAAAATATTAGTGAATTTATCTGTAGAAGCAGTTCTGTAGCTGCCTTTCTAGCCAGCCAGTCTCAAGCCACTTCTGGACTGCAAACTACTGAACTAATACATATCTTGCAGGGCTATGGAGTTTCTAGCCTAAGTGGCACCATGCAGGAGCTAAGTGGGCATGCAGCTGTCTTCACCCACCAGATAAACTGACTTGCCTGTGATTACATAAATGCATATTTTATAGTCCTATCATGAATAATACACTCAATTTTTTTTCAGTAAAACTTACTATAATTAAACATATTTGGACACTTTTGTAATTGTGAAATTCAATGCAGATATGACTTAACAGTTCTGAAAATAAACTATATCTGGAAATTCAGAAAGCTGTATAAAGGAGGATTGGTAACTGTAGAATTCTGATCATCTAGATTCATTCAGCCCACTTATTCTACATATAATTTCAAGTAATCTACATTCTGTAAGCTTGTAAGACCAGGAGTTCTTGTAATTCTTGAAAATATTTATTAATATATTCAATTTTTTCTTTTTCCTTCATCATAAAATGAGGGATTTTAGATTGACGGTTTTGATATTAAAACATTTGAATAAAGTTCTCTAATAGATGGATGTAATTATTACTCATGAATGATTTAAAAAAACCCAACACTGATGACTTCCTAAAGGCATTAACATATGATTTTACCATTGCATATTACATATAATCTCTTACATCATAGTGCTTATAATGCTTACAGCCAGCCACAGTTCTCACTTAGTATCTCCTCTTCTCTCATTTGTGTTTAGTCATCCATGGCATTCTCTTTGTTTTCAACAGGATTTACAGTCAGTGAATACCTGTACTCCCACTGGGATCTCTATTCCAATGAAAAAACCTATGCAGACATACAAGTTCTCCTGTGTAGCACAAGTGCTTGAGTTACTGGTGCTATGACCAAGACAGTTATGCCTCTCTACAGCTTTGCATAAACAATATGAATATTTTTTTGTCATTTGTGAAGGGTAACTATCTGTACTTTTTGAAATGTTTTGTTGTCATTGTTCTTAAAAGCAGTTTGCCTAAAGGTACTGACATATTTACATGACATCTTTGAAAACTTGCAAAGATTAATTTGTTTTACAGTGATTGATTTGTATTCCATATGTAGCATACCACCCACTTCTCAATTAAATTACATGTAACTTGTATTTTAATTCTTGGTCTTGTTTTACTTCTCACCCAAAAAAATCCCAAAGATTACAGATCACCAATATAACACATTCTATTCATTCCAGTGCACGTATTTTATTAGTATCCATTGTTCGTCTTGTTCTATTCTAAATTTTTCCAGAAATCTCCCTAACAGGATTGTTTTTACTTACCAGTATTAGTTGCAACACTACAGGTCGCTAGTTTGTACGTTTCTGCATCTAAGCTGGGCATAAAGCTGTTCTCTTCAGAGCTTGCTGATGGTAGAAGTTTTGCTAAGGCAAACCTGTGAAACCCAGAACAGTGGTAGTGCTAGGATCAGACCATCTATGTAGGGACTATAAAAGGGAGTGAGTTCATGTGCTAATATGAGAGGAATGAATAACATAAACCTCTTATTTAGCCACCAAAGGACAGTACACCAAGCCTTTGCCATTCTACTTTGTAGACCTAGCAATTATTTTTCATAACAGTGAAGTCACATAATTTTATGTATTTTCACCAGAATATAATCATAATGCCTAGTCATAAATGGTTCTAACATAACAAAATCTCTCACAAATAGTAAAATATCCCTTGCAATCCCAGAACAACAGTGCAGCTCACTAACAGTGTGAAAACCAGTTGTAACATCCCAGTAGAAACATAAGTGGTGCCAGTGGTACTATGGCAAGGCAATAAGAGATGGGAGCCAACATGAGGTGTGAATAGCCCTCTGAAAGCCTCTTTCTTCCCTGACAAGGAACTTGATGCCTAGCAACATTCATGTAATTCCTTAGTTGTAAAAATGCACAGGCTGAAGTTACTTATAATGAACACATGTAGCTGCACTTAATCCTTCTCTACTCAGGAAGTATTTCTCCCCCCCGCATCAGATCTAATTTGAAATAGTTTAGGAAGAGTAATATTGCTATTTTGAGTCAAAATGTTTCACTTTAATGCTTTCAGCAATTTATCGCATGTTTTTATATCTGTGAGCCCTACAATAGTATTAAGAGATGGCACTTTTGGCCAGTGGTGAAGTTTGTTTCTGAAAAGGTCTTTTATTCTCTGCTAAAAGTTTGTGATGTTCCTTGGAGGACCATTCCTAAATGATTACAAGTAAGATTAGTGGGATAAATAAGACAACTTTGGAACCTAATACCACCAAATCTGAACAAACTAAGATGAATTGTCTGTCTGACAATCAGTATGAAAAATTTCAAGTGGTCTTGTAACTCAGGGTAAGAAAGCCTTTGGATAGAGTGAAAGAATCCCACAGTATCTGGCAATAAAAGAAAAGAAAATTACGATCTTCTATTATAATCCTGTTATGGGGAACCCACTACAATCCCTACTCTTCAAAATAAATCCTGAAGGTAAAGTCTTCTTAGAGCCCTAGAACATTTTGCCAGGTCCATCATCCCAAAACTCTGTTCCTTGTAGATATTAATCAGACAGAATGTCAGAACAGCTAACAACAGTGAATTCTAAGCCTTCCTCTTAGGATCACCTGGCTAAACAAGTAATTCATTTTTTTCCCCTAGGACTGTGCAACTATGTCCTCTGTGCTGTTGAAACCATGGTGTTTGGAAGTCAGTATTATTCACGGATTTATGCTTGTTTTCTTTCTCATATGCTCATCCATTGCTATGGAACTCTTAAAAAAAAAAAAAAAAGGACATTCTCTGCCAATTTCTTACAGATTCACTTTAGTGACTTAACTACTTATATTATGAGCATCAGAACCTCTCCAGAACTGGAAAATCTCCAGCAGTTACCCAGATTTCCCCATGATTGTGGTCTTGGAATTGTTGGTGCTGGAGTTTCCCCTACCCCCAGTCCCTGAAAAATATCTTTCAAAGAGACTAAAGATCTATTGGAATTCTTCTGCTTCTTCTACATAGGTCTTTTTCAATCTATAGTTTTATCAGATGGGAAATAAAGCTTTTTATGGGAGGAATTATGAATGTTCTTCTTTTCTCCAAGTCTGACAACTTTATTTCAAGCCTTACAATATTCAATCCTGTGTTCAGTAGCTCTTTTAGAGCATATGTGAATAACAGCTTCCACTTTTCTTTAAAGTTCTCTTCCTTGCCATTGTCAAAAAAGTTTTGAAAACCATTTCAGTAAACCCCAAAAACTCAAAAAAGGTAAAAAAGAGCTCCCCAAAAGAAGTTGCTGTACAACTTTTTCTGTCATAATTTTGAGAGGATACTTTTGACTGTTTAAGTGTACTTCACATACCTCAATGATCCTTTCTCAGCTGCTTCCTTCTCTATTCTGAAATATGTTGCTCAGGTTCCAAAATCTTTACATTGGGGTAGAGAAGTTCTTTCAATTTGGCTTCATCACAGTCTTCAGGGAAATTGGGCCAAAGAATACAATGATCCAGTGACAAGTAGAGGGAAAATTATGCTTATCTAGATCCCTTATCATTCTATAGGAAATCCAACAGATAAAAAAAGGGGGGGGATCTTCATCAGAGCAGTAAAATAGTGCCTTAATTGGTTCATAGATTTTGTACGTGATCAAATGCATTTATCCTTTTAAAGACAATAAATGCACCTTCAAGACTGGCTATATTAACATGGCTGCTAAATTTATGGGACAGGTTGGTTTATATATCCGAGAAGATGAAGATAGATATCTTGCAATAAAGACAATTTTTCACTAAAATGCCATGCTGATACAAAATACATTTAGAATATTTAACATTTAAGTTTATTTTGTGTTAGTTTTGCTATACTGGATGCTTCAGTGAATTCTACACAACTTGAAAGCCTTGCAGAGATGCTACATTTAGTATCATGTCCTTCTGAAAACAGTCAGTGTTTCTCCATCTTTTACTGTAATGATCTTTAAAAATGTGTTAAGAGTAGGCATTGCTATCTGCAAATCATTGCACTCGAACATGAGGTTTTCGGTTCACATAAACGTTTTGTTCATCGTTTCTGCTTGTGTCATCATTCTTTGAATGTCTCCTTTCTGGTATCAGTTAACCATGCTAAGACACCTCAGTCACTTAAATCACAATTTTGTGTATAGGAGCAGGTGATATACAATATCTTGGGATAAAGGACTATAAGCCTGTGATACTGCAGATCATATTCTACATTTGGCCATACATAGGAAAATTTTAGGCAAGAAACACACTGGACAAAAAAATAAGTGAGTTTGGCTAGGCAGATTGCTCCCCTCCCAAAGCAGGGAGTCAGAGGAAACATGTGACATTGCTCAGAACCATATCAATTACCAGGGTGGTTGAGAAACAGAGAAAAACCTAATAAGAAGGCTGAAAGCCCTATGTGTATCCTTAGTAAGCCCATATTTGAAATACACCTAAAGAATGTGTGTATAAATACACATATATATTTACATACACTCTAAAAATGAAGAGTTTCATTTAAGTAAATGGATTGCTTGCATGCATACAATAAGCATAAATATTAGCTACATGGAAGCTCATAAGCAGATGAGTCTGTTGAGGACTCCAGACACTCTATTTTCATTGAAGGACCTTTTAAAAGACTTCCTGGGTCTCAACAAAAAAACATGTTTCTCAACTTTTGTTTACAGGATTTTGAAGAGAAAAACAAAAGCCTATCATCCTTGCCATGCTCATCATAGTTAATAATAACATGTAATTTCTTCATGCTTGCTGAAGCAAGATGGGAAATTCATACATACAGCTCTTTCAGGTTTTCATTAATCTTCTGTGCTCCCAAGTTGAACTAAGAATTTTAAATTTGTTTATATCTGTACTGAATTCTACAAAACTCTTAAATTGAAAACCCTCCTGTTCATTACAGAAGGTCTAACTTACTTAAAGATCTACTTACAACAGTACAGACCTCAGTAAATAGGACTTACCACAAACAAGGATAACAGTAGTATAAACAGTCAATTTACAAATCTGCCAGTAAGGTTCTTTTACTTAAAACTAAATATTTAATAAGGCATGTTCAGATTATTCCAGTAATGGTTATGTCTCATTCAGAACAATTTTATTTCCTCTACACGTTCCTGCCTCCCAGTCTTAAACACATGACTATCCAGCTGTATTGCATATGTGCAATTTATTTGAATTATCAGAGTTACAAGTAATTTAATAGGCTCTGGCAATTGCCAGGTTCATTACAATGTATTACATCTGTATTTGCTCTCAAAATGGTAAACAGGGACATTTTGTACAAAATAATTATTTTTTTTTTTTCTTAATTTCAGGACTGATAGTACACGAAGGCGCATCTGTTTATCGAGTGTTTAGGCGCTGGAGGGCTGTGAATCTACACTGGGATGTGTTAAATTACAATAAAGCCACAGACATAGAAGAGAGCAATCGAGGAGAACCCTCAGCAGGAAGGACATTGTGGTTACCACTGACTGCATTTAGAAACAGAAGTTTAGTTCATCCAACACAGTTAACCTCACCAAGATTTCAGTGTGGCTATGTATTGTTACATCTGTTCAACCGCATGAGACCTCAGGAAGGTGCATCAGAAGATAACGGCTCTGGGGAAGTAGTGATGAGAGTGACCTCAGTGTAAAGATTATGCTTACTGTGCCACACAGATAAGGATATGTGCCCTGACATTACAGGACTTTGGAATGTAGTTACAATGAATGGTAAAACCATTAACACTTGAAAAAAAAAATATATATATATACACATTTTTAAAAAAATTAATGCTTTTTATATGATCAGCTAAAATACAAATACATTTTTCTGGGGGGGAAAAAAAAAAAAGTCTCTTGCTTTTTATATAATCTGGTTTATTAGATCTTTTGTCAATTTGTACCCGAGGTGTATACAATATAGCTTAACTCTTAGGCATTTGAATGATGAGGAAACTAATTTTAAGAAAATACATTTAAATATATTTTTTACTTAAAACTGTTTTAATCCACTGCTGTTATTTTTCCCACCCTCATAAGGATTAAACTGAACCTTCTTCCAAAAAGAAAAAAAATAGTTGACAACTCAAATATTCTTCCTTTTCTGCCTTTAGTTATTTGTAGCTCAGTTCAGGTGTATGAAATTAAGTAAAGGATATATTGTCCCTTGCCTTTAAGCAGAAGTCCAATGGGTGTTCTACAAAACATGAGGGAAGATGCCAGCTCTTTTAGCTCTCCCACATGGATGTGCAAAATGTCAGGCACAGGCATAACACAGGCAGGGGAAGAGTCTTGCAGTTTCTCTCAAGTCTCCAAGATCTGCAGAGTGCTGGTGCTGTGCCTGTGCACAAAAATGACATCACCTTCCCAGCTGTGGTGCCAAATTTTGCAGCCTGTGAATTTCTAGTACCATTCTAACTATAGGACATTGACATCTCTTTTTTTTTTTTTAAAAAAGAAATGTACACTACAGCTTCTGAAATAATAATAAATCCTAATGGAAACTGAAAGAAATAATGCAGAGCCTTAATTTTGCCAGGTAATGAACCATCATATTAAAAATGAGCCAATATTCATCTTTATTATGATAGCTAATCAATGCTGTGAAGTTTGCTTCTCTGTTTTTGTCTCATGGCAAACAATCTAATATAATTTAATCAAACAAATAATTTTCAAGTTAATTATTATGTCTGTTGAAGTTCCAGATGAAGAAGTAGGGATGAAATGACTCAGAGCTCTAGCTTACTTAAAACAGTTTGTGGTGGGTTGACCTTGGCTGGCTGTCAGATCCCCATCCACCTGCTCTCTCCCCCTCTTCAACAGGACAGGTGGAGAAAATAAGGAAAAAAAACCCCTTGTGGGTCAAGGCAAAGACAAGAGCATCACTTACCAATTACTGTCAAGAGCAAAAAAGAGACAATAATAAGTTGCAACCAAAAGCTACAAAATTTTAGAGTTATTTTGTGCAGTAGCTGGAGTGCTGTGGCTGGGAAATTCCCTCTCAGGGATCAACAGGACAGTGCTGGAATCAGTGCATGCCTTCCCTTTATAAGAAGCTCACATGCCATGACCAGACACAGGAGGCTTCTGCAGCTACACAGAGGGAAGGTAGCTCCTGTGCTTATATTACTTCCAAGAGCTCCTTATATGTTCATAAACATTTACCCGATGAACTCTACACAGGACCCAGCATTCTGAATTAGTCTCACAAGCTCAAATTTACCTTTACTAGATCTACAGATGATTTATTGCTCTTTAAACAATGAATGTGAAAAGCAGTACATAAGCCATGATCAACAAATACTATCTCAAAAAAAGCCAGTTTCTCTCTTACATGGCAAATTACCAGTATGTGACTGGCAATCTCATTGAGAAATTACGAGAACTCACTTTCAGATTAGCTTTAAACAGTTTCCCAAAGAAGGAATTTGTGGAGAAACAGATAAGAGAAACTATGAAACTAGGGGAAATCTGCTGTATCACTGGGAATTTCTTGTTCTTAATTACTATTTACATAAAGCCTGCTTTCCCAGAAGGATCACAATTCCACATGACCAAATTGGAATCAGAGTTAGTATCACAAAAGCACTTGTAATACAGCAGAATAAGGCATTCTGTGATCAATACACTTCAAAGGTTATTCCTCACACCTTTTAGGTACTTATGATCTCTGGGATTTAAAGAATATTTCAGTGGTCTTTCTACAGGATCCTAAAAAAAAAAAAAATTGAGAATTATATGAAAACATTTTGTTGTAAAGAAATTTTCATTCACATCCACATAATTAGGGCACTGGAAAAAAAAATAAATAAAAATCACCAGAAAAGATGAACAGATGTAATTTAAAAGAAGATAAAATTTCTGTGCACAAATATTTGAAAGATACCCAGGTCTAAGACAATTAACAGCTGCTGAGCTAAAAAGAAGTGGTCCAAATAAGAGTAATGAAAATTAGTAGTGAGAGAATTGTTTAGGGCAAGTATCAGAAAAGCCTTTTTAATAGTAGAATTTGTCATCATTAATCATTTCTATGGCACAATAATTTTATGTGTATAAATGTCTGCATTTACATATTTATATATATATAAAGCAAGATCAGGAAATAATAAACTGACAAGATTAGTATGGGCAGGGTGCAGTTGTGAAAAACACTGCACTAAATCGATGGCTGTATTGTGCTGCAGAACATGTTCAGCAGCAGGAGTGCCTAGTGCAGGTCATGAATATTCCTTTGTTGCCCTTGTATTTGGATTAGTGCAGTGCTGTGATCACCTACATGCAAGACAGAGGAATTCAAATCAGAAGAAGTGCAGAGAAGGGATACTGGGATGAAAAAGAAGCAGGGACTTTCACATGAGGAAATTGGAAGTATGTGGCTTGTTCTGCTTAACAGAAGTTGAGAGGAAATGTTATTGTTCTCAGTTAATACATTTCAGAATAAAACTTTTAGGCAAAGAACAAGCCTAAGAAGCAAAAGAACTCAAGGACACAAATAGATTGCAAATTTAGCTGGAAGTTCAAGGTAGTTTTAAAATATTCATATAATGAATCTAGTTGGAAGGGCCTGTGGAAGGACATCTAGTCCAAGCTCCATGCTCAGCTCTGCAGTCAGACCTGGTTGCTCAGGACTTTAAGGAGTCAGGTCTTAAAATGCCCCAGTGCTGGAAATCGTATAACCTCTCTGGGCAACCTGCTCCAGTTCTTGACTGTCCCTAGAGTGAACAAGTATTTTCTTCTACCTCTTCTCTTGTTCCAACTTGTGCCTGTTGCCTCTCCTCCTCCCATAACACCACACTGAAGTGGATGGCTCTGTCTTCTTGGTGGTGAGGACAGAGACAAAGAAGGCATTAAGGACACTATGGCCACTGCCACAAGAGTCACTCACCCTACTAAGCAGCAAGCCCAAGTTTCCTTCCACATAAAAGCCGAAGCTCTTCACCCTACCCTTGAGTTCCCTGACAGTTCAAGCTGAGTTTAGGCTTTCCTAACCCCACCTCTGCATGCCTGGGCAATATTTCTAAAGCCCTTCTCTGAAGCCTGGCCCTGCCTCCACCTCCTGTATGTGGCTGTTTCTCAGTGGAGCTGTACCAGGAGTTCCCACCATAGCCAAGCCAGGATCCTGATGCACCTGCTTCTCTTCCTGGGAATCAGGTTGGTCCATTCTTGTATCTGAAGGACTCGGTCCATGCACACCTGGCAGCTGTCCTTATCTCCTTCACCCTTCAGAGCTGCTCTCTGTGATCCCAGCTGCCCACTCCCTGAACGAGCCACAGGCTGTTTGCCTGCTGCCCCACATCTGCACTCTGCGATGCAATTCCCTCCCTCCCCTCAGGATCTTCATCTCCCCTCTCTCATGCTCACTATGGCCAATGCTTCAGGAGTCACCACCTCCCTATTAGCACCTCCTTGGCAGGGACAGCAGATCCATCAGTGCAACCCCTGGGCTGGCCCAACAAAACCCTGTATCAAGAAGTTGTCCTTGACACTCTCCAGAAATCTGCCAGGCTCCATATGTCCCATTATGCTGCCCTTCCAGCAGATGACAGGGAGGTTCATGGCCCTGGTTCTGCCTTCCCCATACTTCCACGAGGGGTTTAAGGAAGCCTTCATCCCTTCCCTCACCCTGACCCCATGGTCAATAACATGCTCCCCCACACTGCTGCTCTCTTTGGCCTTGCCTTGGGTCTGGCCCATGACCTCTCACCAGACTGTTGTTCATCCCACAGAACAGCTCCATACATCCCAGCTGCTCCTTTGTGCTAAAAGCATCCCCTCCTCTGCTTCTTCCTTGCCTGCCTTTCCTACTTTCCTTTCCTGAGTGTCACAGTGAATTACTGGAGGAGCCTCCCAATATAAACAGTAACAACAGAACATCCCACCTGTTTCAGGGGGAGTTTGATGCTTTTATGAAAGTAATTAAGATGTTATTACTAGTGGTGGCAGAAGACTGGGATTACCCTTCCTTCTGTGCTCAATCTATGTACACAAAATACATACATGCCCTCTTCTGAGGAATTTAATGTCTCCTCTGAACAATTAAATTTATTTGGAATTAATCAAGGTATGTAAACAGCATGTATTTAATGGGCACCAAAAAAATCACTGTTGACCCAGACACAGAACCAAATTACAACGTGAAGCAACGACTTGCCTGAAGTTCCAGGCAGAGTAACATCACTGGAAATCAGACCACACGTAAAACCTCTATTTCAGTCACTATCCTCTGAATATTGAAAATACAAGCAGGAGAGAATCAAAGTACAGCACAAACTGGAGGTTTTACACCACCACCTCAGGAAAGAGATTTTCTGTTTTCTTTGCACTGGCAGTAAAACAATGGACTACAGGCAGTATAAGAACAACTTTGGAGTTTCCCTGTCGGGACACAGGAGAAACAGCAAGAATTGCACTTGAAACAGCCCAGGCGTTCATATCAACTTGAAACCAAGGAGGAATAAGATCCTGCTTATTCAAAGATAGTGTTTGCTTCTTAAACTAAAGATCCATAGCCCAAAACTGTGAGAGGTGAAAGGCTGTCTTCAAAGAGTCTGAAGGACAAAGCCATTTCCATTCACTGCTGTACATATCAGATTTTAAAATGTTTACAGTAAAAAAAAAAAATCCAGTTTTAAAAACAACAGTTAAACCACTGTTAGAGACATAGTTTAGGGAGTCAAACTCAAGAGGTTCTTGGACTGGACACACTCAAGAACCCTTTTGAATGTCAATAAGAAAACCAATAGAGAGCCCATTTTTACTTTAAAAATGTAGGAACAGTTACACAAAATAAAACTGCTTCATAAACAACTGACCTCAGAAGTCTAGCCTGAGGGGGGGTCTATATAATAGCTCCCTGGATTCTCATTTTTTTCCTTTGGCATTATGTTTTAACAATAAGTGGAATTTTAAATAAATCATGTAATATTTAAAGCAAACCTTTTCACATGTTCTCCTCCTGAATCTGCATATCATCAGTATTAGCCTGTTCTGGCATGTAAATCAAATCTAGGAATTGAAACAGCACTGCGACGAAGTCAGCAGCGCTGTTACCGAGCTCTCCCAGTCTGATGGCACTCCAGACCAACCCACAACAGTTTCACAGGAATTTTTTGAGTCTGTTCATAATGTACCATTGAACTTGTCCTGACTGAAGAGCAATCTGCTGTTAGCTCCTCAGGAATTACTTTGCAATTTGGGCTGCACTTCAACAGAAACTTTGAGTACATGTGATTTGGATGGTGACATTCCATACTACTTGCTTGATGATGTTTTGCCTTTTTAACTACATAATATCTTATTTCATTGCATAATTATTCTGTAAATGACACATCCAAGGAATGATTACCAATATTGAAATATACTTCAAATCTACCTATGACAGAACAGGAAAATGCAAGGAGGGGCAACTATACTGAGAAACATACTTCTTCCTCTGAAACCTTCACAGGTGCTTTAAAGAGAACCAAAGATTTCTAACAGACTAAATTTGAAAATAGTTTGTTATTATCTATCAGATTTGTGAGTCCAATAATTATATACTAAGAAAAACAAAGTTTTCTAATGCTTGGAAAATAGGAACTGTCAGGAAGTTTTCTGAAGAGAAGTGAAGATGCTCTTTAAAACATTTCATCCTTCTTGTTTGTCTTTCATAAAAATTCATTTTCATAAACTGTGTAACAATTTCAAAAAACCTCTGAGTTCCCAGTTTCTAGATCACTTCTTTGCTGTTGTGCAAGAAGAGATAAAACAATGTTCAGGGCTGAGAGAGGACACCAGAAAAATCTTTAAAAACTGGTAACACTTGTATTTCATTTTATTAAAGTCAGAAAAGTGGTTTCAGATCTTTCTCCATTCAGAAGGATACATTTCTCCTGGATTTAAGAAGAGATATTTGTAATGCACTGCAGAGTGCACTACAGTCTGAATTAAAGGTGATGCATATACTACAGCCAGTCACACAGCAAAAAAGAAAAAGGAAGCACTAGGACATGGACCCTTGAGAAGCATAAATACCTTTCAAACACCACCCACAGATGACAGAAAACCAGCAATCAGTAGCATTATTTTTACCTGCTGTGGACAGTCAACTGTCTCACAGGCATGTAGAAACCCATGATTATCCCTCCATTAAATGAGTTCTCTCCTGACAGACAGAAACCATCCTTTCCCCTGGAGTCTCCACATGCACTAACTCCAGCTGAATTTGACCCTGACTGTCACCACTTGCTCCAATAGTTCAGAAGACCTTAGCAGTGGGCTTGAGGGGCCGTCCTCTGAAGGATAAAACATATTAGCTGGCTGAAAATTTTTTAAAGCCTCATAAAATGACATTTTCAGCAGGGAACAGCTGGCTGGAGGCACACAGAACTTGTTTTAACACCAGTCCAAGCTAATAGTGTTGAATCAGGACTGTGCTGGCGAGTGCCAGAACTCAGGAACAGCCATGGGCAGGGACCAGAAATGGCACCGAGGTCACCACAAGAGCAAGAGTTAAGGTGAATGAAAGGAGCTTGGACAGCAGCGGCACGGTGACCTAGAGAACTTGCTCTAGCTTCCACAGTGCCTTCCTAACCCAAAACCTTCGCTTTATCCTACACCTGTGGCTGGAAGTCAGACAGCCAAACTTGTGAAAGGAAAAAAATTTGTTGAAAAATTATTCTACAGGTCCCATTTTTTAAGCTCAGCCACTACCAGTTCTCGAGGAATACTTCTCCCCTCCCTTGTTTGCCACTTTTGCCCTGGTGGTTTTGAAAAAGAGGGGAAAAAATGCAGTAAAACCCAAGAAACCTGTTTTTTCTAAGGGATCACATCAAAGTCACCACATGCTCATCATCCAAATGTCACTAGAATTCAAAATGTCAAACTAGAGCAGCTAAGCCTTTAAAGAGGAGAAAACTGACCAGCACAGTAGGAGACAAACTGAATGAGAGTGACATTCCCCCTTCCCCATCTCCCTGCAGTACGGCTTCACCGAGGGCAGCGCAGCCTACCAGCAGCCTGGGAACCAACCCAGTCCTTGGGAAACCTCAGCAGGCTCAGTCACTGCTGGGGTGGCTTTGGCTCCACTCTGCTGCAGACAGGGGCCTCTGGCAAGTCCTTGCCTGCATGCCTGCAGCAGGTCTCAGCCCCTCTTTGCCTTCCTGCCCTGCTGCAGACATCCCTGCCAGCAGAGCTGCCCCAGGGGGTGTCCCTTCCTTCTCCCAGGTGTAGCTCAGCCAGGGGGCTGCCATCAGGGCTTGATGAACAGGCAGCAGTCCCCCCTCCTGCCTACCACAGCCTGGACACTGCACAGGAACCTGAATAAGCAAAACAGTTTTACTGTCGGTCACAAACATACGAACTCCTCCTGCAGAGATGCACAGACATACTTGGCTTCATTTCTTTCTAGTTCAACCAGTTAAAATGAATAGTAGAGTTTGGTACAGGGACAGGAATTCAGTGCCGGACACATTCCTCCTGTCAGGAAGCATCCCAGAATACAAGTCTTTCTTCTTTCTTATAAAGAAGGTAATTAAATCCAGAAAAGGCCCAGGTAATTTGAATATAAGATGCTTTGTCCCCTCAGACATAGCTTCCCAAACCACACAGCGGTCCCTGATCTACTGATCTAACAAGGAAATCCATCATCCAGGCACACACTGGCTCTGTCTGAGCGGTGTTTGTTAGACTTCGCTGTTTCCTGTCCTATGAAGATTCAGTTTGTATCGATGAACTTTAGAAAATAATCTGTAAAAGGTTTGACACTTTCAAAGGGACATGTGCAGATACTAGCAGGTACATTTCAAGCTAGTGCCTTACATTCAGCACATTGGGGTGGGGTGTTTGTTTTTTCCCACTGAATTCATCTGGGCTATCACTCACTCCCAGACATTAAGGTGATTTATCCACATCCCACCTTGCCACTGATGACAATTTGGCATTTGTCCATGAAACAAGAGCTTCCAAGAGACCTGTTCAACATCTTGCCTCACATCAAATGTTTATCACCTTCATAGGACATTAATTTTCATATTTAAGAAAATATTTTATTCCAGTGGAAAAAATTTTATTCCCTTTAATCCAGCGCAGAAAAGTGTGCTTCCTATTACTTATTAGATAATTAGTTAAAACACTTAAAAAATGCAAACAATCTCATGGTAAGTTACAGCACATAACGACCAATCCACCATTTCCAATCATTCACAAGGATAAATTAGTTTTCCTGCCCTCTTCTCAAATTCTCATGCTTTTTGTGGCAGTTTCTAACCCATCACTCAAGAAAAGCCCCAGACACACCATGCTTCACACACTGAAAGACATCTTCTTTGCATGACAGGACAGCTTTAAACTCATAATTTAGGTCAGACTTTTGGGGATAGAAGTTGCTCCCTCACCTGCTGTTTTGCCCATCACTAGGCCTAGCACAAAGGATGCAGCCAGCAGTAGAACAAAGCAGTAACCAGATTCGATTGTACACAAAAGGGTCAGTGCATGGGTGATTGCTGGGGGTACAAACAAGTCAATCAGATTACACACAATAAACATCAACCCCAGCGACCCCAAGAATGATACAACACGGCCAACAACCAGTAGAACAAACAAAGCAACAAAGTCTCCCATGGCAGAGATGGGAGACGACCAAGCCAAGAGGCTGATAACACAGGATAGAGGTAGCCACATGTTGTTCTCACAGAGCCCATGTTCACAAGCACCAAACCTGACTGGGATCCAGTTGCATGAGTGGTCAGGAGGTCCTTCCCCAACAGAGAAACTCTGCACAGTGCATCCACCTCACAGACAGACACCCCACCCTTCCTGCAAGTGGTCCCAGCTTTTATCCCCAAACAGGACACCTGGCACTCATTGACCCAATGGGGGCACCTGATCTACGAGGATGCTGCTCCTCGGGAGACTGCATGTGAAGCCCAGCCCTCCAGATGTTGCTGGATCTGATTAACCACCACCATCAGCTGTAGCCAGGCATGCCCTTGTCAGGTAGGACAAACTGAACCACAGAATCATAGAACCATTTTGGTTGGAAAAGACCTTTAAGAGCATCAAGTCCAATCGTTAACCTAACACTGCCAAGTCACAACTAAACCATGTTGCTCAGCATCACATCTACATATCTTTTAAATAGCTCTGCCTACGTTTAGCCTGTACCCAGGGCTAAACTGTAGCAGTTGATCTACCATACAATGACCTCTCCCCAGCTGAGAAGGGGAACTGGGGAAAATCCCCATGTGTGGAAGTAGAAACTGATTTAACGAAATAACAAAACTAATACAATCACTGACATCAAGTATACAAGGTTCTACTCAGCCTCATCCTTAGGATCAGCAGAAGGTCGAGAGGGAGGAGCTCCAGAAAGAAGAACTCCACCTTCTGTGAGCTTCCTCCTTTTATCATGAGCATGATGAGGTGGTGTGGGATACCCCTGTGAGTCAGCTGCCTTCATTGGATCTCTCAGCTGACTCTGGGCTACTCATGGCCTGCCTGCATGGCTGGCCCATGGGGCTGTTCCTAGGAAACCAGGACATAGTGCAAACCTCTTAGAATGAGAAATACTCCTAAATTATACAGTTAAAATCAAATTCAAACTGATTTTTATTGAGATAAAAATACAATACAAAAAAGAGAAAAATCCTTTCCCGGGCAGAAGTGGGAGGTGTGGAGAGGCAAGATGAGAGCTGGGAATGAGGAGGCCGCCTATATCAGAGGTGTCTTGAAGAAGGTGGACTCAAGTGATGGTGGCAAGCAATTGGTGCTCCATGCTGCAAAGGATGGTGAAAAACCTGTCTTATCCCAGCCACTGTGACCTGAAGAAATTTGCTTCCTGACCTTGAAGGTGGCTTTACATCAAGCACAAGAGCAGAAGTAGAGTCCATGGGGCGTCCAAAGGGTGGTCCAAGCATGTGTGCATCACAGTGGCCTCCTGGTGTCCTAGATCATCTGAATCATCACCATGAGGAGGACTAGGAGAACTGGGATGAAACCAGACAAGTCCTGACTGTTCATTGACCTCTGTATCCATAGTAGCCAACACTTTAACAGGGTCTAATTGAGCAGACCATACTAAATGTTCCCCACACATGTGGGAATTGGCTGTGGTCTGAGACTGCAGTTTTGATTCTAAGAACCTATTTTGACTTTCTAGCTGTGTACATTGTGTTTTATAAACCACGTTATCTTTTATAACTCCTTCTCTTTCTAGTATATTGTTCTTACAAATCTCCTTTTCTAACTTCACTACAGCTCACAAGCAACTTCCTAACAGCCAGTGCACGTCTGCTTTCTCAGTGCCTCTCTTCCAGCTACAAGAACCTTTTAATTTTTCAGATTCACCCCTGACTTGGGGGCTGCCTGGCCCGGAGTACAGCGCACCCCACAGCCAGCCTGCCTGTTGCGGTGTGCGGGTTTGTAGGAGGGTGCCTGCTCCTAGTACTGAATCTTGAGCCTCATCTGTGGTGAAGGTAACCTGCTTTACTCCTAATGAGCTTTGAACATTGAGCTCACAAACTTGAGCTTTAATGAGCTTACAAACTTGTAAGGTTCCTAGTCCTTTTATATTTGCATTTTGTATTTCTGTATTGCCTTTTTTCTTCCTTTTCCATTTTCTGTGTTTCCTCTTCATGTATGATAAAATTAATCCTTTGGAAGACAGGGTGATTCATCTTCAGGTCCAGTTGTAAGTTACTTTTTGTTGTCTGATGATCTTTTTACCTGCATTTTGTTTGCAACTGAGAAACATGTACTAACTGCATGGTGAGTAATAGCCTTTTAAAGACTACTTAAATATAACAGAATGTAATATAACAGCATCCTCACGCTAAATCTTGAGGATAATATTAAACTTGTACTAAATATGAATTCAGTATTTGATGCTGGCTTGGATTTGATTCATTTGATAAGTAAAGATATGGTGTAGAAAAACACATGCAGATTCGGTAGCATAGACTTGCTGTTTCCAGGAAAATATTTACAGAAATACATGGGAGTATTGAAACTCTGGTTCTGCTGCACACATTCAAACACATCATTTTGATCAAGGGGGAATTTTATAGGGGTATGTGTGTGTATCCAAGGTGCCAGTCAGGCAGCTGCCCCCAGTGCCCACCAGAGCTTGGCCAGGCACGGTGTGAGAGAGACCTGTGTGAAAATGTGTGGCCTCTCTCCAATGTCCCTTAGAAATGAAGGCAGAGAAATGGCAGTGCAAAACCATACAAGCCAAGTGCTTGAGTAGAATAGGAGGAGTTGAGAATGGAGCTTGGACTAGAATCACAAGTTTCTAGACTGCAAGAGTCAACCTGAAACCTTAATTCATCTTGGTATGGTTTTAGGTTTGAATATATTTCCCTGCTATTTGAACTGTAGCTGTAGCTGTATAAAAAGTTTTAAAAAGAAAATATAAAGCCAGTGATTAAAAATTTGAGGTCAGATTTCATAAGGAGAAAACCCCCAACATTTTTATAGAGCCTTCCTTTATAAAAGAAAAGGTGTATTTCTGAAAAAATGGTCATCCAGATTGTACAAGGAAACTTCAGACTCTGTAGCACTTCAGCTTTTGCAAGCCTGCGCCTCTCTGCTTACACGAAGTCTCTTTCAAACCCAGCTGCCATTTGCTCTTTCAGCTTTTTGTTTTTTCCTTTCATCCTGTTCAACTCAAATTCTCAAGTGGTTTCACAATGACGAAACAGTTCTACTCAGCCAAAGTGGAGGACAGCCAAAATACCCAGATAAAGTGATTTTCAGATGAGCTGGGGGAAATTCATTATGCTGGAGGTACATTATTATTTTCAGTAGTATTTGGTGAAGTGGAACAGGCAGTAGGTGATTATTAATCACAGAAACATTAGCACTTCGTCTCCTCTGTGCAACCTTTTCCCTTCTGCTTTGGCATGTTGTTTCCCTGCAGTCCTGCTTGCTCTGGGCTGTGTACTATCTCAGCATCCACGCTGATGTAGAAGTTTCCTCTGCAAAACTAAAGCTGAGGATGCTGCTGTTGTACAAAAGCAAGCAATAATGCTATTTTAACCCAGAGCACAGACAACACTACAACCCACATAGCAGAAGTGTGCTATGATTAATTTTTTTTTTTTCCCCACTTGTATGAAGGAGAGCCAATTCTCACTTACAATCTCACCTTTATCTGTAAGCTAGATAAATTAGTCTTGATAGTATCTGGAAAAGGGGATCACTGTATTTATTTGTGAGCAGTCACTTCTGTTCTCTTCTGCAGTGTAAAGCCCACAGATTAATGCCAGTGAATTGCATACTACTGTTTAAAGGAGAAATTAGAGCAGAAAAGAGAAATGTACATACAAGTACAGATTTTTCTGGAGAGCCTTTATGCAATCACAGTATATTTAAATGCAAGTTTTATTTAAAGAAGACCACATAATACAGTGATCAACCTGTGGGAACCTGAGCTCAGAGACAGACTCTGACTCTGACCATGAGAAAAGAAGAAAGGAAGCATCTCATACAAGTTTCCATGTGCACACTGCAAATCCACCAGTAATGGTTGGCTATTGTTTTTGGAGGAAGCTAAAAGACTAAAATACTTGTATCTAGAAGATTATAATGATGGCATGTACCTAAAAGGAAAAAAGCAAATTTCAGTAAGGACAAGCAAGGCACAAGTTTGGCTTATTTAACCCAGAAAACCAGGCTTACCTGGTAAAAATCATGTCAGCCATCTCTAAGTGTCAGAGAGAGCATCAATCATCCCTGTTGCAATGAGCTCAGGTCTTAACAACTTTTACCAAGCAAAAATTGTAAAAATCCAGTTAAGACACATAACTCATTCCTCACCACAAAAAAAAAAAAAAAAAAAGAGGAGGATGTTTCCTTTTTTTGTTTGTTTTTCAACTGACACTTCTGGATGACAGCTGTGTGTGTTCTCTCTCCATTGTAGGAGTGCAGTGATGAATAGTAATGCAAAGATGTGTAAGAAAACCAGCTCCTTGCTCCCTCTCCCCTGCGTCCCGACTTCTTCTTGCGCATCAGTATCGATGTGCGTGTTTCAGAAGTAGGCAAAGTGATATCCAATTTGTCTGAGAAGTGTTTTCTCCTCTAGAGCCAGATGTAATTGAATATTGGGTACATAATCAATTCCACTATCTAAATTGCATATAATTTATTCTTAAAAAAATAAAAATTGATTCAATTCTGATGTTGTGTAATGCCCTATTAGAGTTAGATTAGTTAAGCCACTAGTATTAATTGCATAGGAAGGAGTTTTTTCTGCCCAGAATAAGCAGGGCTGAAAAATTTGGGCCTTATATCTTCTTAGGATGATCAGTTAGAAATGTAAAATCACAAAGGCAATTTGTGCTTATCTACTGTGATTGAACTTAGCTGGCAGCCAGCCAGCCTAATGGTAAATGTGTTAATCACGATAAAAGCAGGGCAATTAATCAGAGTACAGCAAGGACATGGTGTTAACAGCTTTGAAAGCAAGCAAAGGGAACCTTCCCACATTACAATACATACTTTTCTTCCCTAGGGAGCTTTTGTGATACCTATTATGGAAATGTTTACTTCTGTAATGTTAAAGGGGAAATGGTGCAGTGACGCTGCTGATGGTTACAGCCTTGATGTTTTACTACGTAAGCAAGCAGTTATCTATACAGAGGGACTACAGTAAAAGTATTTCCTACCTCTTCTGTGATGAGACTCATAAGAAAACTTAAACCAGAAAAGAATGTACAGTATAATTCAGAAACTGTCCTACTACAGCAAGGAAATGCCTTTTCTTATTAATGTCAGAGGGATTTGGATATGGCTAAGAATTAGGAGACACCTTTTGGTCAACTGTAATAATCCACAGAGCTAAAAGGATTGCTGTTAAAGCACAAGAGCTTCCAGCTAATACTTCAGGTAAAAAGCTATCACTTTTATGCCTTAACCATGCCTACTTACCAAATATTTGTTTTTATTTTTGGGTAGAAATACACTGTTTACTTAAAGAAAGAAAAATACTCTTGAAACAAAGTCCTGGGAAGTCTCGATTTAATATTCAACTCCTGGGCAAGTAACCAATACACTTAGAGAAATATCTGGATGGAAAGGCAGCACATGCTGCAGCCCTCTGAACACACCCCGAAGCCAAATGTTGGCTCAGCTCCTCCACAGGTACGTGGGCTCCTGCTCCCTGACCCACCATGTGTGGCATCTCCAGGCCAGCCAGCGAAGAGGAAGAGGAGCAGCACAGCCTCCTAGAAGAGGGGCAGGGGCCTGGGCAGGGACTCTGTCTGGGCTTTTAACATCTGGCTTTACCTAGCTGGCACAGCCCTTGGCAGAATATGGTGGGTTTTAAAAACTGAACACCATGCCTGTATTCAGTCATGGATTTTGCTGTCTATGGGCATAAGGACATTTCCTTGCTTCAGAGGTTTGTTGTTTTTCTACAGAAAAAGCACACAGACTGGGACAGAATAAATTTACAACAGTGTTTCAAGTTTCACCCAGAGTCACTGGACCTTGGGTTCATGCTAAGCCATTTGCCAAGCTATAAGAAGATTATCATGTGAAGAGATCACTGGTATGGATTCATAGCCTCTACGGCCCAACGGAACCATTTTCACAAGGCAGGCGGGTATCCTGCAAAGCCTAGACTACAAAATGCAGGTCTACATGTGGGGAACAAGACCTCCTCTCTTATTAACAAGTAACTGAGCTTGGAACTCCTGAAGAAAAAGGAGGTTTTCCTAAAGAAAAAGTCCCATTAAGACCATCCAGCATACTTTAGTATGGGACCCTTTCACTAGCTGATGATAGAAATAACAGATGACAGCTATGGAGCAGAGGTCTCTGCCCTCAGAAATGAAACACCACCACTTTCATAATGGTAAAAGAGACACCGGCTATCAGTGAGCCATGTTTATCCCTTGCTGAACAGAGGGACTGCACTTAGCCACGTGTAAACTCAGCAGATGACAGCTCACAGAGAAATTACATGAAGTAATAAAAAAAGTAACAGGGAACTGCCTTCCAGATTGTCATAAACAAGAACTGTGAGAACACGTTCACCCTGCTAGGCATTTCCAGGAGCACCAACACTCAGCTGCTCTCCCACTTTAAAACTCTCCAGGAATGCCAGCTGCTGCTGCTGCTGAGTGGTGTTGGCAAGGGGGCCCGTACAGAAGACATGTTCCTTCTGAGAGGTACGATGTCAAATGCCCATGCTTTTCATTATGGCAACAGCAAACGTAAAAAAACCCCATACGAGTGGGAATGCGGATGGAGAGGGAGCAGCGTGCACACACACACATGCACACACAGAGCCATTTACAGGAGCATTCCCAGTTTGCTTGCACACATGAAAAGCTCAGACAACCTGTACCTGGTAATGGTTCCAGGTAAGCCCTAAAGCTGTAGTAACTTAACATCAGAACAAGAAGATACTTACCCACGAGCATCACCACTCCAGCAGCGCACAGCTTGCTTTGCTGGCTGCTGCAGCATGCATTCAGAGAGCTGATTTTTGGGTGTGGGATGCAGGCAATGCATTTTAGCAAAACAGTAATTCCCAGTGCATTTGGAGAAGGAGAAACCCAGGGTTTTTTTCCCGTCTCTTCTTACAAAAATGCAGTGTCTCTTCGGCGAGGATGCTGGTCCTTTCCCCGCAGATGGAGCCCTTGCTCAAGCAAGCGGCCGTGCATCCGCCCTGCGTGTTGGCTGAACCCCATGCTGGGGGAAGCTGCAGAGTCGGGTTTCAGCTTCTCATTCTCTCGGTCTTATCAGATTGTGGGTTTTTTTTTTTTCAGTCTGGGAGATTTATGTGAAACGAGCTGGTTTTATTAGCAAATTCCAGGAGAAGCCAGGATTGCGGGGAAGCGCAGAGCGGGACTGGCAGCTCACTGCTGGCCTAACGGGGGAGCAGGATCACAGTGGGGCTGGAAAAAATATTAAAAGTATGTAAGTGGAGTTGTCAAGTAACCATGTTTTTGTTTCTGTTTTTGTTTTTTCCCAGGAAAAGATCCCATTCTGCAGGAACCTGTAAAATCTTACAGCATTTCGATCCCGTTTCCTATAGTTGCTTCTGCTTGACCAGGTCAGTCAATGAGTGGTTGATGTTTCTGTAAGATGCATTCAGGCATCACTGTGCTCTCTTGTGTGTGCTGCAGTTTGCCATCCATACAAGAGGAATGGTGAGTGGTTGAGCACGGCAAGCCATGTCTCCTGGAAACAGCCAACACAAATCTGCAAATGCCATTTTCCTCTAAAACACTGCAGGTTTCAAAGTTTGTTTTATCCTGAACTAGAAGAAACCCATTTTAAAAGCGTTTGCAGAGTAGAGCCGTACATCCAAATGAATCACACTGAACCCAGTAAAAGCATACATGTTGATGAGCTCCAAATGTTTTATTTGGAAGCTGCTATCATTTCATTGAACTGTTTTTAAGTGTTTTTGTTCAAACAGTGAACGGAGACATTTTTTGGAGGGTAGCTGCTCAGGTTGGTCAGGAGGCAGGTCAGGCTGGGAAGAATGGGAATGCAACACAGGTCTTATCCAATCCAAAACAAAAAGCCCAGCATTTAAAATAAGTTGAGAATTGTTTTGAAAATAGTTTGGTTCTGTGTCAGTGAAACTGATCTCATTTCTCAATTCAAGGAGAATTAAATAGTTTCATCTAAAAAATATTTTTTTTCAAGGACAAACCCAGCAATATTTTTGATCCCAAAGCACCACATTTCTTGGCTGCCAGTGCAGCAGAGAACTAGATTAGACAGATGTTATCAATAATAGCAGGGCAAGAAATAACTACATGTCTCAGTGTGAGAGAGTCCTCTGTATTTTGAATCTGGTCTGGCTATGCAGAAACACAACAGCATTCCAGGAAAATCAAGAGCCGTGACATTAACTAATGTCACTACTCAGAAAATATGATGAAGATAAATGTGTGTACTGAATATACTGCTTTCACACTGGGTGAGCAATAAGGTCTGAGCTCCCATAATTATGAAACTTTTTGTGATACTACAAAAATATGAAGTTATTTATGATACAGAACCATAAACTCTTCATTGATTTGGAACTGAACCTCCCAGGTTCTCACCTGAACCTCATGTTGTACGGATCTGACAAAATCCACCTACTCCTTTTCTTCAAGAAAATAAGGGTTCAAATGAATTGCCACACACCAACACATTTTCAGCAGAGGAAAGGTTGTTCAGACTGCAGGGGTCTGCTCAAGGACCACCCTCTCCAGACAGCAGGTCTTTGAAGAAGTCTCCATTGCTCTCAGAGCTGCTCTCTTTCTCGACAAGATGCAGGCAGCAGAAAGTCCTCAGACCAACTTTGCAAGAGAAAAGAAATATAAACAGTAGTATCTAATTTTCAAAATTGCCATGAACACCAAGCAGCCATGCAACTAGAATAATTCTTATATTCTATTTACTATTCGTCACTTGTGTAATTTCTTATTTTAAATATAAAGTATCTCCTCATGGATGGCTTGATTCTTCCTTGTGATTTAAACTGCCCAATATGAGAATAGACTGTTATAGGAGCCATAGCTTTTAATCTAACACTGTTGTGACAATGTGTGGCTTTATTTAGGGTCATTTCTACTACTTAAGTGAAATAGAAATTTGATCACCTTGTTCATAAAAATAATTTAATCTTATTAGAAAGAATGAAGAAGGAGAGATAGGAAATTTTCTCTGCAGAATAAACCCATTAACACCTTCTTCTTACAAAATAAACCAGGATGATCTTTCTGCATGTTATAAGGACAGAAAAGGCATTCCCCACCTTTTTATTTAAATAGGCACTGTTGCCTGGCAACGAGAGCTGATATTGCCTTCAATGAGTACCACAAACACCACAATTTAGCACAAACATTTATCATTTTCACATGAATTTTTCACCTTGGGTAATGATCCAGGATGATTCTTTTACAGAAAACATTCAAGCACAAAACAAAAGTAAATTAATTTCATGCTGTCATCAGCTGCCAGATTTTTCCACACAAACCAGCCTTTACTTGCAAAGGATCTAACAACCGTTGTAGCTACTGGAAAAAACCCACAAAACCAAACCCCAAAACATTTGGGGGATAGCTGTCAGCATTTAATAGTGTGAAATCATGGAAAGCAAGGCTCCTGCTGCATTTACATGCAGTTAATGGTTTATGGTAACATCTTCCTAGTTTGGCCTTCTGAAGGTAAAGTGAAAAAAATGAAGGATTTCTGAGAGATCTTCAGGGCAGCTGCTAGGTGGAATGAAAATACACTGACTTTAAATCAAAACGAAGCAGTTAGGGTGTAAAAGCCCTGCAGAGGGAGGGAAGATGGAGATGAAGGGGGAATCAAAGCAAAAATACCTGGGGAACAAATAGACAGAATAGAGACACTATTTAATAGGAAATTATTTAGTGCTGAAAAACAGGCAGCAGTGCAAATTGTCATTACCTTGTAGAACATAATGTAGGAAAAGTAACCTAGGACAACACCTGCAACACCTTAAAGTGTGTGGGTATGCTGCAAGCAGCCGCTGTAGCAAGCAGCACTGCAGCCTGTGCTATGGCCCTGGCTTTGACATCTCAGCTGGGCTTCAGGTCCTCACCCCACCTCTGCTCGCCACTCTCACCTAGGGTGTGCGGAGGAGGAAGGAGAGGAAGAGAGGGACACTGAGCCCTCCTGGGGTTCACCACGCGGATATCCGGGGAAGGGGTTGAGTTAGGGGTCAGGGCCAGAAGCCAGCCAAGCCCTGCAGGTCTTGCTTGACACCCCGTCCCTCACAGCACCCTTGGCAAGGCACACTGAGCCACGCACCATCGCCTGTGGAGGGCTGCAGAGGAGCCCGAGCGTAACTGCAAAGTGCCAATGGCTCCACATTTCTTCACATGACCCAACATGAGGTGCTGTTTCTTCAGCAGCTAAATGGCAGGACCAAAAGCAGAGCAGGGCTGCATCCTTGCAGCTATTTGAGGTGTTAGGGTATCCTCAGCGACTCCTAGACTGTGACTTAACATCCTCTCTTCTTCAGCTGGGGATGGAGCCAGTGCTGCAGTTGGAGATGACTTTTTCCTTCAAATCCCAGAGAGGGGCCTGGAGACCTTCAGCAATCCCAGGCAGTAAGACCTAAGATGTCTGACTTTTTTTTTCTTATTTTTAAACATCAGAAACATTTTGGTTTTGAAAAGGAAGCCCGAACTGTCCTTCCTCCAAGAGTAAATATTTGCAAAAGAGTTGCGGCAGCCAGCGCTACGAAACGATCATACCCTCACATGACAGTCATTTCTGTACTTGACTGCATAGTCAGTCATTTGTGGTTTATTTTTTGTGTGTTTGTGGCCCAGTGAACAGCCTGCCTGATCTTAACCACAAACATCTTCCCCATAACTTTCAGAAGCATGTTTGCCTAAGCAAGGACAGCTAAAGGCATTTGAGGTGCCTGATGGCATCTGCCTGACCTCCCTCTGATGATGCAAAAGGGCACAAATCTTCCTCAGGGACTGTCTCATCCCTGCCAGCCTTCTGTGGATGTCTTGCGCACCCTTGCACATCTCTAATGGCATCCAATACCTGTGTTTTGACAACTAAAATGAGCCTTTGGTCTTAACAATTTTCCTGAAACTTCGGCTCTAATGAGGGATAAATGTGGGCCTGCAAATGTGCCAGGAATCGACAAACGAGTGGATTCCTTCGCAGTGACAGGTGTCCCTGCAAACTGCTGCTCTACACTGCTATAATTTCCCCCAATACAAGTCTAAATATATATTCAGCTGTAAGGGTATTACGAGAAGAACACCATATTTAAAAAAAAAAAAAATCAGGCTAAGATGATGCAGCAAAGAGTACGAAGACCCAGAATATGTTTAAACATCAGCAGTATTGTTTATACCTTTTATCCACACACTGTGCATTAAGGGGAAAATTGAGCAAAGCTCTTAAACACATGAAGTATTGCAGCACTGTAGGCAAATCCTGTGGAACAAATGAAGTGAAATCCAGGAGTGTCTCTGTGTTCTCAGCTCAGCACAGTAATTCTGTATGCACCTGGTTTTTTGTTGTTTAACATGGGTGACTTCAGAGATGCACAGAGCAGGGCTTGTTCCTCTCTTAGTGCCATGGTTCCAGCTTCCCCCTTTGCTTCCAGGATTTGCTGATGCTCTGTGCCCTACAGAAGAGCATCCTGAACAACCAAATGTGTCTGCTGGCCTCAGAAGGGAGTGATAAGAAAAAAAGACAAAAGTCCCCATCTTCTTAACTATTTTTAACTTAGGCTGACAATGGTCTTGCCTTTCCTATTTTTCTGCAGTTTTCCCTAAAAGCAGTATGAAAGAGTTAAGTTCTCCACCACTCACGTCTTGCTCCAGTCATTCATTTAAGTGAGTGCATTTGGGGCATTTGTCTGAAAACCTGGGTGTACTTTGACATCCAGCCATGAAGAGAATGGACTAATTTTTTCCAATCTTGGCAAGACGAGCGCTCTTAAATCAAAACAACTTAGTCATATTATGAAAGCTGAGACCCTTGCGAGTTTATATTCCTTGCTGTGTTTGGGTATTTGTGTGGGCTTAGGGCCAGCAGTAGGCAAAGGGTTTGAAGGAGCAGAGGAGGGACCACTGTGTGTTGTGGATTTGGACAGTATTTCTGCCTCCTCCAGACGAGTCTGGAAATCACACCCCCCCCATGAACTGCTGCTCAGTGACTGTACAATTCCTACCGAGTCTGTGTTCACTGCTCATGCTCTGGCTTCCAGGCACCTAAAGGAGATTAAATGTTGATGTCAAGCACCAGAGACAGTTGTTTGAAGACTGCTGAACACCTGACTGAACAACTGCCCTTATCCAGCCTCTTGCATCTGAAATTGTCACAACAACTGGCAGGCCCTTTTAAAAATTAATACAGGGAAGCAGAGATGCTTAAACTTCTTTGGCTGAGCAGAGGCTACAGGCAAGTTGTAGTGTTGATTACAAAGATGCGGCACAGCTTTCTTAAAGAAATCAAGAGGTTTCTTGATTTCCTAATGTCTTGCTGTAGATGAGAGGAGAGAGACCTGAAAAGGCAGAACGTCTCCATGACCAGCTTCCTGACTTGCAGGTGTTTGGGCACAAAATGCTCTCCCTTCTCCTGGTCTCTCTTCCAACTACAGAGATGCTTTTGTTGCAGACCTGCAGCAGCCATGCCTGAGTACTCAGGGTACCAAACCCCTAGCAAAATTTCAAGTGCCTACTTCCATGAGAGCCAATGGATGAGGATGTTAGCTTCTGACAAGGTTGAGTTTTGCACTCTGGAGCATAAGGATTTTAGAAAAGAGGGTGCCAAAAATATTTAATTTGGAGGACCTTGAGGAACTCTGACTAGTGGCATCACAAGCAAGAAGTGAGAGTGTGCTTTGTGTCAGGGATCAGCTGAGGCAAATATCAAAATACGAACACAGCTGCTGACAAAAGGTCTGTGTAGCTGAACAGTCTGTCTGACAGGAGCCAAAACCCAGATGCCTAGAGAGAAGCACAAGAATAGATCAAGCGTATTTTCCCAGCACAGCCTGCCAGCCTCCAACACTTCGTGCCTCAGGCATTTCCCGAACCAGAGGCTGTCTGCTGTATTTAATAGCTGCACACAGACTTCTCCTCCACAAACTTGCCCAGTGTCTTTTTAACCAATGTGAACATTGCAGATCTGCAACACCCCGTGGCAAGAGTCCAAGGCTTTAACACGTGGCAAACAAAGAACTTCTTTAATTTGCTATGGATCCATTACCTGCTGGCTTCACTTGATGTCCCCTAACTTTTGTTTTATTTAAACTAGTAGTCATGAAAAACATTCAGTCCCTTCTTCCCTTAAGCTGTCCATGCTTCAGTGACCTTTGTCACACCCGTCATATCCCACCTTAGTTATCTCTTTGCCAGACAAAGCATCCTAGCCCATACTGCAATGCCAGACACAGAAGCTGTCCTCAAACCTTTTCTGGTACCTCTAGCACCTTGGCCTGATAGGTCCCCCTACATGTTTGTTGACCCCATGGGACAATTTCTTGTAGAGAAGCTGTGTTGATTCTTCCCCACTGCCACATTTATTCATGAGCTCACTATATGTAATCTTTATGATAGCTTTCAATTTACCCTCTAGCTTCTCATGACCACATTTGACTCCTGAGGGAGAAAACAAGAGATTACACGCTCAGTGTAAAAGTTAGTTCAACTTTTAGCTCTTAATCCCTTTACTCTCTTTGTTGGGGGTTTTGATGCAATTTTCACTTCCTCTTCCTTATTTTTTGGCACGGATGCTGCTTTTTCATGCTCTCAAATTTAACCTGCCAGAGGTTTATGACCTCTGAAGTTCAGGTGGCAAGGTCCTCTTGTGCCAGAAAAAAAGCTGGTAATAATTCTTCCTCTTGAAATCTTAGGACAAAACTTGAACTTACCTTGGTGAGGCCGCACCTTAAATACTGTGTTCAGTTTTGGGACTCTCACTACAAGAAAGACATTGAGCTGCTGGAGTGTGTCCAGAGAAGGGCAACAAAGCTGGTGAAGGGTCTGGAGCACAAGTCTTATGAGGAGTAGCTGAGGGAACTGGGGTTGTTTAGTCTGGAGAAGAGGAGGCTGAGGGGAGACCTCATTGGTCTCTACAACTATGTGAAAAGTGGTTGTGGCAAGGTGGGAGTCAGTCTCTTCTCCCAAGTAACAGTGATAGGATGAGGGGTAATGGCCTCATGTTGTGCCAGGGGAGGTTTAGATTGGATATTAGGAAAAATTTCTTCACTGAAAGTGTTGTCAAGCAATGGAACAGGCCGCCCAAGGCAGTGGTGGAGCCCCCATCCTTAGAGACATTTACAAGACGTGTAGATGAGGTTCTGAGGGACATGGGTAGTGGTGAATTAGCAGTTAATGGTTGGACTAGATGATCTGGGAGGTCTTTTCCAACCAAGGCTATTCTATGATTCTATGATTCTTCATCAATTCACCTTACAAAGAAGTAAACCAGTCTTCAGAAATCAGAAACCTTTCCGATCTGAAAATAAGCCAGCCTCACAGTGTTTTGGAATGAGCTTCCCCTACAGCTGGTAAACACCAAGCCACTCTAAAAGACTGCCCCCATATCAACAAAAAACCCCTCAATCCTGCCATCTCTTCTCACTTTACAAAAATAAGCTGGACAGTCTGGACTGTGGCAACTTCAGCGTCTTCAGGTTATCAGGACATGGCCACCTTCACCTTCTCAAAGCTCCATTTGCTGCTTCTGAGCAGTCTCTGCACAGTATAAACTCTTTGGAGAAAATCAGGCCTGTCTGGATGCCAGGAGAGCCCCTGCTGCAAAACATACGTTTTTAAGAGGAGCCTTTGACCTCTTTTCTGCCCTCTGTCTCTCCTTGGCTTACGACAGGGCTCCAGCAGCCCCCGCAGTGTGGACCCCTCGCCCGGCCAGGCCACACCAAGCAGACTTCCCACTCATTTGCAACGCCAGTATCTAACAAATGGCATTTAAACTGAAGTGACCCAAGCTGCAAAACACCTGACATGAGGCCTGGCATGCCCCAGGGTACCTCAGAGCCCCTCCCAACTGGACAGAGCTTCCCTTCTTCTCAGCCCTGGCTCCGCCGGTAAGGACAGCATTTCTCCTCCCTTTTTGCAGATGAGATGTTGACAGTGAGCTCTTTGGTCTAAGAATCCAGGTCCCTCTGCACACACAACCACACGGATGCTGTGATGCTGCAGCAGAAAGAATGTATGCTAGTAAAACCCTTCCCAAGTTTTCCACGGCATCCCAGGTGGTTTCAGGCAGCTGCATTTCCAGGACATTCCTCTCTGTCCTGACGGATGAAGTGCCTGCCCACTCCTTCCCTTCCCCAGTCGCACAGCTCTCCTGCTACTGTCACGTGCCAGGCAGTGCCTCGCTCGCCTGGGCTCTCCCTTCCTTCTGGGCTCTGAAAAACACAGCAGGTCCCACCACAGTAGTGCAGGTACAGTGCTGGAGAGAAGGAAAGCCAAGCTGGTTCTGCCCCAGCAGTGCCACTGAATGATGTCCTGCTGCCACCCACCAGCAGCTCAGTCTCCTACAGGCCAGCAGTGAAAGCTGCTGTGGCTCACGATAGATGTATACCTGATTTTCTGCTATGCTAGTTTAACAAAGACAATTTTAATGATTTGTTTAAGTGGATCCTCCCCCTGCTGATCCATCTTGTAGTTTTACATACCACTGAAAGCATTGAAAAGCATCATATTTACTAATGTTCATGCACGGACTTCCCACACCCACTGAGAAACAGGAGCGAGATCTGGCCACTGAGTGGTCCCTGACTCGCAGCAATGGCCTCACCTGGGCTGCCTGCCCCGTGAATGGCCTTACTGCTATCCATCCTAAGCCATTTGTTATTTGTGTTATCCATGACGTTGTAGGCCTCAGATTCACAGCATACAACAGACCACAAACAGACAACTAGAGCAAAATTTGGGTGTCAGAAAAATATAATTTGTTATTAATAAATATATAGGGATACTTTTTTGTTTGTCCTGATAAAGGCTTAGGACGTATCTTTTATATGACAAGTGATACAGATGTGCAAATACTTGACAAGGCAAATTATAAATGATAAATTAGCTACACTTATTTTTATAGCTAGAAACTCAGTTTTTCTAAAGCTCTGATGTTTATCTGCTGAGACAATCATATGAATGGAGTATATTCAAGAAGTAATGGAAACTTCTCAAGAATGGCCATTTACTTGATTAAAAAAAATATTTTAGAAGTCATCAAAGACAGACAATACAACTGTAAAAAATATTAATTCCTTTTGGCACAAATGCCTCTTTGCACTCTCTCTCATCTCTTTAAGATGACTTTTTCCATCTCTACCATTTATGTGAGCTTGAGAGTACAGCATGCAGTGTTTCCTTAAAAAACAAACGAAAACTTATCTGTTCTAACCCAAAGAACACAGTATCTTTAGTGCTAGAAGAACTGGTTAAGATTTCTGTTCTGCATTAAAAATATCAGGGTCATTTATAAGAGTTCATGCTTTTTGATTTTTTTTACAAGATCCCTCCTTCTGGCCCTTCTGGTTCTCTCTCTGGTGCCTGTTTAGTAACTTTTATATTTATAATGGCTTAATTTGACATATCTATGGCCAACTGGATTGTTGCACTCATTTTTTTAAAATTTGTATTAGGAGAGCCTACTTGGAAAAGATTTCCATTAACTAGTTTAAATCTCAGACGTGTCTCTATGAGCATCCAGAGGACAAGGGAAAAATGACCTGATGTTTCTCTCCAGTTTTCACATAAGACAAAAATAGAGGAAAAATGCACTCTGAAGCATACAGCTGTACAGCAGGGGTGCATAAAAATAAACATCCCTCAGCTATTTCATGGAGAAAACTGATTTAATCTGTTTAATAGCATGCAGTAATGCTATTCAGTTAAATGTATTTTTGTGAAGAAGTTTGAATTCTGATGTCTACTGCCTGGCAGTAACTTGAACCTACTATTATTATGCCTCTTACCAATCATCAAAAGGGCACGAATTTGGCTCCACACTGACGCCTGCACCTTAGCAAAGCAGAACAGCTGGTGTTTCTGAAATACAACAAAAAAGGAAGAACAGATGTTACAAACCTGCCTTGCCTTCTTCTCCTCAACAGATTACCTTGTGTGAAGGTAGGAACAAGACACTGAGGTTGACCATGTCTCAGGCCTCCATGGTAAAGGCAGAATTTCTGCCTGTAGAGGTTTTCTGACTTCACAAAATATAAAAAAGGGTCTGCACTAAATGCAAAATTACTATTTCATTTTTGAAAGGCTGTTTCAGATCTGAGGCATCCTCACTGAAACAGTTTGTCAGCCCTTTTCAGAGCCTTCGCTAAGGAGATGTACTCTATTTACATGATATTCAGTTATTTTTCTTAATTGTTCTGTTCCTGCCCCAAACTTCATTTTTCAGTACTTACACTTTCTCTGACTCTACTCTCCCTGCTCAACAAGTCATACAAACCCATCTCTCTTGATGCCAGCCCCAATTTCTTTGCTGAAAATCATTCGATCTCATCTCAGTCCCAGTCCCCCTCACCCCAGAAATTTCCTTCATCTTTTTCTTGTCCCAGTTCTCAAAACCCCATCTTTCAACCCTGCCCTGACTTTCCAGGCAGCTTCCATATAATTCAGGTCATTTCCTCCTTCACACTGTCAGAGTGATAAACGCCTCTTAGCTTTGCCAAATCTCAGCCTTGCCAGACTGCAAGTTCCAACAGATCTGAGTGTGCCCCTTTTCTCCCTGGTCATGGAGCTGAAAGTGTTCAAAGACATGCAATGTAGCTAAATTTGGGTGAATTTTAACTGGGAGGTTGGTAAGACACATCCTTGTCCCGGAGCTGACCTCCTGGCAAGGCTCACACTTTCACTCTGAAGGCCTTAGAGGACACGAAGAGCAATGAACTATTTTCAAAGGAAAGGTCACCAGGAGTTTAACATGAGCAAAATGACATTTCCTCCTAGCTCTATTTGCAGAACCAGATGAACCATTTCAACTGACATTTTCAAAGCCCAGCATGGGAAGTTTCAGCACAAATAGCTAAATAGACAAAATTATAAAAAAGCCAAGGACAGGTTACTTTCCTGGGGCACGCTGGGGGAAGAGGAGCCATGCACCAACTCTGTCAGAGAACTTCTCCCCTTTGAACTAACACTGGCAGCTATGGGGCAGGCAGTCTGCAGTGCAAATGGTCACTGTATTTCTTTTTAATGAGAGTTTGGACCTGCTTCATGCCTAGTGCTAAAATTAGGTCTTTTACTAGCTTTTTTAATTTTCCAGTTCAAAGGCTAGAAGCTTTCAGAAACCACACAAGCCACTACTGAAGGTTCCAGTCTGGACCACGGTTCTGAGCCCAAGACATACAACAGAAGCTGGTTTGCGTTTTGTAGGAAGCCAGATGAGCATAGCTCAAAAAGGCAGAAGTGTTGCACTGCACGTCAGTGGGGAAAACACAGTTCCAGTTTTCGTGAAAGCCAAGGGAATAAGAAGGATGAATACCTAGATACAGAGCTTTGGCTATAATCACAGTGCCTGGTAGTTTAGATGCGCGTTTTCTAAGAGACCTCTCTCTACAGGACACAAGTTATTCCAAAGACATAAACAACATGCCAGCCTGCCTGATGTGATTCATCGCTGCTTTCTTTGATGAGATCACCACATGCTATTGCAGAGCAGAAGAAGCCTCAGGGCCTGAGCCTGAATTTCATGGTTCAAGAATCAACAATATTTTTGCTCAGGAAATTTATAGCCTTTGCCAACCCCAAACTGGAATGAAGACATATCACTCGCATGTTGCAACCTTTCCAGCAAACTCAGCTCCACATGCACTATTTCAGTCTCTTTTCTGGTCGTGTCATTTTGCAAGCTGACAGGAAAAAGGTTAAAAGTCAAAACAGGCAAGCTGTATCAATAAGTTAAGTTCAAATATTCTTGAAATAAGTAGCAGTGTCAGAGTGCCAACTCAGATCATGCAAGACAATATACTTAAAAATGTTTGGCTTAGAAAAATTACCTTTATTCATTTTCCACCAGTGCCCTCCAGAGATTTTTAGAGCATTCTAAAAGCCAGACTGCACTAGTAAGTGCTCTGTCTTTTCAGTAATTCCATTTTACTTTTCACATCAAGTATGTTAACTTGCCTTCAAACCAATGCAGAGTCCCTCCTGAAATTTTTATACATGTGCTTTTTATATACTTTTTTTCCTTTTACTCACACTTCCAGTTACTGATTATGTTTCAGGGTCAAGAAGAACCACACGAAAAATATAAAATTTTAAAGAGACAGATAGGCAAGGTCATAATCTATGATAAATATTTTTTGCCTTTTTTAATACAGTCATCCACCTACCTGATGTGCTGATGTGCCTGTTCACTTACCTACCTTTCAAGAAAAGTTTTACAAGTATTTAATCTTTTCTTTTTCACTAGAAGTTAATCGATTAGTGCAAATGACGATGCACTCTCAGCAGTTACCAATATATTGCTTTATTTCTTGGTAGCAAATTAAGGTTTTATAGTGAGATTCGTACAGTACAGGCCAATTTAAACATTAGAAACCTTAAAAATCATGTAGCACTATTCACTCAATTTAGCATAGCCAGAAAAGTAGCGCTTTATTTTATTTTTTTTTTAAGAAACAGTTAAATGTTACTAATGAGGCCTTATATTTCATGAGTGCAAATGGCTCAAAACCCCACCATCCTCAGGAATGGGCTTAACATTTAACTATCCTCGGGACCATTCTGAGATAAAGGATAAACAGAGAGTATAGCTGGCTCGGATAAAATATACTGTACTACTTGCTGGAGAAGAATCTTTAATTTTAGAAGAACAGAAAGGAGACCCTAAGTCATATAACTGGCCAAAGGATGGTGTCACCCCTTTTTAGTCACTGACCAGTAATAGTAACAATGACAAATTCATTTTCCATGTCCCTCTTTGCTTTAGTACAGTCCGTTTTATAACTCAGAGTTGATGACATCCTGTATGTTAAGAAACTCAAAATTGGAGGCACATACAAAAGTTACAGGAATTGTTTCAGCAGTAGGACAAGTTCCCTCTGCAGGGACACGTCCAAACCATTGCTTTTTTGTAATCTGAGAGAGCACTGCTACCAGTATTTCCTCAACAGTTATGTATTTTTCTCGAGCATATGGATTTTCACTTCATATCAGTGATTTTATTAGTATTGTCTAGAGATGATGGAACTACTGCTTATGAAAACCAGACACGGTGCTTCCCTTCTTATGTTCTCTACCGAGACATTTACAGGGTCTGAGCTGAATGTATGAATTCACCTGTCAGTCAGGAGCAGGGGGCCTGCCTGAAAATATCATCACCCCTAATGGGTCTGGCTTTCAGATCTGCGCATTACATGTGAAAATACAGGGAAATGGATGCCAGAAAACTGTGAAGAAAGCAACCGTGAAACAACCACATGCTCTGGGGAAGGAGGCAATGAGATGGGGGAACCTCCAAACCACTCTTGCTCTTGCATGAGCGAGAGTGACCATGAGAGTACAAGTGGCTGCCAGTGTTACAGGGCAATGCTGGCATTTTCATTCCTTCTTGAACAGCAGCTGTTTCTCCAGCCTAAGACAACACACACAGACAAGGCTTCACACAATCTAAATCTAATGTCAATAACACTCTAAGCCCCTCTGTCCCCAGGGGTGTTATCTAACATCAGGCTAACCTCTTTGAAGTCTGGAGATCAGCCACCTATCCTCTGAACTGGAAGGCCACAGAAAAGGGTCAGGTTTCTGTGTGTATTAAGGCACATACTGAATTTACCTCAACGCACGTGCCTGGTTTGCTCAGGGAGTGTCAACTGCAGTGGTGCCACGGCTGTTGAAGAGCTACAGTGAAGAAACAAAGACAGACTTTCTGGTGACAGCAGTGCAGTGCAGCAACTGGGACTGCCCCATGCAAGTTGCTCCACAATGCCTCAGGTTGTCCCTGGAGTACTACAGTGATATCTCAGCTTGTTGCAGAATTACAGCAACTTCTCAGCCTGATTTGCTGGCTTTTCACTTTGCCAGGCCAGCACTCTCTTTTGTTTTCCTTCACTCAGGTAAATATGTCACTTCTTATCAGACCTAGAAGTCCCTATCTGCTACCAGAAGGCGGTACTACACATGCAGGAGAGGGAGGATATAGAAATGAAGGCAAGCAGTGATGACGCATGAGTGACCTGGAGGTGAGCTTTCCAAGAGAAATCCATGCATGGGCACAGTCTCCAGATTCACTCAGTAGAGTGCTTGGCAATGGCCAGCAGGTCTTATTCTGTCTCAGTCAAGCATGTTAAAGAACATTACCCAGTATTTCCCGAGGAACTACCAAAGAGAAACTGCTTTGAGACAAGGGGATGCTTTATCAGCCATATTGGAAGAAGCTGGGGAACGGAGACACATATTGCATAGTCAGCTTCATAAGCACAGCTGGAATTCAGATGTATATGACACAGCTTAGTAGCATTTCCAAAGGAGGGATTATGTGCTATTTCCTCTGGAGGTAGCTACTGTCCCCTGGGACAAGATCATGGCTGTGATGGAAATGGCACCCCACTGGGGATGCTGAGCACTCATTGCTTTTGCATTAAGATAGCCTCCCCACGGAGACCCACTGCACCTTAAAAAGTGATCATAAAAAAAGCAAACAAAACAGTCCTCTAGAAACCCCTCCTCAACCACAGCATACAAGAAGAGCTGACTCCCGTGAGCGATAGAAAAGACAGCATTACTGAATATGGGAGCGTGTGTTCATACATCAGTGTTTTTAATACTGCATTGTAACGACAGGAGTGGGGTGTCCTTTCAGAAGAAGGCAGGGTTGGTGTGCTCTATAATACAGCGCTTGCAATGTCGTTTAACAAATCGCAGAGCATCCACAGAGACATCACAGTCCTGCACATTCAACATCTGCAGGTCAAAACAGTTGGCAGCTACAATCTGCAGGCCCTGCCCGGTGATGCTTTCACATGATTTCAGGCTCAGGCGCTTCAGGTTGAAGCAGTTGAGGGCTAGAAACTCCAGGCCGGTGTCTGAGACCAGAGGGCACTTGCCAATATCTAGAGATTTGAGTTTTGTGCAATTTTTGGCGAGGTACTCCACGCCGTGGTCCGTGATGCCCTCGCAGCCCCGCGCGTTGAGGTAGCGCAGCTTGCTGCAGTATTTGGCTATGTAACGGATGCCCACGTCTGTGATCCGGCCGCAGTGAGCGATGCTAAGGTATCGGAGGCGCGACTCCAGCTTGGCAACCTCCCGCATGCCGAAGTCACTGACAAAGCGACAGTCACTCACGCTCAGTTCCTTAACGGACGTGCAGTAAATCATCAGGTAGCGGAGCCCCTCGTCGGTGATGCGGACACAGCGGCGCAGGTACAGGTGGGTCAGCTGAGTGCAGTGAGCGGCAATGGTGTGCAGTCCTTCGTCCTCCAGGACGAAGCAGTCTGTCATGTCCAAGTAGCGAATGGAGATCTGTTTCCCGTGTAAGGGAGAGAGCTTGATGGAGGCTTCGCGAGTCAAACTGATGCATGTTACTTTGGAGCAGCCTAAGTGGAAAAACACAGCGAATTTAAGCAAGCGCTAAAACCAAGTCACACAGCAAGACCAGAAAAGTAAGCATGAAATTGCGTGCTGGATGTGATGAAGATATCTTCACGCTGCAAGAGCAGAATCATCCTGACTAACTGTCCTGAACTGGCTGTGGTATGTCCCTACAGCAGAGGGAATAATGAACTGCACTGGAGACAGTGAGGTTGCTTTGGCATTTTGAGCACCAGCAAAGCGACAGATCAATTTTGTCCTTATCCTGAATGTAAAATGATGGTCTTAGGTTTATCTAGGGACAGTATATTATCTGTTACTGCAATATAAACCCAGTGACAATTTGAGAAAATGGTACAACATGACAAGCAATGCAGCTTTTTCAGCAGAGGCAGCCTCACTGCTGACTGGCTGAGTTTGTAAACCAACATCAGAGGCTCTTTCATCATCCAACCCCTTTATAAAAGAGACAAACACCACCCACCCTCCAAAAAGCATTTGGGAAACAGATGTGAATCCAGCCCCAAGCCTGCAATGTGGGAAGGATGCAAAACTATGGCAAGACTTTGTGCTTGCACAGAAGGGTGGAGATGTGGGTAACCTAAGGAGAATGGGGAGATCCAGCAGAAGTCAATAGACTGGTAAAGGGCATGGGAGGACACGGAAAGACACAGAAAAGAACTGTTTCAAGTGAGAAAGTCTGGCCATGAATGGAGGTAACTGGACTAGAGGAGAAACACCAGACCTTGCAAGAAAAGATAAAGAGCTAGATTAAAGAAAAAAACCACCATTTTTAACCTCCACTCTGTGCATGGTGGTGAATGTATGCTGTTTTTGGAAAGTGCTGTTTCTGCTGCACTGCAATCTGGCAGTCTCATGCTCCTGAAGGGAAGTTTTTATCTGTGCCAAGTTCAACCAAGCACATTGTACTGGCATACCTAGGAACAGCTGCAAGGAAGAAAGGAGGGTCTACCCGTCAGTGATCAAGGCCCAACAGTTTTAGCCATAAATGTCTACTCAGACATATTATGCAGCGTATGCCTGAAAAAGTGCTCTCAGATTGGGATAAAAGGAGCTTTTCTGTATCGCTGAAATGCTAGCCATGGGGGCTGAAGTGACCCATGTAAAGCCAGAAAAGTCAGGACCTTAGAGCTCCGTGTATCAGAAATGCTGCACAAATCCTGTAATCTGGAAGTAAAGAACATGGCAATGTATGGAGACCACCACAAAAACCTGAATGACACAGACTCATACACCACTTGATACAACAGGTTCTCATTCAGAGGCTTAGTGGAAGATACGAATATGCTTCAGTTCTTAAAATAAAAAAGGAAAAAAAAAAAATCCCTTGAGATAATCCAGTGATTACAGCAAATGCTGTAAGAAGCACGGGATATGGACTTGAAACTGTTTGCCACCTGCAATTAGATTTCTACATTCATCATTTGAATCTGCAGCTGGATTTTAAATTTAGGCTTCGAATTCGTTTGAACGTACCTCAAGCCTCACACAATGAAATGGGCAAATTGTATGCAGGTCATGAAAAAGCTCTGGGACCTTGAAACAAAGCACTTTATTCAATGAACAATATATTCTTAAAACTGAATGCTGCTGTTACCTCTTTGGACTGCGTTGCCAATCTGGCTATGTTATGGTGCAATCTTTGGAAATACTTTTGCCTTCAAATAAATACTACATACATGCTCAATAATGCAAAGTGATTTTCCTGATGGGAAGCAGTACAATACTAATGGTGTAAAAATTTCACCTCTAGTATGTTCTTTGGAGTAGGTGATACAAAATGCACCACAGAAGTCCCTGTCCTTGAGCTAGGTTTCCACAGAAGCAGAGTTCTGTTGGACCTGATGTAGCTGCTGCTACTGCATTTGCCTGAAGAGGTTGCTGGATTAAGGAATCAGTCTGGATATTTTACATGCTGACCAGAATTCAGTTGTAAATCCTGCTAAGTGAGAATGAAGTGTCGACAAAGCCCAGGAAAACATTCTATCTGCTGAGGATCCAAGAAGGAAGAATGCTTTAATGACAGCAATTAGAAAGTGAATGGGTCAGGAGTCTCGCAGCAGAGCTGGAGTCACTGTACATCAGTGTGTGATCACTGTTTTGACAAGCTAAGCATCGTCTTGATTAGTTACTTTGGCTACACTGTAAAATATTCCATGTGTAGGGTATTCAAAACGGTTTCACCAGAAAAAGAGTCTGTGTTGATATAGAACTGCCTGATTTTTAGGCAAAATGACAGGTTCCTGGGTCTGTAACAATTTTTCTGTCCTAAATAATAAAAAATGTAAAAGCAAAGCTCTTGTAGCAGGATTTTCCATGAAGTAAGTATAACTGATTTTTAAAAGGGAGGAGAAACAACCAAACAGATTAGAAAAGAAAAACGTTGGCTAGCATGTTAGATAATAACTTGCAGTCAAGCTCAACCAACTTCTAGAGACATCTCAGATCTGCCCACAAAGTGGATGCTGAGAGTGCAAAACTTATATTGTGGAAAACTCTGGAAGTTAATATGAATGTCTGTTTTTGACATTAAAGGTTTTGGTATATTATTACTGTTAAGTAACCATCCAAGAGGGAGAGAGATTCCATTAGATGTATAACTGTGAACGGAGTTTTAATTAAGTAGGTACAAGTATAGCATTATCTGCCAGCACATGTACCCAACTTTTCTTGGTCTGTAAAAAAAAACAAATCAGTGAACCACTTCAGTCCTGTGAACTTCTTGAGCGTGTAGGTGCAAGCCTTGTCCTCCTTGGACTTGATTACAGAAAAGATCTTCTCATGTAAGACCGCCTCAATTTAGAACAGAATTTGTCCAAGGACATTAAAGTACAGCCTCATTTCAGACAAGTCCATGGAGAGTCTGTACAACAACCAAAATTGCTATTTGAAATCTTATTCCTGAAATTCTTTTCACACGATACTCAGGTACGAAAATAAGTTGTGTCTTCTTTTTCTTTCTGACCTCCCCTGTCTTATCTTCTATTTAAACACTTCTATGCAGAGGGCAGTAAGAGAGAGAGCTGCACAAGTACTTGTGGCATAGTCTGAGCCAGGGCTCAGCAAGCACTTTCAGCGCTTGCCTTCATAACACAACACAGACTGGTGAAAATTTGTGCCCCTGTCCTTTGAATAGGAAGACTTACAGCTACAGATGTATGGACTGCTTTTCCTGTATAGTTTGGAAGCCCAGGAATCACTCCTTCTGTCTGAGGAAATGGGGAGAGGAGAGTAAGAAGGAGAGCAAGAAAATTTACTTCTATAGGAAACATCCACAGAGATGGACAAGGTGATGCTTTAAGAAACAGTTTGAATTTACCCAACAGCATCACCATTTGCTCAGCCAAGGCTTTCTCTTGCTCCAGTCCTTGAGGTGTTGTTCATTGAACCATTTGTACCTTCTTTTGCCCTAAATCCATTTCCTCTCTTCACAGAATACTTGCTGGAACTGCCTTTTCCTGGTGCTGTAAGATGTCCCTTCTCTGCTGATTCTGCAATTTGTTACTGAGCTGAGATGCCTCTTTGGTAAGACTTCAAGAGAAGCTGTACTTCACTGAAGACCGATGTGTTTAGAGAGTGTCCTGCCCTTCCAGCAAGGAAGAAATGAATTGGACATAACTGGCAGGATTAAAATAGTTCCTGTGGATAACAGAGGGTTTTTTAAAGGATGAGGTCTGCATTACACAAGCAGCAGCCTCCACAGGAGCCAAATCATGTGAGGTAAATGCAATCCTGGGCACACACACTATGAAGATGGATCAGACTTGCTCTTAACTTGAGAACTTTGCTGTGGTGTAGTCACCACTGTGGGCTTTGCTGCAACTGAGGTCACTTCTAGCCCTAGCAGACAGCATTTGATTTGCCTAGATTAATTCATTTCCCCTCCTTCTGCACATGCCACTAAGCATAGCATCATGTGTGAAAGACAGGACAATAAAGTTATGTAGAGATGATCATTACATATCTTGACAAACTGTGCAACAACCCTTCAAAAAATAGGGTCCAACAAACAAGAAGTAAAAACATTTTAAAATATTTTATTTCAGCCAGACAGAAGGAAGGCAATACGGAATCCTGCTTCTGAAACATGCTTCAAAATTACCCATGGCAGAATGAAAAAAGTGGGCTCAAAATAAGACCCCAGAGATCAAATATCCTCAATTCATATGCAGGCATGTGCAGCAAAAGACATGTCTGAACTCAAACATCCTGACTTCAAAACTAGGAATTTTCCCTCATCTGCTCTAAAAAGCAAGGACAACTTATAAAAATGTAAGATTAAAGATAGTTTCGTGTCCCACTGATGAGACAAAATTCAAGGAAGACAGGTATTTACTCGTCCTCCACACACTTTTGACCAAACTGATGAGCCCTTAGGGACAGATACCAGCTCCTAGGTCTGAAAGTAACAGACTTGGGGAAACCACATATGAAGACAGACCTCAAAAGAGCATATTTCAAGACCTGGTATCATCTTTTCATTTTCCCTGCTTTTGAAAAAGTCGCCTTTGGACTGTATCAGTAGAAGCTGTGGACCAAAGCATTTTCAGCCACCTACAAGGAAAGTCCCCAAGTACACTCGGTGTGTCAGCTGACTGGTGTGCCAAGGCTGTTCACCCTCAGCTCAGTAATTCTACTTCTGTCTCTCTAAGCCCAGCATACTCAGGCCACTCAACTCTCCAGTACCACCCTAGAGGCTGTAGCAACAAAAGCACAAATATGCCTGGGATACAGCCAGCCTTCAAAGTCATACATAGCTCTAAGTCTAAATCACACAGGCACATATAATTTCTCCTGATGCTGGAGATGCTTCAACCTGAATGTGTGGTTAGCAATCCAGAGCTAACATCAGTATGTACCAACAGTAAGTAATTCATATACAAGATCATTGTAAACAGACTCCATGGGGCAGGATTCCCATGGAGACTCCTTATCACCTGGGTGGTAAGATAGAGAGCAATCAGAAAAAGTAAATAATTCTAATTTGTTGCTATTTGTTTTGATGCCTTCCGTGACATTCTGCCATCCTAGGAATATTAGGTGGAAGATAAATCAGTTAAAAAAAAATCAAGGCAGAAAAAAGAATGCAAATCACTGTACACCAGACGGGCAACCTTGGAAAAATCAGTTTATCTGGGTACCAGTGACTCCACAGCACTGCTTCCTATCCCCACTTCATCCTGCTTGTTGTCATTAGTAGCTCTGCAATGGCAAATCTGGTCTGGCTGATTAATAACAACATTAGACTGATAGCACGTGAGATCACAAAATAAGTATTGAACATCAAATGCACTTCAGTGCTCTGCTCGGTTGCATCCTTTCAACTAAGTGCCAATGTATCTGTAGAGGGGAAATTTTGTGTGACTGATCTTGGGAAAAAATATCTTTTATTCCCAGAGCACATCTGAGGAAAATTGTCCAAAACATTTCTGCTGATCTAAACAGCTGCAATAATACAGTGTAAGTGGGTGAAAGCAAAAGCAGAAAGGCACCAAGCAAATGTATATACTATACAAAAAAAAAGAAAAAAAAAAAGACGGTAGTTAACTTAAGTCTGTTTAAAATAGCAATGGAAACAAGGGAACCTTGAAGTTTAGCTAGGGATGGCAAATGATATTTATATGCAGACAAAAGCCTAGCACTGATTCTGAGGTCCTGCTCAAGTCATTCATTAGACTACAGATATATACAATAGATATAATACATATATAATCAACATATAAATGTGTGCATATATATAGATAGATAGATAAAACAACGTTTGCTCTAATAGTTACCCTTTACCACATGATGTACCACTGACTGCAATGTGGGCCCTTGTAAGGGTGCTTTGTGCAAAAAATCTACTAAAAGTATTTATGCTATTTGAACAGGCCACCTCTGCTAGCTTGTCTCCATGAGAGGAGAGGAGGCTTGGCCACTCGAAAGGCGCTGCTGGCATTTGGGACGTGGAGATTCTAGCGGTGAATGTCTCACCACTACCACGTTAGAAGACTGGCATTCCTACTTTGAGAGACAACACAGAAAGGGAAAGTGTACAGTTATGGGGCCAGGGGTTTGACAGGCACAAGGCTTTTAAACTCAGAGGCATCGTATTGAAATATTTCCCGTTACCTGACACATCTAGGTGTTCCAGGTTCGGACACAGTGAAACGACATCAAAGACTGCCTCATTGGAGATGTTGTAACAGCCAGACACCTCCAGTCTCCTCAGTTCTGGACAGCACTGGGCAATGGTGTAGAGTCCTCTGTCTGTGAGCCGCCTGCAGCCACTAACAATTACCGTCTCCAACATGAGACATACGTTGGGTGTATCCTGGCAAAGCCTCCGGGTCAGCACTTTAAGAGCTCTGTCTACGTTGATTGTCTCGCCAGTCAGGCGAATAGTCCTCCAAAGCCGGGGGTCCCAGGCAAGGTTGTACCAGCGGCGGCACACGCGGGCACAGCGGCACAGCTGGTTGGTGGGCAGGAAGGAGAATATCTGGACCATCGAGTGGTCGGGCAGCCGGTCTATGTTGGCCTGTTCCTTTTGGGGCTTGGACGCCAGCCGGATGAGAGGATGAGTGAGGCGGGTTGGAGGTGGTGAGTGGACCATGGCAACGGTTTCCCCAGTGACTGAGGATGAAGATGTCGATGACCCTCTGCCATTCTGGAAGCCGGGGGAATTCGGTGGAAATATTAATGCTGGACTGGGTGTGCTGAGCGTCCGCATGCTCAGGTCAGAGTCTGGAAGACAAAACACACAGTTTCAGTAAGCCATGGGCAGACGCAGAGCTCTCTGTGCAGCACAGCACCCTGCTAGCCCGTTTGTTAATAGAGCATGATGGGCTTCGGGGTTTGTTAGGGGTTACACAGCCAATTTTACCAGTGAGAGTGAGTAAACATGTATTTTAAAATCTATCTTAGAGTGTCCTCTGGAAACACTGTTCTCCTTCATGTTGGGTACACGACAGAGATGCACACCTAGCTGTGCTGTCTAAGCCATGCTAGCAAAGGAGGGGCTGTGGGTCTGAACCCTGTAATGAAGAGGAGACAGCAGTGCAAGTCCAGGGATTTTAATTCTTTATACTCTCAGCTGAACACTGCAAGAAATGAGTGCATTTGAGTTGCAGACTTTTTTGACAGAGAGTAACTGCCTATAACCTTGGCACTACCTAGGACTGTGGTCCTTTACCTCTCAGCTCCTTCAGCCATTCAGTGGGAGGCCAAAGAAGAGCTCACAAAGCAAATGCTACTTCCTTCACCAGACCTGGGCAAAAGGAAGAAGTACAAGCCCATATATTTATTTTCATTGTGTCATTAAAGAAGTTCATTTTTCATTCATGCAAATTGAGACTTAGCAGTTCAGCCAAGAGCCCAGTGACGAGTTCTTGAAGGTGCATTGGCTGTGCTTCTTTATGTGAATGCAGAAAGCACTCCTCTCCAATGGACTAACATGAATTTCAGCTGGATTTGAAATAACAAGCCCAGAAAAGTAAGTGGTGAAGAAAACAGCATGCCTAGAAACTTATTACAGAGCTGTTGCGCAACATTTGCATGCTCTTTTTGCTAGGGCTAATTGTCACACTGGACACCCTCAAGCCCCCAAAAGACCCCCAAAACCATTTCCTACTTCTTTACCTTCTTTATTTCACTTTACTAGCAAAAATCAGACACAAAAATACAGGGCTACTAAGAAAGGTCATCTTTGCTGTAAGATATTTCAACTGTTTTCCCTCTGTGCTGACATTGCTGCCTACGAGTCATTTCCACTCCTACTTCCAGCTCTCCAACCAAAGCAAGTAAAAAACTGGAAGACAGCTAGGGTATAACTTTGACAGTCAGACAAATGCCATGGGCAATACATTTAGAGACCCTGAGATACTTCAGCAGTACGCAACACGAGACGCATCCGTTGTATGAGAGATGAATGCTGCTGCTGAGCACACTCCTTCCATCTCCAACCTCTCAGTACTGATCTCAACAGAAATTCTCTATGAAGGAAAGCACCATCCAGAGGTTAATACAGGAACCACAGTTTAGTGCCCCATAGAATAACAAATGGAGTAAGAACAGTGGTTTTAGAGCACCAAGCTTTCCTCCAAGTCACATCACTTCAGTGTTCAGACGTTTCAGGGAAGCATGTAAAGCCATCTCCTTAAGCAACACTGACTCTACAGCCCTGTGACAGCATAGATACGGGCTAAGCAGGACAGAGTCAGAAATGCATTCAACAAACCTGCCTAAATCTGGGTCTGGGCAGAGTTTTAAAATTCAATACATTTTAGATGAATTTGATCAGCGTATTACACATGAATTTCCCCATCGAGCTTTTCCGTAGCCCAGCACAGGCATGCTCTGATCTCACTAGCTACAACAGCAGCACCCACAGGCCTGCCTTACACAGCGTGTCTGCGAGGGAGAGGCACAACTATTTAGCTGAAGAATCCAAGACACTAAGTCAAGCAGCTTGCCCAAGATCGCCTAGTTCAGTGGCAGAGATCAAAATCATCATTTCACACTGTGAAGGAAAAATCTACATTACTCAGCTCCTTCCCTTTTCCTGTTCTGTATCTTGTTTTACTTAGACAGAAACTCAGTATTTCAGCAAGTGACAGGAAAAATATTTTCTTCATGGCTTCTCAGTCTGTGCTGTGGCTCCATGGACCTAACCCAGGGATTTGTGTACTTCTGAGCAAGAACCACATCTTAACGCAGAGTGGGTTTTGCAGACACTCTGCTCCCCTTTGAGACTTCCTAATACCCCCCTGGCAGCTATTGCAAATAATTGCATTGAGAAGCACCATTTGGAAAGCGTGTGGTACACTCTGGTATTCTAAAAATGAGATTTACAGCTGGCAAGAAAAAAACTACAACAAAACACCAGCAGTCGCCAGGCTCCTGCAGACGAGCACTGACTCCACAGACCACTTAGGCAACAGTACCCTAGATTAATTTTTGCAAGGACTTACCATATGTCTGACCTCCCTCACATTACCACCAAAACCAATGAGTGCCTGAAGCTAAACGTGCAGAAGATGTGGCAGACCTGGAGCCTTTATTTTTCGCTCTTTTCTAGAGATTTCAAGAAAAGGATGCTTCTCATATAAAAGAATATACATTTTATCAAGTGCTGGATGTCTCTTCCACTACTACATATATTTGATATTGTGAATTCCTCTCCTTTCCTTTTACTTTCTCATTTGCTTTGGGCTTTTTGCTTGTTTGGTTGTTGTTTGTTTTTTACACAAACCAGCACAAAAAGAGAAAACAAAATCATATAAATAAAACCCACAGAATGAACCTTGTTTCTACACTGCAAAATAGATGGAATTAAAATCAAAAGCAAAATGTCTCATTTTTTAATATCTGCTATAAACAATTTTTAGTACTCCCAGATTTGCCTCCTGTAAGACAGTCTCCCAGTGTATTTTGAAAACACATATTTTAGTCAGTTATTGTCAAAACCACCTAAAAATCTCTGCATATTTACATCCTTCCCTACTCGCCATTAAGTACTTAAGTATAAAAAAGGCATTTTATTAAATGATTCCCCCCCCCTCCCCTGGTGATCAACGCACCAAGCTAATACGGCTGATCTCCACTCCTTTTGGATCGAAAGCTGCATTCCTACATCCCTCCTGGGCACTCTGTGAATAATCAATACCTTAGACATTCTGGGTGACTAATGAATTACCAAAATGTGTTTTTTAACTTAGACCTAGAGCTAAAAAAGGTTTGACCTTCTGTTTTATGGGTATGCTCCGTGCTTACTTCGTGCTCTCTTAATTCTCCCATTAGTATAGCAGTTCCAGATGTGCATCCTGTATTTCCTTTACCTTCAGTCCTGAAGGTGCATCATGTGAAACTTGCTCCCTCCCCCTTCGGGACACGGATTCCAGGCAGACAGGTATCTATACATGTGCATGCACCCTGTCACCCCACCCCAAAGTGTTTTGGAAAAAGACTGTAGTGTTGTCATGATGTTTAAACAAGAGAGTGGAGAGAGCATTACTGCCCTGCTGAACTCGTAATGCAATAGGGTCTCAGACAGGAATTTTGCTGGTAGCTCAGCTGAGCTCTGTACAGAGGTATTCCCACTTACTGCTCGTTGTACACTCCTAAGGGGAGAAGAAAAAATATCAGGTGAGTCCAGGAGCTTTTTGCCAGTAAAAACTTGGAAAGCTTTTTGCTACCTTTTAAAGCTTCAGCAAAAGACTTGATCTACTGCACATTTTCCAGGCTTTTTAAGTATTGTTGGGAGTGTCTTCCTACAGCACTATCAGGACATCTACAGGTTTCCTTCAAATTTTGTTCTTCACCACGTACTACTGAGTGCTAGCTAACAGGCTGAGTCGGTCTGAGACACGGCAACTTAACGACGCTGTGACGTTAATAAACACAACTCTGCAAGTCTAAATGAAGTTACTGAGTGCAGTTCTCAATGCATATCTTTACACCCACACATCCCATACAAGCATTTCTTTTCCTGAAAAAAACAATGGTTTACATTTGGGTGATCTTAGAAAGCAAAAAACAAATGACAAAGCAGCCCTGTGCTTCCCTCCCTACAAACTCTTTTGCCCTTTTCCCTCCCTGATTACCAATCTTCTGTGCAAGATGCTTTTTGTTAAAGCTTTGCTCCAGCTCTGAAAACTGTTGATGTAAGAGAAAATTTCTTAACAATCTTTAAAGAAATCTCAAAAGATGCATGCCAGAAACAGAACTATAAAAGCTGACATGGAGGGAGAAAATCCACTGGAGGGAGTTTTCTTATTCCATTAGGAATCTGGTTTATTTCAAAGGATTTTTTTTTTTTCCTGCATTTCCCCCCCCCCCCCCCCAATTAATACGTACATCTTGGGGAAAAGAGCCTTTAAATATATATGATTTAAACCAAGATCTAGTTTCTGTTCCTTCTGGCATTGACAACAATATGCAGTCTCTGATTTGTGTTTTCATTAGTCAAGTGATGCAAACTAACACTTGATGTCTGGACCCCAGTATGGACTTCTTCAGATTGAACCATTTTCCATGCTTAAAGCATGACTCCATTCAACAGCACCTTCTACTACAGTATTGTGGGTTTGTCTTTTTTAAAGTGAATCCAAAACCAAGCTCCTCAAGTTAACAAAATTAAAATGAATATTTTTGTAAATATCAGTCGATCTTCAGATTCTTATCTGACAACTGAAAGGATCTTTCATGTTGATCTGCTGTCACCACGGAGGTTTTGAGCAAAACTAACGCAAGAATTAAACCAAACTATGCTCAGGCTCTGAAAAGTCAGTATAGTTGAGAAAAATAAAAATCAACTGGCATTTTTGCCAAAAAGTTAGATGCAAAATAGTCTGTGCAAGTAGCTTTTATGCACAGTACAGAAACGTCACTTAGCATCTCTTCAGTAACAGTATTGCATAGATATCACGTATTTACGAAGCGCAATGTGGGGATAAGCTTCACATTTTTACCATGACACTATCAACTTGGTGCATGCCAAGGATGTGCTCCTTTTACAGAGCCTGGGGAAAGTGGGAGCTTAGTGGTTATAGCAGCTGCAGGCTATGGCACAAAGGGGAACAGAAGCATCCAACAGGCCTCTACAAGGGGGGACACTGAGGGCTGATTCAAGGAGAGACTTGTGACGTTGACAGACAGATGTCAAATATAGCTGTGTGCCCTTAGAGGAGACTAGGGAAAGGAGGTAGCTAGGACAGCAGGCTACAACAGGGCCATTTGCTTTCTAAGAAAAAATGATACCTACAAAAGAGCATTTTCCACATCACAAACACCCTCAGGCGTTTCTCTCAGGCTAAGTTAGGGACTGACCTTGGTTCCTCCCAGCTCCAGGAGGCTGGGAGGAACTGGAGAGCCTGTGATAGCAAAGAGGCAGCTGGAACAACACTCACTGTGCAAACTTGCATGGGGCTGCAGCGGTCAGATATGCAAGAGGGAAAGGGTTGCTCAGCGGAGACACCTACGTGATTTTGCAACATTTTACAATCAAGAATGTCCAGAATAAGAAATGGAGTTGGATGAGCTCTCTCCAAGTACACCAAGTACACTTAAACCACTTCCAATGTGCATGTCTGCCCTGTTCTTAATTTCCAGGGACAGCTAGGACTCAGCTCACTGAGGTGCCTGTTCCAGTGTTGTCACCATATTAAGTTTCTGAGTTTTTCCTCTTACCCAGCTCATACAAGAAGCTGTTTCTTGCCCATCTCCTAGTGGTTGTGAAGAATGAGAAGTCTCCACTCCTCCTGCAAGGATTTCTCACATGCATTTGCTCAAACTTCAGCCTTTTTTTCCTGGTCACTTTACTAATATTCAGTTTCTCTTAGTTTTTCCTTTAAATTTTCTCCAGTCTGTGTGTATTTCTTTCTCTTAGAGCACAACACTCCAAACTAAGCATTGCACACCACCGCACCTTACCAGCAGTGGTTATACGGGAGTCCTTCCCACCTATATTTCATGGAAATCACATTGTCAACCTTCCATATTTCAACAGTCTCTGAAGGATGATGCATTCAGTATGTGATTCAACATACTGCCCGTTTTCCCATGTGCCATGTGGCTCCTTGGTCATTTGTTTCCTTCATTCATGTTTATATAATGTATTTATCTTCCCTACACCTGTCTCCTTAGAGAGTGATAAGTTTTCCCTCTCCTTAATCTTCTGTCTTTTTAAGAGCATTTTCAGTACTGAGCAACCTTCTCAAATTGTGCTCATTTTCAGTTTCCCAAATATACTGCACGTCCAGTGTCATAAATTTTAACCCATTCCTCTGTATATTGGCAGTTTTGTGTCTCAATTCAATTTAAACAGATGGCTTGTGGAAAGGAATGGAAAGCCTAGCAACCTATTAACAAACACTATAAGGTATAGCAGGGCAGATCCCTAAAGGGTCCTTTTTGAAACAGTTTACAAATACTCAGTGATAACTACCACAATATACTATTCCCCTTAGTGGCCACCTTATGGTGATTTCATTTAGTCCATATTTCACTGGCTTGTTTCCAACACAGACATGCAGAAGTCTAAATAAGCCTGAGATAGGTTATGTCTACTGTTTCCTTCTCATCAGGCAATTTATTCTTACCAACACAGAAAATTAGATCGAAGAGTAAGGTCAAAGAAACAAAAAACTTTGGCAAAGATGAAAACTTATTTCATACCCTGTGAGATCTTGTAGGTTATGCAACTCTCTTTTTGAGAGCAAAGACCTGTGACAAAGCTTGATTTTTCAGTGTAAGAATGAGCAGCCTTGGAGCTCATGAAGTAATCGCATCCACATGCTCCTGAAAGGAACGGTTCCACAGAATTTAAAATAAACTTTTATAGTTTTTAAAAGCCTCCTATAGAATGTAATAAGAAACTGTACCTATTGTACAAGACTAGAGGCATTGTTACAAGACCGTGTGGAAGAGGGGGATGTTAATTTAAATTTGAAGCCATTTCATAGTAGTTTCTGTGTGACATTTTACACCTTGGATTATACTGATGTAACTTCCCTGTGATGTCGAGCTCCAGTTTTCTTTAGTCTATAAACTCCTTCATATATATTTGGAGACCTGATCTTGCATTCCGGGCATATTCACACTAGATGCTTAAAGTCAAACAGTACTGCAAATGAAGTAATTGTTATAGTTTTATTAAGCAAATAATTCTTCCTTACAATATAATTGTCAAAAGCTGGAACTAATTTCCCCCCTACTGACTTTGTCCCCTGCCACTTGGCAAGAATTAATTTTATCCCCATATTTTTGAACAGAGCTAAAAATAGGAAGCCTGGGGAGGGAGAAAAAAGTAATCCATCTATTAATTTATGAAATCAAAGCATCTTATTTTTGCCTTTGGTACCACTGATGACACTAGCACATCAGTTCTGAGAAAAGGGTTTGTCAGTGAATCATTGCTGGGAAATTCATAGAGATAGATGGGAAGGTGCATTTTTTTCCACGTTCAGTTCCCAAAATGAATTCCATACACACTTAAGTACAAGCTCTTCTTAAATCCCTTCAGGTCAGATCCTCTCCCAGCTCCTTGTGGTATGCCAGGAGCTCCTCCAGCTGAGCTAGTGTATATCTACATTAACAAGGAGTGTAGCTCAGTTAGAGGAGCTCTGTGGAACAGAACTGTTACAGCTGAGAAACCAACATTCACAGGCCTGAGGAGTAGGTGTTAGTTTTTGGACAATGCCTAATTTCATCCCCAAACCTGAATGCTCAGTAGGAGTTGTTGCTGGTGCTTTAGGTGTCCTGCCAGAAGATGTTTTTTGCATTAGTTTCTCCTAAGAATAAATGGGTTCATAGACCTTGTGCTGCTAAGTAAAACACAGTAAGCAGGGACTAAGGGAAGAGTTGTTTCAAAAGTGAGATTTGGACCTAACAAAAATGTTAATGTAGATGAACTCCCTGGTCTGTGAAGAACCACCTTGTCCACCTCTTCCAAACCACCTCCCAGCCTACCCTGTATCAGCTAGAGAAGAGGCATCCTGTAGCTTGTTGGGTTCTCAGGACTGGATACATTGCATTTCATTGTCCCCCATTTTCAGGATTACCACACCTATGGGGACCTGATTCTTTGCTGTTCAGTGCATTGCTTTAAAATATGCAAACCAATTGTGGTTAAAATGAAAATAAGCATTTACAAGATGCTTATATAAAAGCATCTTCTATGTACTTCCATATAGAGGTTTAAGATAAATAAGACAACAAAAAGATAGCAAGTTTGCTTAATTTCAAAATCATACTAAAAAGCCTGACGTCCTCTCTCTCTCCACCTGACAAGCTGTTAGAAAATTAATCCAGGAACTCCATCCTACTGAATACAAAAACCTTCCCGATCCATCCAGAGAACGACTTGGTTCAGTGAAACAGGCTTACGACTATGTTCTGCCTTTTGAGTTACTGGCATACTACTCCAAGGTCAAAATTTTGCCAGGTAAAGCACCTTCCTGCCTGGCTACATTTATATTTCCATGTTCCACTTTTTAATGTATTGATCTTCATTTTTCATTTAAAATCGTCTTTACATAAACATAGGTAAGATGACTGCACATTTCTCAGTACTGGCTCTCCAGCTATACAGACCTAACCAGAACCAGTTGCTTAGAGTGACACTGAGCTGGGGCAAACATATCCTACTCTGTCTTTGAACGATATGCTGACGTGAAGCTTATGTTGATGTAAATGGATCTTTGTAATTTATACAGAAAACTGGAACAAGTATCTAATGGCTCTGAACTTCAAAATGCAGAAATCCAGTCAGCTGCTCCAGTCAGCTGTAGCTGTTCCACTATTTCAGCTCTCAAAAATGGGAGAATTTGGAATAAAAGATGAATCAGTTTGCACTATTACAGAACAACTTCAAGCCAAGTTGCTGGACAGAAATTTATGGGAGGGAAACATTTTGAAAACCTCCAGTTGTTCACATGGACCAAAACCAAGAGGACCTGCAGAACCCTGAAATGTAGTTCTGGTAGATGTATATTGCTCTAAACTAAAAATAATATACAAAGCAGAGTAATGCTTACCTCTGGGAAAAGCTGTCAATATAATCACTTTGTTGGGCAATCAAGATGACGTGCATCCAGTTGGTAGCAATCTCTACGGCAGACATATAATTCCCCCAAGAATGACTGTTTCCAGCATATTCACCAAAAGTGAGTTATTCATGTAAAAGAACATTGTTTTTCATAATCAAATACTGACATTTTAAAAGCACACAACTCTCAGAAATGATTGCATCTCAAATTAACAAGGAATCCAGGATGTGACTTCCAAAAATTGGAGAAATAAATGCTAAGCAACAGCCTAAACCAAAGAGGGAACAGCAGAAAATGATTTAAAGCTATGAAGTTGTGCTCCTCTTAATGCTCAAATTTAGATGCTAAAAATTCATTAAATCAATGTAATTTAGAATAGTCCAAATATCCTCCCCAAAATAAATTCAGGCTCTGTAAACATAGGCTTTGATGATAATCTGGGAAGAGACAATCCTCCAAATTATGGGGCAGAGTTGTACACAGCACAAGAAGAGGACTCTGGGTTAAAAAAAAACCACCTCCAAACAGATGGGAAAAGTAATGACAATCCCAACTCAGCTTGGTTCAGCCCAGCTCCTTCTGCATTGTCCTGTGAGATACCTGCAAGTGCCCCCCCGGGGGTGTCCCAGATGAGGAGCAGTACCCCAAAGCAGATGAACCCTCAGGCGCCTGGTGCAATGGAGGAGAGTCAACTCCTCCCTCCCACTCACCTGCACATGTCATATCCCTCTCTCAGCTAAGTTATGGTAAAGGAGCGACAATGAAACGAAAACAAAAAGTGCTGCCAATGGAAAAAAGAACACAACCCTCTTCTGTAAACAGCAGATTCTGTAAAAACTGCTCGATTAGTTAGTGTGTCATTGGTCACTGCAGGGCGAGTGAGGTGAGCTCTTTTCAATCCCACAGGAGAATTAAACTGAAGCAGTAAGAGTTTTTCAGCCTTTTACAAATCAGCAGAAGTGTTTACTCCCAGACTAATGCTTTTGCAGACTGAAAGGAACTCCTTCAAGAGCTGGGTCTGTAGGATGGCTGTGGATTAAAAGAAAATCTACAGAATTGTGCAAAGTTTAACTGAAGGTCGACCTGCAACACCTGCTCCTGATCAGCTCAGCTCCATTTACACTTCAGTTTCCAAAGTTTATTTTCTTTCCCAGGAATGAGATTCCTTCAACAGCCCTTGCTAGCATCCTAGCAAGCATTGTCTCATTTTGTGGGCAAGTACCTCTTTTCTAGGGTTGCATCCCTCCTTTCTTTTGACACGTGGCTAAACTGAGAAAGCAAAGCTGGTGCCCAGGGCTTTTTGAAGGAATGATAGAAAACTTCATCTACAGTTTTACATTTCTTACAAATCCACAATGCTACCACTATGCTTACAGACAAAGGAATAATAAGCAAATAACTGGCCAAAGCCAGCTCCCCAAAGAATCATCTTTGGGACCAGGGGGAGAGGAACACCCTGGAGAGAATACAAGGAAAGAAACACAGGTCTCTAAAACAGAAACCCAGGATATGGGCACAATCTAGTTTATCCAGCATCTCTCTAACAAAGATATATAAACTGAGGATTTTTCATAATAAACATTTCACATTATAAGAGCCCTGGAGTGGCAGTCAGCAGTTTCCTCTTCTGTTACAAATACACACAATATTCATACAGCAATGCACTGAGCAAGCACATAATGCTTATTCAGAACCACAAGGATAAAAATTTTATTTATGGGAAATTTGGGAGTTAATCTGGGAAAGAGAGACAGTCACTGGCTACTTTCTCCTACTAGAAAATGTAACTGGCTCAAGCCCAAGTGCACTGTTATGTGGATTCCTGACCACCAGTGTGAAGCAGTGACTTTTTTTGGCTGTGTTTTGGTTTTTTGACTGTGTCAAAACAGATGGTACTTACAAATGCAAAAGCAGTGCATTAGGCATCCTCTAAAACCCAGCCCTGCTGTCTGAGGTCCCACTTGCTTTGTCTGTGACTTGTGATGTATAAATTTCAGAATGCTATTTATATGCAATAGCATATGGTACTCTGACATTTGAGGACTATCAGATGTACATACATGCAAGTAAATCAAGAATTCAGCACTCTGCATTTATGGCAACTTCAATAACTTCCCAGTCTACTGAGAGCCATGATAAATAATTGCCTCATTTTCATAAAATATTAACTGACTTCAATTCATTGTGATTTAAATTTACTGAACTAAAATAAGCAGAACTATTCACTGATTGTTTTTATATTGATTTGATTTCATTGAATCAAAATCAACAAGCAGAAAAAGAAAATGAGATGTTTACATCTACACAACCACTGACAAAGTTATTATTGAAAGCACGAACTCTGGCATTATCTAAATCCTTCAGACTCTTATTTTTCATATTAACCTAACCTAATTGTATCAAACACCTTTGCTGATTTCCAGCTCTGTGTGCAGTTTCACATTTATCCTCAGATTTAGTATCATCAACTTATGGACATATCTTAGGGAACAGATTTAAAGACAGAGCAGCAGCATTTGGAATCAAGAAATATTCGGCATCTTGACAAAAGAGAAAGGCCCTTTTCTTTACAAAGCCAAAGAAAAAAGCGAACCTGGCAGGGCAATGTTATCAATGTATATAAATATATGAAGGGAGAGTGCAAAGAAGACAGAGTCAGGCTCTTTTCAGTGGTGCCCAGTGACAGGACAAGAGGCAATGGGCACAAACTGAAACACAGGATGTTCGACAGGCTGGATAAATGGATAAATAGGGACAGCACAAAGTTCAACAAACCAAAATGAAAAGTCCCCTGCTTGGAAAGAAATAACCCTATGTAGCAGCACAGTCTGGGGCAACAGACTAGAAAGCTGCTTGGCAGGAAAGGTCCTGGTGGATACCAAGTTGAACATGAGCCAGCAATGTGCCCTTGCTGCAAAGAAGGCCAACAGCATCCTAGGTTGCATTAGGTATATTGCCAGCAGGTTGAAGTAGGTGATGCTTCCCCTTTGCTCAGCACTGGTGAGGTCCCACCTGGAGCACTGTTTCCAGTTCTCGGCTCCCCGGAAAAACAGACACCTGGATACACTGGAGAGAGTCCAGCGAAGAGCCACAGATGTGTTCAATGAGTGGGAGAACCTGATATATGAGGAGAGTCAGAGAGAGCTGAGACAGGCTGGTCTGGAAAAGACTCAGGGGGATCTTATCAATGTGTAAAAATGCTTGAAGGGAGGGTGCAAAGAAACTGGAGCCAGCCTCTTCCAAGTGGTATCCAGTGAATGGACAAGCAACAGTAGGTACAAACTGAAATACAGGAAATTCCCATTTAAACAATGTTTTTCATTATGAGATTGGTCAAGCATGGGATCAGGTTGCCCAGAGAGGTATGGAGTGTCCACCCTTGGAGATACTCAAAATTGGACTGGACAGTGTCCTGGGCAATGTGCTGTATTCAAACCTGCTTTAAGCAAGGGGTTGGACTGGACAATCTCCAGAGGTCTCTTCTAACCTCACCTACTCTGTGATCACCAATTCAGTTGAACTCATCAAGTGTCTTCTCTTTGAGGCCTCACATAGAGGAACAAACTATGCCTGATTAAAGCAACTCAAACCCTCATGAAAAAGTCATAATAAACATGTTAATTCACAGCCTCTGAGTGAAGAGGTTAAGTAAGCTTGACCCGTGTATCTGAAGATTGAAAAGGATATGATAATATGTACCATTACCTCCAATGTATGTAGATAAAAGACAGAGGTGATGGAAAGGTTACTGCACTTGAGAAGGTATGTAAGAAGGAGCAGTAGCAAAGTTTGAGACTAAGAGAAAACATGGTAGTTGAGGGTTAAAAATATCATACAGCAGACAACTAGGTCAAGGCATAGGCTGTCCAGAGGGTGAGTTGGGATTGACATCTAGAGCTTTCTAGGAAGCAGTGAGACAAAAAAACCCCAACAACCTCCCCCGCCCCGGCCCCGCCAAACAAACAAAAAAAAAATCCAAGAATACAACAACAGAGGAATTCATCTATCAAGAAAATTCTGCTTTGAGCTGCTGTTTAGACAAGATGACCCAAGAACTTTCCCACCCTTTATCATCGGCCAGCCCTGATTTGCCAGCCATCCTTGCCTTTATAAAACAGAGAAGTAAAACTCTTACTGAAAGAATTTGTCAGGGTACATGAAAAATAAAGAACAGAATAACAGTAAGTAACTGATGCTTATTTTTACCAGCCAAGCTGTGCCACTCTGTTCCATCACGTTAGCACAGACATATACTTTGTGCTGAGAAGCGATGCCCTTGCTACAAGTTTTTCAAGGTTGCTGCAGTACACATTTTTACAGATTTTTGTATTCCTGATTCATAATATGCATCCCATTCTCCATTCTGGGACAAAAGAGGATGAAGTTCACTGCAATGTACATGATCATAGAATCATAGAATAATTATTGTTGGAAGGGACCTCCAGGGTCATCAAGTCTAACCTTTATCCCATCATATTCCTAACCATTAAACCACAGAAACATTAAAACCTGCTCCTGTGGGCTGATAAGACTGCTGTGCTTCAGTGAAAATTCCTCAAGAGACTCTTTTTTTCCTCTAAAAGTAGAGATTTCTTGGTGGGATGCATTCTGTCAAGCTTGTGGACAAGGACTGCCTGACCTACAAAACTGGCACAGAAGTCCCAGTGAATTCACAGTCAGACTACTTCAGGTCAACTGACATTTTCCTTGTAAGACCAACTTCAGAAGTTAGAGAGATTGACACAAAGCACAGGTGATCGTTATGCTCTGTTAAGCTGCAGAGAGAGTAAAGCATTGTCCTACTGGTGTACTATGATTACACTTATGCAGCAAAGTGATGACAAGGTTGTGTTTAAAGGATGTGCGATGAAAACTACAGCATATATAATGAGCCTTGGGATCTAGAAAAGGCATTTAACACTCTACTACAATTCCATTAGGTACTGAAGTTTCAGGTAGACAAATTATAGCAATGACTTCATCTTCTCCTTCTTAATTGCACAAGACTTCAAGCAAAAGACTAACACAGAAAAGACATATATAAAAGTGTATTTCTAGCCTTTTTCACTATAATTTGGAAACATGTAGGACAGCCAATAAAGAGACTTCACAAAGTCACATTTTAAAACTTCTAAGGAGGAGGTAAAAAGAATTTATGTTAGGAAATGTTTTAGAGACCCTCAGTGACTTCATATTTTCAGGCTCACAGGATTTACAAGCGAAGATGCTGACGCTGCCGTATCTGGATGCAGAGTACTTCCTGGGATGTGTGGAGTACCAGCGGCTACTCTAAGGTCAGAGCAGTCAACATTCACAGATTCACAACTCCCCTCACCCTACACTAAGTCTGAAACAATGACAGATTGATTCACTCTCTCTGTCCTGTTTGTGGCAAAGAGACTTTTCTAACATCAGTAACTGCCTGGAAAGTATTCCCTTCATTTCAATGCACTGAGCTACACTTCACTCATGCTGGATTCATGACTATTTATAGCAAGTACCATGTATAGCAACATGATACTGCAAAAGTGTCAGTGTGAGAAATGTTGAATTAAGGTGTGAGATGAGATTGCAAACATTGAGCCACTATGTTACTGTAATGCAGTTGTAATGACATTTACTTGTTCCTTCATTTTAATTTCATTTAGAGAACACATGTGCAAGGCAGTGATAATGCTGGTATTACACATGACTCAGGAAAATACTTTTGTAACCCTGAGGGTGATTCAAGAACTAGAACAAAATGTTGAAGCTTTCACTATTTAATATCTTGTCCAGTTCAGAAGACAGTGAAATTTGTTGCTAGTTCCTGATCATCATTTATTTTGTGGGAACAGGTGTCTGCATCACAAGGCATCCCTATTGTTCAGTTTGGAGTGTTCTGATGGAAGCACACAGAGATGACAAGAACAGTGCTCCTGAAGCAGGATATGTTCAATGACAGGAGTACGTGTGGCAGCTTGTGTCTGTCTACGTTTAGCCAGTACTCAGGGCTAAGCCATAGCAGCTAGTCTGCCACCCAATGCTCCCTCCCCAGTTGAGAAGGAGAATTGGGAAAAAAAGGGAGAAGCCCCGTGAGCTGAAGTAGAAACAGATTTAATAGAATAACAAAACTGATACAACAACTGACATAAAGTATGGAAGGTTCTACTCAGCCCAGTCCTTGATGTTGAGAGCAGGAACAGAAGACCACAAGGGAGGAGCCCCAGGAAGAGGAAGAACTCCACCCTCAGTGAGCTCCCTCCTTTTATCATGAGCATGATGAAGCATTATGGGATACCCCTGTGAGTCAGTGCCTTGAGTGGATCTCCCAGCTGACTCTGGGCTACTCATGGCTGCCTGCATGGCTGGCCCATGGCTCAGTGCCTGGGGAACCAGGACAGTCTTACAGAGTTCTCTCTAGTACTAGAGCACTGAAGTCCTTCCATTTGAATGTCAGTAGTTAAATTCTTCCTAGGAATGTTTCCATACCACACAAAATGTTTTTTTGTTCACTATCTGCTGAAATGGGATGTCTGTACATCAACCTGGAGATGGAAAATAAGCTATTAATGATCCGTCTCTCCACCAAGATTCTTCACATGTGGCTTCTGCAGTATTTGAATTCCACCACTACAGCATCAGGCTGTGATTTAACTGCATAAAACCCTAGCATGAAAGTAGCTCATACCTTACAGAAAGGTGTCTGTTCCAAGGGTCTGTTCCAAGGGTGAGGCTGATGGACAAACTGCACAATTCACATAGAGTGTTACCCCTTATTGAACAAAACCTGCTCCTGACCATCCTGCCTTTTTAAGGAAAACACCTTTTAAGGCTTCGAGTTTACTGAAATGAGGTAACAAACACATACCTTGCTGAAGTGACATTTGACTTTATGGGCTTTTATGTTACATGGCCTCTGCTGATTTAGAAATCTCTTTTTCATGAACTCTGGTAGGAGAGTTGTTTATATTCCCGAGTGATCTGCAATGTTATAAACCAGCCAAAAGCAATTTGAAAACCACACAATAAGAAAAGGCTTCAGAGAGGCACGCAGTGCCTCCACCCACGAAGGCTGAGCACTAGGCATGGACATCAGCTTTTCCTTCCTCCAAAACAAAGGTGGGATTCCTGCCTTGGGACTGAGCCATGGTTTGTGCACACCCCAGGCGACCGGTCACTTCTCTTGATTACTTTTTATATCTACAACACTCACCAGTGATGCTACTGAGCCTTCTTTACTGAGTATAATGTTTAATGCAAGTGCAGACATATCTGGGGAACAATTCAGGTGCAGTAAGTTATTTTAGCTGACACTACAGCTGGCAGAGCCTGCTCCTTTGGCAAATTGCTCAAGCCCTTGTAATACAACAAAGCCTCACCTGCCTGCAGTACATTGCAGCAAGCTCACCAGCCTTTTTGTGAACAGCTATTTAATCCTTGAAGGGAATTTAGATTTTTGTTTATAGAAAAACTCCAAAATGTCAGGAACATGAAACAATCTCATCACACTTGAACTGCATTTAGCAGCCTTGCTGCACACAAAGGTATGGATGGTGCGCTGCTTCTCCCTGCCCGTGCAGTGTGAGATTACTGCTGATATCAAAATGAGATCTTGGAACACATGATGATGGCATGACTCAACCTTGGCAAATGGTTTTAAGATAGGAAGGCGAGTGAACCATTTGTGGTGTGAATGTGTAAAAACCAGAGAGTGCTTCCCAACACTGATCATGTGAAAAGGGAAGAAAATCACCATCCTCCAACTAGTCACCCTAAAGAGGAAGAAAATCTTCGTGGGGTGCATGCGAGCTGGTGGGTGCTGCCTCGGCAGCTGCAAGGAGAAGCACAGGGCCCCATGAGGTGAGAGCACCCACATCTGCTGCAGGATGTGGAAGCACCCCCAGATGGGGCAGGGTGGGACTGTAACCCACACATGCTGGTAGAGTCTGTGTGTACCTGTGACAGAGAGACTAGAACTTTAGGGGATTAAAGCTGTTTATCTGTAGGTGTTTATTAACACTTACTCAGTGTTCAGTGATGTGATTTATCTGTGACATTACGGGTACTAATCCCAAATGTACAGTTCATTGACTACTGATAAATTCCAGGTTATTATTAAACTGCTTGGATCCTAATTTTGGTTTAAACTATGTGAATTGAACAGTACTTCACTGCAGCTCATGGTTCTGTTTTATCACTCACTGCTGTTTGTTTCTGTTATTTTCTTAAGGATGAGAAAACTGATTTATACCAGGTATCGACAAGAGTTTCAAAGATAGGGATTAACGAGTGTTGTTTAACCAGCTGCAACAAGCCATTGCTTAGAAAAGGTGTGGAAAAACTCCAGAAGCAACCTAGATCTCACTGTGGACTTGTGGAATACCAGTAGCACTGCATAGTAGAGCAACAGGGGGATGCTGAACACCTGCACTGAGAGGTCATGTTCTGTCTTGGCAAGGACTGCAGCTGATTCAGACTCTGGTTCTCCAGCAGGGAATCACCACCTCGGTATAATCTAATTGTCTCTCCATACATATAGGTGCATTATTTCCATATATAGCTATATTTGGATAAATCTATAGACAGATTACTTTAATTACAGATGGCCAGAAATGAAACAGCAGCTCCAAATTTTTAACTAAACATGGAAAATACTGGAAACCACAGAAGTGCTATGACTGAATGAAAAGCTTACCTTTCATTTATAAAAGTGTGTGCCAGGGAAAACTTAATAACATAAACCTAACATCATTAGGCAACCAAATTAAAGACAATTACACAAATGATTTGAAATATTTTTCTAGGGAAAGGTGTCAATTTCCTTATGAGGATATTCCAATCACACAATTACAACAGAAGGATTTTACCCTATTAACTTTCTCTCTTTTCTTATTTTTTGTCTTAAAATATTTAACATTCAGAATTGGCATGCCAGAATAGATGAGTTTATTTGCAGAATTATATGTATAAGAAAAAAAGAACCAGAGGCACTCTAGTAATGACTATTTTTTAAGCTGAGTTAAATTTAGCTTATTATGCTAAAATTAATTCAAAATGAATTAGTTAATCCACAGAATGTTTTTATGACAAGTATTTGATATACCTTTACCATATGGGGTATTTACACATGTTTAATATTGAGACACTTTGTGAGAGCACTGCTCAGAAAACAGATAGATACGTACTGCAAAACTTTAAGATATTCCAAGCTACTGAAATATTGTAACTGTAAATTTACACCACAAGGAAAACAGCTTCCAATGTGTGTCCAGTGCACCCTTGTAACTCAGCCAGGCAATGGCTCTTCTCACTTTCCTGGAGATAATGCTACTTAGAGTTGTACTAACCTATGAGAGGCATGACTACACTGTTGTCTTTTCCAGACTCTTATCCATGTTTTAACTGAATTCTCCCTTATTAAACACAACTCCCCTTTCAGCAGAGTGGCAGAAGCATTAACATGACAAACCCTGAGAATGATTTTCGGCTGTATCTGGTCCTCAGCTGAACTCCAGTGCAGGCAATGGGGTGATGCAGCCTGGGGACACACTAGGGCACAACAAGAATTCCCAACTTTGGGAAATGTGGAGTGTGGCCCAGAGACAGGGGCAGCTGCAGCTGTTGGAGACATGGTACAGAAACAGGACAGGTTCCCAAATTGTGGGAAAAAACATGGTTTCAGAGGATATCACATGCATTGGGTTGGCTTCAGTATGACAGTGTAGAAGTGCTGTCACTTGACTCATTTCCCTTTTGCATGCCCTCTGTCAAAGCCCATAATTCTACTGCACAATATGATGTCAGAAATGTCATACAGATAATGACAAATGGAGCCAAAGGATGAAGCCAGATGTTTATTCTTATGTTTTAAAACATAAGAGAGAAATAAAAGGAGATTTGAAAATCAAAAACAAAAGAGAGAAATTGAAACAGGTAAAGTAACCAGCCTCCCTTAAAACATGGAGTTACGTGCTGCAAAAGGCCTGTGGCGAGGGTGAAGTTAAAGCTTTTACCACTGGTTTCTACCATCTGGTCAATACATGACACGTTTTAGTCTCCTATATACTGTACTATAAATGCACACTAGATTTAAGCTTTGTATGTGAGCCTTCCACCTGCAAACCCCAAAGCATCGTGCTGCACAGCACGACAGAGATTTGCCATCCATAGGACAGCTTGTTTGTGCCTTTAACTTCTCTCAGCCACCCTCCAGCTCCTATGGCTCTGCAGATAAAGAGGAAACTCCTTGAGCTTGCTTCTTTTTGCCACTGTCGGCACACACAGCACAGCACTGCTAGCGAGTAAACTTGGCGGAGGCTCCCAAAATACACAGCTTAACAATCAAGGGCCTTGTTGAGTTGGATCTTTTATTGAACATAACTCTGGCCCTTGCCTCCCCTCTGTTTATAAGGCTTACCAAGTATATAAACTATTGCTCTTAAATTATGAGAACCCACATTTATGAGAGCAATTATCCTTTGTTTGTTTAGGAAGGTTATTTGTCTTTCTCCTGTCTTTTAAATGCCTCCCTGCCTCCTTTGCCCAAAACAAAGCAAAATGTTTGGATTTTTATTTGAGGGTGGGCTCCATCCAAAGTTCACTTAATGAGAGGAAGTCTCTGCTATAACCATTGGATGGGGGGAGGAGCGGGAGGAAGAGATCAAGCCTTGCTCCAGTTCAAATGAAAGCTGGGCAAAGGAGTTGTTTGGAGGAACAGATAAAGTTTTTGCTTTTATACTTCTATGAAATTCGTTATAAAGTTTGGCTGATTTTGCTTTAAAACAAGTTAAAAAAATCACAGGATACACAAGAAGTACCTCACTGTCACTGTGCACTAGGGCAGCATATGGCTTGAACATTCGGCTGGCCCTTCTGCAGTCTGTTCAGATGAGATGGAAAGTAAAAACTCACTGCTGGGGGCTTAAAAAAGACCATGCTATCCCTAGAGAATGTATTAAACTATAATTCAAAAGAATAAAATATACTTTGTAACACTGCTCTATTCAGAATTAATACTGCCAACATAAAACACATCTGAGGTCTGCAAGTGAGCGCACTTGGCTGTCTGTGCTTCCCAGTGAGCTGTCAAGTACTGGGCATAGATGCATTTCCTTTAACAGTTTCAGAAAAATGATCCTATGTATCAGCTCTGTCATTCCTATAACTCTAACAAGACTTTAAGACCTGAACAGCCCCGTGGCCTGCAGCCAACTAGCTATTTACCCTGAGGACTGCTGTTCTTCCTTCCTCTCCAGAATTCGCATCACGCGCACTCTGCCACGCAAGGCAACACCCAGACTGAGCCTTTGAAATCATCTGCTTAATGAAGAAGAAAGTTTAGTTGCCTTGAAAGCCACAGCAGCAGTAAGGAAAGGAAACACAAGGGTGATGTAGCTCTCCCTTTCCTCATCCACACACTTCCTCACTGTCAGTGAAGACTGAAACTGTGCTTTAATATGAGATGCCTCGGGTAGGGGAAACCCTCCATCATACTGTCAAGTGTGGAACTCCACAGAGGTCCTTTTGAGAGGAGGATGGGACAGATCTAGAGTAGCTGAGATTCATCTTGGGGGAAGGAAAAAAAAGAGATATTTTTAAAACAAGTGTTGCAGAACTATGTCAACAGAAGAGAACACAGGGCTGGTGGGTTCAAGGAAAGCTGCTTGGAGGGCAGAGTCATTGCACAACCCACAGCTGCTGGAGCACAGAACAGAAATGCAGCACGGAAAAAGCCTTCCAGGAAAGTGGCGGATGTTTTGTTTAACAAAGCCTGATGAGAAGACACTTCAGATGTGAAATACATTTTTTAAATTAAGGGGTTCTTAATTATACGACAGGGAAAATTCATGGCTTTGAGTAAAGTTCGGTGGTTGCTTTGCTCTCCATGTAGCAGTCACCCATCACCTGGGTGACTTTTATTCATGGAAATTCAGTTTTTCAGTGCAGAAACAGGAAAGCACCAGTCGCTTGCAGGCTGAAAGTACATTTTGCTCTTGATAAGCTGAAGTCACTGACACTCCCTAATGCAGTTTCTATGTCCAAATATGATTAACAGAGATCTTGTAATGGGACTTTGTGACACTTGTCAAGTTATAACAAAGGAGTTTATCTCTCATGATGCAGGATTCATTAGATTCTCAACAAGGCACTTCTGAAATAAAATCACAAGTTTCCCTTCTTGTAGACCCTGCTTTCAAGGTTAAATGAATACAGTCATCTTTTAGTAGAAATGTGAAGCATTTATCATGAAAAACATAAAGATGAGATCATACAAGAGCTAAATGCCATTCTGCTTTCCAGAAGCAGCCTTTTTACTCCACAATCCTCTTAGTTTTTTTTCAAAGAAAAAAAAATTTTGAACTATCAACAACTGTTTTTATGGAGTAACTTTACGCTATGTCCTAAATATGAATTTTATAGAAAGCTTTTGCTGTAAAAGAGTTGTCTGGTTTGATTAATAGCCATCTTGAACAGGAAATACTTGCATAATGTGAATACATCTTGTACACAGATCTGGCTCACAGTAGGTCTTTTGTGCTGCAGAGACTAACCTGGAACCGTTCCCACTGATACTGCTTCAAGAAATCCTGCTGGACTGCAGAGTGCAGATACCAGCATCTCCTTCTGCAAGTTTTCAGCTATCCAGCTGGAGAGGGGAATTTACCCTAGTTCCACCAGCTACAGACACAGAAGAGAAATTGCCTGATTACGGAGCTGAATAAACTGGCCTTTCAGGCAGAAAACGTCTCACCCCTATCACACAGCTCAGCACTGAATGTTTAGAGAGCTCTGGATACAGAGGGCCAAAATATGGAAAATCTAGGGTACTTGCAAGCTGGCAAACAAAACCTCTGCAGGCTTAAACTTTCAGGCATGCACACATAAATATACAATGTTCGTACAAAGTGAAGGAGTTTGAGCTGACAGTTACTATTGAGGAGTGAGATCTTGGGATTGCAATATAGAGTTACACACTGTACTTCCAAGTAAATACTATCTCAAAAATAAAAATACCAAAAAAATGAAAACCAACCAACAAAAAAACCCCCCACTAAAACCCACCCTAAAACCAAAACTCTCTCAAAAGAATAAAGAACAGGAAAAAGCAATCATCATCACAGAGTAAAAATACAGCTCAAGTACTGGGTGCAGTCCTGGTCCTCTCCTCTCAGAAAACTTTAGTATAGGCAGAGGTGGTCCAGAGGAGGACACTAAAGACAAGCAAAAATAAGGAACAGCTTCTGCATGAAAAAAACCTAAACATTCTTCAGTTAGAAAAAGAGGCAGTTGAAAAATAATATGATGAAGATCTGTACAGTCACAAGTGGCACTCAAAATGCCCTACTTGCACTAGAGAATATAGAAGATGAATCAAACTAACCATTGACAGGTTCAAAATGAACGGACATGAGATGGTAATGATCTCTAGCTGGAGAACAGCAGCATTTGAATAACAAGCCCTATCACCTCTCCTATCCTATTCATAATGCTTATAATTCTTGCTCAGCTCCACCACTGTTTTAAATCTCACTCCTTCCTCTCCCACATAGTTTTTTAAATCCTGTAAGAATGCCATATAAGCACTTCCAGTAAATATAGAACTGAAAATACATTATACTGCAAAGTGTTAAGAACTTCTGTCTCTTCTATAGAGTATTGCAAACACGATTAAAACTGATGAGCGTTCTCAAGCCCTAAGGCTGACTGGAAGGTGCAATTAAATGTCTCTTTTTATAAGAACAGCTGGAGCCAAATGGTGGTAAAAAACTGGTGAGGGCCATAAGTCAAGAAAGTAAGCTGCGAACAAGGTCAAGAAAAGGTTAAGTTGTAAACAGGCAATCTGGCATTTAGGACTAAAAAAATTAATGTGCAGTCAATTGTTTAAGTGGGGTAAATATTAGGCTTCCTAATAAGCATATCTGAAGGTAAAGGAAAGAAAAAACACAGCAGATGGGCATTTTGTGACAACAGCTCAAAGGTAAGGCAGACCTAGGTAACCTAGGTACAGGAACTAGTGATTTAACGCAGAAGACCGGTGTGTGTAGTGCGCTTGCTAGTACCATAAATGTGTTAGGGCCTTCCTGAAGTTCAGAGAACCAGGAGAATAATTCTTAGACTAATCTTCAGAAACAGCCTTCCTATACCTGTATACTGGCCAATGGCTCATGCTAGCATTACTCCAAATAAATTTTGAGCTTGGCAAAGCTGACAGTTCTCTCATCACATGTTTTTAAATTTCAGCTGAAGACAATCTATAAAAATCATACAGGAGAGTTGTGATCCTTATCTGACCACCTGCAGTGTAAGGTAAGAACTCTGGTGGAAAGAAGGGAAATTTTATTTCCCCAGAATATTCTGCAAGACAAAAAAATCCAGAAAATGGTTGGATGGACCACGTTTATTAAAATCTAGTCAAGGAAGAAAGGAAAATATTTTCCTAGCTAACCAAATCTCAAGGTGAGTGAACACAACTGCAGTAGTACATGGCAAGGAAAGACAAGGTTGAATACTAACAGGATCTAAAAGTTATTCGTTGTTATTGTCAGAGAAAAAAAATGTAATACAGAAGAAACAGCTTCCTTCTTCATGGCATGAGACGCAACAGAAGCTGAGGAATAGGCTCACACAAGCAGTGCATGCACAGAAGCTCCAACCTGGGACTGCCTGACGTGGAAAAAGCAATTCATTTCCAGTGAATGAAGAAAGAAGAGGTGCTGTTGTCAGCTGAGGAAAGGGAAAAAGGCACTGATGTGGGAGGGAAGAATGATCCTGCAGTTAAGTCGCCACATCTGTTCCAGGACTGCAGACAGAGTTATCAGGCAGCCTAAGCCACAGCTGTGGTGTTTCTGCACAATTTACAGAATAACTGTGCAGCGGCATTTTCCCAGAACACATTTTTCCCTCTTCAGCATCTCTCCACTCACGCACATGCCTGAGCTTCTGCAGTAATTACAGACACCCCCCACGAGACTATTGAAAGGCTCCTAAGCAGTACTGTGCCTTGTAGTCACCCATATTGCACACACCAAATACTGCCCAGCCAATGCGTGATTAACCTTCCTTGAGTGTACTTATCTTACAGGGTCCTCTTTGTCACATATAGTTACAACATCAAGAGTCCCTGAGCAGTGCCCAAGCACAGCAGGAAGCAGCCTTTCCCACCTTACAGCTGTGAGTACTGGTTTGGAGTGGAGCTGGAGTGCTGCTAAAGCGGCGTAAGAGGCAGAGGGTGTGCCATGAGCCAGAGGAGCGCAGCCCGTCCAGTGGGTGAATCCCAGGAAAGGAGCAGCCAACGTGAGGTGAAGCTGCTTTGGTGAATTTTTCATGCCAACCTTCAAGACTGCCCTAATTTTACTGGTTTAGAAAGGTCACTTTTACAGTAACGAGCAACTCTATCAAAAACATTATTTTAACAGTAGTGCTGAGAACACAGTGGATCTGTAATTGATATAACAAGGAAACCCCACCAAGGTGTTTTTCAAGGGTTTGGTTAGAGGAAGAAGGTAAGAAAGGGACTTCATGAAAAAGCAGCAAAACAAAACACATAATGCACAGACTTCACTAGAGTTCAGTTTTCATATATTTTATAAATTTTTTTCAACACTACTGCTGTTTCTGAAACAGTTTGCTTTACTCCAGGAATAATGAAAGGCTCAATTATAAATAAATAAATAATTGAGCTAAGAGCTAAGTTCCCTTTAAGCTATTTGAAAAGGAACAGGTATAATATGACAATTTTATTACAGTTTTTAAATATGCTAAACACCTGCAGGGAACAGTAAGAGCACAAGGAAAAGGGGAAGTGAACTAAGCAGGAACAAAGAAATTAATGAATTAGCATCAGAAACAGAATTACAAATATGTTTGGATGCTGAGTCACTTGAATCACTAGAAATAAGGTACCTGTGTAAGGAGGCACAACATGAAAAAAACTACTCCCTTCAATGATTTATATGATATATTATCAGGGAGGCAAACCACCACAGCTGGGCTAGCAACTGCAGTATTATCAACACACAAAAACCAGCTGTCAGGAAAGGTATATTGAGCATCAAAACATTATTCATTGATGTTTTTGCAGGAAAAATAAAGGTATATTTCTTGAATCCTCATATTTTCTCATGCAAACCTTCAGAAGAAAAGCCTCACTGCTATGTTTTTAGGAGCTGTGGCCATCAGCCACTGAAGGCATTCAGCTGCCTGGCTGGAGCAGGTGCAACCTGGCCAGCCCCATCCTGGAGGTTATCCCTGCTCACTCGATCAGGGTAGCTATAACCCATGCAGTCCCACACGCAATAGCTGAGATCACTGCCAATGCATAAGCACAAAGCATATATACATAGCATACCTCGCAAAAGGACTTTGCAAGTTTACCTGCCATTACTTAATGACAGAAAAAAACCCCCAAGCAATACTGGCAAGTTCCCTCTCACCTCTGAGTCGTCACTTGCCTTGAGCCTCCCCCATGCAGCTTAAGGCAATGGTATCTTCATTCTGCACAGAATTAAACTATTAAATTATTAAAAACAGTTTCCTATTTAGTGTGTTTATCTCAGCCTGCTTCACATGCTACTTCTGGTGTTTCTTTCTGAAAGACTGCTGTCATATTGTTTAGTATCCACTTGACCACCCAGCTTAAATGTCTATGCAAGAGACTACTCTAATGGTTTACTAATAAAAATATGCTCATTTCCATCGTTTGATTTCCATCCCCTCTTCTCCATGACCAGTACACATTTTGAAAGATCTCACCTTTAGAAATTCTTGCCTATTGCCATAATCTTCTGCAGTGTTTTCACAATATTCCTCCCTTTTCATAGCACCACTTAAGACCTCTGCTTCAGAATATGTATGTGCTTATGCTTATCATGTCCTTAGTTCCCCATTGCAAATGGATTGTGGAACAGACCACAGTACTGTCCAATCTCTTAAAAGAGTTACAGATACTAAATACCGCTGCTACTGCACCAGTCTCATCACTGACACACCTCTTCCATCAGGAGCGTGCCTCTTCCTGGAAGAGGATCCTACTATTTGACTTTCTAGTCCAAGACTTAGTTTACACGCTGCAGGACCACCTCCATCATCCTCATGAGACTCAAATGGCTTTGGAATATAGTTAGCAGCCAGTGACCTCAATAGTGTGTCTGTCCCCCCCTCCCCAGTTCATACCTTCAAGTAGTGTAAGTCACTCAGAACAAGGGATAAAAAGCTGTACATGTGTAATCTACTGCTCTGCATTCCCTAAAGCACACAGCCCTTTTGCAGCTGCTCTCCACCTCAGCTGACCTTTGAAGTGTGAAAAAGGAGTCCTGTCTCACCTAGGGCTCTCTCTTCTCTCTTGTGCACCAGGTAGGTCACCAAGCTCCTCCCATGCGTTCCATCAGTAGTGTCACCTAGCTCATGCGAAATCCTGTCCTCGTTCCAGCAGTTATGACTTTAATTCTTCTCCGAACCCAGGTCTGGTTCATAGAGACTAACCAATTTGCAGCTTAAGGGAAACTTTTTACTCTACATCTCAGAAACCCCTCAGGCAAAAAAGCTCCAAAGGAGATCTGTATCACTGTTTTATATTCCCACTTCTTTACAGGCTTTTTATAGCCTCCATCATCTTTGCACATTCAGGAAGGAAACAGCACAGAACTACCTGGAGAAACAAAATTACTAAAGAAAACAGAAGACACTATCCCAGTTTATGCAGTAAGCATTGCTAACAGCTCTATAAACCCTGGAACAGGTTGAGCCAAATTATGAACCGATTTTAAAAGAAAAAAAAAAGAAAAAAAAAAAAGGTGAAAAAAGCCCACTTAAAACACCCTCAGCCTGGAAAATCTTTTCATTCTCAGAAACAAAGAGAAGGAAAACAAAGCCAAAAGGTGTGTGGTCTCAAGTGCTGGATTCAAAGTCAACTAGCTGCATCTAACCAAAACACTCCCCGTGATGCCATGCAAGTTCTTGGAGTTTAACTCCCTGTACCTCTTAGCAGGAAGAGATGGTGATGTACAGCTGGTTTAGTCCACACACTTTTTATTAAAATATGTCTTTAAATAGATATGCTTAGAGTTCTAGTTCGTGGCATCAAAAGGTTCACTTTGCCTATTGAAGTTAAGCATTCGTTGTTCGCAAGCCTCTTCTGTGCAGCTGAAGGGAAAGTGCCACATAATGTCAAATAAAGTGCATTTGATCCTGTTTACAGGAAAAGAAAAAAAAATGTTTTATTTAACAAGCCATATTATATTAAAAACTGTAAATATAAAAGAATTAAGAGTTTAAGGGCAAGGAGAGCAAAGAGCTTAAAACTGAATTTGTTCTTTTTATCTAAGTACAGAAATCGAGGACTTAGGAGAAGCTCACAAACAGCAGCAGCTCAAAATTTAGACATTATTGTGATGGTTTATGTGATTTATTTTCAAAGAATTCAGACTCAATCTTTACGTTATAGGCTAGGATTACTTAGAAGTATTTAATAAGTGGGGTTTTTATTTTATATATTTGCACAAGACCTACTCAATGCCAATGTAAAACATGTTTTAATCTGGATCTCAATATTTATACTTGAAACTTCTTCCAAATTTCTAAAGTTTACATTCATACTGCAGAGGGTTCTGAAAGCATTGCTTGTATTAAAGAGTGGCAAAACGATTTCATTTTCACTCTGATTTGATGTGACTACAAAGTTTTCCTGAAGGCAGGCCTTCACTCCAATGCAGAAATTTTTGATCTTCATAAAAATGTAATGAGGAAAGGAAAGGACCCTAACATATAACTGCCTTAACCCAGCCAGACCAGTATTTAACTTTTTATGTATTTTACTTAATCAAAATATGAGTGGCTCTAGGGAAAGCAACGTTAATAAACACGATCATATAAACTTTACAGTGAAAATTCAATTTTACCTTTAATAGCGTCTCTTAAACAGTAAACTTTATTATAAGACCAGTAACTCTTAATCAGATCCTAGCACCAAAATCAGGTGTTTCATTTTCAATTTTTAATCAATTTGTCCAATTGCTTCTTGGAATATTTCATGCCCTTGGTAAGATAAAAAATGCCAATGGAAGTGCCAGATTCTGCTGGAAACTGGACTGATGCTTTCACTCTCCTTGGTTCCAGGAAAATTTTTCTTGACCAAGAAAAGCATTCTTCTTTGGTTACTGAAAGATTCCATAGCTGAGAGTCAGAGATACTAACCTAAGAGGTGAGACTAGAATTTGTACAGAAAGCCATTCTGAAACTTGAGTTAGTAGCAATGCCAGAGTCACACTACTCCAAGATGATAAATGGCTCAAATTCTGTCCAATGACAAGAAAATAATTGCAATATAAGCTGATCATAAGTCTCCATATTTGTTTGTTCAGTTTAAGTCTCCATAATACTCTACACTGTACTCCTACATACTGTCATCCTCTGCACTTATTCCTAATCTTTCCATTTGAAGTTTCCAGAAATGCCCTAGGCCATTTTTCACTCTGCCCTCACCACATTTGCAGCACACAGATGTGCACAGCCTGGAATTTCCCATAAGCCTACTTTCTGTTTTAAGACACTATTGTTCTTTACATGCAAACATATAATTTGCCAGACACTAATTTCTTTCTCAAGAAAATGTCTTTAGCATATTTAAAGGCAACTCCACAAACTTTATACACTGGGTTAGTGCATCATTAACTTTTTCAGGGATGCTATTTACATCTCTTTCCCAATAACACATGGAAGAGCTCTTGACCACTTGGAAACTCTGCAGGGAGCCAAGCTTTCCATACTTAGTGCAAGGAACCCAGGCAGGTTTTTGGGAGCCACCAGTTCCGAATGTTCAGTTTGAGTGACCACACCCAGACTTGCCATAAACAGTTGCTCTAGTTTCTGTAATGGGGGATAGGAAAGAGAATGAAGATGCAAGATGCAAGCATAATCTGCTTTCCTATTGAAATGTTTCCATCAGACCATGAAAAAAAAAATAATCTTGACTTTCAACTGCACTTTGTGTGACTGAAGAAAAACAATTTGAAAAACAGCAATTTGTAGTCCACACGTACTGTTTGAAGTCAACTTTTCCCTGCAAGCAAAGAGTACACCCCTGCCCCTGCAGAGTCCAGGCTGAACAGAAGCACTGCATATACAGCAAAAGAAAAGAGCTGCTTGGGTTCTGCATGGTTCAGATTTTGCCAAAATATGGAAATATTTGAAGGCAAATAAAAGCTGTCATATACAAGGTTAATCTTTGCAGTCCTATGGTTTGTCATGAAAAAATGACAGGCAAGAAACTGCCTGGGAACGTAACTTTGTTATTAATGAATCTTCTGCACTTTTGTCTCACCACTGGTTCTGATAATGATGAAAGACAGTCCTACAGAATGATGTTAGTGTAGCTGTGCCCAAGACCCAGCCCTAAATCTATCCTATGCAAATTCTAATTTAATTTATTTGCAAAGTTGCATGGTGGCTATAAAATACGTACATTTTTGTAATGTCATAAAATTATCCTTTCATGTACATTTCAGCTAGCTATAGCAGCTGTTGAAAAATTTTAATTAAGGAGGAAAAAATGCAAAACAATTGCAACCTACTTCTCTAAAAGCTACTGTCGTTCTAAAAGCAGACAAAACTTGTGCACAAAGTAATGTATTGATGAGCTTCTCTCTGAAGTATACTACATCATCCATGGGCAAAACCCAGTGCTTTCATGCTGTCTGGAAAGGAAAACATGACCAGTTCTTGAGAAATTCCCCCACTCCATTACCTGAGATTCTGGACGACTCGGGTGTGTTTCCAGTGCTTCCAATAATTTAACAGGCTCACAGGTTTCTGCATCCTCTTAAGATTACTCAGACCAGAGAAACTATATGCCAAATTGAAGAAAATACAACAGCATTACTTTGGCACATATGAGGACAGAAAGGCTTTCCAAAATCAGGATTATTCTTACTGATGGCAACTCTGCAGAATTAAATGCAAGCTCTGACGGACAGACAAGGTGAAGTGTTCCAGGGGATTTCTCACTGTCTGCAGAACACTTTCTTAGTTCAAGGATGAAAAGAGCAGCTGCCCTTGATTAACAGCTTGATTCTGCTCTTCTGGATACTGCAAACCTGTCACGCCACAGGACAGACATTTTCTTCAGTGCCAAGCCAGATGCAGGAGATTCCACCCTGACAACTGGGTTGATGGGACTCCACGTGGAGCCACATCATGCACTGGATTGCTGAAATGCTCTAGTTGTAAGAGCATCCTATTGTGTCACAGCACGGCACGACTCGCACAGCTGAGTCCCACCGCTCAGAAGCCTGGCTCCAGCTCACACTCGTGAAGGCAGCACCACAGTGTCTTCCCTCACACGCCAGAAGAAATGGATCAGTGAACCCCAGGTGGGATGTGCTGTGCTGCAGCCAAAAAGAGGCCAGTTTTAAGAGTCCAAAAGCAGCCCTTTGAAGTGTCAATAGATGTAATGCTCCGCATCATCTCACATACTGGGGAGTTTTTTTGCCAGGGGTCACAATATAACCCAAGGTTTACTGCAGAGAGACATGATCTGCTGTCATGAGCTCAAGCAAGGTGTGACAGCCACTGTGCCTTCATCGCTAGTGACCACGTTGCAGTTGGGATATATGCATCAAGAATGAAAAAGGATACAAGACCAGACCCACAATTCAACTATTTGAAGAGACCTATGGAAAGCTAACTTCATGACAAGGAAACTGTAACATGAAGGTACTTATAGATATCTGGCAAAGGATTTCCAGTGCTTAACCTTTGCTTTCAAAAACAGACTATCCAGACATTGGGAAAGAGATGAAGGCATAGGGTCTGAACCACTCTCAGACTCTGCAGGCTTGTAAGATATATGAAATAATATACTTTTGTTCCCAAGCAAATGTCTTTTAAATGAATAGTATAGAACCATTGCAAACTATCCACAGGGAGAAATGCCTAAGTACTCATGCTGTTGCCATATAACTACTCCAAACGCTATCCTTGCTACTCACAGATGAATTCAATCGTTTAGTGAGTTTAGATGAATGTTAGAAGCAACCATATCTGCTGTCTTTTTTTTATTCTTTATAAAAAGTCTTCTCCCTTCATGCCTCCTTCTCATTTTAGTATACTCTCCTATGGTGAATGTGACTGAAAAGGAAATTACGTAGTGTACAACAGAACTGAAATTATATTCACAATTTTTAGTTCTGTTTCTTGAAACATGATATATATAAAATCCCAGTTGTTTCAGTAAAATTAAGAGAGAAAACATGCATAAAAAGCTAAACACAAAAAGCTTAAATCCAGGCTTATTTAGTAAGCACATGTTCTACACTGCTGGATGGGCTCCAGAATGAAGCTTCACTTTATTTCAAAATAATACTTACTGCCCTATAAATGGGTTCATCGTACGAACTTTTTGGACTGGACACATAAGCAGATAACACAGACACATTTATTTAATGCTGTAACTGAAACCAGGCATATATTCAGTACAAAACTTACCCAAAGGTCAAGGATTGCCAAATACCTTGGCCAGTGTAATAAGAAAATGGGGCAAAATATTGGGAGGCCCAGGAAACTAGACCTGAAGGGTCCCACCCCACAAGGCACCAAACTACATCTTATCACAAACTCTTCCAGCTCTCAGGGGGGCTTTAAGACATCAAATCACATTTTTTTCCTGCTACTGACTGGGCATCTCACCAGCCTTTCTTAAAGCTGCTGTAGAACAAAGCCCCACCTGTGGTAAGCAGTTAAACTTTCTTGTTTGATGCTGTGAAGAAGGCTCTGTTGCATCTGTTCTCCTTGCAAAATTTCTCTTGGTCAATACAACCAACTGACTTGATGTACAGCATGATTAGGTCAAAAAGAGGGAGTCAAAAAGTGGATGTGCCACACTCAACTCCGTCAAATAAATGAACTGCTCCTGTGCAAACCTGGGGGCTGCAACTCTGTCATCCAAGTGCTCTCTTACTCTTCTGCCTAGAGTACAGCGCAAGGCACAGCCCCACTTGGGCCATATTAGCTCCTACTCATTATAAGAGATAAGTCACATGCTTGATCACCATTAGGTGATATCTGAAATCATACTTCATAAAACGAAGGTCCTAGTTTGCCTATTTATCACAAACAGTGGTAATTTACCTTCCTATTCCCCAGAAGAAGGAAGAAAATGGACTATGTAGCACTTGGGGTTTTTTTAATGGCCTACTTGGCCAGGTTTGTAGACTTTCTTCTGTGCCTCAGTCACACTCATGCTAGTTAGAGAATGGCTGTGTCTGATTCAGCAACATGCACTTCATGTATCACCTTCCCAAACACTTACAACCAAAAGCATTTTAATAAGTTGATGCATATTTATTTCCTTCTGACAGAGAAAAACCTGAAGTGCAACCTCTAAAGTAGTTGTCTAGCAATAAGAAATGCTCAAGTAATCGTCACTGTTTTTCCCATGGGATGTCAGGGTGCCGCCACCTGCATAGCATTACACAGAGGTACCACGTGGCTCACACCACTGACTTCTGCTCCTTGTGCAGTTTACATTCACACTTCTGCAGTTACTGGCTGAAATGGCAATCAGCTACTAGATGAGTAAAAGCTGTCATAGCAGGGAGCTCCTCAGTTGGCAGTGGCTGCATGAAGCCCCTCAATAACTTAGCAACAGACAACTGAATAGAGTACAGGAGAAAACATAATTTGCTAAATAATATGATTTACTAATATAATTATTAATATAATAATATTCTGTCTGTAGCACAGAAGTGGGATTGTTGACTTTGTTTTTCAACTCCATAGTGTGATAACATTGTATCAGTGCACAAGACACCCATTTATGTCTTAAGAAAATGAAGACTTAACTAACAAGGAGAGCTGGAAGACTTTGTTTGTAAGACAAACATTTGGAGCTCACCTTACAAAAAAAAAATAAATACAACACAGGGATAAGTTTCTGGTCATATTCATATAAACGTAACATGAAACAATAAGGACAGAGTTTAAATGTTTTGCTCACAAAGTACAGGTACAGTCCCTGCACAGTCTGCTGGACAACTCAAAGGAGGTGATGGCCGAGAAGGAGCAGATTGAACATTTCACCCCTGGCTGGTAAAGTACTGGTGTACCACCAGTTCGCTTCAACTGAGTTGAACTGCAACCACAACCCATACTGGCCTCAAAGAAAGGTTTCCCTAGAAACCCTCCCCCATCTCTAATTACACTTTAAACAAGCCTTCAATTGGCTAAATTCATACAATATCAGAAATGTATTCATGCTTTTAAACTATATGTGCCAAAAGGAACTAAACTGTGCTTGGGCTAACATGATTTTCCAACACAATTTCGCAAGCATGTTGGTAAATCCCCGTCGCAACACAAACAGCAACATGATAAGAGAAGATACTTGTGCCTTCCAATAAGCAATGTGTGTCATCTGGTGGACAAAATGACCTCAGGGAAACTGTGTGGGTAAGAAATCGCAGCCAGTAGATGCCTGAATGAACTCATAGTTGATAAAGGCCAGAAATATCCAGTTACTAGAGGAAAAAGAAAACAAACCAACCCTGTGTTTGCTCAGTCTGGATCCTTTAAAGAAATATATAAGATCCCTTCAGGAAAGAATCTGGAAACAAAAATTCATATAGGTTCTACTGGACACCAAAGCATAAAATAAACAAAACTACGGACTCAACAGGAATACTGGTCTTAAGGTATTTCTAACTCCCCTCCCTCCTCCCAGACAGTCTCTCCACAATCCACAGGCAGTAAAAGTTTTAGGGCATACGGTTTTCCATAAGAGCCCAGCATTTGTCCACCTTTCCTCCTGCTTTACAGTCACCCATCACTCCTGCTGTCGGGTGCCTTGACCTATGCAGTCTGTCGACACTCCAAACAGTTGTTAAACTGTTAATGAGCTGTGAAGACTGCTGCAGCTATTTTGGATCTACAGAACAGCACGTGTGTCAAAAAACTTGTATTCCCCCCCCCCCATTAATATTGTATTATTTGATCCAACAAATAAATTATGTCTCCTCACAAATCCCACCTGTGAAACTTGATGCTTGCTGCCCGTGGCAAAGTGGAGTGCTGCCAAAGCTGCACCAGGAAGACGCAGCTCAATGTTGCCCTCCCAGCCAGCAGCATCCTTACCTTCATCTGCTAACAGTCATTTCTAATTGTTTTCCATCCATAACTACTTAATGCTGCCAGGTAGGTTTTCCTCAACTCCATGTGATTTACTTGAGTAATGTTAATAATTCATCCTGCACAAGGTCTTAAGGAATGTGGGTTATTTTCTGTGCTTGTATTTACACTAAATACTTCTCTATTGTTTATATTTCCTTTCACAGCCCCCAGACTGTTTATTATGGCATCAAATATCAACAATGTCCTCCAGGCTGGTGATGCTCTTGGCTAGCCATATGGATCAGACCATGGCCAAACTGTAACTGAACTGCCAAATAAGTTTGTAGCAAGAAAGATTTTAAAACCCTTAGGGAGACACGGCTTATCCAAAAAATACAATAAATATTTTTTTTATTTTTATTTTTAAAAAATGTATTATGTACTTGCCTGGTTTCATTTAACCTTTTCAAAAACAGTTTGGTGGTTTAAAGAAAGAAAAATTGACATATTCTGCCAATTCTCTTCCCTCGTTCATCTATTTCCTCATTCTATTGTGTTCCAAGTGTCTATTTCACTTGTTAACAATTTAGCTTAGGATTTCTACATTTGTGGGTGCCTATGCACTGAGGGAGTACCTACACACCCCAGAAGAGATTGGATTGTACTGTGACATCAAGAGAGGCAGTTCCCACCTGGCAAAGCTAGTACAATCCTTTTCTCAGGTGCTGCAGGTCCTTCTGTGCCCACGTGAAATACTGCTGAGGTGCTGCCACTGATCCAGCTGAGGCACCCTTGCTCTGCTGTTAGGTTTACCTCTGTTCTGGAGTCCTTGCAGTACAGATACAAGTGGATGCCAAGATACTGTCTGTTCCAGTTGATCAAACCCAATTAAGTTTCTAAAAGGCATAGGGGAAATTAAGTGCTGCCTGCAGTTGCCTTCAGATGTGCAGACGGGCAATGGAAGCATCACATATACCAGCACACCCTCTGACATGCAAGATGGGATGCAATCAGTTTTCTTTGTCAGTGTTCTGGGGTTAAGTTTTCTTTGTTTGTTTGTTTGTTATTGCCTCTCATATAGCCTAATACCCTTCTTGGGATGCCTATGGAATACAATCCAATAAGGAAGCCCTACAAGTGTCCTTACACAATACATATAAGATGAGCATCTTTTACAGACTCCAATTCATGGGATCTGCTGTTCAACCAGAAGGCAATTGCAAAGGTACTAGATTTTTCTCCCCATCTTGTGGAAAAAGTATATAATCCCATATTATCGTCTTCCATGAGTAACCACAACAGAGTTGTGGTTTGGTATGTGGATAAGGAAATAACAAGCAGGAAGATAACACTGTCTCTATTGGCACTAACATAATCTCTGCTAGCATACCATTCTGTTCTGCTTTCCACAACACAAATAGTATGGAAAAATTGGAGCAAGATCAATAAGAGCCACAAGAATCACTAAAACATATTTCATCAGACTAGGAAATTCAAGCAGCTCAAGATATTTGCCTTATAGAGAAGGTCCAGGATAAACGTTTGTAAGTGCCAGTAGGAAAAGGCAGATTTGATAGAGGACCACTCAACTTTGGATATAAAACATATCATTATGTATAACATTTGGAAATTGCAGTAGACATTCTTATTGGAAATAAGATGATTTTTAAAAAAAAAAACAAACCCAAACATCAAGTCCAGTGAAGCTCAGGAACAACTTATGAGGTGGATTCCCTCTACCGATTTTTTTTAGCTGATTTTTAGAGTTCTAAAAAAAGACATACTGTCACATAAGGAAGGAGATGTCTGTGGCTCCTCTCCATGCAGGAGGTAAAATGCAGTCATGACAGTCCCTTCTGGTGTGAGAAATGACTAAGTTCATAGAAACTTGAAAGATATTTTGCAACATCTTCAAATAGATCATTCTGCTTTTAGAATCCTCACCAGTTAGGTCTGGAAATAATTACCATTATGCTGGAATCTGGTTTCAACTTTTAAAGAAAAATTATTCCGCCACCATCTTTGCAACCACTTAAGCAATATCCCTGAGTAACTACAAAGAATGAAAGAGGAATGATGGAGAGGGGAAAAAAAAGCTTTATTATTCAACTGCCAAATGCAAGAGCTACTATACAAGGAGGGCATCTTCTGTATTATTAAATCATTTAATTTGTTAAATTTTCCAAAAAGGGAAGGAATACCATTTAATTCACATTATAGTCAGTAATATCTGGAGCCTTTGGCTCAAGGAACCAAAACATCCCCAATGCAGATGCTCTGCAGCCAGTGTGGATCCTCTCATTGACTCTTGCAGTGTGCTGCCTTCCCCTCTGAGTCTAAAGTTGCTGCTCTGGAGTATCTGGACAACTTTGGCTGCTCATATACCCTGCGCTCATCCAGTGCCATGAAACATCACCATCTGGTGACTAATCCACAGAAGAGGAGTCTGCTTTTCTGGTTTGATCTTCTCTTTTAACTATGAAGCAGTCTGCCAATGGGCCTGCCTCCTCCCCGGGAGAAGTGGAGATGCCACAACATGTGTGTGACACATGATCCACCTCACCGTGGCCACTGGTGGGGAGGGCAACCACGTTGCAGCTAAAAGATGTGCCTAAGGATGGGACCAGCTGCTAGTTGGCAGCTCCTGAGAGGTGACCTGCAGCCACAGCATTGGTCTCCCTCAGCCCCGTGGCACACCAAAAGCTCTCCCTGCTTCACATATGTCCTCACTTCGGGGGGGAGACTGCTGAGCGTTATACTCGCAGGTATAAGATGGCCCAGAGGCACTAACTACCAACAGCTGAAACCTGTTTCAAGATCAACAGGAAAATAAGTCCCAGAGTGAATGCAGAAACTCCCGCCCCTGTGGCTAGCAACCACTGAAATTAAGTTGTTGTCCAATGGTACCTCGTCAGTCTCTTGTTAGATCTGAACAGAACATAGTGGCAAAAATCAGAGAGGTCACCACCATGCTGGAGAGCTATCCATGTTCACAGAGCAAAAGGAGGATGTTACCTCTGACTGAGCTCTGCAAAGGTCCACAACATCTAATCAGTGGACTTCGTTACAGCAACAAGTTTATTAATGACACTACTCAAGATATCAAACTAACCCAATGGAAATTCTGAAATCTATTTATAACAGAAAGGAGCACATGTAAGAAGAGTGAAGATGAAGGCTCTGCTTTGCCACATGCACATTCTCAGACAGGCTGCAGGCTCCTGCCACCTTCTCCCAAGACTCGGCGTCCACCCAGGGCAGGAACCGTGCCCATGAGACTATCCAGATGCAGCTGCTATCTGCATTCTTCCTGACACCTGAGAAAAGTACTCAGCTTGGCACCCCTTTCCAACCCAAGGAGCTTCTTTGCTCAAGTACAAGAAAGGATACCATCACTTGGCAAGACCTGGCTGCCTTTGAAGCCGTGCATAGTTATAAAAGCTGCAAGGAGACTCCACCGGCACAGTGCAAAGCCAGAAGGAGCCCTGCAAAGCCAGCTCCCTGCCAGCACAACATGGAGCACAGCCTGACACCACCAACAGAGCAAAGCAAGAGTCTGGAAGAGACCAGAGAAGCTGAGCATACTGCTGGCTAGTTACTGGATTACAGCTTCATTTGTTAATTTACTTGTAGGAATCCAGAAGGGAAAAGCTGACCCAAGTATGCAGGCATGAACCATCTGTATGTGGAAATTACTTCACCTATTCAGAATCCAATGAACAGTTTGAAGAATACAAACTAGAAAAAAACCCAACAAAAAACCAGAACAAATAAAAAATACTATGAAATAATCTGGCAACTTTCTTCTTTCTGCTCAGGAAAGAGCTGGTGGAAACATATCCCTGCTGATTATATGTCTAATAGCTCCAAAAGCTGTGTTCTGTATCAAACAAATCTGTAGAGCACAAGCCTGTTTGCAGAAGGGAGAGCAGCTCTTTAATTGACCACTTTCAAAATGATGTAAGAGTTTTACAAAGGAGCAAGAAAAAAGAAAAAACAACACAGCCTGATTCATGAAATTAAGACATATGCATTGCAGCTTGTACTATAAAAATATACATGCTGTTAAAACTTAAGACTGTTCCTTTACCACAGCACTTAGACACGTCAAAGCATGAGACAGTATGTGATACTGCTGAGCCATGTGAGGAAAAAAACATTGTGCCATGAAAACCAAAAATATGGAAAGCACAATAGATGTTTCCTTATTACTGCCCAACAGACTGCTACACTAAGAACTTACTGACATAATACAATTATTAACCAAGGTCAAAGGCTTTAGAATTGACTTTGATGGTATAATAAGCAAAAATCCAGAAACATTCATTCTAATCCCAGATCTGACAAAGCCCACTTTGTAATTTGGCTTGGTCTTTAAATGGCTTGTCTAGCATCACTGTAGACTGCAGAAGTCTATCTATCAAAAGCCTGGGTGATGAGTCAGAATTTACTTCACATATATGTATATCTAGATTTTCTTTAGAAGCCAGGCATAAGCATCTATCCTTTGAAGATATAATGGTGCTAATTTTTTAATCCCAGTGGCTTTTAAAATGTTGTAAAATACAGTATTTTACATGTCTCTGAAAAATACATGGTAAAATAAAGACAAGTTTAAACTTCAGCTTTGTTTCATATTTCAACAAAGTGTAAAAATGATCTCTAAAGAAAAGTGTCTGAAGAGATTTTTTAATAGGCTTAATTCTGATTTTGTCAATGCATTAAAGCATAGAAGAATAAAAGCCACAAAGATATTTCAAAACAAAAACTATCTGTAGGTGGCAAATATGGTTGTTGTTAGAAACCTATTTTCATTTGCTTCCCAAACTGAAGTGAGAGGTAGGGAAACACCACCTTGACTTCAAAGGGAGCAGTGTTTTCAGACAGAGGACAGGTCTATCAGTAGGAGCAGCACTTTAGAGGAACACGTGGTTTGCTCCCTGCCAGGATAAGGAGGCCTCACAGCTCATTAAGCAGCAGCAGTCAGTACTACTACTCATCTCAGTGTGTCTGCTCACACTTATACTGTATGTCTGTGCATTATCAGAAGCTAAAATATGTCTGACTATGCGTTCTAGAGGTTAAACAGCTGGGCTTTTTGCAAATAAATACACATTCAAAATCCTTTAAAATCATTAAGTGGTTGTGTCCTACAGCCCCTGGAGAATCAACAGATTCCGAAATCAGTCAATCCACAGACCTGCGATTCTGCTCCAGGCAGATGCTGGCCAGCTGGAATGAGATGGAAGACTTTAATCTGGATCCCCAACTCAGCTGACAGGGAGGCAAAACCTGAAGTGTTAAAGGAACCAAGGTGATGTTCTTTGCTTGGTGCTACTACCGTGTTGCAAAAAAATTCAACGTAAAAGCTGATTAAAAGCTTTTACTGCATTTGGGTTCCCTGCTGCCTAAGCAGTAGTTTCTGATGTTGGTGTCTACAGATGTGGCTGCTCGTGCCATGCAGTGGTATGGTGCACTTGATAAAGAACAGTGCTATACCTAAGTATGTGAGAGGAGTAAAAGTCTGCTCCTAGCTTCCCTCTCTTCTGTAGCAACCACCAGCTTTGGATGTGTTTCAGGAGATCAGGAGTTTCAAACAAATTTCAGAACCAGACAGATTAGCAGCAGTCACTGACTGGGTCAAACATAACTGGCAACCTGCACACAGGGCTTAAGAGAAGGGGCACTCCAATGGAACACAACCAGGAAACTTCAGTGGGCAGACTCCAGACTAAAACTAAAATAATGGGTGGCCCTAAGAAAGATCTGTATGTCTTTTGATCACTCAATCTTAGACTAAAGAGAACCAAGACCTCCATGTTTTCAATTCAATATTTCCATGATCAAGCCTGCAGTTAAAAAATGCCAAATGCAGTGACTCCAGTTAAGAGTTCTACTAACCATTTTGTGTCTTCTGTATTTTAAACAAGTCCCAAAGACAAAAGGAAAAAACCTGTTCTTTTCATACTTAACATTAAATACATCTTAACGGGCATACAGAAAAATGTTAAAAGCCCTGTAACAACTAATGTAATTTTTCATTTAACAACTTCCTTTAAGCATAGAAGTTCTTTAGTCATGGGGACCATAGTTTCTAAAACCAGATGAACAAAGTGGTTTTAATTCTTCATTTTAAGAACAAAGGCAGTGTAATCTATTCATTAAATATCTGATGATGTAGTTTAATGAGATGTGAAAAAAGTGCCTTGGAACAGCCTGGGGAACATGTGTTAGCAAGAGCAAAGATTCCTATGTTGCTGTGATGGAATAAAAAAACATGTCAGTCCACTAAGAGGCACTTGCAAAAACAAAGCCTTTAACAACAGAGATCAGATGGCAAACTATCCTAAATTACAGACTCTACATTAGCAATAAAAATATTTGTGATAAGTTGCTAGAGAGAAAAAAAGAAACTCAAGTACTCAATGATTTTTTTGCCACTTTTGCCTCAGCCTTTGCCAGCAAGGACTCTAACCAAGTTGCAGAAGGCAAAGGTGGGGACTTGGAGAAGGAAGATCTGCCCACTGCAGGAGAAGATCAGGTTTGAGATCATCTAAATAACCTGAAGATGGACAAGTCCATGGCACCTGATGAGATCCATCCAGTCCTGAGGGAACTGGAAGACAAAGTTGCTAAGCCCCTTTCCATCGTATCTGAAAAGTCATGGCAGTCTGGTGAAATTCCCACTGAATGGAGAAGGGTAAACATAACCCCCACTTTCAAAAAGGGAAAAAAGGTACACCAGGAAACTACAGGCCAATCACTCTCACCTCTGTGCCTGGCAAGATCACAGAGCAGATCCTCCTGAAGGCCCTGCTGAGGCACATGGAAAATGAGGTGATTGGTGGCAACCAGCATGGCTTCACCAAGGGCAAATCGTGCCTGACAAATTTGGTGGCCTTCTATGATGGGGTTACAGCACCAGTGGATAAGGGAAGAACAACAGACATCATCTACCTGGACTTGTGCAAAGCATTTGACACTGTCCCACATGACATCCTGGTCTCAAAGTTGGCAAGACGTGGATTTGATGAATGGACCACTCAGTGGATAAGGAACTGGCTGATTGGTCACACTCACAGAATAGCAGTCAACGGCCCGATGTCCAAATGGAGATCAGTGATGAGTGGTGTTCGCCAGGGGTCAGTACTGGGACTGGTGCTGCTTAACATCTTTGTCGGCGACATGGACAGTGAGATCGAGTGCACCCTCAGCAAGTTTGCCAATGAGTCCAAGCTGTGTGGTGTGGTTGACACACTGGAGGCAGGGGATGCCATCCAGAGGGACCTGGACAGGCTGGAGCGGTGGGCCTATGCCAACCTCATGAAGTTCAGCAAGGCCAAGAGCAAGGTCCTGCGCCTGGGTTGAGGCAGTCCTGAGCAGAGAATGGATAGAGAGCACGCTGAGGAGAAGAACTTAGGGTGCTGGTTAACAAGAAGCTTGACATGAGCCGTCAATGTGCACCTGCAGTCCAAAACGCCAACTGTATCCTGTGCTGCAGCAAAAGAAGCGTGGCCAGCAGGTTGAGGGAGGTGATTCTCCCCCTCTACTCTGCTCTAGTGAGACCCCACTTGGAGTACTGTGTTCAGCTCTGGAGCCTCCAACATAAGAAGGACAGGGACCTGTCGGAGCAAGTCCAGAGGAGGGCCATGAAGATGGTCAGAGGGATGGAGCACCTCTCTTACGAGGACAGATTGAGGGAGTTGGGATTGTTCAGCTTGGAGAAGCCTCCAGGGAGACCTGATAGCACCTTCCAGTGCCTGAAGGGACCAACAAGACCTTTTACAAGGGTATGTAGTGAAAGGACAAGGGGCAATGGCTTTAAACTGGAAGAGAGTAGATTTAGATTAGATATTATGAAGAAATTCTTTCCTGTGAGGGTGGGTGGTGAGACCCTGGCCCAGGTTGCCCAGGGAAGCTGTGGCTGCCCCCTCCCTGGCAGTGTTCCAGGCCAGGTTGGATGGGGTTTGGAGCAACCTGGTCTGGTGGGAGGTGTCCCTGCCCATGGCAGGGGGGTTGGAACAAGATGATCTTTAAGGTCCCTTCCAACCCAAACTATTCTGTGATTCTGTGTAACTCTGTACACACACACACACGTTCATATATGGTCAATATGAAAACACTGAAATGCAGAAATATTTAGCTGACGGAGAAGGGGTAAGGGCTATTTGCTTGAAAAGAGCCAGCATTCCCCAGAAAACTAGTCCCTGCATTGAAACCTGCCTAAACACAAATGACCACCTGTACCTGGAATAAATTGTTACCACTTAATTGCAGCCTTTTATTATATAATGCTTCCCCTCTCCATGTCAAGCATTTAAAGGACATCCAGGGGAAACATTTAGAAAAAAATCAGATACATAAAAATCACTGTCTTTAATAGGCATTAAAACCAGCACAGTAAAATTACCCCAATATTAGAATTAACGTTGATGTATTTTTATGTACTTGTTTTTAATGTTAGCCACAAGAGGGAGCCAGTAGTACTTGAATGTCAACACCATCCCCTCCCCCCATGGAAAACAAGACAGAGTGAAAACCAGCAGCTTAAACTGCTCTTTAAAACACATTCTCAAGCTCCCCGTGAGATTTTTTTTTTAAATATGCATTTCAGGAAAATTCGGATCACCAGCTAAAGTGTAAACGGAAAGCACTGGCCCAGGCTGCCCAGGGCAGTGGGGCAGTCCCCATCCCTGGAGGGATTTCAGAGCCGTGGAGATGTGGTGCTGAGGGACATGGGGCAGTGGGGACTTGGCAGTGCTGGGTTAATGGTTGGACTGGGTGAGCTTAGAGGTCATTTCCAACCAAGGCTGTTCTGTGATTCATATGTGAATTCATATTCATGTCTTCATACGTGAATTTGAAGGTGAAAAGCATGTTTATAAAGCATAACATAATGACCCAGACAGCACAGAAAGAAATTGGCAGCAAAGTTTCATTCGCTTCAGGGCACCGTCCCACACGCGCAGCCTTCAGCCGTGTTGATGCTACCAGTCTGACATTTAAGCTGAGTTATCCAACTTCCAGCCCACACAGCCTCTTCCAGAGACTGCCCAGACTTGTGCACACCCCAGCCCGTCCCCTGCCCTGCACAACACCGCGTGCCTGACACAGAAGTAACACACTTATGCTCAGCCCCCTGCGATATAAAAGCTGCGTGTGCTTGATGGGGCACGACCAGGCAAGCCCCAAACAGATCAGCAGGGATATTTACCAACCTCCTCTGGCACAAGAGGAAATTCCACTTCTTGGGTTGAGTGAAGAGCTGGGGGCCTCTGTAAGAGGCAAAAGACTTCGCAGCCCACTCTCTGTGCACACCTTCACAGCCTGAGCAACCTGGAGGCTGACCACAAACCATAGATCTGGCATCCACCTCTATAAAATAACAGTCTCTTAGAAGAAATGAAAATAAAATTAATTGAAGGATCTGAATGAAAATCAGCTCTGTTCCTTTTTCTGAAGGTAAGGTCAGGATAGGAGTAATTGGCTATTTAGTCTCTTTACCACCTCTTTTTCTTGTATTTTTGCCTTATACGTCAATCCTAATCAGATGTAAATGACCTTGTTAAAATAATTTCAATCCTCACTAAACAGAATTGAATTCTGTGGGTAGCTGCTTTAAGTTGGAAATAGTACTAAAGCAAACCAGACTTAGTGTATTCTTCTTTTCATAATTTGCCTACAGACATAAATTTTTGTTCTGTCCATTCCTAGAGTTACACAGGAGCTCCTCAAATACCGAGAATCAGATCAGAAATACAAACCTCTGTTTCAATGACTTTTCATTTCTTACACCTTGCTTTTTTAATACTCTCCCACCATATTTGTGGGAAGGATAAACCCACCATTCTCATTTTGAAGAATATTTATATTCATCTGATAAAACAAACGACTTTCCCCGGATGTCCTGTAATCACACTTCATTTTCACATTTTACATTTCTATCCAGATTTTCATTTTTTCCTATGAGTCTGCAAATGACTGCTAGTGACACAAGCACTAATGATGAGTTTGCTTCAAATGTACCAAAAAACCTCAAACAACAAAACCAAACACCTCCTCACACACAAAACAAACAAAAAAACTCTTGAGAGTTTCTGCTGGCTGAGGCAATAAAACAATTTTAGCACTAATAATGTCACAGCACTCTAAAATAATTCTGGACACAACTGGTACTTTGAATTGTCTACTAGCCTGGTGATTTATGATACAGGATGGTTTTAAGTCCAGATCCCACTGAAAGACTGCTTTCATAATCATGATTGCTGTTGTTGTGAAACTTCCTAAGTTCTGCTACAATAGAAGCTATTTAAATGTTAAGATTTATCAGTTGTTATTAAGAAATTGCCACAAAAGATCTTGCTGCACAAAAAGCCACATGACATAGCCCACAACATGTCAGGCAAGCCAGTGAGGAGAACTATTGGGTACCCACACAGGAGCATTCACTGCACTTAGAAATTCTGTGGCATCCTATTCACACAGGAGAGAGCCAAACAGGTATGAGCAAGATGTGGGCAGCAACCTTACAACCTATGTTTTCCACACTAGGCTCGCTTTAGCTTTGAATAGCCTTTGAAGCAGCAACAGGCTGTCAGCACTGAAGGAGCCCTATATCACCGGAATTTAGTCCTTCTGGGAATGAACTTACCTACCCATTAATGCAGTCCTAACACTTAAACATAAAGACTACAAGAAACAACCAAAGCTTATGCTTGATGACATCAAATGTTCCACTACCTCAGCTGTGGACAGCCTTTTCCCCAGATCACAGCTAAGTGTACATACTGGGCATATTCTTCCCCTCTTCCTCAGACCCACCAGAAACATGCCAAGGCTGGGGATCAATGAGTGCTCTGTGCTGGAGACATAAAATCCTTTTTCTCATGTGTCTGACTGGTGTACTCTGCTTATATAGTCAGTTATGGCTCCAAGAAATGTTTTCCTCCCATGTCCTGTGACACTCGAGGACACATACTGCAACAGACAGCACTGCCAGTGGGAGGGTCAACCCACAGTCCTCTCCTGGAAAATCTGCCCTTAGTTCTACCTCACGTTTGCCCTGTGCTTTGAAATAATGCCCCAAAAGTCCAAATAAAGACTACAATTACAGATGTCTTTTGTGCCACATAGAAGATTAGTGATGAGCATCGTCCTCTTCTTCACTGACCCAGTGCAAAGCACTAGAAACTGAATCAGCTCAGGCAGGTGGGGAGGACCATGTAGGCACAATGTAGGAAGCAAGCCACTCATTTTAGCTGTACTGCTCACTTGAAGCTTAATGCAACCTTGAATTTTTTGCGTGGCTAAAAAGCTGAAACCATGTAAAACCGTCAAGTTTTACATATTTTCATCCACTAGGAATAAACTGACCTAGATTCTCTCATTCTTAGATTCCCTTACGGTTCTGGCCAGGTTTTCAGAGGGTTGCTAACCTTGGCTAAGTTAAAGGTTTATAATGAAACACTAAAACCAAAGTACGTTTGGGCTGGTTTGGATTTTATGATGAAAGTTTTGGATGGCTGTAATGTTAGAGTCAATTCAGACATTCTGGGTAATTTTCATCCAAAAAAATTGCTGCTTGGAAAAAAATCCCATGTTTACAATAAATTAAAATCAATCATTATTTTGGGCCTGATTCTCTACTGCACCATTCCAGCACAGCATCTGGTTTAAGACTAGGCTCCTGCAGTTGCAGTGACTGTACCTTGTTTTTATATCCTCTTACTCACTACAATAATGAAAATAAAACATTTGTGGAAAAAGTTACTTGCAACTTCAAAAGAATCAAAACCATAAGGTGTCAGATGTAAGGGTGATAAGTAAAGAAATCAAATACTAAGAGAAAAGTCAGACAAAAATAACGCCAGAAATCCAAAAGGTGTCCCAAGTAGTGAAACAAGGACAGCATCTTCAAGCTGGTGAGAATACTCACCACCTTGAGACACATATGAAGATGTCCTATTAAGGTAACACTCAAGGTAATGGCTTCTCATTTAACTGAGAGTGTCATCCTCAAAAAGTTTAAGCAATGACATACCTCAGTTGCCAATCCAGAGCTCTGGAAGAAGTTGAAAGAACCTTATCTGAGGTACTGGCAATGCAAAGCAGCACTTTTAACATGCTGTTAAAGCAGAAAGGGCCCAGATCAAAGAGTACTGAAGAGAGTATGAAGGCAAGTGAAAACTACTGTGAAGACAACATGCCACAGACTATATAATGAAGCAAGCATTTTCAATACCTGAAGTTTTTTCATACTTTGCTTGAAAGACTTTCAGGTTCCGTCAGTATGTAGTGTAGACTGATTCTTGCCCTTCAGTCAGAAGAGGGATTTCAGGTAAGGATGCAGTAGTACAGAAGGAGGGAAAAGGAAAAAAGGATGGATGATGCTGATAAAACATTCTTACTTTGGAGTTCTTCAGACATCAAACCATGCATATGCTGCCTTGAAATCCTTTTCACGCTTACTTTAATTGTTCTTTCTAAAGCAAAATCCTTTTTCCTAAAGAAAACTTAAACCCACTTAAAACCACTTAAAACCACTGTTCAACGTTTAACTCCCAACAACGTTTAATTCCCCCAAAATGAGGTTGCAAAAAGTTGTTCCACAGCAGAAACAAAATATTCTATACTATGCTGATACTGTGCATACCTTAACAATAGAGCGTTCAGAGATGCCTGTTTTCAGTTATGAACGAGGACAGAGTAATTCTTAGTTAATTTTGTCTGCACTTTATTGAAATAGTTATGAAAGGAGGAAGAAAAAGCATGCTTCGGACTTTGCCAATATCCAAACAAAACAAACAGCAGCATGGTTTTGTTTTCACTTAGGTTTCATTATACTTCATATATAGAGAATTAGTGCAACTTAAAACTGTCTTGTATTTAAACCTATGTGTATGACAAGAGTAGCCAACATGCTCATTTGCAAGTGGAAAACTCTTATTCCTGCCATTATTTCCTAGCGTAATGTGTTTTCATATGTTCTGGGAATCTTTTTTCTAAAACAAAAGTAGATCTTAACAAATTAGCAGATCTGAACCAAAATCCCAGTCAAGAAATATGAACTTTAGGGAGTTTGCAACTGGCTTTACGATTCTATGGCTAATGTTCCTCTACTATGATAACTGAACTTGGATAACAGTGGCAAGAGAACACCAGTTACACAATGTTGGTCTGGAACAGAACAAGCAGAACAACTTTAGCAAGGCTTTTGCAACATTCAAAACCAAGGAGACAGCCAGGAGCAAGCCATATTTTCACCAAGTCAGTAGAAGCTACTCAACCAAAAGCTCTGTCTATTCCTTCACGCTGCTTGTGCAGTTTGGCAGCTGAGTCCTGTCCTCTTAATTTGGGTTATGGCCCACTGCAGGCCACAACCTTAATGACAATCAGCAAGGGAAAATAATTAAATTCAGCAAAATGAACAAATTATAGGTATCTCAAATGAAAACAACTCCGAGCCAAAACGTGACTGGTATGCTGCATAATGCATCTGTGAAGGCTTGGAAGTTATCTAGAAAACATGCACACAGGCAGAAAGATTAACTTTGCAAGTGTTAGTCCCTAAGTGGGAATTCAAGATGTCAAGTCATTTAAGTGTGATGTTCAGCACTTCAAATAAGGAAGCTTAGAAAGAATGAACATTACATGAACATGAAGCATCTAATTAACACACATTAAACTTCAGACAATTCATGAGAGAAAATGTGTGTTCAAACACTATATTTTACTTCTTTGTTACTGGCTCTAGTTGCATGCTCATTCCAGTCTTACATTATCCAGAAGAAGATGCTAAGGAGTAAGGTGAATGAAAGGGCAATTAGGTTACCAATTAGCAGAGGGAGTGACAAAATTTCTTACTGAAGTGGAAAATACAAGAGAGCTCTCTCCTGAGTCAGTTTTCTGTACTGTGTATATTAACAATTACTCAAGAACTTTTAAGAAATCAGTCAAGGATCCTCCGTAAAGGAAACATGATCTCAGATAATCTGTCTTCTTAAGGAATCAGAGGACAATTTACAACAGTTTAACTTAAAATTCCTCAGTGGTATTTCTGCCATAAGTCCATTGTTGAGTCATCTAACAAATATTAGATCCCCGTTCCCATATTTTTCATGCCAATTTGCTAAGCAAGCAAAATATTCCTCAATCTGTCTCCACACTCTGACCATCTTTCCACCAGAAATCAGGCAGGAGAGAGCACAGCCAACAAATATGGTAGGAAACACTTGTGCTACTACTCATCACCCTTTGGTTGTAACAAAAGTTGTGAATATGAGCCTGTAACCAAAGGCAAAAGGCTCCGTGTTTCATCAACACTCCTACAGCACCTACTTGCTGCCTAATTGATTAGCTTTACAAAGAGTAGCAGCAGCAGTCTGGGAAGGACCTTCCACAGGCAGAGTGACCATGAAATTTCCACCACACACATGCTTCAAATTGTTGCCTCCCTCCCCTAGCTAAAAGAAAATTCTTGGGAGTCTAACTTAAACCATAAAATTACACCCCACGCCCTCTCTTTCCCCCCCCCAAGACTTGTATGGTGGGAACTCCAGAGAGTTTGGGAGGGCTGATAAAAGAGGCCTTCCAGTTGTGAAGTAACAGACGTGCTACAAAGGGGATCAATATCAGAGCAGACATGAAAGGGGCAAAGTGTTAAGACAGAAGAATTGATTGAAAAAATTAATTCAAAATTGTCAGAACCTTCACAAGGATTTTCAGAGATGGAAATAAACTTGTGAGGGGAAAAAAAAAAAAAGATTAAAATTAGAAAGGGCCTCTTATAGAACTATTGGAAGCAGAATGCTGTTGAAAAATATTGCTTAGAGCCCTGGCACTTAAAATAAAACATTCAAAACAAGAACAAAACTATCACTTTTGAGATAGTAATAAACCCTCAGAGGAAAGCAAAGAAAAGTGCAGGTGATGTTCTCTAGATGACAGCATGCACTATTACAGTCTATAAACATTTGGAGAAAGCATTTTGGTCTCATTTGTTCCAGTTCATTTAATCTCTAAACAGAGAAGCTTATCTTCTCAAGCCAAGACTAATGAAGAAAGAATGTCTTCAGCCTATCAGGTCAAATGTAAACAGGTTTAAAATGAAACTATTTCCAATACATTAGAAATGACCCTACCCACACAATTGTGCACGCTCATCTTCTTCATCTGGAAGATGAAGTTCAGACCTAACTCAAAGTTTCCTGCCCTGAGTTTTGTTCCTAACCCAAGGCAATTACTGTTTAACTGAGTAGATGCAGTCAATTTACTTGGCAGATTTAATAACACTCAGTGCCATCACTGTGACTGAAGTAGTTGTTGATAGTTGTGCGTTGCTTGGAGAGCCTCAGATAGCAAGATTCTCCTTCTCGGGAACTGAATAATGAGTCTGCTATTAATACTGTTTCCAGCCCTACTCCTATTTTACTATTTGATTCTTCTCTACAGTTCTGCAGTTGGGTAAAAGCTGTCTCACTTGAAGGTCTTCCAAATATTTATGTTTAGATGTTGTTCTTTCCCCCAAATCTCCTTCATTCTCTTTTGTTCTTGCATAAATATACAATAGCCACACTTTTGCTAATGCAGCCCAATTTGCTATTGGGTTTCTTCAGTGCAAGGGCACATTGCTGCCTCACGTTCAACTTAGTCCCTACCAGGACCCCTTTGATATTTTTCTGCAAAGCTGCTTTTTAGTCAGTTGGCCTCTAGCCTATACTGTTGTAAGGGGTTATTCCTTCCCAGGTGCAGGACTTAGCATTTGTCTTTGCTAGACATTGTGAGGTCCTGCTCAGGCCATGTTTTCCAGCTGGTTAAGGTTCCCCTTGTCCTCAAATGTATCCATCACTCCACTTAGTTTGGTATTGTCCACCAGCTTGCTGAGAACACACTCTATACCGTCATTTAGATTATTAACTTGGATATAAACAGCATTGGCCCCAGTATCAATCCCATTTGCGTATTCATAGAATCGTAGAATCACTATGGTTGGAAAGGACCTCCAGGATCATCAAGTCCAACCTTTATCCCATCATCTCCCTAACCACTCGACCATAGCCTCAAGTGCTTCACCATTCGTTTTTTAAACACCTCGAGGGACGGCGACTCCACCACCTCCCTGAAAACAGGTGTTTCGGTCCCGGATCGAACCAGGGACCTTTCGCGTGTGAAGTGCTGGGGTCTGAACCCCAAGCCCTGAATTAAGGTTGATATATGGGTGGTCCCCATGGCCCTTTAAGAGGAGGGGATGAGTTTGCCTTTTGGCTTTCCTCCAAGGTGCAGCCGGCCTTGCAAGGAAAGCCCTTGGGTGAACAAGCCCCAGGTGCCCCCATTGGGTCAATGAGTGCCAGGTGTCCTGTTTGGGGATAAAAGCTGGGCCCACTTGCAGGAAGGGTTGGAGAGTCTGTCTGTGGAGTGGACGCACTTCACAGAGTTTTCCTGTTGGGGAAGGACCTCCTGACCACTCATGCAACTGGATCCCAGTCAGGTCTGGCACCTGCAAACGCGGGCTTTGTGGGGAGGCAACATGGGGTTACCTCTATCGTATGTGATCACCTTATTGACTTGGTTGTCTCCCATTTTCTCTGTGGGTTACCTTGTGTCTCTGTTCCATCTATTGTGGGTCATGCTGTGTCGTTTCTGGGGTCGATATCTATCATTTGTGATCTGACTTGTTTGTACCCCCAGCGATCCTCCATATACTGACCCCTTTATGTGAAATAGAATCCACTCACTGGATTGTTGTTCTGCTGCTGGCTGTGTCCTTTGTACTGGGCCCACTAATTGGCCAAACAGTGTGTGAGGCGAATGTGATAACCGCTGCACTACAGAAAGCCATCCCCAAGGGATATTACTGGTAACTGGCTGCTAGCTGAACTTTGCGTAGCTGGTCATCTGCTAATTCATATTGTAACTGATGATCTCACTTCTGAAATGCATTTTATAATGTGAAAAAAATTTTTTAAAAAGAGTTCATTAAAACCCTTCTTTATGAAAAACCTCCTGGTGGCTATCTTAACAGAGGCTCATTTCCTTGAACTACAGGTCCACATGGCACAAGTTCAGGACTTTGTGTTGCTGTAAGTTAACCAGGAAGCATACTCTCAGTAATGCCACAGCTCAGGTAATGATTTACACCAAAAGCTGCGTAGAGTTGCTTTGTCAGAAGAGCAAGCTCTAGGACAGTCTGTCAAGATTACCACAGAGAGATGGACAGCTTCACAGTCATCCACCAAAATCAGTGCAGTGTGCTACATATGACAAGGACCCTGACTGTCCAGACCCACAACTGAAGCTTATTTTTTCTCCAAAAGCAGGATGCTGCATGCGCATAACTTCTGCTCTCAGGTCAATTAAAAAAAAAAACCTACTCCCACTCAGTTCCATTTGCCATTGAACATTGCTTGGGAAAACTGTATTTGATGTCAAGTATGAGAGGTTCTTACTGAGAAGAAACTCATTTAATAATGCTTAAGTTTTTAATCTCCAAAAACTGACAGACCACACCTGCAGGCAGTAGAGGGAGCTTATGAATTACCTGGTTAGAATGCAAAGCCATTCCACTTCAGCATTAAATTTTCTCATCCAACCCCTCATATACTCATTCTGCTTGAGAGTTTCTTGATGGATGAAAAGCTATGAACTTTGATTATTACCTATAGTGGATATTTCTATAGAAACATACTTCTACCATGCACAAACAACATTAGTTTGAGAACCTGTGCTATTAGCAAGCACTGCTTCAAACTGCAAAGAAAGACTTCAGAGGCTTGTTCCTCCAGCAGCAGGAGCACACAAAAGGTATTTTTCTTCATGGTTCTGTGGGCTATGAAACAGCAGAAGGAAGCTGCAAGGATGACAGCTTTCCCTGGAGAGTCCCAGTCACCTTTGAGCAGTCAGCGACCACTCTCTTGATCTGTGAAATGGGCATGGGCATCTCTACAGCTCATGGGAGCACTGAAACATACCATGGCCAAGCTTTACTGTGCAGTGCCACACCTACTGGGCACCACAGAACGTGGTAGCTCAGCTCCCTTGCAGCTGTACGTCTGCAGCCTTGCTGAAAAAACACTGAATATCAAACACACAACATACCTTTGCTGAGGCATTTAGCAGTGCCTGTTTTCCTGCAAGGTGCTCTTTCTGCCCTGGATACCGAGTAGTCACAGCAAACTATTTAGTCAACAACATATTCTTCTACTTCACACTAGGGTAAAAACGTGTCTCTTCAAAGGTGTTTTCCTGAAAACTGGGGTTGGCCTTACTTCAGGAAAGATCAGATTTGGATGCATGTCTCTCATGTCTCAGACAAGTACCCCTAGTAACTGAACTTCTGTCCGTTTCAAAAACAGCTAGAACCTCTGCTTCCCCAGACACATGCATTCCTATTAAAAAGTTTTGATTCCAACAAGTCAGCATTTTCTAAAGAAAAAGATTTCTCTTATGAGAAACATTCTCAGTGACAATAGACGGAGTAGTGCCTTCGACATCCATCTCTGAAAATATTAGGCTACTGAAGTGCTTTATCTTCCCTTATTAAATTTCAAACTATCAAAGGGAACGGAAAAAGATGAGTCTGGTCCCGCAACACACAGACATGCTCTCTCTGAATCAAGATGCTTGGCTTTATCTGTGGCCATGCCTTTGAGTTAAGCCCTAGCATCAAGTACCATAACTTTGCATCCAAATCTTGTATTGTTAAGCCCATCCAGAAGGCAAGAGGCATTTCAGTGTGAACCATCTGCTCTCTCCATTCTCCAGTTCCACAGTGTATTACTGACAAGTCTTACTGATGAATTTCTATAACACAGGTAATTAAATACATACAATGTATGTGCATGTAGTTTTTACTTTAAATATACATACATGTACGCACACAGTTTAAAAAAATCCTTGGAAAAACAGGAAGAGGGGAAATTAAATTACCCAATGTTTTTAAAGGTCATAGATTCAAGCAGTGTGAAACTGGATTATACAGAAGCCTTTGAATTCATTAGCTCTGTCAGTCTGTGCCATGGCAGATGTGGAGAGGGCAATGGAAACACTATTTGCAAGCAGCTTAGCTCACTGTCTGCTGTAAACAGATCTGTGACAATTACCTGACTTCCATTAGATTGACAGATAAGTTTTCATGCTCACAATTTAGGAAAAAAAGAAAATAAAAGTTAAGAATAAAAAAGCCCCACACTTTTGCAGCACTATAGGGAGACCTGGGCCGAGCATAAACACCAGTTGAAACTTCCCAGAGAACTCAAGTTTTAAGCACACTGGAGACCTTCAGATTTAGAATCAGATGCATTACACACTTTGTGAAGCCTGAGAGAAGGCTGAGCAGTCCTTGCAGTCCTCACCAGCACTGTCTAAAATGCTGGGAAAGGAGCTAAGCATGAAAGGATCAGTTTTGGATCTAGCCCTACTTTCTCTTCTCACTGGTGGCTATCTTAAAGGCAAATGTCCCCACACTCATCTAACACTACATAAAGTTCATATATTTCACTACAAACACATTTATTTCTTCATTTATTTCCATCCTACCTATTGGCAGCTTCCACTTAAAGTACAGTAAGTCAATAAATTCATTTACTGTACACTTAGCGAACAGAAGTAAGAAAGCTCTTTGTAGAGCTCGGAAAGAGACATGACCATATTTCTGCTCTCACATGACAATACAGGATCTGTCATAAGTCTCCTAACTGCTTCTGTAGCCTCAACTATCACTTTTATGACCTAAGAGATTTAACTACCAGGCTTCCATAGTAAGTTATGCTAATAGCATAACTTGCTGCTACTCAACAGAAAAATCCTTTTCCTCCCTCCCTTACATACCAGATTTCTAATTAAGAAGAGATTAATTCATCTCCTGCTTTGCTTAAAATATGCATTTAACATGCAACAGTCACATGAACATTGTTAACTAACTTAATAAGTACACCAGTTATCTCCTTCCCTCATCTACCAGGATTCTTAATGTCTCCTGCAAGCAAGCAACACCTGCTGTAACTCCCCAAGACTTCCCTAGCAATTCACAGCACTGAGCATCTTGCAGGCTTGAGCCTTTTAAAGAACTTAACAAGTCTGCATATATAATGAAGGTAGTGAGCAATACTGTTTCCATGGAGCAAACAAAGTTATTCCTCATCTGAAAACTGTTCAGTGCTGTTAATTAGTGTTTTCTTGCCTTTAAGGGTCATCTCACATCCATTTCTATTCATTCACTCATTGAGATAAGTAGCTGCAGTGGTACTGAATGCCAAGGAAGACAAGAGAGGCGGGGGAAAGACCCTGCGAAGGTCTAGGAATGGAAAGGGCACACCCAGAACCACTAACAGAAAGATGTTGCAGTGACAAACTACACATAGCTTTTCTACGTGAGTGTACACACTGGTGCAAATTATAGCCACATGAAATACACATTTCTATTGCTATCTAAGATCCAATAGTCATGAAATAAAGTAGATGACTAAACCACATGCATATTCAGAGGTGACTCCATCTCAGGGAATGCAGCACTGGAACAGAGCACCATGCCCACCCAATTATGAGATATGGCAGGCTAGGGGTCAGGGTGATTTGGTTTTATTTTGGTTTGGGTTGTTGGGAGTTTTTGAGAAACTATTGACAGAAATTGCAGAAGAGAAGCAAGATCCTGTAACAGACTTTGGGCAAGATTAGAGGGGAAATTTATTTTGTCTGATGCTCTGCCAAGCTTATGTTAAATAACAAAACAGTGTCCTAGAAGAATTTGGTAATATGGCAACAATTCTCTCCTGGACTGATGAGAGATAAGGCTATGTAAAGCACTGCTAATCTATTTAAGCACCACCCAAGTTCAAGCTATAGATCTTGGCTGTTGGAAGTCTGCTCACTTATCAGGGTCTCCCTCTCCAATGCCAGGAAGTGGGCAGTAGTGCTTGATATGCTCTAATTTTCAAATCTATTCAGAGGATCTATTTCTAAAGTCACAAATGGTTATCTGCACCAGTTTCAGCCTCCCAAACAAACATAGCAAGCAATTAAAAACATTTATTTACTGAAAGACCCCTCTGTCCTGTAAGCTATCCATCCATACCTACCCTCTTGATTCAGGTATTTATGTTATTTTATGGCACCTCTTCTTACTGCAGTAGATAAGCACAGGCACTGGCCCAGAGAATTTATGCTTATTTTAGCCAAGACATAGTGAAGTGAGATGGGGAAGAATAACTGGGAACGTGGCCATGAAGCTATATGGTTGTGAAATAGTTTAAGGTGCTTCAGTAGGCACATGGGAAGACTGGTAAAGAGTTTGTAGAAGGATGCTGCTTTACACAACATATTGTGATACTCTAGATTGAAAAGATGAACACAGACAGTTTGGGTATGCCATGGATGAAAAATGGGCAACTTACGTTACTCAGTTGGATTAGGATGATTTGAATTTATGGATCAAAACAAATGCAAAATCCTAGCTCGAGCAGAGCTATGCAGCTAAATCAGTGCCATGCAAAGCCACATCCTAAGTTTCCATGAACTGTCAAGAAAATGGATTAAGTACCACTTCAGAGCAGTGCCTAAGGAAGCACTTTTTCATGCAGTTGCTTTCCATGATCTTCAACACACGTTTATTCAAGATTGTTATGCTCCCTTCCTATAGCAGAGGCTTCTGATTACATTTGTCTTCCCTTCTCTTCTAGAGAAGAACTTCAAATGCAAAAAGTCACAAAAAAGGAATCTTGCAAGTACGAAGTTTTAGCAGCAACACCCTCCTCTCCTGTGAGCACCCCAAGACAGCTTGTACTTATCTCGGTCATCAGTGTACATATGCAGCTCAAATCAAGGCTGTGAGGAACTTGGCAGCGTTTATCTTCACAGGCTTGCCACTCCCAGAATTTTGTTGCTTTCTGACCCACATTACAACACAAAAGAAGCAGCCAGAAATGCCTAGTTTCATTTGACTTAAGGGTCACAAAGATGTGAAAATGCACACAATTGTATGGTTAACGTGGAAACTGATCTAGTCACCTAATTTCTCAGAGCTTGACTGAGGCCCAAATCCTGTAAATTCATTTTGAAAATAATAGGGATTTTCTGTTCCTAGGCCAAGTTTCAAGCTAGGATTGAAGATCAGACTGACATTTGTATTCATTCCCCTGTGTGCAGCTCCTTTCAAGTGCAAGGAGAGACAAAAAAACCCAGAACTACCACGTTTAAGTAAGTTTATTTTCCATCATCTAGGGAGAAAGACAATTATAGGACTTCAGTTTTAACACTTGCAAACTTTCAGTGCTGTTGTGTGACCTTCAAGACTCCAGTGACTTTAGTAATAAGAAAAAGAAAAAAAGAAAAAAAAAAATTGCAGTCAGCATTTTACAGAACCACTGCTATCACAGGTCACTAATGGCTCTTAAAACTTTCCAAAAAAGCAGAGATGCTGGAAAGCATTTAAAAATAACAAACCTGCCCCCAAAATAAAAACAGCACTCAATGAAGATGTAAAACAATGTAGAGATTTCAGTATCTGTTATCTGCACACAAAAGGCCAGGGAATTACAAACTAAGCTAGGAAGGGAATGTGACAGGACAGAAAGAAGCATAAACCAAAGAGCTCCCATCCTAAACTCTATCTCTAAGGAAAGAGAGAAATGCTTTAAGGCAGAAGCGTGTGTATGTGAATTCTGGCTACATCTACTGCTGTGTGCTGCAGCATGCAGACACTTGGGGATCTGCCATCACAAATAAAAAGAGCAGTTTGCCAACAACATACCAAACATTAGTGATCTCTAATATAACCACAGGTTTTGCTCATAATAGTGCTGCCAAATGACAGCAGGGTTTTTGTTCAACTGCTTGCTTCACTTTCTCACTGTGGAACAACTGCCTCCCTAGCTATTGAAAACTATATACTGATAAATATGTTTGTTATACGCATACAGAAAAAACACAAGTTTTCAGTCGTTGGTATTCAACTGCAGGGCCTTTAATCACACAGTCATTTATCAAAACAGTTACTCTGTGAACAGTAGAAATAAAATGCTATGGTTTCTCACAACATAATACTAGTCAACCCAAAACTGGAGAAGTGATTTCCACAGCAATACTCAAAGCATGTTAAAAAGGAAGTTTCAAATCTAGTAGCTCTTCAAATTCATTTAAAGTAGTGTAAGATAATCCAAGCAACTATTCTTTCCAACTACACGGACTAGTTAGTTGTCAAAACCCACAAAAACAAAACAAAAAAACCCAAGGACAAAGGCCCTCCCATGAAACTCAGCTGCAGGAGATATTATTTCAGAATTATTATAAAGTCTTTGCTTGTGTTCAAGCAACTTTTTTCTTTTCTCCAAATAAGACTGCAACTGCCTGTCACATCCATGTTTCAGTAGGTGAGCTAACTTCTGCTGGTGTACCAAACTTTGCTGTCCTTGAAATGAAACTTTACAGTGGCTGGAGCAGTAAAGGATCAAAATCATAGAATCATAGAATAATTATGGCTGGAAGGGACCTCCAGGGTCATCAAGTCCAACCTTTATCCCACCATATTCCTAACCATTAGACCACTAGACCATGGCCTCAAGTGCCTCATCAACCCGTTTTTTGAACACCCCCAGGGACAGCGACTCCACCACCTCCCTGGGCAGCCTGTGCCAGTGCCCAACCACCCTCTCAGTAAAGAACTTCCTCCTAACATCCAACCTAAACTTCCCCTGATGCAACTTGAGGCCATTTCCTCTCGTCCTATCATTAGTAATTTGGGAGAAGAGACCAACACCAGGCTCACTACAACCTCCTTTAGGCAGTTGTAGAGGGCAATGAGGTCTCCTCTCAGTCTCCTCTTCTCCAGACTAAACAACCCCAGTTCCCTCAGCCGGTCTCCATCACGCCTGTGTTCCACACCTCTCACCAGCCTCGTTGCCCTTCTCTGGACTCGCTCCAGCACCTCAATGTCCTCCTTATCCTGTGGTGCCCAGAACTGGACTCAGTACTCAAGGTGTGGTCTCACGAGTGCCGAGTACAGGGGCACGATCACCTCCCTACTCCTGCTGGTCACACCATTTCTGATACAGGCCAGGATGCCATTGGCCTTCTTGCCCACCTGGGCACACTGCTGGCTCATGTTCAGTCGCTGTCAGCCAACACCCCCAGGTCCTTTTCCACCAGGCAGCTTTCCAGCCACTCTTCCCCAAGCCTGTAGTGTTCCATGGGGTTGTTGTGACCCAAGTGCATGACCCGGCACTTGCCCTTGTTAAACCTCATACAATTGGCCTCAGCCCATCGCTCCAGCCTGTCCAAATCCCGCTGCAGAGCCTCCCTACCCTCAGGCAGATCGACACCCCCACTCAACTTCGTGTCATCTGCAAATTTACTGAGGGTACATTCAGTCCCCTCATCCAGGTCATTGATAAAGACATTAAACAAGACTGGCCCCAAGACCGAGCCCTGAGGGACACCGCTTGTGACCGGTCTCCATCTGGATTTAACTCCATTCACCACAACTCTCTGGGCTCGGCCATCAGCCAGTTTTTAACCCAGTGAAGAGTCCACCTGTCCAGACCATGAGCCGCCAGCTTCTGCAGCAGAATGCTGTGGGACACAGTGTCAAATGCCTTACTGAAGTCCAGGTAGACAACATCCACCGCTTTTCCCTCATCCACTGGGCGGGTCACCTGATCATAGAAGGAGATCAGGTTGGTTAAACAGGACTTGCCCTTCATGAACCCACGTTGGCTGGACCTGATCCCCCTGTTGTCCTGAACTTGCCAAGTGATCTCCCCCAACATGAACCGTTCCATCACCTTCCCTGGCACCGAGGTCAGGCTGACAGCCTGGAGTTCTCTGGATCCTCTTTCCTGCCCTTCTTGTAGATGGGGTCACACTGACAAGTCTCCAGTCATCCGGGACCTCACCCGATAACCAGGACCGCTGAGAGATGATGGAGGGCGGTTCAGCAAGGTCCTCCGCCAGCTCCCTCAGCACTCTTGGGTGAATCTCATCCGGCCCCATGGACTTATGGGTGTCTAATTGACTTAGCAGGTCCTTCATTACTATGTCCTGGATTACGAGGGGTTTATTCTGATCTCCATCCCAATCTTCCAGCTCAGGGGACTGAATACCATGAGGAGAACTGGTCTGACTGTTAAAGACCGAGGCAAAGAAGGCATTCAGTACCTCAGCCTTTTCCTCATCCTTGGTAGCAACGTTCCCCCTCGCATCCAATAAGGGATGGAGATTTTCCCTGCATCTTTTGCAGCAGTGGCCAGGCTGAGTTCTAGCTGGGCTTTTGTCTCCCTAATGTTCTTCCTACACAGCCTAACTAAATCCTTATATTCTTCCCAAGTAGCCTGCCCCTTCTTCCAGAGGTGGTAGACTCTCTTCTTTCTCCTAAGTCCCAGCAGGAGCTCCCTGTTCAGCCAGGCCGGTCGCTTTCCCTGCCAGTTTGTCTTACGACACATGGGGACAGCCTGTGACACCTGGGGACAGCCTGAGTTCAAGTTAAAAGAAAAAACTTTCAGAACCTTAAAACAAATATCAGGAAAGGAAGTGACTGTTATTTTATAGTCGCTTCACTGCTCTAAGACTAACAAGGTTGTGTTTTTTTGGATTGTGTGTTGTGTGGGCCATTCTCTTCTTCTGTGCATCACTTCCAGACATCTTGATAGCTCAGTAAAATGACAATGCTTGCCTGCACTGGAGTTGTATTCATGTTTGCTTACGACAGCCTTATCAAGCCTCATACAGTCACTTCCCACTCTTTCACCAAAACAGCAGCCACTTATATAGTGCTGCTGAGGGACTTGTTGCTATGTACATTCCTTCTCTGAGCAACCAACTCAGGAGGACATGCATATGCTGCATAACCAGCCTCATGTTCCCACTGCAGAGTCCAGCCCACTCCAAAGATGTTTGAGGACCAGATTAAAAATTCACATTTGAAAACTTTCAAAGGCTACTGCAAAAAAATATAAAAATGATGATCCATTAAGTTAGAATAATCAACTCAGTCTCTGAGCCGTGTTAATAATCAGCACACCCAAAGAAGCAAATAGAAAACCTGTTTAAGCAGCAGTGAGACAAGGACCAAACCTCTTTACATTTTCCTTCATGAAAAATATTTCTATGCAAAACCACCGTAGCTGTTTTTCAAAACCCAACAGAAAAAGTTAATACAGTGCTTGAGGAGATAATACAACTCTAATGCCAAGTCAAAAGCATTCGCTTACACATATCATACCAGTGGGAGTTGGATGCTACGTCAAATTAAATGCATCACCTAATCTGACATGATGTTTGAATGACAACACCAGCGTGCAAGGAACTGCAGAAACATAGGGAAATCATGAGTCCTGCCTGAGACAGAGGGCAGACTGTTAACAGCTGTTAAATATAGGCACTTCTGGAGATTGTATTACCTGTTGGGCAGTTGATTAAAGCCACAAGTGATCTCATCTAGAAAGGGAACCATCTACATGCAAACACACAGTTGTTTATAGAAGAAATTATAGAGTAATTATTTCATTATGTATCATATTTTGCGTGTGTGTGTGCATATCTATCTATCAATATGTATATTAAGATTGACACAGGTTTAAATTTTGCTAATACAAGCACTAGGTTGACACCAGACAATGCTACCGACAGCAGAATTTGATGTAGTAAAAGTCCAAACTGGCAATGATAGGAGGCCAGATGTAGGAAGGTAGTTTCTGTATCTGCTTCCTCCAGCATGTGAGTCAATAGTGAAATCACAATCCCACCACCTGGAGATGACCCTAGAAGTTACCAAACCACAGGTTACATCTCTCCACATGTAGCACTATTCAAGCCTGCCACATAGCCCCTTTAAACCAACATGAGGGTGAGGGAGAATATGCTAAGTCTGACATTAACTGAAAAGAAAAATGGGGTCCAGCCACTCTTTTTAGAATTGTGTTGACCCAGAAAAATAAGATTTGACATTTGAGGTATTTTTTTCCATCAATGCTTTTCAGAGTGGGCTTTCCTAGAAGAGGCATCATATCCTAGTTTGCGTCAGCAGAACCTGCATCCCAGAAAGTACTAATATGTACTATTTATTCTCCTTTGACAAGTCCTTAAGTATTTTCTTATTGATGTATGCTGCTCCTAACAAGTGTCTAAAGCCCCCTCAATCTGACAGGGATTGCACATACACAAAAGAATGGTTGCTCCTCCACTAGGATTTAATGATTCTAAAAACTGAAATGTAACGTAGCCTGAAAACTCCTCAGTTTCCAGTTCTAGATTACTCATATCATCAGCTCACAGTCAGAAATACACCCTACCTGATTTTGCAGTTGTGTAATTAAGTATCTTCTCCAGCCATCAGTAAAACAAGATGGAACAAAAACACAAACTGGAGAAGCTATTTCCAGCAGATAAGTTCCTTGCTAGCTCCCTCCCAGCTGTTGCTAAGTCAGCCTTCTATCTAGAGGAAAGACCTTTGTGATTTTTTTTCCTGCTTTATTATTAGGCTGGAAACAATAGCCTTTTTGTTCTATGGCAAGAATACAGGAGCCGAAGCTCTGTGCACAATTGTGTGATCATCACGCAGCCCTGTGTCCCAACCTTTCCGAAACACACCAGGCACAAAGCTATCCAGCTGACTAGTAAGAAGATAAAGGATACTCCAAGGGAAACAATGAAGAAAATTGTCACTTTCAACAATGAAGAAGGCCACTTCAGTATTCCCACAATCTCTTGCCAATTTTTCTTTCCTTATGTGATTTCCTCCATCAAATAACTGATGTCAGTTTTGACTGCTTAAATGATTAATTATTCTGACCATAAACATTCTTAGGAGAAATGAGAACACTGATCTGGAGCTGGAACATTTATTTGTAATAATAACCATAACTTTATGTCCTTGAACATGAAGGAGAGTCTGAGACACTGAGTAGTTTACTCCCCGAGCTCCAAAACCCAGATCCTGTCCTGCTCAGCATCTCTGAGGTAGGTCCAGCCTACAAGAGCCAAGCTCCAAATGATGCAGTCCCTGTGGAGGACACCCACATAACAAAACTACTCCACAAGCCAGCACAGAAGTATCATTCTTGAAATGGAGAAACTTTTCTAGAAGTGTTTTTGGCTGGCTATGAGATAACTAGAGCCTTCAGGGTGTGCAGCAGCAGTAGTCACTCTTCAGATTTTCAGCTGGTTTACAGCTGTGCCTGTTCTCCACAGCATCAAAGGGTTTCAGTTAGCTGCTTTGCTCAGCCGCATCAGCAGATATAATGATAATATGCTGTGCTTGTGTTTTGCGTTTTCAGTGGGACAGAATTCCATAAGCAAGTAGGAAATTTTTGTGGTCTTTATTCATAAGAGCAAATTGTCCCACTTAGAAAAATAAAGGGAGAACTAGATGATGACCACTTTAGACAACTTTTCAGTACCGCCACTGTGCTGCAACTAATTGACCAAACGTAGCAGTAGGGCTGCAAAGTGCTGCTGGAAGCCCTACTCCTTCATTTTGCACAAATAAGCTACATACTAAGCCTAGTGGTGAAACCTTTCCCCACAACTATAAGTCTTTGTTGAAAAGTGCATCTGTTACTTCTAAATGAAGAGAAGATCAATTTAGGCACGGTCTGTTTTGTAGATGGTGACCAATCATGCTGAACACCATATACTCCGTTCAGCAAAGACATACAGATGAAATGGCCAGCAAGAAACCCAAATACATTATGAAAACAAGAGGCTTGCTTCAACTCACACTGCCTTAACTTGACAGTTCAGGTGCTTGTGACCCGAAGTAGTCTGACTTACATGCTGGTGAAGGGAAAATGGAGAAAGTGCATTCCAAATTCAGTACAGTTCTAAGACAGATATCACTCAACCCCAGCCTGACTGTCCTTCTTTGAACTCCACATTGTATATGGGGAGGTGAGGGTGATGTGGTGTGTCTCCACTCGCCTTTAAAAATCAAAAAGAAGAGGAACAGGCTAGTATTTTCTTCACATCTCACTTCTTCCCATTGTAGTACTCCTGCCCTGCAAGACACTGCATTACAAAATACCTCTTGTATTGTTGATATTCAGCTATTAAATTATATCTCATATAAAGTGTGCTATGATCTGGTACACAAAACATGTACCAGAAGCATATTTAAAGCAGTCCTAACACACCTCTGTTCTTATGACAAAAATCTCCCTCTAAGCACAGAGGTAAAAATGAACAGTCCATATTCAGGAGAAGCTCTCAATTTGCTTCAGATAATGATAAAATGATAGAAGTTGTCCTGCTATGCATTTACTCGACTAAAAATAGGTTTAACCTGCCTGGCAAAGCTAACTGAAGTATTAGCAGAAAAAAACGAAGATATTGTGAAAGAAAAGTATTTTAATATAATAATGTATTTCAAGTTGTTATATAATACTGCATAACAATATATTTTCATGTGTTACAATAACAAATATGATAATATAATGATATATCAGGATGATAATTAAGGAAATTGTAAAATACTTTGATTTTTAAATTTAACAGTTATTTTCTAGGGAACACAGACATAAGGAATTCACAGCATTATGGTAGATATTAGCTATTGCTCTTTAGACATCAGCAATGTGGGGGGAAAAAAAAAAGCAAGTGTGTTAAGACTACATGAAATATTATCAGTTCAAAGAGAATTTCAGGTGAATTAAGCGTCCAAAAATGACACAGATCTTAAAACAGTGTAAAGTTATATTACAGCAAAATTATAAGCTAAAAATTAATTTCAACAGAGATTAAAGAAAGCCTTGATCTGCCCAAGTTATGGAAGCTAAGATAGAAATAAGACACTTAAAATCCCTTAGGACTGAACATGTCCCAGATTTTTTGACTGCGTGTTTCACATGATGGCCTGTGCTGTTCAGCATCCCCACGCTCTCACATGCTAACCCAACCAAGATCTGGGAAATAAAGGCAGGAAGCAAAAGGAGTTGCTACAAGGAAAACAACAACCAGAAGACAGGATCTTTACAGAAGTTGTGCTAATCACTAGGAAAACTATATGCAATAGAGGTTTAACTGTGGATATTTTGGTCTCCCTGCCTCAGCTTTACCTTTCCCGGATGAATTAAAAACTGCTTGGGGGAACGCCCTCACTTGTGTTACACAGCAGGGACCCCAGTATGTTTGCCTCTTTCTGACCCTATAACAATAAGCGTTGCAGTAAGAAATGGATAAGCAAAAGCATTGTCTTATACAACTGACAGATAACCTGGCAATGGTTAGTTGCTCCTCACGCAATGCATTACCTCCAGTGACACAGGACATTTTTAATTACTAGAGCAATTGTTACAGGGATCAGTGCTAAGATGTGCTGTTCATAACTTCCATACAAACAGCCCTGGTGAATCTTTGCTTAAGTTGTGGCAGAACAGTATGCTGAATTTTGTCCAGTTCTGTCAAGTAATCATTACCTCCACATGGCACAGCACATGGGAGCACTGTGAAAACAGATGAAAGGGAAGGGATCATAAGGACAGAAGCTGCAGATAGGAAAAAAATATTTGCTGACTGGTATATTTTTCCCAAAGGAAACAGGGAAGAAAATACAACTAAGTATGTGTGTCTAAGAGGCATCAAAAGCCAGTGCAAAACTAAGGAACTATTACACTACTCGTCTAGAGATCATACAATAGTTTGCATTGGAAGGGACCTTTAAAGGTCATCTAGTCCAACCCCCCTGCAGTGAGCAGCGACATCTCCAACTAGATCAGGTTTCTCAGAGCCCCATCCAACCTGACCTTGAACGTTTCCAGGGTCTGGACATGTACCATCTCTCTGGGCAACTTATGCCAGTGTTTCACCACCTTCATTGTAAAAAATTTCTTCTTTATATCTAGTCTAAATCTCCCCTCTTTTAGTTTAAAACCATTACCCCTTGTCCTGTCACTATAGGCCCTGCTAAAAAGTCTGTCCCCATCAGAGAAATGTAGATGCACATGTAGATGTAGAGAGGCACATGATAGGAAGCAGTAGAAGGCCACATAAACTGAATCCTGAGTCTAAGGATGACAGATTGCAGTTCTTCACCACACAGGTGTCAGACATCCTTACTTTGAGTCAGTTATTTTAATGAAGTCTAAACACACCACACAACTGTATAAGCTAACAATTGAAGCTGCAGTCTCCTATGTACAAGGATTATTAAGTCAGTTTAACTGTGGCCTGCTAAAGAAAAAAATTCAACTCCTACAAGTTTGATTACTTCCCAAATCCTACTGTGTAGTCAAATGCCAACCAGTCCAGAAAGCTAAGGCGGCTTCCTGATTTCACTAAAACTTCATGTTCCACACTCACATGCAAGGATGATGAAAAAAGTTTTACTAAAAAAAAAAAACAATTGGAGTATACTAAACATGATCTTTCACTTGGGGGTCTTCTCCCCATCTGACTACCACTAGGTTACAAACAGTAGTTGTTTTATTCAGCTATGGTTGCTAGAGATGAGCTGCGAGGTGTTTGTAGTGCTTGTGATGTCAGTCTGTGCTGATACCAGGGGATAGGCAGTCATGCTCAAAATAGCATAAAGTAATTCTGACAATTCATAACATACATTTGATTGTACTATCAAATTGCAAGGGTTTCTCCCAGGCTCATCAGACCAAAATTTACTGGTCTGACTGTTCTGCATTGGATCCCTCAGCACATCAGCTGTAGCACTTACCACTGCAGCCTAACAGACAAAGCAACAGAAGAGAGTTGGCAGACAAAAACAAAAATGTGATTTTTATGGGCTAGCATATACCCACAAAAACAGTGGTGGAACACAAGCCCAATCAATATAGGACCATGGGGACCCCTGTTTATGTAACATGAAGCCAGAACACATTAAACTCTCAAGTTCTTTCCAGTGTTAGAGGTTTGCAGCATGCGTTGTACAGACCTTGGAATGATATCTGATTTGGTGTGCCAGCAAAAACACTACAGATGGAACTGTCAAGTCTTCTTGTTTAGTGGCGCCTGCATTTCTAACACGTGACTTTTTTAAATAACAACCACACTCATCGGATAAACTCAATGTCTTTTCCAGCACCTGCAAAAAAAGCTTTGAGGACAAAGAATAAACTTCAAGAACTGATAACCTACAAACTTCCCTTCAAAAAGCCATTCTAGGTGGTTTTGAACTTCATGCTTTTCACTATCATAATTCTGGCTTGTTGGTGGTGTGTAGGACTGTGCATGCCAGTTACTTAAAACACATTTCACTATTTCTTCATTTTTCCACAATAAGCAAACTGTGGGGAACTGCTAGGTAAGATGATCCTAGAGATAAATCAGGTGTGTACATGGTGTAAAAATAGCTGCAACAAGCTTAAGACTCCTGTCCTAGAAGTCTTGTTCATAGTTTATTTCCTCATACCACTCAGGATTCAGAGAAGGCTTAAGGGTATTCTCAGTCATGTCAACGGGAATACAGGAAAACTAGCATAAGGTGTAATTGAAAGGCAGCCTTGGAAGCAGGACATCATGAAATTTCACTGGGATCAAATCCTAAAACCAGATGTTGAAACCAAGTTCCAAATCAGAACTCAGAGTCTGACTCCTGCTGCTTTCCTCACTTGTCCTTAGAAGGGAGGACTATAAAAATCGTTACTACAGGGTATTACATAAAGCAATCTTTTTGTTTAAATACAATGTTATTACAAAAAAAAAAACCAACCCAAAACAAAAACCCCAAACAAACAAACCAGGCTAATGTCATAACAAAGAACACTATTATTTCATAACAGAGAACCCATAAAAGAATGCTGCAGCCATACAAGCAGAGAAAGAGTTAATGAATACAGCACAGTTTTTTGGAGGCTTCCCAAAACTGCGTGGGAAGTTTGCAGAAAAATCAGTGCTACCAAATAAAATCATCTAACAATTAATTTTTTACCATAAACTTTACATTATAAAAACATCAGTAAGAAACACTGTAAAAACCCCCTGAAAAACCCAACTCCCCCCCCCCCAAAAAAAAACCCCACCCCAAAACCCCACAACCCAGTAGAGCTGTTAATCAGAATATCAGGAAGGAAAAAAGCAAACTTGGAAGACTGCCACTGGCACAACCCTTGCTGATAAAAAGGAAGGAGCAGGAAGCAGGCAGCTTGTGCCATACGGCTTAAGCCATACGCATGCAAAGACTTAAAGATCTACAAGCAGAAAAATAACTACTTGCTGTCAAGGAGATACATCACACAAACAGGACAGCAGCATTTATATAAAGGACTGGTCATAATAGGTACTTTGCTTTTTATGATTCAATTGGCTGTTCTTGTGGAAGACGTATGTTTTTGGAAATTTCAGCTGGTTGAACTACAAGAAAGTGTTCCACAGTTCCCGCATCAAAACTGGAAACTAAGTACTTCTAAGTTGAGAAAAGTATAAAGAGCACCACAAAAATCCTAAATACAACAAGGTAATGCCTTTAAAAAGCTTTTCAAATGCCAGGCTACATCAGTTGTCCATATTAAAGGTAGGGATATTAAAAAGAAACTTTGTGAAAGATGAAGTTACTTGCTCAGGATAGTAGCTTTTCAGTCTCTCCATGCCCAGTCTAGACTTTGCTGCATCAGGAAAGTCATGCCATTGGTGGTTTTGGCAAATGGTCATCAGCTGTAGTTATAACTGGAAGCAACTAAAACAAACTTCATATCATCAACTTCTCTCAAAACAGGTAGCATTTAGCAAAGTACACTATAAATTTACTCAGCAAATAGTTTTAATGCATATATTCTAAGTCTAGCATCAAAAGAAAACTGTAGCAATGTATTTATGTAATAGAGATAACCGTTTAATAGGCAGCAACTGTTGACAGAGGTCCATTAGATACTTACATCTAATTAACTACACACACTAGTCAACACTTTGCTCAAGTGTTCAATATTAATCAGAGCTGCTGGCTAATAAGGGCCTATATGCATACGTATCCACATTTATATAAACATGTGGTGATAAACATGGTACTGTCAGTCTCCTTTAAGAGAAGGTTTTAAGTGTGTCAGTTCACTCCATGTTTCTTGCAGATGTTTTTGAATGAGGTTTTTTTAATATATATAAATATTTGTTTTTTAAAAAAAATTTTTTTTTCCTCAGAGGGGATAGGTTTGTTTCTTAGGGGGGTGGTTGTTTACGTCATTTTTTAAGACTGTTCATTCCACCAAGATAATGTTGAGGAACTCTGTTCTGTGGAAAAATTGAATGACAGCCTGGACAGAAAAAGAATGATCTCCCATCTCTTCTACAGCAAAAAGGCAGCAACACCTTAATCACAAACTGTCTGTTGTTCAACCCAAATAATGGTTTTCTAATCTAATCTTCATTCAGCAGCACAAAGTATTTACTTTCTTGCAATACTACATTGCGTAAGCTCATAGAGCATCCTTGTTTCTCTAGAGGCTAAGTACAACATGTACCTGGTTGGCAAAAGCTAGTCACAGGAGAGTCCTATAAGATTTCCACCTCAATTAACTGGATTTCAAATGTTAAACTCTATTGCCTTTGCTCTCCTTAATGAAGGTGACTGGAAAGTTTTAGTAACCCACAAAGCATTTCCTGAGGGCACAAAACACTGCAGCTTTATCAATTACGAGATATCTGTCAGATCCAAAATACTGGCGATCACTGCAGTTTGACAGAGTGGGAAAGTGAGTGACAATGTGTCTAAGAAGGCTCTGCAGCAGTTGCTCTGCTAAGTCCTAAGGCCCTACGTATGCGTCATGATGCCATGGGAAGGTGATCCTTAGGCAACCTAGTGCCCATTTTGCTGTAATGACACAAACATAGGACAAAGTCACTTTTCCACTGAGGTTTCTACATTCTTCTCCCCCCTCTATTTTAACCCAGGAACCATCCCGATTCCCTGCCAGTAGAACAAAACAAACTGCAAACAAACCCTTGATCAGGTACTAATGCAACAACAGTGTTAAGAAGAACCATAAAAACACTGCCTCCTTCCCCAAGGCCTTTCTCCCTTATGAGCCTCAGAATTTCCTGAACAGTCAGAAACTACTTTTTAAAGTTTTTGAGGTTTTGAAAATATTGTCCAAATCACCTTATTCTCATGAAAGTTTAGAGGTAGAACGAGGGAAGCATTTAAGAACGTGCAGCTTGGTCAAGGCACTCAGGTCTTGTGTGACCTTGCGTGACCACTCAGGTGTGGTCAACACACGGGTCACAAAGCTCTCATTCTCCTCCTTATGCATCTAAGGGTGCTGCCATTAACTGACTTCCAAGCTGCATGCTTGAAGTGCAGCCCCACTAAGCAGACACCCAGCCAGCAGAGGGAAAGCAGACCACATCCTTTTAACCTGACCATACAGTCGTTCATTAAAGGTTGCCAGCAAGGCTTGAGGAATCAGTTGGTGGTATCTATGCTGGCTGTTTGGGCTAGGATCCCCATGTCAGCAACTCCCAATTACATTTCCACAGAAATGGTGATATATTGCTCACTGTGCAAAATTTTGATAGTCAAGCTGTACACAGCTTGTTAGACACAACCAGAAGATGAAGAAAAGCCACACTGACCTAATCCCTTACCAGCTCAAAGGGCAGCAGAGGCAGAGCAAATGGGAATATACCTGAAGCTGCTGCTGCCACCTCCAGAGGAGGCTGGAAATCTGCCAGCCAAAAGGCTTGGAGTGTCTGTCCTTGTTATCTTGTTGAAGATCTGAGTAGGAATCAACCATTAATATTATCTGGCTTCTGCAATTGCCTTCCCTAAAGAAGGCCAGATTTCTCACTTGTTCCTGTGCCAAAGCATCTTTGATAGAAGTGGGGTTTTAAGGTTGGGCTTTACGTGGGGTTTTTTGTCTGGTCTGGGTTTGGGGGGGGGAATTGTTTGTTTTGTTTGAGTTTGTTTAGTTGGCTTAGTGGGGTCTTTTTTGTTGTGAGTATTGGAAGGCAGACTTACAGTCCCGAAGAAAAGCAAGGAGTCTTCCAGTCAGTCTAGATCATACATAGTAAAGAAAATACTAAAAGAGCCCCATCACTGTATGAGAAAACAGAAATTAAAGAGCTGTTTGCAAGCTGTAATCACAGTAAAGTGCTTCTATGCATATGAGCAGACGCTAGCATCCCATGACAGATTTAAATTTTCAGCCTCTTTCCTATGTGAAAGGCAGTAGCAAAGTTGTGCTTTTAAATACAGAGATGATTCTTGGGGTAGAGGTATGTTTTTATATATGCAAACAATAGATTTTGCACCTACAGGAAGAGATACACCTAATACTCTATTTTTGCTATATTCATTTTGCTTTTCATTCTCCTTTTCTAGTATGATTCAATTCCTGACTGCCTCCAGCTGGCCAAACGAAGACAGGCAGATCACTTAATCATTCGACTACCAGAAAACTAACTCAGTGCAACATGTTTGGTTGGGTTTTTTTCCTTTATAAATGGTTTGAGAGCCATTGAATCACAGCTACTTGGGTTATCCTGTTCTGTGTCAAAGCAAGGACAGAAAAATATCTTTTTCAACACATGTATATATGTGAGGCATTGTCAAGAGGGAGATGCCTCAATTCTTCTCTCCTCCCCTTTTGATCTCAATGCCTTGGCCACTGCCTGATAAAAAACATATGAAAGAAGCAATGCAACAACAAAAAATTCTCACATTCCAAGCATTAACATCACATATGCTGAGCAGCAGACTCAATTATAGTTTTAAAATGCATTACAGATGTAGCTCAAACCAAATGAATGCAAGATGTACAGTCAGATATGAGTTTACAGATGAGTGTTAAGAAATAGCTGGCAGAAGACAGGCAATGTTGTTTGTATTTTGCCAGCTCAAGTCTTCTCCCCTTTTCTCCATCCCTCCTCCTCTCATTTTAGGAGTTTTGGCAGCTGTGTCTCAATCTCTTCAAATTACTCTTCTAATTGGGGGTTTCTATGGAAATAGACTAAAAGACACAGTACCTCTCCATTACAGAACTATAAAAACAAGAGGTGCTCCATGAGAAAACAAAAAGGATAAAGAATAATAATACAGTGGGAGAAGTTCTTACCAACAATGAGAAACCATAAGGCCTTTAACAGTTTAACAGCACAGGGCAAACTAGGACTGTACTGGTGCTGCCAAGTTACCATATAACCAACTGTGATTTTGCAGGGACAGCCTTTTGACAGAAACACATACTGTTGCGCTGTTTTTCACATAAAAACTCTGCAGCCCATGCTGGTGGCCCAATATAATCCATGTCCAATCATATTCTCTACAATACAAGATAAGATTCTCTTGCAGCTTCTCTCTCTGCAACCAGCTACTTTGACAGCATCATCTCGGAAGAGAGATTTCCTGGCATGGGATAGCACTCAAAGTGGAGGAGCAGAGAACGCCAGCGCACCCAGACTGTACACCCTTCCATAATAAGCTTACATAGATTAGCTTTTTGACTGGTATTTGTTTTGTATATTTAAGTGGGTTTTGCAGACTGTCAGGAAAGCTTACTACATTCAGCCTCCAACTGGGGCTGGTTGTGTACATTCTAGTGATGACCGCCGAGAAGCTGCAGCACAGCGCTCTGAAAACACCAGGTGCCGATACCGCAACAAAGGGGTACAGGACAGAGCAGGTGTGCTTCACACAGTGCTGCAGTCTTACAGGGGAAAACATCTACTTTGTCCAATCTGTTAAGGCATTATCACTTGGCAGAAGTTAGACTTAGTTTAGGTATGTCCAGTTATTGATACTGAGAAAAATTTAAATCTACTGATTATAAAAAACCTACATCACAACAATGTCAGGTTATTGGGTGTTAGCACCCAGCCCACCACTTTAACCCATGATGAATGAGGGCATGAGCAGCAGAATTTCCATCACTTAGATCCTGAGCCTATTGCGAATCAATTAGAAGGCACTACCTACTAGAGAAGGAATGTCACAGTAGCCTCAGCTGAAGTGCATTCAAGACTTAATTAAATTACAACATTCCCTTACCATGTAACTCATAGCAGGAAGAGGGACCACATGGGGAAAGAATCAGTTCAGAAGCAAAATCAACAATTAAAGAGGGAGGAGGGGGGAGAAGGGAAGAGGACTTAATGCTTCATTATTCAAGATGTCTATTTTGCTGAATTTTTTAAGGTGAGGCTAGGAGTGCTCAACAGCTTTGCCAGCCCAAGCTTACTGCAAGACTGAAGTCATAACAGGAGCATTAAGTCTCTAACAACGGGCCTTTCACGTTTTCAGGCCCTGGTCACATAACCTGGTAATGGCTTTTATTTCTTTGTTTTTAAAATTACTCTTCAAACTTTCTTCTTTGGTTTTAATGATATTGAAAACACTAACACTTGGTGAAAATTTCTCCCAAACTCTAAAATGCTATTCTCATTAATACGCACTTGTCTCTTATAACTAGGTTTACTAACTTCTTCCCCCCACATTGTTGACTAACTTTTCCAAAGGGTACCATAAAAAGAAGTGCTGCTGGAAATCCAGGGAACTGCCAGCAGCTGCTGCTACCCCCAGGTTCTGCTCTCAGCTATGTCAAGGCAATGGAAGCCTGTAACTGCACTGGAGTAACAAAGCAGAACTTGTCTATATATTTTGCAGGGGTTAATGAAGAAGAATTACAGTTATATTACATGCAGGTTAGTAATTTATAGTAAGAAGAATAATATCTACACCATATCTTTTTAAAAAAGGAACATGCTAGTTTCCAGCAATCCAGGATAAAGACAGAATTAATTAAACCCTTGACATTAACAAGGGGGGCTTAGGACAAATCAGGGATTTTTAACCTTGAAGTATACATCTGAAAACCACTCAAGGTTTTATGCTATTGTAGCAGTGAGGAGTGAAACAATAAAGTATTTTTGTTCAAGACCATCAGTCAGTTGATTTCTGGTTGAAAATCTTGTTAGAAAGCTACATTGAAGACTGCTGTATTTATCAATCTAGTGATTTTTAAACGATATAGTAGTCAACCTAATCTGATCTCGCTGTTGCCAGGGCCTAAAAGCTCAAACCAAGGTCAAGGCAGACAACAATAGGTCATGAAGGAAACAAAACATTAAATAAGGTGGCCAGCTGCCAACTGTTGCCTTGGCATCAGGAGCTTTTCTTCACCCTCCTCCTGCTCCACCTTTCCCAAATAATTCTCTTAGAGAGGACAGTGAAGTTTGACATGCAATTGGGGTTGATAAGCCACCCCACTGCTGTTGGGACAAGTCTCCCTCTAAGCTATAACTGACACTTCCACCCTGACAAAGTTTCTGCACTACGTTCAGAAATAAAGCAACACAGGTACTTTGTAGTTTTTCCATGAACCTCCTACTTAGATAAGCACCAGTTTGTCCCCCTGAAGCAACAGTTATTCCTGTCTAAGAGGTGCAAAAGACTAACAATTGCCCCAGCAGCACTCTCTACATGCACCCAGCTGGCAGAAAATTCACGTGAAAGGTGTATCACAGATGCTTACACTAACTTGGTAGCAAATCCTTTACTCCTAGGTTTTGTGTCCCTTCTGCTGCCCTTGGGAGCAGAGGAAAGACCAAAAAGAAACCATTTTTTTAAAATCATCCTTTAGAGCACACGTAAGCACAAACCCATGCAGAAACAAAGTATTTATAAGAACATTGTAATCTACTACCTCAGCTCTTCAGCCACTCTTGATTTGGAGAGGCTTACTCATACACTCTTTCAATGAAGAAATGCAGAAAGTGGTTTTGGGGGGAACCAAAGTAATTAAAATTAACTTCAACAGAGGCCTGCATGTTCACCTCTCACGTTAGGAAAAGAATTCACCAATTTTAGAGACAGAGATGACTTTCAAAACTAGGAAAGGCTTCTTTTAGTTGCCAACTAAATATATAATGTGTGACTAGACAAGAGCTCATCTTTCGTGACAGTGCTACAAAAGCCCTTATTTTCATCACTTTCTTGATCACTCATCCTAATTTCCCCAGTGTACTGGGAACTCAAGCTCTTAACATCTGGAGTTCTTGTCTTCATATTGCAAGCTGTGTTGTAAGAAAAAAGCTGAAAACAAAACCCCAAATAAGACATCTAATTATTCATTTTTAAAACCCACTGTAATATTCCTTTAAGTCTGAGAATATTCTCCCTCCATCCTCAGGAAAATCAGTAGAAAAAAAAAAAGTGTGTCTCAAGGACAAGCTTCCTAGTTCTCATTAACATGAGGGAAACCACCTGGAATTTCAATAGAATTAAGAAAAATACCCATTTCCTTTGAACAGATATGAAAAATGCATGATACTTGCAGAAGAGTCAACCAATATAGAATGATTCCTTACTTGAAATTACTTTTAGCAGCCTGTAAGTTTGCTTCTGAGCAAGGAAACACAATTTTATGAAGCTTTGTGCAGCCTCACACAGCTGAGAGAAATACCAGGACTCTGTACTTTTCAGTGCACACACACACTGAAGCGTGCCAGGGCTCTCACTCAGGCAGTGGGCCAAAGTCATACCTAGATACAACCTGGAGCAACCTACTGATTTACTGTGGAGTCAACTGGGTTCACCATCAAGAAAAATGAATGTTTGCACACATGTTCCAGACAATTCGAGCTATTGCTGATGTAGAAAACAGTTCCCATACAACACAAGTCCCATTTACACACATCAGGAGTAATTCTTGCTGCCACCCTGCTGGACAGCTGCAGTATGTCATTGCCATTTTTCAACTCAACCCTAAACAGAAAGCAGAAATTTTTTTGGTGCACACTCTGATACTATTGTTTTAAAAAGGTGAGAATAAGGAGAGAAAAGGAAATTACCTACTTAAAAAATTAATGCTGCATATTACTCAGCAGCACACTGGAACAAAGGAAATTGAATAATCATTTTCCTTCCAACATCAATGCAATACATTGACTCTCATACCATCTTATTCCCTCCATGTGCACCTTCTGATGTATCTGTCCAAAACACTGAGCAAAGTGGGGCAGTTTTTCAGTTCCAACATTTTGAAGGATATGTAATTGCATATGAACTGATCCTATTTCTCTGCTTGCACGATCTGCAGTTGTGCACCTTATATTTTCTCATGACATCTCTGCATGTCTCACTGCTTCCTTGGAAAAAAATGAACAAGAAGCAAGCAACAGAAAGGAAAGAGTTCAGTTTGTCCAGGTAGCTGCTTATTGAGCCAAGAATCAGCAGCTCTTTGGATGATGCTAGCTCTGGAGTAGGATTTGAGACTACCTGGCACATCTTCACAGTCTTCCCAGACAAGCCATCAGTTCTGATCTATTGTCCAATATGCCATTAATATTCTCAAATAACTTACAACAGGTAAAAAAGATGGGTTTAGCAAGTACGTCAAACAAGTTAATAGAGAAATTAGATCAATGCATGAAGATTTTAAATACTAAACTTAACAGTTTATTAAAGGCTGTTTCCAATTAATTGAGTCTACCAAATCATGAGGACTGTTTTTAAAATGCCATGAAGCTTGACAGCCCACCCTTTTTCTAAGCACTAGAAGTCATTTGCTTCCAACTCTAGTGCATTGGAATGTATTGCATTTATACAACAGCATTAAAGGTTAGTGGAAGAGTGCTACATATTATGTTTATTTGTTTCTAAAAATGCATCGCTGACATACTCCACACATTCCAAGCCCTATACAATTGTCATTCACAGCAGTGATGTAATCCAGCCTGACAAAAATCAGGACAATTCAGGTGTTCTAATAAACTACAGCTTTTGCTGAGGCAATGCACATGAAGAGAACTGAATACCATGTATTACCAACTCAAATTTCATTTCAGATATTTAACTCTCAGTTTCAGATATATTAATCTTGTTGGTGGTAAAACTTGCCCACAAGAGTGGGTAAAAGGTTGGGTGGTTATTCCCTCTTAGGCTCCTGAAGACATGACCAATGGTGCTAGTGATGCTACAAAGTTTACTCAGCATGGGATTGTTGAGGGCATCCAATACTAATTTGCTTTAAAAAAAGAAAACAACGCAAATCACCTGAGGACAATACATCATAGCCTTAGACAGGCCACAAATGATCTCTGAACTTGTCGAGTTTACCTCAAATCAGAACAGAATTGCTTAGGTTTCACTAAGATTTTTACAGGAGGGATTGTTCATATAGGCAAAACTGGTAGTGAGATCTGAGCCTGGAGAGGGCTAAACCAGCAGCATCTCTAATGCAAAAGTTGTGAGAACAGTCTCAGCTCCATTTCTGTGTAATCCTACGTATCAAGCTCGAAGCTTGTATAAATAATTCATGGAAATGGGCGGAGGGATTTTCTATTAGAGAATTTTACAGAGAACAAGAGTTGCTTGCTTATAACAATTACATTTTAAAAGCTTCTAATTTTTTGTGTGTGTGTGTACAAAACAGTGCCATTCCAAACCTATAAGCAACTTTGAACAACTCAGCCTGGTATCTTGGGCAACAAGTTGTTGCCTAACATTTGAAAGGGCTGTACGTACGTGTGTGTCTGTGTTCTTTCCAAGAGAAAGAAAAATGTCTGGGCAGGGTGGGGATGAACAGTTTCCTTCATTTCCCCAGAAGGCAAAGAGTGAAAATAACCCTCAAGCACCCTATCAAATCCAGTTTCATACTTTTCTAGTAAGCTACAAGGAAACATCACAATTCACCTGATGGAACAGCAAATACAAACCAGCACCTGCCACAGTTTAAGTGATTCCTTTAATCCTTTCATAGGGAGGAAATATCTTTTATTTCCCTCCTTATAAACACTTATTGCTGCAGTGTCACTAAAAATGTGATAATATTTTGGCAACCAGCTGGCTCTGACTGATGGCATCATACAGTTTAATCACTCCATTTATGTTATGCTTTACCTGTACTTACATGAAGCACATTGATTCCTCATCTTAAACCAGTTAAATAATTTAAGATTAAAACTCTCAAGGGTCAATACCAAGATTAATACCGTTCAACATCTTCAGTAAGGACTTGGATGATGAGAGTGAGTGCACTTTCAGCAAGTCTCAGGACAGTACTGGTTCAGAGTGAATAGTCAATGTACCAGGGGTAGGACTGGTATGCAGAAGGACCTTGACAGCCTGGGGAAAAAAAATGGGCCAGTGCAATTCCCATCAAGTGCAAACACCAGGATTCTGCCCCAGGGATGATATCACCCAGGGCCAGGGAAGCAGCTTTGCAGAAGACCTTGACAGCCCAATTGATAATCAGTTCAACACCTGTCAGAGGTGCACCCTTGCAGCAAAGGAGGTTACCCACAGATCATGCTCTTTGAGCCACAGTAGAGATGGCTCAGTGGGGAAAACCACTTTTCCCCCTTTGCCCAGCTCTTGTCAGAGCCCACTGGGAAGGCCAGGTCCACTTTGGGGCTCCCCATGACAACAAGAACATGAAAAAGCTGCAATGAGCACCCAGGAGGACCACTCAAGGTGAGCAGGCAGGTAGAGCACAGGACCTATAAGAGGCAGCTGACATAGGTGGCAGATGCAGATGGACTCTCTTCAGAGGTGTGCAGTGATAGAAAAGACATGTGACTGATACAAGTAGCAAACCACAAAATTTCAAATAGGAAAAGAATTCTTCTTCACCATGAGGGTGGTCAGACATTGGATTGGATGTAAAATCTTTATCTTGAAAGTAAGCTAATCTAGTTGAACTTGCTTTGAGCAGAATGGAGGACTGCATGATCTGTAGGTCACTTGCAACTTAAGTCATGCTTGATTTTTGCTAAAATGATGCCTTCTGTCAAAAAAAAAAGGACATAAATATGTTTTCCTCTCCCCCTGCCCCCCCCCCCCCCCCAAAAAAAAAAAAAACCCAACCCAAACAACCCCTAATCCACCAATCATACAATCTTTAACAGTTTAAACAACCTGGTCCTCTGAAACATGTCTCTTGCCCTTCGCTTTCATTTCAGAGGACTCTAGGAGTACCTTTACATTAGAGTAGCTTTTATAGAATGGATAAAACTGGAAAGGTATAGATCCATGAACAATATAGTAGAAGAACATTGATTATATTTTAAAATCAGAAGAGGATAGCTAATTTGATCATAGGAATAATTTGTAAATAAATGCAAGGGATGCCACTTTTACATCTGAATTATCAACTGGAATCAATACATTTGAGTACTCATTCTAACAATTAACAGATACAGGTAAAAAACTAAAATGCATATTACTTACTCATACTCAGATCACAGAGTCACAGGATGATTAAGGTTGGAAGGGACCTCTGGAGATCATCTAGTCCAACCTTAAAACATGTGTTTTCGAAAAGGTACCTTTAATATGATTAACTTAATGGTTTTGGCAGTACCCTAATGGTTAAGAGTGGTAAAACTGTAAGCCTGACAGTATAATATCCATAAAAGCTAGGAGGAAAAAGCGTTCTCAGTTTGGCAAATATAAAACAAAAAAGAAAGGGCTTTTGAGATGAAGACTAATGAATGTTGAATATTGCTCTTTAAAGACAGGCAACGGACCCAGGTGAGTCCAAAGTAATTAAAAGCTGATGTATCTTTATACTTGTGATATACATCATTCTGTTTGTCACAAGTTTCTTGAAACACCTGAAAGGGCAAGACTAGCTTGAACTCCAGTGCTGAAGACTCAGAACTTGCAGCCAGGAATGCAGTGAGTCCAGAATGAACTTCACAATTACAGTTACTCAATTTTCTTTCTGATTAACTCAGTATCATCGGAAATGGGCATTTATTGAGCTCAAAGTGTGTTATTTGAAACATCTGATATTCTCAAATTTATGCCCAGTCTATGGTAGGACTGCTGAAAATCCTAGTGAATATGCACCAGTTTCCAAAGCTTTCTGACAGTATAGGTTCTTGGGAACGCGATACTCCATCTACACTAGAGCCAACATGCTCCTACAGCCACCCAAGAAAAAGTGACATGCCATGAGTCAATGTGGAAGGTGAGTACTCAGTTTGAAAAGGCACAAAAAATGACACAATAGGAGAACTACTTAAAGACAACTAACAGAGCACAAGGAGGGCTAGCTCAGATTCAGAAGTGCTTGAACTCAGGAAGTTACCCCACATGAAGAGTTCTCTGGGGGGAAGGAAGTCTATAAGAAGGGACCACTGTTTTCCTTGAAAGATGACAGCTAGGCATCTGCTTGGAATACAGGAGGGAGCCATTAGGGAATAGGAAAACACCAAAGGAAGCACTGTCAAGAAGCACAGGGATAAGGCAGGAACTGCCAAAAATCAAGTTTAATTAAACCTTGAAAGTTTAAAACATCTCGTAAGAAGTTCTACAGGTATATTTAAAAAAAAAAAGGAAAAAAGAAAATCAAAGGCAAGTAGTAGAGATGCTATCCAGAAAGAACTGCGTACGAAGATCATTTAGGAGCAGACTGATAACTGAGATACAACAGTAAGATGTGAGCTGTTTTAACTAAAGGGTGTTGCTTAAGAACAAATGGGCTTTTTTAGCCCTGAATAATTTTAGGCTTTGAATGAAAGAAATATTCTGGATCCTCAGAGAAATAAAGCTTCAAAACAATCTCCCACATAAATGGAGGGGAGGGGACAAAGTGCTTTCAAGAAAGGCTCAAGTTAATGAAAGGGATTGCACGAGGCAGTTGCTCCAACAGCAGAGCAGTTGGCCCCAGTGTAACAAGACATCCCTTCAAATTCTTTGTTCTCCTCCAGAAAAAGCCAGTAAAATCCTTGCCCACCTTTATTACAATAGACAGTATGACATTCACACAATGTAATGATTTGAAAACCCTTTCACCGCTCTGTGCAAAAAACCCAAACCAAACCAAAAAGAATCTAGCTGAAGAAATAACAAATATAAGTGCTAAGAACAAAAGCCTTGAAGTATTGTTCTGCATCGCCTTTTGTCCTCCATGTACAGTTAATCCATCTCCTCGAGTAGATTGATCTGTATGGGAGTAAATCAAGGTTGCTAAAATCCCAACTCTGCAAGTGATGAAACACTGAAAAGCATTTCCTCCATCCCTAATGACATTGGTCCCAATTCTGAGACATGCTTAGGACACAGTTTATTAACATGTGTCATTGTTAACTCAATTTTACAGAAACTGGCTGGAAAAGCTTCAGTGGAAGTACTTTGGCAAAATGTGCTTCTTTTGAGTGAGTGTCTTTCAGAATACTAGTATAATGGCCAATCATTTGCTGAATTTTATGAAGAAGACAGCACAATAGTTGAAGATTTTCAGAAATAAATGTCGCTTTTCAAATTGTGAAATGAATACTTTCGCTTGCATCATGTTTTAGGAAAACAGCATTAAAAGTCAAAATAGAAATCGTTTCCACTGACAGAAAACAACTGAAAATTCTGACAACCAAATGAAAAATTTTTTCCTGTGTGAAGTAGTCTTATACTGTAAACTATCTTTACAGCAAATTTTGACCTCTTTCTCACTCTGTTTTCTATATTCCCAGACTGTATAAAACCCCACACTTTTCTGAACTTGTGCTATCCCTTATCCCTTCGTAAAAAGTTAAGGCAGAAGTTTGTTTTTATAAAAGTTTACTAGTTATGTTAGAAAGAGAATATAAATTGGACAGAGAGAAGACCTCTCCCCCCACAGTAAAGAAACTTGACTCTCAGTCAATTAAATACAGACTTAAATTAGTCAGCTGAATACAGAACTTAGAAGAAAAGCAGAAATGGAGTAAGTCTTCAGGAATGTACCACTTTTCCTATTGCAGCAAAAATGCTACAAGGAACATGTAGTTGTGGTACAACTTTAGGGGCAGGAAGAACTGGGTCTAGGGATTTGCAGCAGGTACTTGAAGGGCTTCTTTTCAGCTGCTGGGGTGCCAAGCGAAAAGCAGAACAATGTAAACTGAAGCCTCCATAAATTAAATACTATTCTAAACTGCAACTGAGTTGTTTGCTGCTACCAGTTTAATAGGCTTTGCTTGGTTTCATCTTCAGCTTTCTGTGGCTTACATTCCTTGCCGGGATACGTCAATCTGTATAAACCACAGCAAAAATTGTTAAAACTGCGGTGTCTAGGCAGCTGCCTATACCCAGCCAAGAGCAAGCAATCAAAAGCATCTTTTAAAAAAAAGTCTTCTCTTGCTTGTATTTTTTAAAAAAACAACAACAGACTACAGGGCCTATAGAGGAGTCAAATGAAGTAAGTCACTCATCTCTGTTGGAAATATTAAGTCCCACTTTGGGCACACAAGCACCGTGGTGAAAACTGGAATCAGCCTTGGAATTCTGATTGACAGAGTAGATGGGGAAGAGGCAGGAAAGCTGGTGTAAGGCTTTGGAGGCATCGCATTTGTGGGACAACTTTGCTTGGAGGGCTGCTAGGTGCCACAGCTGAATGGGGATGATACCCCCATGAGGGCACGCAGTTGATGCACAGGACTGGGGAGAGGGACTGTGAGGAAGGAGCTTCTGAGCAGCCAAAATCTGTTGTTTCCAAGACCTTGTTCTGCATTTAAAATGCAGGGATACCAACAGGAGGGTGAATCCTGCCCCTTTCTAGTGCTGCTGGAACAAAGCCACAGGGGAGCACTGAGAGAGGTCTCAGCAGAAGCTGTGGCAAGCCTGGATGTCTCTGAAGGAAAGCAGACCCCATGCAAGCAAGTGGTGGGGCTAGATGTAGAAGGGGTGAACAATCTGACAGAGCCAAGCACTGACTATAAGTGATAGCAACAGAGTGATTGCTGAGGAAATTCTTCATGTCTCCTTCAGGCAGCAGGAACATCTCTGCCAGATATTTAGCACCTACTTACAGAATCACAGAATGTCAGGTATGGGAAGGGACCTCAAAAGATCATCTAGTCCAATCCCCCTGCCAGAGCAGGAACACCTAGGTCAGGTCACACAGGAACATGTCCAGGTGGGTTTGAATGTCTCCAGAGAAGGAGACTCCACAACCTCTCTGGGCAGCCTGTGCCAGTGCTCTGTCACCCTCACTGGGAAGAAATTCTTCCTCACATTTATGTGGAACCTCCTATGTTCCAGCTTGCACCCACTGCCCCTTGTCCTATCATTGGGTGTCACTGATAAGAGCCTGGCTCCATCCTCATGACACTCACCCTTTACATATTTATAAACATTAATGAGGTCACCCCTCAGTCTCCTCTTCTCCAAGCTAAAGAGACCCAGCTCCCTCAGCCTTTCCTCAGAAGGGAGATGTTACACTCCCTTCATCATCTCTGTGGCTCTGTGCTGGACTCTCTCAAGTAGTTCCCTGTCCTTCTTGAACTGGGGGGCCCAGGAAACCACCAGCCAATTCAATAGTTGTTTTGAAAGTTCATCAAAAGATTGTTTCTTGCACTGCACAAAGCATCTTCTAATGTGACACTCCACTGAATGCTTCAGTCAGCCTAGGGTCTGGTATTGGCATGATGCTTTGTGTCAAAACAATTTGCCTGTTCAGTATTCAGTCCTACTGTGCTGTTAATCTGTATTAGCAGGAAAATTCATGGAGTTTTCAGCTCTGTTGATGCCTATGAAAATCTCCCTCCTGTCTGCTTTTAGTAACAAGGCCAAGGCCAGGCAACTACCACCTCACACATGCAGCACTGAACTCTACTTCCTACTTCGTTCTGCCAACTATTGAATATCGAGGTCTTGGTTCTACAATATACTCTTTGTAACAAACTTCATCCTACAACTGTTAAAACATCCATGAAGTAAAGGTGCTTACAGCACACATGATTAAGCATGAAGTCACTAAGGACAAGTGTACACTCTGGAAGTGAGAACAGAACACATCAGAAATTGACCAAATGAGTCTGGAAGAGATGAAAACAGGCTGTAGCATTTATTTCCACATATCATTTGACTGTACTACTATATGCTTCTTTGATTCTTACAACCTTCAGAAACAGACCCATACTATAGTGTTTGTTGATATATTGTGTTATTCTGAAGCTTAAAATAAATGTAGAAACCCATATTTTACTCTCACAGTGTAACTGTTGCCTTTCGGTGACAGAACAATGTTTTACTTTCACTGAAAATAGGGAGAGGGAAGAAGATCCAGATCAAGGACTTCCAAAAGATTCCTAAATCCACAGATTTTCCACTTCCATTATTTGCAATCTTTGACCAACCACTACAGCTTGGAAGCTATCTAGATAAATGACTCACTTTTGGAATATTCCAGCTGTCACTGATCTCCCAGAAAGATGTCTGAACAAATAAAACCACTACAACAAGAATCTGATATCTGCAGCCAGAAAACCTCACATTAGTAACTCAGTTTTATTGCTAGTCTCAAGATACTGCTAATGTAAATGCACTTTGTCCCTTGGCTCAAGGAATCAGTATATCTCAATTTTTGAGAAGGCTTCTACTTACTATACCTGACAACATGCATTTGTAGAAATTCAAACAGCTGACACTGCTCAGCATTGCAGTGAGCACATTCCCACCAGTGGTTCCTAGAACCTCAACAGCACTTTTGGAATCAAGGTTCTGAAAGCCACTTTCCAGATTTTTATTCTGCAAAATGACTTTAATTGCATGTCCAAGTGCAAGTATGAATGGCAAAAAAATGTGGGGTTTTCTGCCATGACTGAGTTCAATCTTAATACTGTATAGCTGCAGTTCTGAAATAACATTTAGCTATTCTGTAAGATGACAAGGTGCCTTTATTTCAGACCTGCCCACTCCATGCATGCAAACATTCAAAAAGCATTACTTCGATCACATGGGAGGGAGAGGGAAGCTTTCAATCATTTGCAGATTCAGGTTACTGCAGATAGTTAAACACCTGATTTATGGATACAGGCACTGTTTGCCTCTGCACATTGTGGTAGGGGGACTTCACATTTTGTTTTTTATGGCTCCAATTTTGCTTCAACAAGTCAGTCGTGGGTGGAAGTAACCAAATAGCAAATAAGATGTCGAGGAGAGGCCTCTGCAAACTTGGCCCACAGTATGCATACTTGTTAGTCTTAAATTTGCTGTTCTCATTTTAATCCCCTGTGCTTCTAGCATCTGCAAATTGTTTAGCAAATTTAAGTCCTTCATTTATCCACTTACAGACCAGTCTGCTTTCCTATAATATTTTATCATTAGATTTGTGGGGCTGCCATTGTTCCACTTGGACATTAAATGAAGTTGGATAGTAAATGATGCTAATCTTTAGGCAATTGCTACCAAGAAGGTACAGGTATCAGTAACAGCATGCTGCTTATATAAAATATTGCTGCCACAAATGAGAGGGCAATAGGAAACTAACAGCAAGTTTGAAAAAGAGCTAAATACAGCTATGTATTTCAACTTCACCATATCTCCAACCACACTATTTTATTATTTTACCCCCGCAAGTTACATCATCATGACAGGTACATATTATGTGCTAATGAAATATTAACTACCCTACAAATGATCACAAAAGATTTAAGATTATTCAAATTATATATCTTCAGTTTTTTTCCTAATGCAAAAACATTTGGGAAAGATATGCATATCCTAGTACGTTCTTGATCAAATCTCCTGTGACACACAAGTGATGGAACAGCTTGTTCTTGGCACTATCTCTAGGCACATCAAGGATGAGGGGGTCATTAAGAGCAGTCAACATGGTTTTACCAAGGGTAAGTCATGTTTGACCAACCTTATTGCCTTCTATGAGGAAATAACTAGGTGGATAGATGATGGTAGAGCGGTAGATGTGGTTTATCTTGATTTCAGTAAAGCATTTGACACTGTCTCCCACAGCATCCTCGTAGATAAGCTGATAAAGTATGGGTTTGGTGATCAGGTAGTGAGGTGGATTGTGAACTGGCTGAAGGGAAGAAGCCAGAGAGTTGTGGTTAATGGGACGGAATCTAGTTGGAGGCCTGTGACTGGTAGAGTCCCTCAGGGGTCGGTACTGGGACCGGTGTTGTTCAATATCTTCATCAACGACTTGGATGAGGGTACAGAATGTATCCTCAGCAAGTTTGCTGATGATACCAAACTAGGAGGAATGGCTGACACACCAGAGGGTTGTGCTGCCATTCAACGAGACCTCGATAGGCTGGAGAGTTGGGCAGGGAAAAACTTAATGAAATTCAACAAGGGCAAGTGTAGAGTTTTGCATCTGGGTAAGAACAACCCCATGTACCAGTACAGGTTGGGGGCTGACCTGCTGGAGAGCAGTGTAGGGGAAAGGGACCTGGGGGTCCTGGTGGACAGCAGGATGACCATGAGGCAGCAATGTGCCCTTTTGGTCAAGAAGGCCAATGGCATCCTGGGGTGTATTAGAAAGGGGGTGGTTAGTAGGTCGAGAGAGGTTCTCCTTCCCCTCTATTCTGCCTTGGTGAGGCCGCATCTGGAGTATTGTGTCCAGTTCTGCGCCCCCCAGTTCAAGAAGGACAGGGAACTGCTTGAGAGAGTCCAGCGCAGAGCCACAAAGATGATGGAGTGGAACATCTCCCTTATGAGGAAAGGCTGAGGGAGCTGGGTCTCTTTAGCTTGGAGAAGAGGAGACTGAGGGGTGACCTCATTAATGTCTATAAATATGTAAAGGGTGAGTGTCATGAGGATGGAGCCAGGCTCTTCTCAGTGACATCCAATGATAGGACAAGGGGCAACGGGTGCAAGCTGGAACATAGGAGGTTCCACATAAATGTGAGGAAAAACTTCTTCCCAGTGAGGGTAACAGAGCACTGGCACAGGCTGCCCAGAGAGGGTGTGGAGTCTCCTTCTCTGGAGACATTCAAACCCACCTGGACATGTTCCTGTGTGACCTGACCTAGGTGTTCCTGCTCTGGCAGGGGGGTTGGACTAGATGATCTTTTGAGGTCCCTTCCAATCCCTGACATTCTGTGATTCTATGTTCTTATGATCATTTGACCTAGCCTTCTGTTCTCAGTGATATATCAGTGGATGGAATTATTGCCGGTGTTTCAATGTATTAATATGCTAGTTTTTCCTCTGCACAAAGGAGCAAAGGAAAACATGATACAAAGCTGTCCTTAGTAAACACCGACACTAACACTGAATAGACAAAAGAAGCAGCTCCCCATTTCACCTAGCCCAAAAAAAAAAAAAAAAAGAAGAAAAAGAGAGAGAAATAAATACAAAGTATCTGGCATGCAGTGAAGCAAAAAGAATCTTTCCCCTGACTTCAGATTTCAATGAGTTGCACATTTGCAGGCAGCTGTTCTGTTTCAAACAAACAGGCAGCGTCCGCCTCAGGATACGAAGGTTTTTCGATTAATATGTTTTTGGCTAGATAGGGGTAATCTGTCACGGAGTACCTATATCTGCATATCCTAATGAACTAGGATTAGGTCTCCCATTACTCAAAAAAACCCAACCAAACCAACAAAAACCCACACACAAAGAAATCAAGAAACAACAAACCAAACCAAAAGTAAACTGTCAGGAAACAAAAGCATTTTTTACTTAAAATATGAAATGGGTAGCTGTACTGCTATGGCGTAGCATTGTTCCTCAAGAGTCTTGCCTTGCCGTGAAAGTTTCTCTTGCCTTGCAGATCTGATTTCCAGTTCCTAGATGAACTGCAAAAATGAGTCCCATGGAGTTCTGGGTAATTCACTTGGCTCCCACTGTTCTTCCAGCCCTTCCAATTCTGCAGCCATTCCAAGGCAAGCATAAAAACCTAAGCATATTTGCCATTTGATGTACTATGTAAGCAAATAACATGTCTTTCTTCTGGGAAAGAGATGCAAGTCTGACAACTGTGGAGGGGACACTAGCCTTACTTCATGCTGCTTCATTTATTTCAGACCTGAACAGCTAAATGACTTAATCAGTCTCAGCAGCTGACCACTGTGATTTGATGACCACACAGGCCAAATCCTGAGGGAAAAAGAAGGCTGGAGTTAGCATGGCAGCCGGAACTTTTAAATGCATGAACAACAGGTGAGAATACAAAGTCATCTGGTTACCCAAGCTCAGCAGCTGCAGACGTGAAAAAACAAGGCAGCTGCTTGCAGTTGGTAGTGTTGACTGTTAGAAAACTAGTTTTCCTTACAAACTTACATATTTGCAATAGATATCTCCAGAAAGACATCTGGAAAGGCACATAGGGATCTTAATTCCCTTTAAAAACAAAATTCCATTGCAATTCAGCTTATCTGTAACAGGTGCTCATTTTTAGAAAAAAAAAAAACTCGGAACCCCTATCAAAATTCAACTGAAAGATTTGAATGAAAAACTGATAATTATGTGTAATTCATAGCAATTTGGGACTATTCCTGCTCTAGCAGGGGGGTTGGACTAGATGATCTTTTGAGGTCCCTTCCAACCCCTGACATTCTGTGATTCTGTGACTGCATACTGGCCACTCAAACAGCACAGAACATGCTGCTTGACACCAATGCCAGCTCAATACTGCCACAGACAAGAAACTTGGGAATATGGGTAAAAATCTATGCTTTAAAACTTGAGAAATCTGCATTTGTTTTGGACAACAAAGAAGGTTGCTCTTCTTTCCATGAAAAAAAGAATGCTTCTAGTCAGAAAAGCTATTCGTATATAACAACAGGAACAGTAGCTGACTAGTGGGAGAATTACAGAGATACTGATGTCTGAGAAAGAGAAAACAGCTTGGATATAGAAAACAAACAGCTACAAAATTACTGTAAGACTTCTTATTTTACATTTGCCAGAACCAGCTTTCCAATACTGAATTATAGATCTACAGTTTTTTTTCCTAAAGAGCGAAAGAAAATACAGACCGAGCAAAAGATTTGAAAAGACTTACTGAAGGAGTTTAAAGCAACAAATAATCGCTGAGAGTGAACAAATGGCTTAAATATGGTAACATGCTGGAGAGATATTTTTTTGTCAACCATGAAGTCTAATTTGACATGAATGTTATTTCTGGCAAGAGGCATCCATAAATAGCACCACCAAGACCATGCTAGTGTGCCAGAAAAAGCCATTGCCAATTAAACAAATTCAGCCCTTTCTTCTTCCCCCTTTCTCTCACTATGTTCAACAGCTCTGCAACAAGGAACACAGCGCTGAATTTTAACTAGTGTCACGGTTTGAAAGACAGGTGTCTGCTAAGGAAGGCAGGAGCCCCCCTTGGAACAGAGAGATACAACCCCCTTCCCTCCGAATTGTTATAGAATTGAAATTAAGGGGCTTTCAGGCAAAGATATGAGGAAAATGGGAATAACAGTTTTTACTAATGTATACAACAAAACTATAATACAGAGAAACTGGTTACAGGCCCGATAGAGTCAGGGATACAACCTGGCCCCCTGCCGGGCAGGGTGCTGGTACCAGTCCGATCCAGTGGCAGCTGCAGTTCTCTCCGAAATGGTCCGGTTAAAGCGGTGGTCCGTAGGAAAAGAAAACAAAGTCTGAGCAATCCGATTTCGGTGGCAGCTGCAGTTCTCTTTTAGATGATCCCGTTGAAGCGGTGATCTTGTAGAAAAAAGAAAACTGGTCCTCCTCCGAAAATCCGGCCGCGGTGCAGTCCCTGTCCTCTGGGGTTCCAGCGGGTAAGGCTGCTCGCGCTGCTCCAAACCCCAAAGTTATCTCCGGCGGGAATGCTTGGCTCCACCCCTCCCCCTCTGGCCGGAGCATCTCACAAAGGGATGGTGAGTGCTGGGGCAAGGCACTGATGGGCGCATTAACAGAAGAATAGTCCCGAGGGGCGAGGCAAGGAACACCGGCGCCAGGCCTCAACGGCTCATGGTAATAGAATACATTGCAACCCAGGACATTATCCACCCCTTATTCTATTACCATTTGCATCATCCCAAATCAATACCTTTCTTAAACTCTACACACACACACACATATATATATATATACATACATATACAATGAAACTCTACACTCAGTTCCCACTTAAAATAAGGTCCCCTTGTGGTACACACCGGGTTTCCCCATCTTTCTGCATTACCCACCAAGTACAACCTGGTCCCTGAGCAAAGACAACCCCACGGATGGGTTTGTCTCTGCCCAAGGCAGAATTAACCCAAACAGTTTTCCCAAGCATACCTCTCATGTGCACTACTGGAACCTTATCCCCATCTGTTGTTTGTAAGGATTCAGACTGAGCGGGGCCTGCTCGGTTCGTGGAGCCTCGGGTGTTAACTAACCAGGTGGCTTTTGCTAAATGCATCTCCCAGTTTTTGAAAGTTCCTCCACCCAGTGCCTTCAAGGTGGTTTTAAGCAGTCCGTTGCACCGTTCAACTTTCCCAGCTGCTGGTGCATGGTAAGGGATGTGGTACACCCACTCAATGCCATGCTCCCTAGCCCAGGTGTTGACAAGGCTGTTCTTGAAATGAGTCCCGTTGTCGGACTCAATTCTCTCAGGGGTGCCATGCCTCCAAAGGACTTGCTTTTCAAGGCCCAGGATGGTGTTCCGGGCAGTAGCGTGAGGCACAGGGTAGGTCTCCAGCCATCCAGTGGTGGCTTCCACCATTGTGAGCACGTAGTGCTTGCCTTGGCGGGTTTGAGGCAGTGTGATGTAGTCGATCTGCCAGGCCTCCCCATACTTGTATTTGGACCACCGCCCACCACACCACAGGGGCTTCACCCGCTTGGCCTGTTTGATCGCAGCGCACGTCTCACAGTCATGGATAGCCTGGGAGATACTGTCCATGGTTAGATCCACCCCTCGGTCTCGTGCCCACTTATAGGTGGCATCTCTGCCTTGATGGCCTGAGACATCATGGGCCCACCGAGCTAAGAACAACTCTCCTTTATGCTGCCAATCCAAATCTATCTGGAACACCTCTATTTTTGCAGCCTGATCTGCCTTCTCGTTGTTGCGATGTTCTTCATTAGCCCGACTCTTGGGGACATGAGCGTCCACATGACGGACTTTCACAGGTAGCTCCTTTACCCGAGTGGCAATGTCCTTCCACTCATCAGCAGCCCAGATTGGTTTTCCCCTACGCTGCCAGTTGGCCTTTTTCCACCTCTCCAGCCAACCCCACAGGGCATTGACTACCATCCATGAGTCAATGTAGAGGTAGAGTTTTTGCCACTTCTCTCTCCCAGCAATGTCCAGGGCTAATTGGACGGCTTTGAGTTCAGCAAATTGGCTTGATCCACCCTCTCCCTCGATAGCTTGTACAACTTGTCGTGTGGGGCTCCATACAGCAGCTTTCCATTTCCGGCTAGCACCTACAATTCGGCAGGAACCATCGGTGAAGAGGGCATATCGTCTTTCACTCTCTGGTAGCTCGTTATATGGAGGGGCTTCCTCAGCACGTGTCACTTCCTCTTCCTCTTCTTCAGAAGACAATCCAAAAGCCTCACCTTCTGGCCAGTTGGTAATTATTTCCAAGATCCCAGGGCGATTTTGGTTTCCAATACGGGCGCGCTGTGTGATGAGGGCAATCCATTTGCTCCAAGTAGCATCGGTGGCATGATGCGTGGAGGGAGCCTTTCCCTTGAACATCCACCCCAGCACCGGTAGTCGGGGTGCCAGGAGGAGTTGTGCCTCTGTGCCGATTACTTCTGAGGCAGCTCGAACTCCTTCATAGGCGGCCAAGATTTCTTTCTCTGTCGCAGTGTAGTTGGCTTCGGACCCTTTGTAGCTTCGGCTCCAGAATCCCAGTGGTCGGCCCCGAGTCTCATCAGGCACCTTCTGCCAAAGGCTCCAGGACAGACCCTTGTTCCCGGCTGCAGAGTAGAGCACATTTTTCACCTCTGGTCCTGTCCTGACTGGGCCAAGGGCTACCGCATGAGCGATTTCCTGCTTGATCTGAGTGAAAGCCTGTTGTTGTTCAGGGCCCCAGTGGAAATCGTTCTTCTTGCGGGTAACCAGGTAGAGAGGGCTCACGATCTGGCTGTACTCGGGAATGTGCATTCTCCAAAAGCCTATGACACCTAGGAATTCTTGTGTTTCCTTCTTGGTGGTCGGTGGAGACATTGCAGTGATCTTATTGATGACCTCGGTGGGAATCTGGCGCCGTCCGTCTTGCCACTTCACCCCCAGGAACTGGATCTCTCGGGCAGGTCCCTTGACTTTGCGTTTCTTGATGGCGAAGCCGGCCTCCAGGAGAATCTGGATGATTTTCTCTCCTTTCTCAAATACTTCCACTGCCGTGTTCCCCCATACAATGATATCATCGATGAACTGCAAATGTTCTGGAGCCTCACCCTTTTCCAGCGCAGTCTGGATCAGCCCATGGCAGATGGTGGAACTGTGCTTCCACCCCTGGGGCAGTCGGTTCCAGGTGTACTGCACGCCCCTCCAGGTGAAGGCAAACTGAGGCCTGCACTCTGGTGACAGAGGAATGGAGAAAAATGCATTAGCAATGTCAATAATGGCATACCACTTTGCTGCTTTGGACTCCAGCTCGTACTGGAGCTCCAGCATGTCCGGCACAGCAGCACTCAATGGTGGAGTCACTTCATTCAAAGCACGATAGTCCACAGTCAATCTCCATTCTCCGTCAGGCTTGCGCACAGGCCAGATGGGGCTGTTGAAGGGTGAGTGGGTCTTGCTGATCACCCCTTGGGCCTCCAGCTCACGGATCATCTTGTGGATGGGGATCACGGCATCTCGATTCGTCCGATACTGCCGGCGGTGCACTGTCGAAGTGGCAATTGGCACCCGTTGCTCTTCCACCTTCAGGAGCCCAACTGCAAAAGGATTTTCTGATAGTCCAGGCAAGGTGTTCAACTGCCTAATGCCTTCTGCTTCCACAGCAGCTATCCCAAAAGCCCACTTAAACCCTTTTGGGTCTTTGTAATAGCCATTTCGGAGAAAGTCTATCCCCAGTATACATGGGGCCTCCGGGCCAGTCACAATAGGATGTTTCTGCCACTCCTTCCCAGTCAGGCTCACCTCAGCTTCCAACAGGGTCAATTGCTGTGACCCCCCTGTCACCCCAGCAATAGACACAGATTCTGCCCCCACATGTCCCGATGGCATTAGGGTACATTGTGCTCCAGTGTCAACTAACGCTTCATATCTCTGTGGCTCTGATGTGCCAGGCCATCGGATCCACACTGTCCAAAAGACCCGATTCTCCCGTGCCTCTTCCTGGCTAGAGGCAGGGCCCCTCTAGGCCTGGTTATCATCCATTCCCTGGGCATACCTGCTAGATGTTTCCTCAAGGGGATCTGACATATCATCCTCCCTTCTGTAATACCTGGCAGCTCGGTCACGGGAGGCTGAGGCTACTTTTGCTTTAGTGGAACCCCCTCGGTTAGCGTTTTCCCTTTTGAGCTCACGAACCCGTGCTGCCAGGACAGAAGTGGGTTTCCCATCCCACCTTCTCATGTCTTCCCCGCAGTCACACAGGAAGAACCACAGCTCAGATCGTGGGGTGTACCCTCTCTCTCTAGCTGGGGGACGTCGGGCTCTGGCTCTGGGGTTTATGACCTGCACTGGTGCCACACGAGAGCTGCTCCTCCTCACCTCCTTCATCACCTCCTCCCTAATCTCTTCTTTGAGGTCCCTAGCCACAGCAGCGACATGAGCTTTCATTGGGCCATTGACTAAACTCTCATAATATCTGAACCTGTTGGCAACAGAACCCACTGTCTCTTGGTTGTCATCAGCATTAATTGTTGCAATGAATGTGGCATACTGCTGTGGCCCCAGCTTTGCCAGGTTCCACAGCATCTGCCCTGTACACTTGACCTTGTCGGGGTCATTATCATGCTGTCCGTCCCTCCCAAAGAGTACCTCTAACACTGCCACTTCCCTCAGCTGTTGGATCGCTTCCTCAAGGGTCTTCCATTGCATTCTATGATGGTACTCCTGCATCCTCTCTCTGTGGACAAACCTTTCCCTCACACTCATTAAAAGCCGCTCCCAGAGAGAAAGGGGCCCCGGCTCCCTTACAAATACCTGGTCCACCCCTGAGTCTTGGGCCAAGGATCCCAAATACCTGGCTTCACCACTATCCAGTTGTACGCCTTTACCCATAAGGTCCCAAACCCGAAGTAACCAGGTTGTATAAGGCTCACGCCCCCGTCGCGCAATGTCTTTTCGCATATTACGGAGACTGTCGAACGACAGGGATTCGGTGATAATTTCAGGCTCTGACTCCCCTGCAGATTGTGAGGGCTCTGGCTCATCACCATCATTAACTGGGCGTACTGATTTGGCCTTGCACTTTCTCCTCTGCACAGGGGCGACTGCCGCTGGCTGTGGCTGTCCTTGTGGTTCAGCTGGACCCTGCACAGTTGTAACATCTGTGGGTCCCACTGCTGCACCATCAGACTTTCCCTCTTTAGGACAAGGTTTCCCACTAGTTTGGGAGGTGTATTCCGTCAGCTTCTGGCCCATCTCGCGTATTTCCTTTATCAGCACCCCCACCCAATTAGGCTGGTCCATTTGTGAGGTGGGCTGTTGGGCAATGCCAGGTCGTGGGACAGGGTCAGGCTGCGGGGCAGGATCTCTGGCGTCTGGGGCCGTGTCAGGTTCTGGGGCAGCATTCCTAGTCTCTGGGGTGGGTGCCCAAGTAGTTATCCAAGCCAGTCTCACTTTATCTCTGAAGGCCAAGCAGCCTGTTAGCAGTAGGCCTATTAGCAGCAACACATGGATAATATCTAGGGGAAAACTAAACCCTTCGAAAGCTGATGGAGCAGACCCAAAGAACTGGTTGAATGGTTGGGAGAAAACTTCCCCTGGTGTTATTTCCTCACAGAAGGTACCATTTTTAATGTAATCCCCGAAACATACGCTGAGCGTGTGATAGCCCTTTATCCATGTGCCCACATTCCACAGGAAATCGAAAAACCATGAACTCCTCACCTTACCAACCCACAGTGCAAGCTGGATAACAACCACAGTAGCCTTAGTCAGAGGACCCATGTTTAGACAAGGGGCTGCAAAGGGGAAAAGCATAGCCACGACCACGTGCCACCCGAAACAAGGTAAACTAGACCACATGGTGCTGCCTAACAAAGATCCCACGTTCAGTGCACAAAACATCAGGTTAGCCAGGAACTGTTATTCCTTTTTCACCCTTTTTCCTCAATGCCCTCAGGCCCCACGTTGGGCGCCAAAATCTGTCACGGTTTGAAAGACAGGTGTCTGCTAAGGAAGGCAGGAGCCCCCCTTGGAACAGAGAGATACAACCCCCTTCCCTCCGAATTGTTATAGAATTGAAATTAAGGGGCTTTCAGGCAAAGATATGAGGAAAATGGGAATAACAGTTTTTACTAATGTATACAACAAAACTATAATACAGAGAAACTGGTTACAGGCCCGATAGAGTCAGGGATACAACCTGGCCCCCTGCCGGGCAGGGTGCTGGTACCAGTCCGATCCAGTGGCAGCTGCAGCTCTCTCCGAAATGGTCCGGTTAAAGCGGTGATCCGTAGGAAAAGAAAACAAAGTCTGAGCAATCCGATTTCGGTGGCAGCTGCAGTTCTCTTTTAGATGATCCCGTTGAAGCGGTGATCTTGTAGAAAAAAGAAAACTGGTCCTCCTCCGAAAATCCGGCCGCGGTGCAGTCCCTGTCCTCTGGGGTTCCAGCGGGTAAGGCTGCTCGCGCTGCTCCAAACCCCAAAGTTATCTCCGGCGGGAATGCTTGGCTCCACCCCTCCCCCTCTGGCCGGGGCATCTCACAAAGAGATGGTGAGTCCTGGGGCAAGGCACTGATGGGCCCATTAACAGAAGAATAGTCCCGAGGGGCGAGGCAAGGAACACCGGCGCCAGGCCTCAACGGCTCATGGTAATAGAATACATTGCAACCCAGGACAACTAGCAATAATACACTTGGAGAGAGCCTTCCTGAAACCTCCTGAAGCACAGGGCAAGTAAAAAAAGCTGAGGTCTGTCAAGGACAAAATTCATGAATCGCAGCCTTTGGGTGAGACAGACACATGGGATTTATTTCTATTTCATCCATCCTGTGCACAGCTCCATCCCTCATGTACAACAACATCAGTACAGAACTTGAGAAGATTTTGTTACAGCTACAGTGAGATAAAAGAGAAGTGTTTACCGGCTGCAGGAGCAGACTGGCCTCACCTGAACTAGATTTAAAATCACAGGCAACAGAATAGAACCAGAGCACCTCCCACAGAAATCAAACACATTCCTTAAAGTCCATGGGGGTCAAAAACACCACCGGGAATCCTTCCTTCCAGTTTGCCTCCCATATTTCTAGGATGCTCTGCCTAGATGTACCAGGCAGAGTTAGCTTTTGATGGGTTAAAACTCAGAGAAAAGTTCTTCTAGGATAAATGAAAATGGGGGTTGGAACAAACCATATTTCCACATTTGAGAACACTAGGTGCTTTTTAAAACATGAGTTAATTCCACACAGGAACAGCACAATTAGGTTAGAATTTTCAAAGCAATCTAAAATAATTAAATAGTCAAATTCTGTGATAAAACAAGTCCTTGGGTGAACATATTGTCATCAAATATTTAAGCAGACTAATTGCAAGCTTAATGGTTGTAAAGATCACATTTAACTAAGGGGCAAAAAAAATTTAAGTGATGATCAGATGCTTGAGTTTACAAACATATGTCAAGAACTTAACTTTTGGCATAGATAAGTGAACAGAGTACTTTGAAACTCACTGTCAAAGCTAACAGCTGACCAATCTAAATATATTCAAATGGAAATATACTGGCAGTGTAGGAGTTCATTTACTTTTTTGCTGCTTCTTTTACCTATGCAGCAGAAAGGGTCTGGACTTTGGACTTCATTCATCTACGCTTCTGACTGAGTAGCCAATACTGCAGAGAAATATTTCAGTGTAAGGAAACCATTGACCGTAATATTTGTTAGGACATAAAAATCTGATTATACTGCAACAAGCCTGTTCTAAATCAGTGCTAAGCACTGGGTTTTAATACTGTGCATGCCGCAAACATACTTGCTGAGAATTATGATCTGCTTTGTTTCTGCCCGTTTTGGATACTTTTCTCCTCAAATGATTTATAGTTTTATTTTCTCTTTCAAGGCTCAGTTCCTAGAATTCTTAAACTGCTTCATCTCAACCACTTCCAGATCATCCATTAGATATTTCATTAATGCTGTGATCTTACTGTGCCCACTCAGCATTCCTATCACCAACTCATTTTCAAATGGCAAGTGAATTTTGATCAGTAACTCTTTCACTCCCAAACTGAGGTTTATATTATTTGTGTAAGGCAACCAGTCAGTGTGCGTGCTGTCCTCAGCTAGGCATCTGGCTTTACAGTATCTACCCAGGAGCCACTTTAAGACTTGTTTGGAGATTCTAACCTTTAGTCATGCTTAGCTCTGCAGCCCTCAAGTATCCAGTCTCCTTGAAATCCCACAACAATTGAACAACATCAGAAGCAGTTATACCGCTATCTTCCTTCAGATTTCTTCCTCATGATAAATATCTCCTGTCTTAAAGCAGCCTTGCAAAATCTACTCCTCCTAAGGTCAGGAGAAACTTGGAAACAAATCACACTCTCAACGTGTGAGACACTAATTTAGAATATATTAGTTGCATCCGTGTCAACACTGGAAAACTCTGCACTCTTCCCAATACAGAGGCAAGGCATTTACAGAGGCACTGAAGCCGCCCAAGTATTTCTTTCCAGGTCTTTGAGAGACCAGTCTCCATGAGCCAGAATGACTGCTCTCAGTAATATTTCTCAACAAACACCTCCAGAAAAATTACCACCTTCAAAATAACACTGATAGGGGATTCCATGGTATTGTTATGTTAACTGGCTATCACAACTGACCAGTCGGAAGGAGGATCACTTAAATGTTTGTGTGTACATCACAGGTTCTACAGCAAAAGAAGGAAACAAACTTGCTAGAATCACAATTGTTTTTTTCCTCCAAACTTTTTACACTGCTGTCTGCAAATACTTATTCACAAATGCATCCAGAATATCTAACTATTGTTTTAAATTCAGGTATTAGTTTGCAGCAGTCACTATATTTTAGTTTGTTAAAGACATGCTGAAGTTGCAACAGTTGCTTTTAAATTTACTTTTTAAGATTTCTATAATTTCTGTTACCTGTTTTCTTACACTGATGTTTTAATTATATGTAGTGTAAGAGAAAATAAAGATACATGTTATTAACGTAAGTAAAACGTAGGCTTGCACGTACACTTCATCACTTGTAGACGTGATATATTAATTTGAGCTATGACTGTAAAAATCCATTCCAGTAGGGTTAATGATACTTCTTAAATTTAACATAATTGGAATGACCACATAATGTACAGTAACTCCTGGAAATACAAATACGAAAGTGTAGAGTAGTGCCATTTTAGCACTCCTAGGCATGGAGAAAGCTACAGTGTTAACATACCCATTCCATTTGCTTGAATATATGAATCCCCATATGATTTTTTTTTCCCCCCCAAAGCAAAATGTGTGGTCAGCTTCTAAATGGAACAGCTTTTGCTTCTCACATATGTATCACTCATCTGATCATGCAGCAATGCAGCATAACACTTTAATGTGAATTACACCATTTTTCCCAACAATTCCCATAATATTCATGTCATTCACATTACTGAACAGATGTACTAGTTCTACTTCTCAGTTTCTTGTTAGTGTGGTTCTCTTTGAAGTCTCTTAGTAGCTCCGAGAAAGTTAACCATAATAACAATCCCCTCTAACTTTAGACTACCTCAAGTTCAGTCAATATTCAAGTCTTAACCCTAAAACATTATACTTGCTCTCAGATCAAAGCAATGCATTGGAAGCTTAGAGTTCAACTGAGATAATATGAACAAACCTGAACCAAGTAACTTCATGTATTGGTGATCAGCCAATAATCTGCCAGCTGTGCTACTGGAAGAAAGTAGCTTATCTGCTGATTTTTGAGCAGATATGCACTCTCAGCATGAAGAACCAAGACTCTTGAAGCCAAAGGATTATGTTTAGATAGCTTCTATACTACTTTCACTAAAGTACATCTTCTCAGACCATTATCTGACTGATGTACATTTAATAACATAGGTCTTCACATTAAAGAGTATTTTGTTAGATGCAACGCTGACCAAAACCAATGAGTTCCAAGTATGATTGAACCCTACATGACAGGTCTTCATGGGGTTAGTGTCTTGTACAGCAATTTCTATAAAACATTGAACAATCACTCCGTAAGCAACAGGTGAGAAAGGAGTTTACAACTTCTAGATGATATCAGAGAAAAACCAACAGCCACAGTCACTAAATTTTTCTTTCATGTTTCCACAATAGCTATTCCTGCCAAAATAATCCAAATCATTTCAGAATGCTTTCTTTTTCTAAACTTCCACATTTACAGTGAAGGATAACTTAAGGTACTGCCTCTTGCATCAATTGTGTTGATATTCCTCCCCTCAAATCCATGGACCACTATTTTGACCATCCCCAGAACAAAACTTGTGTCACACCAATAGCTAGAAATCAGACAATCAACATTTTTGACACTATAATGTGTCCTGTTTGACAGAAAACTTGTTTAAAGACAATATTAGATTTAAATTGTGTATCCAAGATAAGAGTTTAGCTTATTAATACACAAGATTTCCAACTATTTCTTCTGCTTAAAGTACATGCAGATTTCTTATCAAGCTGTTACTGCACTGGTATCTGCTGTCACATTCAGAAAAACTATTCATTGTGTCGTGCATCATAAGAGAAAAGCATCAATAATAATAATCCAAACAACACTTCTTCTACACTTACAAGTTGCTACCATGCATTTAGAAAATACGTAATGCTAACTTCATACTATAAATGATAAAGATAGGTTCCAACCTAAGCTACACATCAAAAACTTGCTTACAGTATTTCATCTGTTAAAACAAGGCTGTCCATTTAAACCAAAACCATTTTCTAGTTGTACAACTGAGACAGGACTTCAAAACTCGTATGTAAAGCCCTGAGTCTGAGTTGAGAGTCTTCATCTACAAGGCCTATTTTTAAACTTAGCATGTAAATGAGTGCTAATGAATAAAATTTGTCATGTAAGATATTTTTGCAAAGTAATTTTGTATCATTGGAATTCTTTGGTTTTTCACCCTACACTCACTGACAATTGTGTTCAATCTGATGCATCTGAGCATCCCATGATGCTTTATCACAGTTTCTTGTGAAACATGCCAGTTTCCAGTGGTTCAAGAGCTACAGTTGTCCACTACAATTATAATTTAAATCTGCATCTAAAATAATGTTACTCTGGTATCTCAAAGATATCTTAAAACAAGACTCCTTAATCAGAAAAAAACATTACCACTCTGCATGAGCAATGTCCATTAGAAACCCTTACTAATGAACAAATGAGATTCTTCAAAGAATTGGTTTTTTAAAAAGTCTCAAATTTCAGACTCCAAACTAAGCTAAAACCCCAGACACCAACTGTAGGTTTTAGTTGATAATCCACTGTAAGAGTCTCATTTTCATTAAGAATATTATCTGGAGAGAGATTTGAGAGAGAACTGATGGCTTCCAGACCACAAAGCACTTGACTCCCAAGAAGCTACCGTTCTGTCAAATCTCTTCGTCTCCTCTAGGAAAGGCGCAAGAGCAGAATAGCTTATTGTTCCATGTCAGAACTGCTCAAAATTTTTACTTTTCCTGGCATGCATGTTTCCTCCTTAGTTACACTCATGGATCTGAATCTAATCTGAATAGGAAGCACAACTCAAGCTGACAATGTAATTGCTTAATTATTGCAGCCCGCTCACCTTCCAAAAGAAACTAGTCCAAAAGAAATCAGAGGAAAGCAGAAAGCAACTGGTTGTGTCTCATGAGCTAGAGCATGGAAAACAGAAGAATAACACAAATAGGATAATTATAAAAAAATATTTTTCTAGTAGTATCAACCAGCGCCACAAAATTCATCAAAAAGGTAAAAGAAACTTTCAGATTAGCATTCGGTAGTTTTGTATGTTAATAGTCACTATGGGTCTCCTAAAAGTCTTTGACCACAGCAGAACACGTCAAGAGCAGTATCTTTAGTTCCATCCTGACAGAGAAACTCCATCCAACCACCACTGGCAACCGAAGCTGAATCCAGGCCAAATAGGAATACAGTTCCTTTGTGCTGGGTGCTTCAGGGAGAATGCACTACAGCTACTCACCAATTTTAGCCAATTGCAGTAGTTTTCCCCATTTCTGCAATTCATGTTAAACAGGGAATGTAAGTCCCAAAATTAAAAACTGGACTCTTTATGCTTTAATGTGCAAGTCTACACTGTGCACATGTCTCTTTTCTCTGTGCTGCCAGGATGTGGAGGGCATTAGTTGCAGTAATATTCTTTTGAAGTGCTGGTGTTCACAAAACCATTCTCATTTAATGTTTTATTCAAGTTTCTGACAAAAGAAACCATTCTGAGTAATTCTCCATTCTCTTATCACACACATAGGCTTAAGCTTTTCAAACAGTCAATTCTGCAAACTAAACCTGTCTGAACACGAAACTTAATTTGGCTTTTATTGTACATCACCTTCAGGAAAGGCCAAGTAAGCTAACATTATGCTCAAAGTAGTACTTCTGCAACTCATTTGAAAGCCATAGTCATTGGCTAGCTATTAAATACATTTCTGACAAAAAGTCTCCTTGTGACTACTAGAATAAAAAAATGGTAGTACATGCCTGATCAAAGCATCTTTCACACAATACTTTCACTAAGACATAGTTTAGCATAAGACTTAAGCAATTTTTGAAAAACAGCCTTTCTTTAAAGCAAAGCCTTTTCCAACACCACCAAGCAACAGGCACATGGCATAATACCTAGGTGCTGTTGTGTTCCAAAACAGCCACTACATCAAAAGGTTTCTATCCTTGTTGCTTGAAATGATCACAAAACCAGTGTAACACTGCAGCTTCTCCCTTGAACCCCATCCTCCCAGAGGACAGCAGATTTCTGTGTTGCAGTGGGGGGGGACCAGCAGGTAACACTGCTTTTGAAGTAGGGTGCTCAGTGGAGGTCTCAGACCAAACTGGACTCACTTCTGCGGAGGGTGAGGGAATTTGAAGAAACCAGGCAAATGGTGCTCTGACCTTTGTTCTTAAAGATAATATAAAAAACCTACAAAGACCTGAAACTGGGTGGCACATGTAACCCCATTACACAAAGCTTTGGTTTTGTGCTTTAGTGGTCAGAGAAAGCCATATGCCAGCAGGAAGTTTTATTGTCCAGCTATCCGATACCACATGCTCACTGGAGGCTTCCACTCCAATTACTAAGTCACACTTTGTTGTGTCACAATATACTTCCGTAAAATGTTTGACTATACTTGGAAAAAAGCCTGAACAGCAGTTGTTCTTGTCACACAGAGAAGGTACCATGAATAAACGTCGGGCTGCTTTTTAGGAAAAGTAGGAGATGTGAAATGAACCTGACTGGCAGCGTTTTGATACATCCCATATTCTGATAAACTGGTGATTCTCACTCAAACACAGCAAACCTCTCTGAGCACTCTGCAGTTAGCCAGCCCCGAGATAATTATCACTGCTAGTTTATGCCAGTACAACCAATAAAAAAAACACTTTGTAAGGCTTCTGTTTACATACAGCCTCTAAGGTATTTTCTTTTTGAAGAGGTTGCTCAAAAAGGGCATCAGCACTAACACTAGGAGCTCCGTTTTCAAGCAGGGCTTCTATGACCTGACCTAATGAAATAACTCATCCACAAATGCAAGCAATATTTATAGAATCCCTGTGCGATCTTAAAACAAGAGTCATTGTTTTTCCATATTTGCAGAATAGAATTGATATTTATTTTACACACTTAATTGTATCCTCCCTCTTCTTTTTCTTTACAGGGAAAGCCTATTATTTTCACAGCTGAAAGCAATAATTTCTAAATGGGAAAACATTTCCAAATGAGAAACTTCTGATTATCACCAAGATGTTCAACTGTTACTTTGGTTTTTGTTTGTTCCCCTCCCCCACAAACAACCATCTGCAGAGAGGGTGAAATTTAGGTGTGCGTAAGGACACATGTTTACAGGAAAGTAGCTCTTCAAAGCTCTTATTGTTTATCCAAACCCCACCATTAATGCACATTTGGCAGCGCATGAGTGCTCTTCTATGCCTAGGACAGGAAAAGCACTTTTCGCCTAGAATTTGGAAGAGGAACATGAACGTCTTTCAAAGTCTTATCTACTGATGATGATCATACTGTACTTAATGAGAGTCACCAATGAGAGACTAGTTTCTGCAAGAACAATCTTTCCCCTAAATGTCCTTAAAGGCAGAATTCTGCTAACTGAAAACAGTAGTGCTGGCTTTATACAGGCTCTTCTGTGCTCTCCCAAAGTCATTCTTAAGTGACCACCGAGTAGTAATCACACAAAGACTACCTAGAGTAAGCCAAATCTCTGTTCACAAATCTTGTGCCTACACAGATGTAAATATTCTGAACCTCATTCATATCAGAGCGATTGCAAAAGATTCCTGCACTAGTCTAATAATGAAAAGCTTGAATAACTTGGACAACAGGTATAAGAGGGAAAGGCTCGAAGGATGGAAACGTGTTTGGTTGATCACAGAAGGTCATAAAATATAGACCAGTTAATAGCATGAGAAAAGCAGAATACATGTACAGCTCTCCGGAAAACAGTCAAGTGGTTACCTCAACTACAGCCCTCTTCCCTGCTTGGCATTTCATCACAATGTAATGACTGCTTTTTCATCTGCTAGTAGGACTTACATGAGATTTTTCCCAAATTGAACAGAACAGCAAACTGAACTCAGGTAACAGTCTACATAATCATAATGTGTTGCTTTTGCACTAGATGTCAGAGGAGGATACAATCCCATTTTCACAAAAGATGTTCCAGGTACAACCTTCCAGGTGCAGCCAGCTAGAAAACAAGGATGGGCTGTTACTCCTTCTTCCTTCCTAGGAGCAATTAGGAGAAAAACTTAAAGGATTCCCCCATCAGAAAACATCATGGCAAGTTGGTGGACTACATCCTTGTGTCTAAGTCCTAGAGGTGATAATCTCCTACAGTAGCAGAATTGACCATGACTAAGAAAAATACAGCAACAGAAAATGCAGCACGCTATTTTTCCCCATCAGCTCACTTTTATGGGTAACACTACCATCTATGAATCATGCCCCGCTAAAGTCTTTTAGCGTTTTTATCCCTTTCTCCCAATTGTTATCAAATTGTTACTGTACAAAAGTGTATATCATTTTAGGTTAACAGTAGGAAGAGTAATGTCTCCGGACTAGTAACTACAATACACTCATCAGATCAGAATTCCTTTTCTACAAGTGCAGCCTTCACAGAGGAAACAGTCAGAAAAGCAGCATGTGTAATAAGAGTTGACAGCAACTCAAGAGTTGCTGTTCCCAAGAAAGTCTCATTTATTGGCTTTACCCAAACCAAATCTAAGAATGAAATTTCACAAAGTGGTTTCTTAAGACACTGACACACACTTCCAAGGCCGTTAACTGGCTCATGTATTCAGTTCTAAAGACAAAAGAGGCTATTTCAAAAGCTTAACCACAACTACTACTTCTCAACATCCCTACCTATTACTAAGAAAAGCCTGATGACCCTCTGTCACACTGCGAGTTTGCTCACAGTGTGCTCCTTTGAGAGGAGAGCCGAGTACCGACCTCCAATCCTCAACATCCAGAGATAATGGAGGGTTATACAATTTATTTACAATTATTTTAATCAATTAATAAGCGATGTTCTTGAAAAACAAGGTTCAGAGTTTAAGCTTGTCCTGGGTTACAATGTATTCTATTACCATGAGCTGTTGAAGCCAGGTGCCGATGTTCCTTGCCTCCTCCCTCGGGACCAGCTTCTGTGAATAGCCCCAACAATGCCTTGCCCATGACCCAGAGATAACCTGCACCCGGACTGTTCTTCTGTCAATGGCCCATCAGTGCCTTGCCCTGTGACTCTCCATCCCTTTGGGAGATGCTCCGGCCAGGGGGAGGGAGCCAAGCATTCCCACCGGGGATAAAATCTGGGGTTTGGAACAGCACGAGCTGCCTTACCCGCTGGGATCCCAGAGGACAAGGACTGCAGCGCCACCGGATTTTCGGAGGAGGACCAGATTTCTACAAGATCACCACTTCAACAGGACCATTTCAGAGAGAACTGCAGCTGCCCCTGGATCGGACTGCTACCAGCACCCTGCCCGGCAGGGGGCCAGGTTGTATCCCTGACTCTGTCAGGCTTTAAACCAGTTCCTCTGTATTATTGTAAACTGTTATTCCCATTTCCTCATATCTTTGCCTGAAAGCCCCTTAATTTCAATTTTATAATAATTCAGAGGGAAGGGGGTTGTATTTTCCATTCCAAGGGGGGCTCCTGCCCTCCTTAGCAGACACCTGTCTTTCAAACCAAGACAAAGCTTAAATAATTTCACAATTTAAGCACAGGATTATTGCACGCAGTTACTTCAATTCAAACATTATTTCTAACATAAAGGTGCTTCTCTCAAAATTATTTCTAACATAAAGTTAGTTTTCTCGGCCCCTGGGGAGTAACTTTGTTAGGCGTCCCTGGACACAGGGGAGGAAGGAGCCGCTCAAGAATAGATAGAGTGGGAAGCTGGAAAGGATTCAAGTGGAGATGTAATCAAAACTCCTGGCTCTCCTCTGAAACTTGGCCTTTTGTCACCTGAACTTATACTCTAATTCGCAGATTTCCAGTAACTTTAGTCATTAATTTGTCTCAGTTTAGTAATCAACTTACCTTAGGGCACTTTCTCACTTATCTGCACTTGTGTGAGAGAGAGAAGGGGGCTTTCACCCTTTTGCTCCTTTTGAGTTGGAGGTTGCAGGGACTGCTGTTGGAATTACTTTTGGCTGTTCTTTTTTCTCAAGACACATTGGCAGTTTTAGCAGTCTTAAGGTTTGGGATTGTTATCATTTGGAAACAGCACCCTCTCTACATTCTGTACTCCCAGGCTGAACTGGTCTTCAGTCTCACAGCCAGTTTCTTGCTTCCTTATCTGACTTCTTTCTCACAGAAAGCACCCTTAGAGATGCCACACCTTCCATTCTGAAGTACACCCATTTCAAAATCATACCTGTGACAAGTGGTCACAAAGAAAAGGAATATATTCACACTGGATGTGAATTCTCTCCACAGTTAGTGCAAGGACACATCGCTGCTGGAGGCAGAACAGCTACATACATTCGATTTTTCATGGTGGCCATGAAAGTGGCATGCATTTATGTGGAAGATACTTAACTCTACCAGGAAAATTAAGAGAAGAAATCAAAAATCAGGTTATACTTTAGAACCCACACTATAGAGAATACAGTTTTACCCAGAGGTACCCCATGCAATCCCATAGAACTGCCACCTCCAGAAGAAACCTAGTAGAACCATGGTAGTGACGTAACACTATTCTCGTCCTCTTGCTGAGAAACCTGGCTCTACATAGTTTCACAAATTCCTGCACAAAAAGAAAAATGGATGAAAGAGAGAGGCAAGGAGCAGGAATGACACAGAAGAAAGACTTCCTATACTCAAGCACCAGCAGGAACTAAAGTTTGACATTAAAAGGTAAAAAAAAATTTTTGCCCTTGAATGTTAGATCACAGTTAACTGTTTAAGTGTCTGTTAAAGGAGGGCTGTTTTTGGGGGGTAGAGGGTGTTGGGTGGGGGAAAGTAATAGCTACAGGGAATAAGCACTCTCTATTTTTAAGTTTTCTCAAAGCCTCACAGCAAAAGATAATGAGAAACAGCACAAAGTTACAGATTGGGGAAAGAAAAATAATTAGGGGGAGCAGGGGGGAGGAGAGGGGCAGGTATGCACAGGAAATTAAATTAATTTCTATGTGTATAAAATGGAATGCAGACAGGAAAAAATAAAGTTTGGAGTTTTAAGGATCCAAAAAGGCACACCTAAATACAGTAAGCATAAGAGATTTAAGGAAGGGAAAAACACAGGCAAGGACATGAAGACAGAACAAAGAATGTTACATTCTATTTCTGAACACCAAGCCTAAATACTTGAAAGCAGGGGTGTGCTTGCCAGAGAGAACGTTTGGTGGTGATGTGAACGACAAGGGGAAGGAAATTCAACATGTGGAACCACTCAGTAGTTTTTACACAGTTAGTAATAGCCTTCCCCACCCTAAATACTCTGTGCAGTCTCCAATGGAATTAATTCTAACATATTTACAAGCAGATTACTAGCCAGAGGACACATCCTAACTGGGTTAGGATAAAAGACAGCTCAGTAGAAGCAGATCCATTCTCTTCAGCTTCCTATCCCTGAGTCTTGAGGGTGCTCATCACCCCTTTTCTTTCCCTGCACACTAAACTGGCAAACAGGTTTGCCACTGTGCACCTGGCCATACATTCTGTGGCACAATTATAGTGGTACGCTTACGCATCAGCAAAGAAACACCTTCTGGTAGATGAGTGCTGATGGACTATGCCCCACCTTGAGACACAACCATAAAATGGGATATTCCTGCACAGCATGTGACCCTTGTATCTCTGATGAGGTTTGATTAAACCTATGACAGCAATTCTATGCTTTACACTGAGCCAAGAACCCTGTGCCTGCAAATAAGTTGGTATCAGTGCCTTTTGCACTTCCTCATAAGCACATGTAGGAAAGTAAAGAACATTCTCAAGAAGGGTAAATTCTTTAGCTGTAAATGAGGCATTGACCCACTACTACTTACTACTTACTCACTGCTACCAACAGAACCTCCTTCAGACAAGAAAATGCGTAGAGGCCCCAATTCTTTTAAAGACCACACATTTGCATATGTGTACACATCCTGCTCTCCCTCAAACACAAAGCTGTCTTCAGATCCTAATGACATCAAAATATGAATATATGAGAACTCCAAAGTTAGGATACAAGATAGTACATGGCCAACACTAGAAAAATTATGGAATTGGACCAACACAACTAAACATCCATGGTCAGGATTTATTACACTGATGAATAAAAAAAAAAAAACAAAACACAAAACAGCCAGTCAGTGTAACACACAGTGACAGTATGATTACCCTTTTCAAGGTACTCCTCCATTCACACGCAAAATCAGAAGTATAATTTTCCCACCACAACTTAATGATCAACGTAGGGGGAAAAAACCCAAACAAAACAATAAAGGCATAGCTGTCCATTCCTCTCCCCAGATATGTGACTAAACCAATATGTTGTTTGAAGTGGATGCTTCTTATTTAGGATTTGCAAGTAGAAGGCCCCATATGAGGTATGGGGCATTCAGTAACATTTCAGTTAACATGTAGCAACAGTGCATATACAGGATTAACCTCTCATCACATACAGCCATAGGATCTTGGCTCTACTTGGGATGTACCTTCAGGTTTAGATATACCGATGCAATTTTTCTTTTTCAGTTTCCAAGAATTATTTTCCTCAATGGGTAAACTAAGCCAATCATTCACCTCTGACATCAATAAATTAAATCTTCTGAGTTAGCAAAGCTATCAAAATTTTTAACCTCTTTCTGCTTCTGAACTATCCAGAAACATCGCTGACCTTGAAATTTGAACTAACACTTTCCTGCATCGAGGGTGAACTCACTGTATTCAAACAACTCTTTTCCTGATTAAAAACAGAACTGTATTCAGAGCCTATGCAAAATGGCTTTTTAATATTAAAGATATAATTACTCAGCAACCAATTTTTCTTATTTGGTCTTAAATTTAACATTTTAAACCTTTGGTATTTAAAGAATACATAACGTAGGGAAGAAATTTTAACTTTTTAAACCTTTGGTATTTAAAGAGCACATAACACAGGGAAGAAAGCTACACTTATGTTTTTTGCCAAAGAAAAGATATTCCAAATTTAACTCTGCATTCTGCATCTGTATCAAAACCCTGACCCTGATGTAAGCATACTTAGAGAGCCATAAAGTTGTTACAGTGCAATACTTTCTCGGTATATCATGATACTAATGAATAACACAGTAAGTGCACTGGAGAAAAAAAAGAAATGTAGTTTTCTTTGAGAGGTTTTAGCAATCCTTCTTTCCCAAAGTGAGTGTGTGTTAGTTACACTACTATAGAAATTCAGTACTTTCATTGTATGGATCTTCTCAGTCTTTTCAGTTAAGTAAATTTATTACTTAGTTGTTTGAAAAAGTGTTGTTTATTGATCCTAGAGTGAAAACATATTGAAAAGTAAGTTTTAAACCATTTTATTTTTATTAAGCAAATATCCTTCAAATCAAATTAGTAGAAGGTTTAATATCACACTATCAGAAATAATGTGGCCAGCAGGACTGGGGAAGTGATTATCCCCCCGTATATGGATCACAGAACCACAGAACAGTAGGGGTTGGAAGGGACCTCTTAAGATCATATAGTCCAACCCCCCTGCTAGAGCAGGATCCTAGAGCAGATCCCACAGGAACACGTCCAGATGGGTTTTAAACGTCTCCAGAGACCCCACCACCTCTCCGAGCAGCCTGTTCTAGTGCTCAGTCACCCTCACAGTAAAGAAGTGTTTCCTTATGTTAAGATTGAACCTCCTGTGTTCCAGTTTGTGCCCATTGCCCCTTGTCCTGCCACCAAGAAGAGTCTGGCCCTGTCTTCCTGACACCTGTGCTTGAGATATTGATAAGCATTGATGAGATCCCCCCTCAGCCTCCTCTTCTCCGAGCTAAACAGACCCAGTTCCCTCAGCCTCCTCAGATGGGAGATGCTCCAATCCCTTCGTCATCTTAGTGGCCCTGTGCTGGACTCTTTCCAGTAGCTCCATGTCCCTCTTGAACTAGGGAACCCAGAACTGGACACAGTACTCCACAGGATGAGGCCACACCTCAAAATACTGTGTTCAGTTTTGGGCTCCTCACTACAAGGAGGACATTGAGCTGCTGGAATATGTCCAAAGAAGATTAGCAAAGCTGGTGAAGGGTCTGGAGAATAAATCCTATGAGGAGTGGCTGAAGGAACTGGTATTGTTTAGCCTGGAAAAAAGGAAGCTGAGGGGAGACCTTATCGCCTTCTACAGCTACATGAAAGGAGGTCATAGTGAGGCAAGGGTCAGCCTCTATTACACTGGTGTGCCACAATCCTTGAGTTGCTTCCCAATTTTATGTAAAGAAAATATTTGGCATTAATAATATAATCTTGCTTCTTGCACACTTTCAAGGTTGCGTTTGTTCTTAAACCAGTTGTTTCTGAACTATCTGAAATAGCAGTTATATTATGGAGATGCAATTAAAACAAATGAAGAAGGCTTAACTAGGTTTAATTAAGAGTGATAGATCATCTCAGCATTCAGGTTCAGTTTAACTGCAACTGCATCCTCCCTTCTCCTGCCTTTGACTAAGAGCAAGTCCTTCAAGGGTAACTTTTGGCGCCAGATTTTAACAGGGACAGATAATTTTTCACAGTCAACTGGCGCTTCACTTTTCAGAAAGAAGTTCCCATTTCCTCTCCCCTCCAGTGGAGACCTCAGAAAGAATGATACTGAGCATCCCAAACCACTACTGCTCCCCCTCCTCCGCTCCCCAAACATTACTTGGCACATTTGGTGATAAGTCGTTTGCTTACAAGCTTTCGTTAAGAAAACTTGAGCATGGAGCTTCCATCACTCCAGGGCTGGAGGCTGGGGAATAGTGTAATGGGGAGAGGCTTTTGCTGTCCACATCCGTGAAGTTTTACTGGTCAACTGATCACATGACCTTAAGCTAACAAATTCACCTTCTTGAATAAAGCTCTAATACTTAGATAGGAAAAGACTATATAGTTTATGTAACAACAAGACAGATTAATGAAATGAAGGGAAAGCGTCTCATACCTACCTGTATGTCCTCAGGCAGCTTACTGGGAAACAATTATCTGAAGAAATAATTACAAGGACAAATGTTGCTTAATTTTAGAGACCTCATGATGAATGGGCAAAGAACCAAAATTTAACATGTTCAGGTAATAAGTCAAAATAGCCCACATTCTCTTGGAAAATTTCATGCTTTCCAAACTAGCTTGTGTTCCCAGGACTCTAAAAGCAGGCATCTACATTCTGCATGAAACAGTGCTGCTGCTGATGCTTAAATTCTCTTGTTAAATCTCTCCCATTTTATAGCTAATCACATTTTTACAGCAGGCATGAAGCACTCTACAGGAACAGCTCAGCAAGGGCCTTGTAAATCAAAACCTTATTCCATCGTTCTGCTTGCTGGCAGTGGAGCAAGGTTACTTTTACCATTTATGGTTGTAAAACCCATCCAGCTTTTTCCCTCCTTCAATTGCTGCCTTTTTTCCACTATTCTTTCCTTCTCTGTCTTGCTCCAAGAAAGATATGCCAAGTTCAGCTAAACAATTTCAGAACTCATCTTTAAGCTGCTTCTTGTCTTCCAGTACACTTACAACCTCATGAAAACATCTAACAAGACAAGTGAAATACTAATACAGTATTTAGGTCAAGAGCCTCCTTCCCACCTTAAGTCACATGAAACAAACCACAGCCACACAAGAACAGCAGCAGCTCAAAAGCTCTTTACACTAAGTTATCACTATGTGGCTCATACATATACTAGCTCATAAAATAAGGCCCAGATCAGACTGGAGGTGCTTGGAATCACAGTTTAACACTCCGATATAAACATTCAGTCCAATGTATGAGCAAGAAGAAAGAAACAACACAGTTAAACCTTACTATTAGACCACAAAACAGACTTAAAAATGAGGGGGGGAAAAAAAGTCCCACTTTTAGATATGCTGTCCAATTGCATGCACCCTCCTGGCACACAGGGTATTAAACTGAAACGCTGGATTCAGTTTTTGCCAGGTCTGGTTCTGTTCCTCCCCTCTTCAGCTCAGAGCCAGAGCATCCTGTCACAGAAACAGAAGGCTAAAAGTACTGTCTCTGCCCTTCCACAAGCCTGCACAAGGCACATATCTACACAGCTCTATGAGAAGTGTCTATGTTGCATGGAAGAACAATGAAGTACACTGGAAACTCCTGAATTTTCACCTAGAAAGGACTCAAGTGCACATTGTGTATGGGAGCAATCAGCACACACACAAATCATTACAGGGATGTTGCTACAGGAGAACACATGTCCAGTTACAAAAGCAAAGCAACCCATGCTGCTTAGAAATGAAGTTTAGAGTGCTCTAGTGCTTTTTCCAACTGACTTGAAATCTATGCTGCTCCACAGAGATATAGATAGATTGCATGGACTAAATCTGATTTATCTGAACATCAAGAACAGCCTTTTTTTGGTCTAAAATGATCCTTTACAAGTGCCAGCCTATTGTTTAAAATCTGATGTTCGAAAGAAATTTAAGCATAGCTCACTCTCACATTTAATTCACACATTCATCTCAGCACAGTATTTGCTGAAACTTGCAAGTCGACACTGAAAAGTTACTGACCTTCAAGGTTAACATCTCCTGAATCTTATAGGTGAAATGAACAAGCCAGAGAGATCACGATGTACACATGAATGGGAAAAGGCTTTAAGGAACCTATTCTCCCATTAACTGGGTGGCTCAAGACAAACTTTTGTGAACCCACATTCCTACAGTCTTCTGCCTTAGCAGAAATCTGCAAGCAATCAGTAGAAGTGATGCAACTACCTGCTTATCAAGTGGGTTTGGTTTTTCTGATTTCTGGAAGCAAGCCCTAAATAATGCTGCTCACTTAGATGATGTTTAAATTTTGTGCACAATTTATTGTGCATGTTCTATGCATCTGTGAGCATAACTAAACGATGTTACTATTTTCCTCCTGGAAAAGCACAGTGACTGTACTGATTAATGGCTCCATGATGATTACATCATTCTTGACTTCACTTCTTGTATTTAAGCATATTTCCTGAACAATGGAACAGAGGGTGATCAAATAAAACCAGTTTTCAAGGTCAAAAGTTCTTGACACACAGACCACCTGCATGAGGTGCTTGAAATATCTTTGCATCCTGAACAGGGTACAGGATGAGAGAACTGAAGTGTTTGTATTAAGAGCTGGATACTGACTGTTAGGGGAATGATTGCACAGAATGAGAGAAAGGGAGGCAGAGGAGTCACACAAAACCTGGCTCTGTCTGCAGAAGCTGTCACTCACTCCCCTGGGCCCAGCAGGACAAGACACCAAGGAGTGGAGCTTCCTTTGACCTAGAGAGGAAGTCCCTGGGGAAGAGCTGCAAAAACAAAGACTGTGAGGATATCTCCATGCTTGTATTCTCTTTTTCATTATCTTCTTGCATAACTTACACTACTACTAAAAATTACTAAAGCAACTACAAAAATCTCTTGCTTACTGGCTATCTGACACAGAGGCTGACACCGCTGCTACCTTTACCTTCCAGCCACTAAGAGAAGGTAGAACAGCCACTGAAGCAAAAAAAAACAAAAACAAAAACAACTTTAGAAATGAGGTTGCCTGCAAAAAGTTCATTGCACTCTCTGGTAAGAAGCTTCAACACAGCTATCCTCGCTCATGCTCAACATAATTACCTACAGGTGAATGCCTTTGAGAGCTCATCAAAGGGGGAGAAGGAACTTGCTGTAACCTTTCAGCTCCACACTGCTCCTATCCCAATGGCAAACCAAATCAAACATGGGTTATTTCTTCATCAAAAACAGAGGTCAGATTATGATCTCACAGTAAGATGAATAAATATCTGGAGTAACACTATTAAGTCAGTGGAGCTACCCTGGATTTGTACACGAAATCTGACTCATTATATTCCAAATCGCTAAAAATGCGGCTGACATCACAACGTAGCACAGTAGCTGAAAGATTTGAAGAAAATTCTACTTGGATGTATTTTCCTGAGCAAAAAGAGCAGAAGGTTAGATTCCGATCCTACTGCCAACATAGCAAGGGTCAACTTTAAGATTTTCTTCTCTTATGTAATGAATTGTCAGATCTCAGCTACACTGCTGTCCTGTTATCTCCTGGGAAGAAGGATAAATTGGTTAACAAAGTTCTTTCCAAAAAAAGCCTTCAAGAGTAGAAACATCTGCTATATTCATTAGTCACTATTTGGCCTGAGTTCAGTAGTAAGGCAAACTACAAACCTATTCCCTTTCTCTTACCTAGAGAGGCCACAGAAAATAGGATCAGAGGTTTACAGAAGTCACAGCTAACTGGAAGATGGCTGTGAAGCTTACAGATACACTTTGTTTCCTGTTTGTTCACAACAGCGTAAGACTGCATTCACACACACTAGCATCTGATGGTCATCAGAACTCATATGATTTGCAGTAGACAGAGGTAGCCAAAAAACCCCTAAATGTAGCATTTAGGAAATGCAGAATATGTATCTTTTAAAAGTAAATTAAGAGTTAGTTTAAAAATCTAAGCCTATAACCCCATGAAAACTGTGAAGAGTTGCAGAAATCAGGAAACATGAATTAGTCTGAAGCAAAGCTGGAAGCTGAATCCAGATGCCAGAAGTTTGAGTTTCACTCTTCCATTCCGTTGCCTGTGCAACTGGACTGAACAATACTGAAATCATACATTTTTTTTCTTTTTTGCATTTAAAAATACTAGTCAGGTTGTAAAGTCAAGCAGTCCAGAGTTGGAAAACAAACACTGATGCTCTGTTAGTTTTTTTCCTTTTCTACTGTGTGGGATTATACTAGGCAGCAGCCATTTACAAGACAAAATACCTTTTTTTCACTCTTAAATCAAGAGAGAAGTCCACACATGACATGCACCAGGCATACGGCCTAAAGAGAACTGTGTAATCAGATTATGAACAGGCTAGTTTACTCACAGGAAAATCCACAGTAGGATTTTGCTGTTGTGATGCTCAGTATTCCAATATCAAGAGTCTAGATATCACCTAACACAGTCCCTAAAGCTGTGGACCACCACTTTGCACACATGGAATATGCTTTCACGTGTTCTTGCATGTAAGGTAAAACTTAAGGTTAAAATATAGGACGTTTGACAATTTTAAAATAACTTACTTGTTAGACAGGTCGTCACTGCATCCCCAATGCCTCTTTGGCAACAGAAGAGTACTTACACACAACCTACCCCAAAGCTTTCTTGATACATCAGAAACACAGGAAAATACTACTATATCCAAAATATACTGTGAGGACTATACCTAAAGTACTGATACCATAAAAAATAAACAGTAGCTCCTTCAACGAGCACCCTCTGGTCTTAATATCAATTGAGGCAGAAAAGCTCTGAAATGCAGATTGTTAGAATTCATAAGCATGACAAAGGTAAGTTAGTTTTACAGAATTTCATAATTAGAGTACTTGATTTCAAAGCCCTGGCTACTGTTTGAACTCAGGTCATACACCACTTCTAAGTCAGTTTTTAAAAATTCAACTTAAAATGAAATTTTACGTTACAGTCTTACATTGAAACCTGCTTGTTTCAGTAACTGTGGATGACCTTCTGTTCCACTACACAAACCTCTACTATTCAAACAAGGGGAGAATTAAAAAATAGCAGTTGTCATATACTGTGGTGGAGGGCAGTAGACTGGATGAGAGGTGACCAACAGGTTTCGTAGGCATTTACAAACAGAAGACATTAAGTAGCATCCCTGCCATCTACTTTGAAGTTTTCTTCCCTGTCCCACTTTTCCTGACCACGCAAGGACTCTTACTATTTAAACTTTTATCCTTATTTTCTTTCCCCCTTCACATACCTGTCCAGCTTCCCTTTCACAGATGGCTGTAAAACAAGCACTTCCTCATCCACTGTCTGCCCCTAATTTCTAGGGTTTGAACGTTTGGGGTATGAATGTGAGGAGGGTGGGATTTTGTTTTATTGAGGTTTTTTGTTGTGTTTTCTTTAAAAAAAAAAAAAAATTTCCTCTCTCACAATTTTTTCACCCTTGCTTATATTCTTTCTCCACTTTCTCAGTCCAAACCACAGCATCTGTGCAAGCAGCAGGAGGATGACACTGGGGAATCAGGAAGCAGTTTCTCGATCAGCTTTAGCACCTCTGTGTGGCAACACTTAAGGTTTTAAAGGCTAAGAGCTCTAACAAGTCTCATTAAACACAGCCAAACTGAATGTTCCAGGGTTTGTAATTCAACGTAATTTGGATCAGGCACCCCAAGGATATGTGCTTCTGACAAACACTACCCTAATTCAAACCAGGAACTCTGTATTCCACAGCTAGAGAAATAAACAATAAAAGTCCAGTAAACATTGCATTATGATTGCAAAATATTTTCCCAATTAACCTTCACAGAAATAGTTAATCTGCTGCGATGAAAAGGACCAAAAAGAGTTAGAGATCAACAGCACATACCACAGACAAACACCAAGAGCTGATGTAATTTAACTTCTGTCATCCTTTCGTGTAAGTACTGTGTAGATTACATTTACAGTCGAACAGCTTCAACATATGCACTAAGGAATGCTAATTCAAACTAAGAGACTTACCTGTTCCTCTTAAAAGGTCCAAAATTATTTGCTAAAATGAATTACATTTTATCTTCTTATAAGATCAACCCATATTTTAAAATGTTTGGGTTTTTTTTTTAGCAGCACCATATAATTTTATATCTGAAATATTTCAAAAACACTTAGTGCTTTCCATAAGAAAAATAAACTTTAATTTCATTTATTATTTTACTTTTTCATATCAAACCTCTTCTTGGTTTCTGGGAGGCCTAGCAGTTTCAAAATTAGACAGAACTAGGCTTTTCAAGTAGTAACTTCACTAAAATTGTTAAACATTTCTCTAAACTGATAAATGGAAGGGCATCTCCTTGTGTTTCTTATTTTCTATTTTTCTCCTCAAAGTAAGCTTGTTCTGTTTACCTTCAGGGAACTTCTGTATTTGCTATTCATACTCTGCAGTGCTGACCGATTTCACTTTCAGGAAAGAAAATTTTCATATCTTCCTGGTAGTCATGCTTGCTGTCACTTGCATATAGCATCAGTGTGAACCCACACATATGCATGTTATGTCTGAGCTGGAGAAGGGAGTGGAAGGGAGACTCCACATCTGGAAAATACTGTAAGCCTACAGTCTTATCAGTTCACTAAGAAAATTGAGATGTTTTGAAAAAAGCTACTACAAGACAGCAATCATCAAAAAGAAGCCAAGAGAATTGTACAGGAAACTGCAGGCAACCTCCTATTGTCCCTTCCAACACTGATTATCTTCTTGTCCTGAGGTTTAAGGAAAGACTTTAACATAACAGAGAAAGAAATTACGGCATTCAGCATCTAGAAATTGGAAGCAAAGTCTAACTCCATCAAACAGTGAGCTCAATGTCCTGAGACATGCTCTATTTTAGTCAGAGCTTACAAGCTTTGATACAGCACCTAAGCACATTTTATTACCTTCAGTGAAGACTGTAACGGGGTACCTCCTAACCTTCACATCTATAGCAAATAGTGATCCTTTTTATTCACATGTATTTGCTCTAGCAAAATAATTTGTTCGTTTACCATGCATCATACTCTAAATGAACTCCCTAAACACATTTTTGTGTACTTCACTCATTCCTAGGTACAGGAGATGGTCTAAGTTCTGTTTTACCTCATGTATTTCTATGAAGAGAGAGGCCAAATAATTCTTTTTCCCCATGTGCCCTTCTGCTAGATTTTGCTATAGTTTTAATGCCTATTAAAGTTGATCCAACAACAGAACAGGTAGATCAAAAGTACTGAAGTCTTCCTGGAGACCCTTTACAAAATCTGTCAGCCTTTTCCAGGAAAACTACCTTGACACTTACATTGTCAGTGATGCTTTTCCAGCCTGTGAGGCAATTCAAATCCCTGTTTACTTTAGGTTAATATTCCCTAAAGGGAAAACCCAGAATTTTGTAGTAAAGCTGGAAGGATGTTATCTTCCACATAGGCAGGTAGAGTCTGTCCACAATGTGAATACACTCAATTCATAAATGACAATCCATTTCCAATTTACAGGTTAAAACTAGCACTATCATAAGGAAAACAATTTATGAACAAGTCCTGCATGACAGCAGATCAGGAGTAGAGTCTGCAAAAAGTCATTAGCAACCCCTTTACAGCTTTAGTTCTATTGCACAGCAGTGTTAGCTGTCAGTTAGCATAAGTCCTACACATATCTAGGTCAATCTTTTTTCCTGCACATCTCAGCAGAGACATGAGAACTTACCACAGCCTAATTCAATGCAAATCAGTTTGATCTAACATTAAAATCTAATTCTCTCATCCATAGCAAGCATGGACAAGATCTTAATCCTTTCTCCTTTGCAGAATTTTTTTCTGTATTTAGAGACACACTTTGTCTTCCCTTCCCAACCTTATCCTAGACTAAGGAAATACAGATCTTTCAATGATCTCTCTTATAGGTCAGGTTTTCTGGACTTCTAACATAATGATTACTCTAATCATTACACTTCTAATGAAATATACTCACAAACTCTCAAACCAGCTACCACGATACTTCTTAAAAGTGAACACACAGCTTAAAATGCAAAGTACTTCAAGCTCAATCTAGAGAGAAGCTTATATATTCTACTTCAGTGCTCTGCAAGCTGAAGGAAGGCATTTGAAATGCCATCATGAAAGAGGTTCATTTACATTAGTTCGCCATCTTAAGATCCTGTAGTACTTCTTGCCACCTATATACATAATAGTTTTTTTAAATACCACAAGATTCTACGGTGTCAAAGAGTATGGCTGGGCCTAGCCCAGTCCCTTCTTGCTCACCACGATGTCTGAAATCCCACCTAAGTGCCGCAGGACACGGCCTTCATTCATTACAAAGGCGCTTGCCTCTCGTGACACCCAATGGACCACATACATCTGAGAACGGAAATACCTTTAAAAAGCCCCGTGGTGTTAGAAAGTGCAGCACCGGACGAACTAAGCCATTTCACTCAAGTTTGTTTTGGCAGATTTTCAGCTCTCTAGTCTATCCTTGCCTTGTTTTCACACACAAGACTTGGAACAATTCCATTTATCAAGTCTACCTAGATGGAGCATTAAGTTGGCCTCTAATAAAGACAGGGAGAAAAAGAGGAAAAAGTAATGCAATTCAATACCGTTAACAATTTTCTCACCATAGTTTTATGTATGCAGGACAAAAATGAACAGTAGATGGGGAAAAAAATGCTGCATTTGAAATGTGTTCCATTGAAATCTACTTTGGAAGCTATGCTACTTGACATAAGACAACATTAACTAAAAAGGAAAACCTATTTTTGTGAAAGAAGTTGTCATACAAAAATAATATCTCTGAATAATTTTCAGTTAAGCTAGAAAATGGAAATATGTTTATAAACATTTCATTTTATTACAACTGTCTAAACCAGGTAGTTACTAGCATTTCTTGTAAGACTGAAGAGCTTCCAGTCATGTACATTTTTATTTATATGTTAATAAAATGGTTATAAATATATACATATATGCTAGAAATGAATATATAGTGCTGAGGGACATGGTGTAGTAGTGAACTGGCAGTGTTAGGTTAATGGTTGGACTTGATGATCTTAAAGGTCTCTTCTAACCAAGGCTATTCTAGAGAATCTAGAGAGTTCTAGAGAGTTCTAGAGAGTTCTAGAGAGTTCTAGAGAGTTCTAGAGAGTTCTAGAGAGTTCTAGAGAGTTCTAGAGAGTTCTAGAGAGTTCTAGAGAGTAGAATACAGACTATAGATTCTATAGAATCTGTAGAATATAGAATACAATTCTATAGAATCTATAGGATAGCCTTGGTTGGAAGAGACCTCTAAGATCAAAGTCCAACCATTAACCTAGCACTGCCATATAGCCAGCATATACCATATATCCAGCATACATCTGCTAATGGAAATATAAAACTACTCTGTGTTTCAAGCAAAAGCTACAGTGATTATAAAGCAACAGTTTGTTTTACATCATCTTTCAAGGGAAGATTCTTTTTTTACAGTACCAATGCTTGCTTTAGATACTCTCAGGAAACAATTACCAAATATGCACACTCGGGTATTTATATAAGAAGAGCTTTACAATTGCAGAAGAACTTTATAACAGTTTAGAGGGGGAAAAAAAATAAATAATTGGCTAACCATTGTAATTCATTGAACTTGAAAAATCAAAGCAAAATCCTTATTCTATTTTAGAACTTTGACAAAAATTCAGCTTCAATTTCATTCGCAGACATTTCAGTAAACCACAACCAAGTTATGATCAGTTTTAATTGAATAATGGATTACAAAAAATAAGCTACTTAAAATTACACAATTCCTTTTTACTAGGGCCTGCATTTTATTTCTGCAAACCAGCCTGGTTTGGCAGACACTCATATCTACAACATGGCAAGAACAAGAATACAAAAGCAATGAGAAAGCATTGCCTGTTGGCATGACATTTTTCATCCTAAAAATTTTCTCCATTAGTGAACACATCTTGCAATAGTGTTAAAGGTGTAGTTTACAGATGTTTAAGGAGGACACTGTATTCTTGTGATCATGCAATTCCCAGAGCAACTTTACCAAATCTGTTGAGCATTTTTAAGTATTACTGCAAGGGAACAGTTGGGCTTGATGATCTTAAAGGTCTTTTCCAACCAAAATGATACTACGATTCTAAGATACATGCCACCACCCTTCCTATTGCATTTTCTGCTATGCTACACAGCTAATTATCAAATCGAGCACATGCTCTAAGTCAGTCTTGTGTTCCAAGCTGTTGCTACATAATACAGTTTAAATCAGAGCTTAATCTGATTCAGAGTTATTGAGTATCAAACTGATGGATGCTTAACACCTGTTTATTCAAGTTAGAAACAAATTTATTACATATAGGACAAAATAGAGTTAAATGAGTCATTAAGATTATATCTTAACATTCACCATTTAAACAAAAAAGCCCCACCTTTTTACATCTTGTTAAAGTTTGCTTTCAATAGCAGATAGCTACCCTGCTTCATTCACAGGTGAGGAAATGGACTGAAACAACAAATGACAGCTTCAAGGGATGGGTTCCAAGACATGCAAGTTCCTTGATTTTGCCCAGAAAAGCTCTTTTGTCAGCAGAGACCACATTACATCAGCAGTTTCTACCTCAGGGTTCAGAACTTCTACTATCAATGATGTAACAACAAAAAAAACAAAACAAAGAAAGTCTATTGTTAGCAAGCTTAAGTTCACAATTGTACTCTATTTCATGGAGAAATTTTGAGCTCTGCAGATCAACAAGTTGACATTCACAGTGCATCACTTCAACTCTGTTGACTCTTTTGGCAAGCAGTCAGTCCTTGTACAGTCATCAAGAAGTATAGACAATAATTCTTACACTCTCCCTTCTAAGTCTACACTATGTGCTTGATTAATGACATCTGAGTTTCACCAGTAACCTAAATCAACATATTTAGCACAGAAGCAATGGAAAATTGTTTCTTTATATGTAGAAATTAATCATACAGGACTTACACAAAGATTAAGCTTACAAAAGATGGGAAAGATAATTTGCAGCAGGATGACACGCTGGTAACTTCCCACCACAGGAGCTCTTCTGGAAAAGCTTTACTATTCTGCAAGTCTCATCTTGAACAACACGGAGTAGTAGCAAAGTCTTAGTAACAGATAATACTGCAAGACTGTAAGCAGATGCTTTCCTCTGTATCAGCAGGATAAACAGGGCACATTTTCAGCCCCTGAACTCATCTACTTCAGGTGCGTTCATTTTCAAAGTTTTTCCCCAGAACAACTCAAGGTAAAGTTACTCAGTTACAGCTTCTCAAAACAATTTAACCAGACATTTAAGTTATCCAAGACAACAATTCAACTGCTCCTAATAATTTAATAAGCTTCAGAGCAAGCAGCAGGTAGATCACGGTGATCACTGATGAGGTTTACAGTCCTGAAGCCCTCTTAAGATTATAAAAGCCTTGCTTGTTTTTATTATTTCCTTCTTCCTGTGCACCCTTTGGTATAGTCACAGTCACAATAGTCATGATTGTCACTTCAGCAACTAAGCCTGTTTCTCTGCTTGTGGAAGTACATTAATTACTTTATGACTGCCATTGACAGTTAAGGCATTCTTTTCTAAATAACTACAATATAAGATACGATTTCATTTCAGGCGAGATTATCAAAATCCAAAGCCTATAATGCCGTGGGGGAGGGGATGGGGGGGGGTAAAAGGAAGAAAACCAAACATTTTTCTGGATGAAATAGCATCCAAGTCTACTTTGCAATTGCACAAAGTTCTGCCATGCAATTCCATTTAATTTTTATCTCCTGAGCAAAGTACTCACTCCTTTCATCCATGCATTCAACACGAAAATGGACAAGGTATAGTCATTAGGTCTTTCACGAAAGCCATCATCCACTACTTCACACCTTTGCCCCTCATGCCAGCTTAGAGAGAGCTGATGTCAAGCCCTTCAAGAGACACTGACTTCTCCTGCTAGCCTGCCCAAACCCAGCATTAAGAAGGAAAGAAACACTGTCCCTAAACTAGTCCTCTCAACCAAGAACAACAGAAAGTAGGTCTCCAAACTAACCTTCATATCATGTTCAAAAGTGAAGACTCAAGAGCTTTGTTCAATCTCAGCTGAGATGCTTTGATTACACTACGTGAAGCAAATGCACAGCTCTGAGGGCTCCCGAGAAACTGGTGACTCATTTGCAAACTGCCAACAATGACCTATGGTTGCAAAACCATGGTTAATTATAGAAAGTCATTTGTCTAGCTATCATTAAAAAACCTTGAGGTCTTCAGGCTAAGCAACTCCAGCCCAGACAAGCAGTGCAATGGAAAGGGGTTGTGCATACCAGTGGCTTCTGACTCCCACACAACCAATGGTCCCTCTCACCCTCAACTTGTAAACTTCAGTACAGCCATACTTTATACATCCTTGGAGAGGATTAATTTAATTTTGTTTTCCTCTCTATGTTTGCTTTGGAGGTTTACAGCTTGAGCAATATATATAACTAAAATTTGGCAGCAAGTAGCCTGTAATGTGATGTATATCATTTCAGCCTGGCTAGCATATTCAGGAAAACAACAAGCTGGCAGTGAAGACAGCTTCGCCTCACATTCAGAAAGTGGAAGACTGGTGTAGGAATAAGGAATAGCAAGACATTTTCAGGAGCTGAACTTGAGAGATGGGGTTCAATAACATCCATGTGACCAAGGGAACACAGCCCAGCAAAACAAGCTTTGATCATGATTGAGAAGGACGCAGCAGGCATAGCAGATCTTTAAACCCTTGGCCTTTCCATCTCACAACAGGTTTCTAGTATATTCATTACTGGTATCTTCCAAAGCTTGCCAGAGCAATGATAAAACTAGGGCCATGCAAAGAGGTATTGTTACCACAGGAAAGCAGACAGAACTAAAAGGATTTTGCGCTCCGATTTGCATGTTTGGGCATCATGCTAGATTAAAAAAAAAAAAAATTTATAAGATTTTCCAATGAAAGAAGTAGGAATGAAACTCTGAACTGTACCATTTCCAATGTAAACTTTAGTTAAACACTGACAATTTGTCTAATATGCTATTCTGTATATATCATATTCCATTCTATGTAATCATAAAATCATAATTCTATGCTGAACCAAAAATGTTCTATGCACAACAGAAAGCAGCTTCTCCTGCATTCCAAGTAAACACAAGGACTTTGGTTTTAGCTCATTCATGCCATTTTCCATAGCTGAAATGCATTTCCTTGGTTCAGCTCAGTGGTACATACCTTCAGTCATGAGCTCCAACCAGTGCATGGAAATGACCACCATTGCCTGGAGCAAAACAATTCAATCATCCTGACACAGACCTTGTTTCAAGGATTGCCCAGCACATAAGAATTCTTCAGTGAGTACAAACTCTAAATTATCCAATGTCACAAACTATTACTCTTTCAATAGTGTACTAGTCTTCTAGCATTTCTACCCACCTAGAACTGGCAAGGTTCTTTTTATTAGACCTCTATATTAGTTTATCAAGATTATGTTGTTGTTTCCACCAGAAGCTTTCTGTAAAGGGACCCAAGTGCTGGAATGCAATGGCCTATGTCTGCCTTAACGTTTGTTAACACTGTTTAGCAGTGTGTTACCCCTATGTATGAAACCTGAAACTACATGTACATTTTTAGTACAGAACATAGAAGCTGCATTTTCAACTTAAGATTTATTACCTTTGCTATCTTTTGTCATCACTGCTTCCTTTTCTCAGTCTCAATTCAGTGCCTTTAGTTTGACTAGTCCCTTCCCTCTCCAGAATAAAATTCAGTTTGGTACTTCCATGATATGGAACAAAACTAACTTGTGGTAGAAATGGCAAAAAAAAAAAAATAAATAAAATAATCCTAGTCCATTCACACTCAGTCATAAACTCAATACCAAAGCTACATATAACTGTTCCATTCAAAATCAAAAATTATACATAAAAGAATAGAAGTTATCAGATTAAACTACACAGTCAGCCTTAAAAAAAAAAAAAAGGAGAATGAAAAACCATTACAAACCAATATTTAAGTTTCCTACGTGAAATTTCACCCAGGGCCAAGATACAACGCGCACCGAGAATAAGATCATGTACTTCAACACCTATATATAAATGTGTTTTGTTTTTAAGCCTTTGCCATCGAAAGATTTGTGGTTTGAATACTTGTATCTGAAGACTATAATACTCTGGATGTGTAAGACAATAGCATTTACAAGATGGTGCACCACAGTTAAACACCTGGTTTTCCCAGCCTTGTTCTGTCAGCCTACAATTCTTTCCTCGAGGAAAAAAGAGAAAATGCTGGCTTTTCTGCTGCTTCCAGATATTAAATGGCAGCAACTCTGACCAGGATACTTGAAGATTCAAAATCTCTGGCTAACCTGTACATTCACATTAAGATGAATCATCCTAAATGCCTCTGATCTAGTGAGCAAAGGCATCATGTCATACTTTCAGAGTTCTGCATAGGATGCCTCGACAAATTGGGGGCAGAAGTGACCTTCGTTTGGACCAAATTAACACAAACATGATGTACAAATGAGAAAGTTAAGCTAATATGTCAATGAAACAGCACAGGAGCCTAAAAACTTCCAAGCCTGGTCGAAGATCTAATTGTGAGCTGAGCAAGTCATTCACAGACCACTACAAGAGTGCCCACAAAACTGGGTCAGAATTGAAAAGAAGATTACTGTCCAAGGAGAAACAAATGCTTTCAGTTGATATTTGAACCACATTAGTATCGAAACATACTCAAAATCAGAACAGAATTGGTATTACTTGTTTAATTTTCAAGAAGCAGCCAAGGCAACAAAACCTTTCTAAGCTTTTCTAATGAGTAAAGACACACCACGAACTACTGCACTACAGTATGTAAAGAGGTGAGGACAGGCAACATGTTTTCAGTTGAACATGCTCCCATGCCAAGTTTCTTGAAAATTCCAACACGTGCACAGATGGGAAGAGTTGAAGCTCATCCAAATCTTGAATTTAGGACACAAGCAAATGAACGCAAACAAAAAAACCCCACAAAACAACCCAACACACAAATAGCATCTTAGCACCTAAAATATATTTTTCTTGCTATAAAGAAATGTGTCAGGACATAAATGGAGACTAGCATCATTGACATCAGTCCTTTTTATACCGAAGATAACCTTGGTCCTGAGGTTAAAAGGACCTGACAAACATGCCTCAGATTTTCACTCAAGTTTCAGCTATTTTCTTTTCATAGAGGCTTTGTGTAGTGGTTTATTACTAGCTCTAGGGTTATTATTTTCCTATATCCTTTTAACAAAGGAATAACTTTTTGACGAGTTATTTCATTCCACTAACAGCTACTTAAGATGGATGAATTTTTACATCTCCAAGACCTCTATTCCAGTGCAAATGAGCTCTTTCAAGAATGGCTCAAGCAGTCAAATACTTCAGTTTTTAAGAAACATCTTGATGGGATATATCTGCAAGACTCGACAACCTCCTCAAACTTTGACTGAACTCTTTCAAAGTTCTGAAGAAATATGGCCTCTATTAAGAGTTTAAGTTGGTAAATGACAATTATTCTTGGATTTCGACAAGAGTAAAGGCATAATTTAATCCAGGACAATAAGCAACATTTTGGGACTGATGTGTGAACTATTTTTTAGAACTACAGTCACAATCCCAAGATAAATATCAGTAAGTTTTACATAGAGTTTAGGAGTTATCTTTTGGATTAAGGAAGCCTATCTGGTTACCAAAGTAGCACAATACACCATCTTTCCTGGCAGTCACCAAATTCCAGAGATTCATCATGACGCCATTTGCTGTTAACTAAACCACCCACTACAAAATGCTTGTTTCTCTGGCCTGAATTTGCTAACAATTCAGACAAATGCACACAATTGCTATGAAGGGGCCCAAAGGAAACACTTTCCTTTCAGCAGCATCTGACCTTGCTAAGTTTATAAGCACAATCATATGTGATATTGAGCAATAGATGGTAGGATACAAAGGTTTGGTCACTCATACTTCCAACCACATTCTAATTTTTTTTTTATGACTTTGCAGCTAATAAGATCTGTTTTTCAGTCTCTCACCTAGTTTTACTGTTTGCCATTACCAGCTACCTTCTTTCTTTTTCCCATTTGTCAGACCAATATTTTAGTTACTTTTTCATTATTCCTCCCTCCTAAATAGCACAAAATATTACATATTTTAACATGGCTACTCTAATTTAGAACCCACAAATTTTAAACAGTAACAAGGTCATGGCATATTGTCCTTCTATGCTCATATTATTTCCAAGATATATGAGAAAAGATCTTCTTTCTTGGACAGAGATAAAGAAGAAGCTGTTGTAATGTTAAACGTTTACATTTCTATGAAATTAGCAGGTGTAAAATGTAAACAGAACCACTTGAAGTTCTGAGTCAAAGCCTGAATGACAGATAATAAAGTTATGCTAATAGTATGGGCATTAAATTTATCACCAAATTCAAGAGAATACCCTTGAGATTCCCCTTTACACATGTGTCCAAATCAGAACTGCAATAACCAATAACAGAAATCAGGGCATGAGATAAATGACATCAGTTCTGAGCTTTGTTTTTTCAGTTCACATCAGCATTCATCTGCTGTCTAATTCAAAATGGACATCTATGAATAATCATGACAAATAGTTTCTCACGATAGAATCTCACGTTTGCTTCTGAAGCCTCCCAATCTTTTCCTTATGAGCAATATTTTTAAGACAGGTATCATCACAGTAACACAGAAAATATTAGGTGGGGGTATTTCCTGTGTGTTTTGAGTTCTTTTCGTTTTTTGGCCATACACAAATGCACATTCTAAACAAAAATCATTTACAAAACTAAAAGTATATGAAAGTGTTAACACATCAAGCTGAAAGGAGACCAATTCTCCTTCATCGCAAAGAGATATTTAATACGATTGGTGAAATCTGAATGCAGTGCTGTTATTTTGATTTGGATACAGTTTCATTGGGAGGTGACATTCTTGGCATAGTTCAGCAAAATATTCAGATTTCATTAAATCCTATGGGAGTCTGTCTTCCTTAATTAGACACTGACAGAAATTCTCTTTACTCAGTACTGAAGGATACAAGCAGATTCATCATTCACCCAATGCCACATCAGCAGAAAAAAAAAAGAATAACTGCTCCTCAAGACTTTTTTCCCCAAACATATTTGTCAAGTAGTCTGACAAATTAACAGCACCAATTGACATCTACTGATGTCAATTTTTTATACTGGAAGTACCCAAAGCGGATTCATAACATTATGAATTTTAGCCAGATCCAGAATAACATCCCATTAAAACCAGGCACAACAACTTCTTGACTAGTTTCACATGCAAAATAATTCCAAACAGAAATGAAAATCTGGACAGAAAATATGTTGTACAACTGAATCTGAGCTATAAGGGCATTAAAAGAAATTTGAGAAAACTAACTCTACTGGAACGGCAAATAGAAAATACACTCACAGCTAAAATCAGATTGGTCTATAATCTTGCCTCAGATTACAAAAGTTACAAAATCTTGATTCAAAAGCAGATGAAAAGCAAAAAGGTCAAAAAGTATGATGTCATGGTTTGAGGCTGGGCTGGCCACTAAACGGACAGCAGATGCTCTCTCTTAACCCCTTTCCCTTCCCAGACAAGGGGAAGAGAAAGAAGGGAGAAAGACTTATGAGTTGGAAATTAAAACAGCTTTAATGAAACTGTAACAATAAAAAGATAAATATAATGAAAAGAAAAATAACAAACGATTTACAAATGTGTACAAAACCAGTATCGAACTTCTTCCCTCGAATCACACATCCCCCTGATAATGCTCACATCACCACTGGTGCTGCTCTGGGAAGATCCCAGACTGGGCTCCTGGACGCAGAGGCAGACAGGAGCTGGATGCAGGAACACAGATCAGTCTTCCAAAGACGCCGGCCATAGATGAGCAAGGGCAGAAAGAAGCAAGGGGCAAGAGAAGAGGGCCTTGCTGCCGTGATCCCTCAGCTTTATACTGAAGGTGCATTCTTAGAAGGGACTGAACTGGAAAGTAAAAATCACTCAAAGGAAAACTAGTTCTGTTTTAGCCAAACCAGAACATTTAAGAAAGCTAATGGTTTCTCTTAGTGCATAATAAAGAAGAACCAAGTAAACAGTCTCCCAATCTAGAGCCCACTGAAGACAGTCCAATTATGATTTTATCTTTTAGACCACATTTGTTTCTGTTCTATAAGGAAAACTACTATAAAAGTCCTCCCTTGTGTGAGGTAAACAACTGCTCTGCACAGTACACTGTTTCTGAGGTTTCAGGTGCCACACAAAGTTTTTATTGCTCAAATGGGAGTTGAAGACCTACCTGGCAAGGCTTACAAATGCTTATCTTGCCAGGGGAATGTGATGAAAGTGTTTAAGAGGAGAAAAAAAACCCAAACCAACCACTAACCAAACCAAAACACTAAATTTACATATATCTACATGAGCATATAAATATCTTCAGGTTAATTAAATCACAAGCCTCACAGCTGGGAAGAAGAATTTGTTCCTGCTTCCTGCATCCTTGCGATCTCTTAACATTAATGTTTGTCTTTCAGAGATTCCTACCTAACAATATTTACCTATTTGGAACAAGACTTCCCACAAACAATGAATACCTGATAGTGCTGTAAAATTTCCATATACAAGATGGAAATGGACTTCATGTTACAGAAAAACAAGAACACTATAGATTAGATTAGGCTCTGGTACAAACTCAAATTTCACTATCATGACTCTGAATAATTTACAGTGGAGATTTAGGATATGTCTAAGTCATTGCAAGCAACATGACAGGTTAGTCATCCAGTAAAGCCATCAAATCTTCCTACTCATGTATTCACATCTGTAAGGCAGCACAAACACATCACAAGTAGGCTACGTGCCTATGAAAAGTCTCCGTGCTTCACACTGCTGGAGGGTAACTCAAAGTAGCTGATCTACATTGGCTACTAAATCTTACAAAAGCATTTACAATGCATCTCTAAAGAAATCCAGCCCACCTTCTGGCAAGCCTTGCATACATAAGAGGCCAAAGTAGGTGATCAGAAATCTCCTAGTTCAGTATATTTTTTTTCCCCCTAACAGAAAAAAAACCAAACAATCTTTTCTTTGAATCATTAAAACAGCAATTATACTTTGAGGCTCAAGAGATACAGACTCCCAATCCATCATCACAGTTTGAGATAACTAGCCTTAAATACAAAAAGAAATATCACAATGGACAGTTGCTGAACATGCAGCAGGCACAAAACCACACCACAAATTATATGGTCAAGTGTGGCCAATTAAAACTAGAAGAATATGTAGATGGTTAATCACCAAATTATACTCATTTTCACACCGTCTGTTTATACTTCCAGCCTTGTCTACTGTAACTGCCTAAACCAATGATGTTAATTCTGACTGCTGGATCATAAGAATTCACCATTATCCATTCTTGAACTGCCACTCTGTCAGCCAATCTCAGTACATATTTCTCAAGGGAAATCTGAGGAATGCTGGCAGAAACAAGGAGGTGCCAAACATCAGTAATTAAGAAAAACACAGTAGTAGGCACTATGGTACAATAGCCATAAGAGCAGAATGAGTCAACTCTAAGTAGATATTTCTCAAGCCTGCTGCTAATTTGATAATTTTGTTGGCAGTATCAGTCTTAAAAATTATACAGTCATTTGACAAGCTGACATAAAAAGATAAGATACAGGAAAATAAGGCAGAGTATTTTGTGCAATAAATTTAGAATACACCATCTTAACAGGGATTGTCAAGTTAAAGGCAATAATGAAATAAAATTGGAAAAGCAAGTTATATCAATCAAGTACTAGAATTAATCTGGAGGAACTTGCTAGTGTCAGTTCATAAATTCTGGAAAGTGGATAAGTCCAACATATTTAAATATCCATTATCAGGCTGTATATAATCTTCAAGCGGTCTTAGGAGACAGTTTAGCATTCAAGAAATTTGTATTTTAGACCAGTAAATGTTAGGCAATCATCAGATACTTCAAGATGACTGCCCCCTTTTCAAATAGCTAGCATGGGCAATAACAGACAAAGAACAGTTTAGTGTCAGAAGCCCTGTGAGATAACAGTATTTAGGTAGTTTGGTACAGCATTTTACAGAAATAATTACATTTGGGATCTTGGATTCCTTAAAATCAGATTTACAGGTAATTGAATAAACTGTAATCACTCCTACCAAGCATCAGACCTTACTTTGGAAAAGCTAATGCCAGATTTTTAAATTGGGATCATTTTTCTTTAACTGTACTGTAAGTGCATTTGCTCTGCTAGGTCTCACATTTCAGGCAGCAGATCAAGTAAGACTGCAATTTTATGTACCTTTCCAATTTGTTCCTAGTATCATTTGGGCAAGTTTTAAATGTTGGCTATAGCATTTTAGTACAAATTAGCCAGAATAACGTAAGGTTTCAATTTGCAGCTTTAACCTTGCCAGTATCCCAAGTATTGCCTTGTATTTGAACTCCGATTTAAACGCTGATTGCAATGGTATTGTTATAATTAGCAGAACAGCTCTGCAGGAACACTGCCTATTAGATAGCAAAAGCATGACAAGATGTGGTGAAACACAAAAAAATAGTGCTTAAGAACAACCTCTATACTGCTTTGTACCTCCACATGCTGCTCGAGGTGATTATATTCGCATATGTGTTCAGATAGGTTGGTTAAAGGAATTTAAATAGTGACCTCTGTTTATTCTGCCAAAGTGTTTATAGTTTGGGATTTATTAACTGTCACGCTTCCCACCCCCCTCTTATTCTTCCCCATTTTTTTGGCTTCAAATGATTCTGTTTTGGCACATTCACTAACACAACATTTTACTTCTCTAGAGAACTTCGCTGCTAGAAAAGTAACACAAACCCCTAGGAAATTTACCTGGTCTCCAGCTTCACTACCAACTCAAAACAGCCACAGTTCACCCAAAGCCAACTGAATCTCAGCCCAGTTCCAAGTAAGCAGGGGCAAAGTCAGGCATTCATATCAAACTCGGACATGGTTCGTTGCACAGACAGTCTGCTTAGACAGTACTTCACCAGGAGAACCAAGAGCCCAAATTCCCTAAAGACACGCTGCAAAGACACAAGGACAGAGATGAACAGGGAGAGAGCTGCCATCAAAAGAATTAGGAATTATCCATACGCTTGCATGCATTCAGAAAGAACATATTGTCTTGGTTTGAAAGGCAGGTGTCTGCTAAGGAAGGCAGGAGCCCCCCTTGGAATGGAAAACACAACCCCCTTCCCTCCGAATTGTTATAGAATTGAAATTAAGGGGCCTTCAGGCAAAGATATGAGGAAACGGGAATAACAGTTTTTACTAATGTATACAACAAAACAATAATACAGAGGAACTGGTTTAAAGCCTGACAGAGTCAAGGATACAACCTGGCCCCCTGCCGGGCAGGGTGCTGGTACCAGTCCGATCCAGTGGCAGCTGCAGTTCTCTCTGAAATGGTCCTGTTAAAGCGGTGGTCTTGTAGAAAAAAAGAGAACTGGTCCTCCTCCGAAAGTCCGGTGGCGGTGCAGTCCTTGCCCTCTGGGATCCCAGCGGGTAAGGCTGCTCGTGCTGTTCCAAACCCCAGATTTTATCCCCAGTGGGAATGCTTGGCTCCCTCCCCCCTGGCCAGAGCATCTCCCAAAGGGATGGAGAGTCACAGGGCAAGGCACTGATGGGCGCATTGACAGAAGCTGGTCCCGAGGGAGGAGGCAAGGAACATCGGCACCTGGCTTCAACAGCTCATGGTAATAGAATACATTGCAACCCAGGACACACATACAGGTTTTTATTCCTGATACTGGGTTAGTAGGCTTCTAATGTTAAAGAGAAAATGAAAAAAAAATTACAGAACTGAAGTGGGAAGAGATTATTTTAATAGGTATCAGACATCGGAAGGGATCAAAAAAGCTCTTTCTGCCAAAAGGATTGTCAAGAAAAACTGTGTGGAAAACAGCACCTCTTTTCAGCAACAGTTTTTTGCCACAACTTTTAATTAGCTCAATGCCTTGAGAGGATACCCAAACCACTCAAAAGCTTCAATGTAACTCTGGTATGTCAAACATAGCTACCTAGCTTATTACCTGAATCATAATATACAGCAGGGTTTCTTATGTGCAAATTGATTCTCTGAGATTTTCATCTTCCTCTGAAATAAAATCAGAATTGCTCTCACTTGAACGTCAGTCTGAGCTGATTCTCCATCAGGAATCATTTTAAATATCAAAAGCATTCAGTATCAAAGGACCCTTTCCATCTTCCCAAATGTTTTGTAGTGTCCATCATTATGCACAAGGACCCCTACTCTTAAACTCATTGAATAAATTAAGAATTACTCAGAGATCCAAAAGAAATCTAGCCTTTTGAAAGAATGTGATTATGAAGCCAAGAAAAATTAACAGAATTACGTCCTCCCTGAAGCGTCCTTAGTTCCCTCGCTTACAAGGTGAAATGAAAGGCACACAATCCAAATAAATTTTTCTGTGTTCAAGAAATGTCACTTGATATAGTCCCACATAGAGCAATGATAAACATTTCCTGATATAAAGATCAAATTTTTATGGAAGAGATATTTTTTAATGTATTTTCTATATAGCCACGATATCACTTATTTTCTATACCACTGAGTATGAAAGCCAGGGACAAGAGTGTCTATCATTCTTAGACACAGAAAATAAGACTGCAAAATAGCTGTTTTAAGAGATTTTACAAATCGGTAAATCTCAAGATGTCTTTCCACATTTCATTCAAAAATGTTTCAAAAGTAGCTGCATGTTCCATGATTCACCATAGTCTTCTACACTGACTTTAAAGTAAGAATGATATGGCTGAAAATTCTATTCCTACTTTCCTCAATAAGATGTTAATTGCACATTAATTCCCTTGCAATTTGTAGAATAAAGCAATGCAGTAGTAGTAGTCAAATTCCAGTGGTTTTGAAAGTCACTTGAAAGTCATTTTCCTAAGAAATTATTAGAAGAGTACAGCAAATGCATGAAGGACTTTTGCTATTATTACACAAGTAGAGTCTACCTTCTCTTGGAAAAGAGAAAAAAATCCAACTATGTTTTTGTAATGTAAAACTGGATATAAATCAAGCTAAAGAAAACTTGAGTGAAACCCTGTACTGCTATATTCAGAATAGTAGTTCTACTGAGAGCTCCTAAATTTATAGAACTTGCCACAACTCTTAGCTCAAAGGTTGTTTTTGTTTTGTTTGGTTTTTTTTTTTTTTGGGGGGGGGGGGGGGGTGGGGAGGGGAGAGGGGAGGGTTGGGGAGAGTGTTGGTTTTTTGGTTTTTGACTGGGTTTTGATGGGGCTGGTTAGTTGGGTTTGGTTCATTTTGTTTTGTTGTGTTGGTTTGTTGGTTTTGGTTCGTTTTGTTTTGTTGTGTTGGTTCGTTTTGTGTTTTTGTTTGGTGTTTTGTGGTTTGCTTTTTTCATTGTTGTTGCATTGGTCTGGGAGTTGTTGGGGTTGGTTTGTTTTTTTCAAGGACTTCAGCAGAATGAAAACCAGTACTGAGAAGAGGCTAGTTCCATGTTCAGAGCCACCCTTTTCTCTGGAGTTTATCACGTGCCAGGGGAAGATGACGGACAGCAGAAATTCCATACCATCTACCAGCACTCACTAGTATACCATCCACTTCAAGACACTTCAGTGGCAGCATAGAAGGATGCTGAGGACCACAGCAATAGCCTGATCAACCTTAGCCAGGTATCATCTTGCACAGGTTAGAGTAAAACTCTTACATGAGTAATTAAAGCATTACATATTTGAAAAATGCTCTATTTTCAGTTACCCACAAACATGATTTAATGGAGAGAATGGTTCCTAATGAACATAATTATTTCAGCCTGGCTATAGGGCCTACTTCTCCCAGAATCACAGAATCTTAGAATGGTTTGGGTTGGAAAGGACCTTTAAAGGTTATCTAGAATCATTTAGGTTGGAAAAGACCCTTAAGATCATTGAGTCCAACCATTAACGTAACTCTCCCAAGTCTATCAGCACCACTAAAAAGCTCAAATAAAACAGAAAGGAGGATAGAACTACGAGAATGGGGAATTCTTCCAGTACACACCTAAACTTCAGAAGAAATACCTCTTCTGTTGAGACGCATACAAGCAGGTACTGCCAGAACAAATGCATTCGATCCCCATGCTAAACACACATCACAGTGCTAATGGGTGAGAAGTTGTGTTCTCTTAATTTATCTGTTTTCCAAACATGGTTTTAAAAGTATATTTAAGGTACACGAACATCATATGAGGAAGCCAGACTCTAGAATCCTCAGAGTACTGCAGAAGGAAAAGCAAAGCTAAATACTTAACTTCTCGAAGGTCCCTAAAAGTTAACATCACTAAAAGCAGATATAACTAACTTCTGCAGAATATAGCAACTGACTTAAATGTACTTCTGCAAAATTCAAAATATAAACATTTAATAGGTTATATTCAGAGGAATTTCAGCACTGAGCCCCTCTGCTAAAACAATGTTTTGCTTCAGGCCTAATACTTCAATTTGATTTCATAGAAACAGAAATAAATTACAACTCAAATATGGAGATCATACATGAGCTCTCAATTTAAAGCTGCCTCTGGATTACCACTTAACAGCTATATATATGAAGTGCAAACAGTATTGATTTTTATTTGAAAAACAGTCAAGTTAATATGAAGCATCCAGCCTGGATATAACATTCCATGCTCTGCAGGCAAGTGTTAGAAGAAAGTTCCCTGATCAAGGTAAGCCCATACAAAAACATTCATTCTGATCTTCTAAATCAAGTTTAGACAACAATATTCCAGCTCAGACTGTGTCTAGCAAATTGCATTTAAATGGCCCACAAAAATCCATTTAGTCTTTCACTTGCCAGAAAAGCAATGGGAGGTAGAAAAAACTCATGCCTTCTCAAGTTTCTAACTGTAATTGATTGATGGGGTAAAGAATTGCAGACAATGTCTGAGACTGGAAAAGAAGTAAAAGGCAGTGTATATTCAAAGCTAAAGAAAATTGTATCCTTAAAAGAGGAGACAGTGTGGAGGCACCAGTGTGCATGCACACCCACAGTCTACCATGCTTCCTTTCGAGCCAAGCTGTAGCCAAACAGTCCCTACAGCATCCTCTGTGATTTATAGAGAGGACCAGACATATGGGTTTTGCCACCTGCCCTCCACTGAAGTACAGAAAGTGAAAGCCACAGTGAGAGTGACTGGACTTCAGTTTCCACACCAGTACAGCCTCAGCTTTGCATCCCTCTCAAGTGTATCACTGGTATCTCAAGCCTGAATTTAAGAAGTTGCACGGTCTGTCTGCTACTATCTGCATTCCTCTACACAACAGAAACAGGGTAGTAGTTACCTCTCCAACACATCACTGAGTGAAGCTGGTTTGCCTAAGGATACTAACACATACTGTCTGTTCTTCACTGGTAGAGGATGTGCAGTTCCCCCAGGCACATTTGATAGCCTGACAAGCATTTCATCCCTATGAAACATGAAGTCTCCTTCCACAACTCTACAAATGCTCATGATCCACAGTTATGAGGGAGGACACCATATTTTGGCCATAACTGTATCTCCCATTCCCATCAAGAGAGTTAACTGATGTTGCCTTCAGAGCACGACTAGGACTGGAACACCACATAAGCCATTGCAAGCAGTTTGTTACCCGTTTCTTGTACTCACCGTATAGGGAACATCACAGCACTGAAACCTGATAAATATAAAGGTTGGAGTAGACAAGATGAAGAGCATGGTTTGTTTGATTGTTCAAACTGATGGCAAGATAACATCTGCTGTCTGATACTTCCCGACATGATTTGCTCTTTCAAGCAAGAGTCTGCTTGACACCTTTCTGCAGTCCTTGGGAATCCATACCTGCCTAAGAAGTACTTTACATGACTGTTTCTCTGCTGTAAAGTACCACAGAGCTTCTATGAATCAGTCCCACAGATTTCCTTTCTAGTTGTTTCAAGGCATTTGATTGATTCAACTTCAACAAGTGTGTCAACTGTCTTACAGAAAAGACAAGAAGACATGTTGTACAGAACTAGAAAAAATTAAGTCTCTTTACAAAGCTGGAAAGTAGGAACCATGAACGGTGTTCAGCCTCAAATACAAACTCTACGCTATTCACAGAGCGGGGCACTCAGTAATTCAGTTGCTAATAGAAATTCACGGGATGCAAAGAAGCTGCCTGCAACTTTTTCAGTTAAGCTCATTTCACACACCAATGAAGGTAAAGAAGAGTTCACTTGCAATGTTTCATAGCCCTTCCCATTCCATACCTAGGACACATCTCACAGCATACAGCGCTATGAATTTGCAATACAGGGCTAAAGCAAAGGGTAGAATTGGAGCATTCTGTCCCTGCAATAAACCAGACGCATGGAGCAAGGCACATTTCTCAATCTCTGGGGTGGGCAGGTACTACTGTATCATGACAAGCAAATACTAGAGTATGGAGTGCTATAAAGGTAAATTTAACTCACAGTTATAAAATGTTATTTAAACACTCCAATGAAAAGAAAACTGCCACTGCTTGTACATTATCTAATACAAGCAGGTTCCTGTGCTTAGCTGATCCCTAGACACTACTTCATAACTTAACAGTATAAAAGGATTCAGTCTTGTAAGCACAGAACTCTACTCATCTTGCAGAAGATACAAGTCTTTCTGTTCAGCTGAATCCTCCTACAATATGCCTACTGTATTTGGGGAAAAGAGACAGCATCAGTAAGAAATCCAGACACACATGAGTTTATAAACATACCTTCCAGTAACAGCACTGTTCTCAACAGTCCATGTTTTTCCCCAACACCACTTCCATGTCTCTACTCTCACTTGCCTTCATTGAACTCTTATGCTGCCTGCTTACGATATTCAAAATATCTGTCAGATGATATAGCAATCCATATCAAGGCAATTTATATTGAAATGATCCACATTAGTAACTCCTCAACAGAAAAACTTGGTACGAAAGTAGTAGTAGCACAGGCTGAGATAGAGACAACTACTGCGGTTTACCAAGTAAGTGTTCATCAAATTTCAGGACACAGAAAAAACAGATTCACATCTGAAATTGCCTCCAGGTATAGAATAAAATAACCCTACTGCTCTGAACTCTTTCTGAATCTACACGAGAACTCATTAAAAACCCCATGTCTCTACTACAGCATCTGCTGGCCCGCATTTAAGACTCCCTCACTAATGAATTAATCAGCTGCAAACCAATGGTGAAGACTTCAGGGTCAACATTGATATTCACTGGCTCTACAATGGGCTAGATTAAGAACATAAATCTTGGAGATTAGTAAAGGATTATTTTGCATTATCTGATTTGAAAATAAGGAAAAATCTTGCTTTGACTGAAGTAAGACAAATTTAAAGCAATTGTTATGTACTGACTTCAGTTTCCACTTTTCCTTTGTGGCTTCTTTGTTGGGTGGGGTTTTTGGGGGCTGGTTTTGGTTTTTTGGTTTATTGTTGTTTGGTTTTTTTCCCCCTCTGACTGTCATACAGAGAAATTTAAATGCTTTTATACATTTTCTAAGTTTATTTCATGTCTTGGCAATTCAACTCCTTCAGGAACCTCAAAAGTTTTTAATTGAAGCCTTGGAGAAACATGAATTCTACTATTCAACTTAATCTTTCATGATTCACGGGTGCCAGATCTTCATTCTTGATATGGGATTATGCATGCCTAACTATAAACTCTTGTGATTTGTATAGTCATACATGAACTGCTTTTACTGTACAGATTCTAGAGTCATAGACAGACTTGCCAGACTAAAACTATTCAAAGTCTACGATTTCTTTTAACCAGAAGAAATAAAGCCAGACTGAGAACAATCAGAACTTGTAACTTAATTTGTAATGACAGAGAGGTAAGAAATCAGAATTATTATTTGATAATTAACATGTACAACCAACTTGACAGAGCTGAGCAGAAATGCTAGTTAAGGCACATAAATTTATCATTTAAAAAAGTCCTTTCAGCTTACATCATTAAACTACATACAGATTTCATGATTTCCTCTCAGCCTTCGAAGACACTCTTGTAAAAATTAGGACCAATATACTTTCAAGTAACAGAGTGCACCTGCCTACACATAAGACAACAGCAGGAAAGGATCAGCATTTCTCTGTTCATAGGTCAGTTAGTACAACATTGGATTAATACTGACACATAAGACTTCTCCTTCCCCTAGACATTAAAATCTAGTCCCAGATGATCACATACTCCAGTAATGGTAGGTGAGGTGTATCAATCTAGTTAAATCCTTTTCAGCTCTTCATGGCTACACTTTTGAAAACTTGGTACAAACGACTTGCATTCTCATGGTGTTCACAGTATGAAAATAAAAGGCTGAGATTTAACCTAGAACGTATGCCAAAAATCTCCCATTAAGTATATTCTTTCAAAATAAGCTCAAAACCAGATTGCATCAAATCTTAGGTATGAAAGCCTTTGCTGCAGAAGTAACATGAGAAATTACTCAAAATCCTCTACATTTTTGAACTGCAGAAGTATCTTAAGACCCCTGTCACAAGCTTAACTCAGGAACTACAGGAGGCAGGAGTGGAAACTGTATGCAGGAAGAACTGTTTTTTAATTTCCAGTACACTGATGGTACTGTACACAGAAGGAATGAGGAGGAGGGGCTCCTTTTCTGAAAACTGCTAGGATTATGTTGGGGGGCCTGACGTGGGTAATGAGTACCAGCTGCCTACCTTCACTGGTAGCTGCATTCTTCTGGGCTTTGGTGGGTGTGTGATCTGTACTTGAACTCACGTCGGATGAGATGCTTGAGCTGCCTTTGCCTGCAAAGGGAGAAAGAGGTGAAGAGGGTGGGAGGGAGAGAGAATAAACATGAGTATCAACAGCAAAATAGAAACACCTTCCACATCAGAACCTGGAACAGTTCCAGGAAGCTTTAAACTAAGTTTAAGGCAGCTGATGTGTACACACTAGGGTAGGAGTTAACTGTGTTATAACTCAGAGTACGTGAATCCTTACATGTACGAAGGCTGCAAACAGCCTCCTGTGTCACAGGGGCTCTCATGTATTTGCTAAACTCCACTGTAAATGAAAAGTTTGCAATTAACATTAGAACCTTCATGATCAGTTTTCTCAATCGAATATCTCTAACACATCAGGATAAATAGACATTGACCCTCGTCAGCGTGAAGGAGAATATCAAAATGTGTTAAATGAGTTTAGATTTCTGGTTTATATGTTCAAGTGTATATGTTCTGGTTTATATGTATTCAAGTCACTTGGTCACATGAAAATGAAAGCAAGGTATCTGCTGTTTCCTCCTATACCGTGCTTACTGCTTGATGTAATGCATCCTTTTAAAACTAACTTGTACAGTTGCTATTCTTCACCTTCCATTTCTAACTATAAATCAGAACCAGTAGATGTTTCTTCTCTTATTTTCTTTCTTAAGAACTTTTCCTGCATTTCCTACATCCGCACCCTCAAACCTCTATGTGGGATGTCAAACCAAGTACAAAGTAGCAGAAGAAGAAATCCAAATAGAAATAAAAAATTAACTGACAGATACCACAGAAGAGCAGACAGATCTAAACCAAAGTTGTCTTTTTGTTTACCTGTGAGGATCTAAGAATGAGTCACTTCTGTTTCCCTTCACTCACTCACTCAGTCTCACTAACAGGGAAGACATTGTGCTCTGCAGCAGGAACCAGACCAACCACCCAACCAGCAATACATGAGATAATTCGAGAGAGGAAAGGTAATGAATACTGTTACATGTTAAGAAGTTATCTATCCCCACAAACACTGCATCAGTGAAGCCTTTAAGAGCTATGTTAGCTTTTGGGCCAAAATTTAGGCTGTATGCAGAAAGCCAGCTGACACTGTGTTTCTGTCACTTGAGTAAACTTACAATAATAGGAATGTTAGCAAGAGAGTTTTCTGATCTGTTATTTCAATCAAGCATTCCTTGGGGTTCTGGGTCACAGTGTGCCTGCTTTTCATAGCATCTAGATGTAAGGAGGAGGTCTGCTTTCTAAAGGTGCCACAACAGAACAAGGATTTAAGTTTTAATGGGAAACGACTGGAGAATGTACAAACATAGGTTGCTTCATAACCATGGCACTGCCACTTAATCTGTCAGCCAGCCCTAGAGAATCATTCTCCAAATTTGCTTAAGTTAACATGCTCAGATTTGAGAGATGATTGTGGAGTGAAAGGATATTAATAAGGCCAGAAGGAAGTAAAATATAAATGGCTACAGATTCGTTGGGTGGGGTGAAGTAGAAGAAAAAAAAAAAAGTGTATTTTCAGTGATTCACCAACTGCTTTTTACATTCCTTTAAGTTCAGCAAACCCAAGAAACAGTGCCTGTAGAATATCACTTCAATTGCTCTCAAGCTGTGACATGAGCTGGAGTAATGGACTGCGGTCTTTATAGAAATGACTTCCCCAAAATAGTTCTCCAGCTAAGGAAACTAGAGTTGTGGTGGTAGAAAGACGAGAAAAGAGGGATAAATGTAAAATGCCCTTTCCCAGGAAGAGGCCAGAGAACTTGAAACACCTGCAATACCTGATAATCAAATCATTAACAACAAGAAAGGTATTCAGATGGTATTGCCACTACCAGCAATTCCTCATGGACAAAGCACTGCAACTGCAGAGGCAGAACACAAGCTTCCAAGGAGTATCAGCACTCCTTAACAGATTAAAAGAAAAAAAGCACCAAAAAGACCAACTAGAAAAAATTATTTCCTCAGAGCAAATAAACACGATTTCCTCTTAAAAAAAAAAACCAACAAACTTTTTTGGGGAAAGGAAGTCAGTGATACCAAACAACAGCAGAGCTGCTAGCTGGTCATCTGCGGCAGAGGTTGTTTTCAAAAAGTGGATGCTCCCTACAGCTACATACCTCCCCCATGAACATCAATAATATTTATATTTACACCACACACAAACAAGTCTCCAAGAGTATGACAAATATTTTACCCTCTGTAGGGTGCCGATTGCCAGTACATCCCATAGTAACATGTTATTTACAACTGCACACTTCTGTACAAACTCACATGCCAGATCTAAGTCTCGATATTTACCACTTAAATCTACTTGAACTTTAGAACGTTTAAACTCCTTGTGAGAAGTCAAAATTAGAAATGAAGAAAAAAGAACCCACAGCAGGTGGATACCAGTTCTTCCTGCAATTACACTTCTAATATTTTATGACACTGTTAAGAGTCTTTTCTTACTGTATACAGTCCTTGGATGACCTCCAGAGGTCCCTTCCAACCCTTAATTTTGTGATTCTGTGACTGTATTTGATTAAAGGCCTGCAAAATGTTTTCCTAGCATGACTTGCTACTGTCTAGAGTTTCCTTCAGACGTTCAACAGTTTATTTCGAAGCCAGAAGTTGCAATCCAAAAGAAAGCAAACTGCATTCTGCTAGTAGGTAGATATGGTAGAAGAAAGCAATTTTCCTATAATACCACATAATTCACACCAGGAGTAAAGGCAGCATGGACTTCACCACACCTGCAAAGAATCACACAGCTACACAGATGCAGTTCCAATCATGTCTCTGACCTGCTTCTGAACAAGCAAGAGCATGGATATTTTTTTTCCATCTACTAGTGCTGAAGTCTTACAATAGCTGTAAGAACAAGATTCCAGCCAGCTAGCCGAACATGCTATTTCCTACACATTTTATTTTGATCCTGCTGGAAAGAAAATTAGAATAAGTATATAACAGATACTTCCCCTAAATATTGTCCCTGCCTCTAGCTCTTTGTAGCCCAAGTTTTTTAGTCATAGATGCCTTAGCACTCAATAGGCCTATAGGTCTATTAAATCTGCCTGGTCTCTTTTTGAGTCATGAGTATTAAAATAATGCATTCCATCTTTCTTTTATCACTGATGGCTATGCTGAATAAAACATTTTTTATATATATATACATATATATAGCTAGTTATAATATTTTTTTTTTAAAAGTATACCGATTACAACTCCAAATACCTCTGTCAATGTATTTCAGGCTGTCAAAAACCTGCAGGACAGAAATAAGAATAACCACACATAAGGCATCTCAGCCAAATGGAAGCATTTGATAAACACTGGAAAGGAAACAGCCTGAACTGTTGAAAAGCAAACTTTGGATTCTGCCAGTCACACTCACTGCTAAAGAGTGTCGAAGACATCCCAAGCCAGCCAGGACAGAAGCCATGCAATTTAAACTTACCCAGGAAAGTACAGTCTGTAACTGTCCAAGACTGAAACTGTTTTCAGAAGCATGTGTACAAAGCCTCTCCTGTCACAGACAGTGTTTCTGACTCTATGACTGTCACCTCTTCGGTTGCATTTTGTTATTTTCCTCATTCTTACTGCATATCCAGTCAGCATAAACAGAAGCTTCTTGAACTGTGTGATTCAAGTCATAAGGTACACAAGTCTCATTGACTTCTGTGACAGATGAAGGTGTGTCCTGGCAGTGAGCGCCTTTCACTCTGCTCTAGAATAGTTTTACTAGTTTTTTGGTTTGCAGCACATTTGCTCATAGATCCTGATGTATGGATCTGTTTTGCTGTATTTTACATGCCCTTTTAAGTTCTCATAGGCTCACTTCTTATATGTCACCCTGAAAAATCACAGCAGTATTACTCTTGACATCAAGTTTTAATCTGCCTTCAGCAGTGACAGTTACCTCAGGAGTTAAAGGGACAGTAGGGCCAAATCCACTGCTCACCATGCTGAAGTGAAACATTGGACAAAATGCCAAAACATAAAAACAATACATAATAATTCAGAGAAAAAAAACAAAAAGCAGTAAAGTCCAGAAAAATAAGAGCCAAAGATCTTTTTAACTGTGCAAAAGCAATATATTGTGATGACTTTGAAGTAAAGAAGTCTGAAAAATTTGTTTACTTAAGCCATCAATTCTTTATACTACTGTCATTATTCAAATTCAGCTTCTCAACATGAAAGGGCATATGTATATGGCTTTTCTACCAGATGATGATTACTTTCTCCTTTATATCTTTAGACAAGATTTTTTTTATCAAATATGTGCCAACTATATCAAGAAGACATCCAGAAAAAAAAACAACAATCTAAACCTCAAAGCGTCAGAGATCATGCAAGAGGAAAGAAAAATCTCTTTTCCTTCTCCAGTTTCCATGACACACATTATGCTGGTCCAAGCCTCCAAAACCCGAACTGTATCTCTTTACGATCTGCACCTCCAGAGACCACACACTCCTAGGATGTTTTTAAGTATACCCATGAAAAGCAGCATCCCACTGTGATACTTAAGCTTTGAGGACATATCACGTCTTTAAAGGATGCCATATATCAATTCATTTATCCAAAGTAAAAGCAAAGTTGGACTACACACTTTGAACAATCATTCTACTTGGATTTTACATTTCTACCAGTGGAAATCATATGTCATAAAACTGGTTTCCATTTATTAACTCTTAACTGCTGAGCAAACTATCACTGATTTAACATTGAAGTTACCTACCTATAAGTGTTGTCACTCATTGACCTGCTTTCATGACGGGTTATATGTTAACTTACAAACCCACATTATCCTCCTGCCCTAGAATCTTAGGAGTAGTGTTCTCAAGTGATTTTTATTTTTTTTTCCCCAATTCAAATTAAAACATGTGCCAGCATAACATACAAATGGGCTTCAAATCTCATTCCACGCCACGTTTGTCAGGAAGCGATAAAGCAAACAGTAATCTGCACAAACTCCAACCCGGAGGAAAGGAAACAAGCTGAACGTTTCAGAGGAAGCACACTGAAGATTGAAGAGTTTGCAGATATCTGGTAGCAGTGGCACTTCAGGACAATATTTCTTAACACTTTCAAGTGTACAATCGCTACAAGCATTTTTACATTATTTTTTAATTTTTAAATCATAACTCCAACTTCCAGGACTTCTTCATTTGGCTGTGAAATTTGGCATAAGTTAACTATGAAATAGTATACTTGGCTCTGCAGCATTTCTGTTAAATTTTAAGCTAAATTTCAGCTCAGGGCACATAGGCTAATTTGGCCTTCATCCTTGTTCTTCCAGTCACTGCCTTGCTCGCCTTTTCAAGTATCACAGCATGCTACAAAACCTCCTGCAAGCACTAACACAACATAATGAGTACACAGAACTATCTCCTGTAAGCAGCCAGCCACCTTACTCATTTTTTGCATCTTTTAGGAATTTATACAGGGTGCAGGTGCCAGCAGCAGTGTGGGCCCCTGTGTGTGGGTACCAGGGCTGCCCAGTGCCAGACATGCCCGGTCCCAATGGCCCCACCACAGGGTACAGCTGACCCCTTGGCCACGGGTGGGTGCCTCGGAATAGCAAAGCCTTGGGACACATCCTCTTAGCATCGCCTTTTTTAACCAATGTTACAACAAGATTCAACAAGTCACTCGCAAGGCGAAGCCGTAATGCCGAGAGCAGAAAGGATGGGTTTAATTATGATATAAATATGATTGTGAAGTTCTACAGCTAGTAAGACATTATGGTTTATCCACTATACTGCTAAATGCTTGAAAAACTTACATAAAAATGCATGTGTGGGATTGAATGTTCCCAAGCTGTTCAGCAGAATGATGTTTATTGCTAGCAAGACAAGTCTCTTCAGAAAGGCTTGATGTAAAGCTTAAGCAAGATTGCTCATATTGACAGAGATTCTACTTGCTGTGCCACACTGGACACAGATTTGATGTACTGGGGCTGTAGTTCTGACATCCTTAACTCACATCTTGGTTACACATAACTCACTATGATTTCAGAATAGCTAAAGACCTTATTCAATGAAGTCTTCAATCAAACCTAATCCAATGGTTAAAATGGGGCAGGGCACATACTTGAGTTTTCTAAGTAACCTGTCTCACTCCTGTACCTTTGCCAGATACTATATCTCCACTTATAAAGGTATTGCACAATATATAGAGTGATGAACAGCACATACCACTGCTGAGTTTATAAAGAAGTAATAAGGTGTCATAAACTACTCCAGAACAAGGCCTTCCTTTGAAGCCCACTAAGCAGCAATGCTAATTTGCAGTCAAACTTTGCACCCACTCCAAGTGTTAAGATCTGTATTTCAAACACTGGTAAAAGCCCATGAACAATTTAGTCTAGGAAGTAAATATCTAAGTAATGCTGCCTGAGAAGTATGTTCCTCACTTGAACTCAAAGTGAGAAAAAAAGATGAGAAATCTGTAGCATCTTCTTTTTATTATCTAACAGGACTAGCACTTCTCACGACTGAGTCTTAAAATGCTACCTTTCACCAAAATGGCTTAGCCTGTACTCCAAAAGTGGTTCCTCCTCCATAGCCTTGGACTTTGCCACAGAAACAGGGAAATAAAACTTTGCTCTTCCTACCAATCACAGGATTTTCTTAGAAACTGCTATATTCATTCAATATTGGGCTTTTCATTACAAATTGTCTTCCAATCACCAACATGGGTGTTTACTCAAGATATGATGTTCTACAGTTTAGTTAGAAACAATACTTCCTTAGTATATACTACCTAGCCTTAACTCAACTATTCTGTTCCTACAGCTGAAAATAATTATTAAACCAACATAACTGAGCCAGAACAAAATGATTTTTTTCGCTTTATACTGTGTCTGAGAATGCCACTTAAATTTCCAAGTTCTCCGCTAATGGCTGCTTCAGATTTGGTTTTCCCCAGCTCCACTGAAATTTAAACAAAATTCTAATCCTTCATATTCAGAAAAGGCAACATCTATTTAGTTCAATACCAAACATAAACCGCTGGAGACTTCATTTGCATGTTACCACATGAGACATGCCAATGAGTGGAAGTAGACAGAGGATAAATCCCAGTATAAATTCTGAAGTGGCTGCAGAACCTACCGTTACACTGGAATGCATCAGGCTTTTGGTACATGTTTGAAATTCATTAGATAATAACATACTGTTCAGAAGTCCAAAATGAAAACTACCAAATAAATGTTTGTCTTCCACAATAATACTATTAACATTTAAAATCTGTAGTTAGATTTTCACAAACAACTAGTCCCAGCATTTGAACACAAAAGGTTAACATTAAATTGCACCATCAATTTTACAGCTCATTTCACTCAGAGCATACAAGCTACAACAATCTCACTGATAATTTTCATCCATTTATTAGAACTGGATCCAATACACACACCAAAATGCAAAGTGCCTATTACTGCAAGGAGAGGTGCCCTATGTTCACAGTCAAAAGTTGTAAGTGTTCGGGTATCAAGACCCAGATATTCTGCTTACAGCTTATAAGACATCATCAATCTCACAAGTGGAGTTTTAATTAGTGCTTAAAGATATAATAACTACAGGGCATGCAGAACCTTTTCTTGAATGCAGTGTTTAGTTCACAGTCATGCCTCATCCCTCTGTCCAAGAGGAAGCCTAAAACCAAAGTTACCCTGTCAGTCTGGCTGCACAACTCCACTTGCTCATTTGTGAGGAGGATTCAAAGCAAATTGTGGTCCCAGTCCACTTCGCAGCTCTCAGCTCCTTTTCAATAGATGACTTATTTCAAGTACTTACCAAAACATACACAGCAGTAGCAACACAGAGCATGAAGGTAATTGATATGACATGTGTCAAGCTTCACTGAAGCCTAGATTTTTAGTGAAGTCTTCCTACCCAAATAGGAGCTTCTTCATGTGTTAAAGTCACGTAATAGAGCTCCAAAACTTCTCCCATGGTATCAGTATTCCCACAGCCTATTTCTGATGCTATGATCTGAAATCTAACAAAGTTTGGGTACCATATTCACACAGACATTTCTACCAAAGGTGTTTTACTTTCCTGGTCTGATACTAAATTGGCACAACAAGGTATAGCATAAATTGCAGATCTGATTAAAAAAAAAAAAAAGTAATTTCTTTTTCCTCTTAGTCCTGAGCTGGATGAGCAAGCTAAAGAGATTCTTCCTATAACTGCATGACTTCTGAATCAGGTACAGCAGAGGCAGAAGGAATTCACAGCTGGAGGTGGCTGCTGTGGCAGCGCTGGGACAACAGCTCTTTTTGGTATAGTACGTAGTAACATCACAATAACCAGCCTCACAATAGCCCCCAAATTGTCACTTTGCTTGCATGTTGACAGCTGGTTAAGTCGTCATCAAAAGTAAAGAGGTGAGGCAGTGAAATACCTTTATCAAGACAGCATAGAAGTAGTACAGTATCAATGTATGCTGTGAAAAGCGATGGAAAAATCTTTCACATGACAATACAGATCTGAAAGCATAAAATGACTTTAAGTGAAGAACAGTAATCTGACAGCTAATGAAAAACAGACAAGGATCACTTTACTCCTTTAGGTAAGCACAGTTCCAGCTTTCCTTCACTGATGGATACAGGGAAAGGGAAGTGGTTGACTCAAGGATGCAAGTAAAAGCAGACTTAGAAAAATTGTGGGATTACGAAAACTAAATGAGAGATTTGTGAAAAGGGCATACAGTGATGCAAAGGCAATTATAAAAGAAGGTAACCTGTATACTTGAGAAATATGTTTGTATTTTTTCTATTGACCATCAAGTTTGGCAAAGTTACAAGCCACTCACTAGCAGGTTCAGAAACCAAACTCATCAGCACACATAACAGAATTAAAACATGCTTGCAAAAGACAATTGAATCAAACTAACGCTTTACACTGTATGTTTAACGATCAACTTTGAATTTCACAGAATTCAGAGAAAAAGGAGGAAGTAATCTAAAGAAGCTCTAATGCTGCACTAACTACTATGTCTGGTAATGTTATCAAAACAAATTAAAAAAACCCCACCAAACCACAAAAAATACCCCCAAAAAAACCCCCAGTACTTGCCTTTTTTTTCTAATACAGCTTTAACAGATCATTTTCTTATAATAGAAATAACTCTATAATTTATTACAATAGAAATAATAAAAAAATAGAATAATGCTATTGAAAACTCCCTGTACTTTTAATTGCATAGCATAATCTTCTGGTCTTCATTCCATACAGAGACTGTGAACACTACAATTTGCTGCTGCAGTCAGTGCCTAACACTGGGCATATATGCTTGTCTAGAACAACTCAGAGACTTGTCTATCCCCATAGTAAGAGCAAAACAGTAATATTCTGCAATTCTCCATAGAAATAATGTAGCTTTCAGTTCCAATCAGCACTTTTGTTTCTTCTGCAGCATCACCTATATTTCAGCTGTCTTACACATAAACCTTCCTCTCAGAGAACATGGAAACATGGCATGGAAACTCTCAGAAAAGCTAAATATAAATGCATCAGCCAGAAGACATTAGGATTTCCTTGTCTATTTTAAGCATAGCATATTCCAAGGCATCCAACAGACTAGCAAGAAAAAGACAAAGGACAATTTTTAGCCTTCCCTACCATCTTCACCAGGGCACTGTTATTTACAAACCATTCAACAGTGGAAGGGTACATTAAATGAAGGTGTTTAATATCTAGCTTATTGATAAATCAGTAATTAATTTTGTCCATTGAAAATTTTTCCATTATCACTATTTAGTAGTATGTGTGTCACTGACAACTGCTTGGTTGTAGTTTAAGGATTAAAAAAATCCCTTCTGAAATATCTGTGAAGCTCAGACTGAACTGAGTAATTCTGTAAGAACTTTAGAATGGTACTGCTTTCCAAAGTGGTTTATCCAATATCTTTGTGAAAAGGTATGCTTCAGTCCTTTCTCTCCTGCAGTACAGACAAGACATAATTCTGTTCTTAGGTATGATAAATCATACTTGTAGTATTCAATTACTTCATTAGGGGGAAAAGCACTTCATTAGGGGGAAAAAAATACTAAAACTAGAGCACATCTGCAGCAGAATTAAGGTGAGAAGAAACAACAGGACAGCTACTAATAACCTGAGCCAAGATAAGCAGCTGGAAGAAGAATAAGGACAGAAACTGCTTAATGCCAGTTTAGCGCAGGCAGAGTAGCTCATACGGTTCAACTCGAACCAGCCTAGACTTCTGCTAGAAGACAAAACCAGGAAAGGCAATGAGCAGGAGATGAGGTCTGTGAAACCACAAAAGCCTTTGGCAAAGGTGCAGAATTGCCAGGGCACTGGAAGCCAAAGGGGTCAGCCACATTTCTACACAGCAGATGTGTTTGTGACCAGGACATAGGACAGTCCAAACAATCTCTGCATCAGGATGTTCCTGTCGGCATGATTTCTGGGAACCAAAAAGCATACAGGAGAGTTACTACCATTATGGGCTGGAAGGCACAGTTAGCCCTGTCTGTCCATGCCCACCTCCCTCCCTTTGGGCCTTCCCCCACCCGCCCACAGCCCCGGACCCATTTCAAACACCCAGGACCACCCTGCTGCCCTGCTCTGTGCCACACTGATTCTTGCAATATTCATTTATTAATGCTACGTTTCTTCCTCTGACCCAGCTCATTATCTGTACAGAAAGGGGGACAGAGAAAGACACCGTGCTTTCACTGATATCCTGTCATGTGCCACCATATGTCATGTCATGTGACACCACACCTACTGGAATGCCATGTGAGCACCCTGAAACACTCCGTGGAACCTCCGTAAATCGTCTCTGCTCTTGATCCCACTTTAACATGTTTCAATTAAGCAGAACTGGTAAAAACTAACAAAAGCCACACCAAAGAAATATGAAAAAAGTGTTCTCTAAAATGACACAAAAAACATTGTTAAGATTTGAAATAACTGAAGAGAGTTGCTAAAAGTTCAGAGAGGGCATATAAAGTGGTATAATTGCTTATGGCAATGTTACAGCAATGAGTACAGAACAAAACATTCATTATCTCAAAACAAAGCTGTCAGGAATTTAAGGGTTGGTAACATGGGAATGAAACTAGAAATCCAAATGGGGCTGTCAACTGGTCTGAGGCTAATGGAAAACACAGACCAGACTCTGTGGTCAACAGGCTAAGGTCCAAGTGCACTATCTGCAAGCTCCTGGAGAGAGTCCAGCGCAGAGCCACAGAGATGATGGAGTGGAACATCTCCCTTATGAGGAAAGGCTGAGGGAGCTGGGTCTCTTTAGCTTGGAGGAGACTGAGGGGTGACCTTATTAATGTTTATAAATATGTAAAGGGTGAGTGTCATGAGGATGGAGCCAGGCTCTTCTCAGTGACATCCAGTGATAGGACAAGGGGCAATGGGTACAAGCTGGAACATAGGAGGTTCTGCATGAATAGGAGGAAGAATTTCTTCCCAGTGAGGGTGACAGAGCACTGGCACAGGCTGCCCAGAGAGGTTGTGGAGTCTCCTTCTCTGGAGACATTCAAACCCACCTGGTTGTGTTCCTGTGTGACCTGACCTAGGTATTCCTGCTCTGGCAGGGGGATTGGACTGGATGATCTTTTGAGGTCCCTTCCAATCCCTGACATTCTGTGATTCTGTGATTCCTTCTGGTTCTCTCCTTGCCTAAACTTCCACTCAGTTATTAATTTTAATGGGTTTTGCATCATTCTGAAACTGACTACACTACTTACGTACTGCAATGAAGGGCGACGACTCAATTGGCTCTATTCAAGGGTTAGCACCTTATTCCTTGTGACTTTGACAGATGTGACCTGATGAACCAAGCAAAGTTAAACAGACCCCAGAACAGCAGCCTTTATGGCAGACCTGTTAGGCCAGAGTATCGAAGCATAAGAGTACTTTTGTCATTGAACAAAATACAATTCAACTTTCTCCAATTCTTTCGGTCTGCCTCTCTGGTTAGCTGCATTTTGCTGAAAGCAGTCATCACTGCTAACTCACTTCTGTGGTAACTGCTCCAACTCTTTGACCACAATCTGTCTGACAAGAAACATTCTCAATATGACTTTCAAGCATGGAGTAGAGATGTCAGACAGTTTAGCCATTTGGGATGTTTTTTGTGTCTTCCTGCATTTGGTTCAACCTGGCTGATGATTTCTAGCAACTAAGTTTAATAAAATTTACAATTATGTTAGTAAGTTTTTGCTAGCAGACAGAGAGAGGCTAGACTTTTGCACACAAGAGTAGAGCATGAGGCAGAAAAGTTATGTCCTGGGAACTGATGACAGTTGTGCATTTTCTCCCACTCTCTCCATTTTGAAAAATCTTGATGCGTGCCATTTGACACCTTTCATCCCTAAGCACTTCCTTAACTAGTAAGCATCTAATTTTGTAGTTGTAGGCAATAGCAAGCTGCATGTAGTTTCCAGGGAAGCATATAGTTTACATGAGCCAGAGGGAAACACCTGCATCTCTCTGCTCCTAGTATGCCCGTGGCTGCATATCAGATCAAAACATAGCTGATGTCAAAGAGACACAGGTGCAGGAAACTTGCTCTAGTGTTCATTTCCACAATATCCTTTTAAAAGGACATCTTATCCATTGCTAACTATGCTTAGGAGAGCTGCTAACTGCTCATATGGTTTTTTTTCTAACATATGTTTTAACTAAATGCCACTATAAAATTACAGTTTGAGAAATGCTGCATGTCATGCCAAGAACCTGACTTAATCCTTTTAAAATTTAGTCTTCAGAAACCATCTGTACTGTGACAGCAAGAGGTAATACTGCTTGTCCAACCTAGGTGAAAGAAAGCTTTGCTGATTTATCTCATTCTCCAACATGTTATTTCAGTGCTACATTCAGTGAAATGTCTAGAAGCTAAATCACTGCTCTAACACAGAAAGGGCCTTCAGAATGTTTCAGGATACTCTTCTACCAGCTCATTAGTGTGTGGTGCAAAAATATAATTGATTTGAAATACAAAAATACTTCCATGTACTAGGGAATAATTGCCAGTGGGACATATATTAATGCTGAAACACCCATTTCCTAAAGCTGACCTCTCCAAAACTATAGAACATACTGAAGCAAAAATTAAACATCGCCCAGGTATTTCCTTGGGTACTCCTTACCTTCATTAAAGAAAATCTCAGGCTAACATTTTTCTAAACATAGGTCCGAGCCCTACAGCAGCACAAAGGCGATCACAGTCCTGTGTCAGCCTGTAACAAATCAAGCCCAGTATCTCAGTCCAGGGAGCACAATGAGTACCCAGACGAGCCCCCAGCACCGCAGCAGTCCATGTTACTGTTACCCTCCCTAGAGCTCACCTGCACCACTGCTAAGCAATACTTGCAAACACAAATGGAGCAGATCACATTCTTGCATAGCATGTGCCTCAGTGCAAAAATCTGCTGCGCTAGCTCAAGCCAGCTCCAGCAGTATTTAAAACCAAACAGGCTGATTTTTCCACTTGAGCTAGTAATTGCATGTTAATCTTAAATGCACTACTAGAGGACCTGAGAGAAGGCAAGAATACTTAATTATCCACACCTGTTTTTTTATTGTCTGCTACTGCTTCTGACAAAGGCAATGACAAGCTTTATTAGATGTGACTTGCTCAAAACATCAGCAGTGACAGTCTATAGGGGAAGGAAGAAGAGAAGAATATAAGAGAAACTTATCCTATGCCTATGTCAGAAAACAAGTAGGAATACATGTGAAATGTTGGGTAGCAGGGGTGATATAAACAATATTTTAAAACAAAACAAAACCCAATCCTGTTCTTCAAACAGTGTGGAACAAATGTTTGTACTAATGAAATTATCATACTACACCTCTGAAATAAATCAAAATCTACCAAAAGGAAGTCACTGTAGGAAATGACTGAGAAGAGTTTTAGGCAGTACCACCACCACTGTTTCTTTCTGAGAAAGATTCCCTCTGCAACTGTGTACACAGCACACAAGATATCAGCATGGCACATCTCGTAATTCATAGTTGAACCAAAGAATAAATGCTATTTGAACATCCATGCTGACTTTAAAGTCACATAAATGCACATACACAGATGCATACAACCAAGAAGCATTCCCATTTTTAAGATCACTTCAGAAACTGAAGTCATACAATTTAACAACTGCACCAGTACTACTTCTTTGAAATTCATGATTTGTATTTCAGATGTCAGTGAACACTTCACAGGAAGCTTGCTCACTGATTAGTAATGAAGGTGCAATGCTCCTTGACCTTTTCCTTTGTTAATAGTGCACAGTTTCTGCTGAAGTGAAAAAGAGTCTAACTTTAGCTACAGCAGTAAAATCCAGCTCCAGAAAGCATCATCATACAACCTGTAGCTATAGAGCCAGGCATCTACTAAATCAAATCTTTGGTAAATAAGTCCATTCACAACTAACCAAATAAAGTTTTAATCTAATACCTAAAGCATTTCAAAAGCATACACAACTATTGAAGATCCTTTGCCAAAGTGATTTTGGCACAGAAAGGAAGAGATGGATAGTGAGCATGCACCCACTGGACTGGGTCAGACAGAAAGGGCGATCTGTCTCCCAGCTCTGGCTGACTATGCCAAGAGAGCAGACGCCTTTCTGGCACAGTTATCACATCTGACTCTGAAGAAAAGCACACCTCTCTCAAAAAGGACTACCTATCACACCCCTGTCATCTTCCCTTACCTTAAAGCCACATAAGAATTATTGGTAAATACCTGTGTGAAAACAAACCTTTTTGAGAAATCCATTATGTAAAGCTCAATCTGCCATTAGGGGGACCCTTCCACTATTTAAAACTATCACTATTGCAGAGGGATAAATGTCAGCCTCAGTTTTCAATAACCCACTCGACTAGCTTACAGTAGCACAGACTAACCTTCCTTAAGCATCTTGGCAATCTCCCTTTCCAAAATAGGCACCACTGATATAAAATAACTTACATCAAGAACTCACATTGCTTGCACTGTTCATTTTAAAAATCAACACAACGAAAATTATCCCCAGGCACTACCTCACACAAGGGAGGCATGACTGTTGATTCAGACTTTTTCATAGTTTACTGTACTCATCCTGCCTGTTAGTCCACTGAAACAAACCAACCAAATGGCTCTTTCTTCACAGCCTTCATTTCAAACTACTCCCTAGTGACATCCACAGGCACTTGCCCAAGATGCTTATCAAGCTCATGAAATCTCTGCAAGGCTATCTCTCCCTTTGAGTCTCTCAGCTGAAGTTGCCCATGACTTAAGCAGTCTCACAGTAGGCATGCAAAAATTTATCAAGCCAACTAGTATTAAATACTACTTGTTGGCTTAAATTTATCTTTCTGTAGCCATCTGACTCATTCAACACACAAGACAACAAGCTCTGGAGGATGGGAATTTTATGCTGTTGCTGCAGTCCAGCAGCAGGAACCAACAAACCCAACCAACATTTCCATTCTGGAAGAGCCTAGGGAAAGCTTTTTCTTTTTTCAGGAAGGAAAAGCAGTTAATCTTCTAATTTTCACTGAAAAGAACAGCAGAGAATAAAAACCTCCCTGCAAGTTGATCAATTACCCACTGCAGTGGGTAAAACAAACTGCGAAGTGACATATAACAGGATCCCAGCAAAGGAATTCAGGGTCATGATAAATGCTATCTTCCACAATGATTTATTCCTTTAAAAAAGTTGTAAAAATCAGAGGATAAAGTAGGTGGTCATGTCACTCTCTTCATCTAGCAAGTCTGCACTGATACAGTACACTGAACCAGGCTGACTTTCCTGACAGCACTGTCAAAATCCAGAACAGCATCAGTAACCGAGCTGTGTGCTTGCAAATGGCTGCTTACTATTTGTCCTGCACAGGCAAGAGGGAGAGAGCCAGCTCACTGAAAACTGCAGATGAGCTTGTTTACCCCCTGTCTGTTCACCCTCTTTTGTCTCTGTGCCAACTGGACGAATATCCTCGGGAGAGCATGATCCCCTGGGTGCATCAAGTTTCTCATCAACACCGACTGTTCGGTCAGAGTTGGCCTGTGGAGAATGCTTTAGTTACATCGTGCTGGAATTTGGCAACAGTCCTGGCATTTAATTAACCAGCTGTTTTTTGAAGCAAAGCCCACAGTAGGGCAGATCAGGAGACAGAGGCCTGAGGATGTGCCTCCTAACAGCTCTTTCCCTATGGTCCAGTACTGACTTTTATGAGCAGTCCTGTTCTACCAGGAATGTGACATTTCAGATCACTAGGAGCCTCAATTCAGGCTAAAGGGGGTGGCCTGCACCCAGGAGTAGAGAAACCACTCGCATTTTCCAAGAACAGGGGAAAACCTTCGTGGACTCTGACTTCAGGCAGATGAAAGCAATACAGACAGTATTAGGAAAAGATGGTCTAGGTCGTTCCCAATTGCCTTCTCCTGTAAGAAAAGGTCCACAGAGTAGTCTTGCCACCACATGCTCCTAGAGACTTGGAAATGTAAGGCCCAACAGGAAGGTGGCAAACATGGCAGAATATTTTTTTAGGCATTTTTACCCAGAAAGTGACTTCTTCCCCACATTACAGAGAAAGGTCAGCACCACTCTAACAGTTTAAAGATCTCTTGCTTTAACATAGAATCCCTACCCTGCAGCCAGGTCTGGAAGGTAAGTTTAAAACTTCATTGCTGTGATCAAGCAATACAACTTCTGGTTTCAGCCTTTTTTCCCCATGACTGATTTATATCCCTCTAGAACATTCATAGGGGAGCCAAGGTTGACTCCCTAGAAGCACACACATCACGAGCACATCTGCCCAGAACACCTGTTCTGCCTCTGGGAAACAAGACCCATTTCTAGTTTCACAGTCCTGAATTTAAGTCTTAAAGGAAGTGTACATGGAAGGTAGAGTTCCCACATTCTCCAAGTACTCTAATAACAATTTCCTACAGATGTTCTGGTTCAAATTAACATTCCCATTCTGACCCTCTAAATAGGATCTTTTACACAGGTTCTAGTATTCTTTTATGGAAAATACTTTCCCTGATGTACAGTAGCCATTCTTCTACCTCCAGCTGTATACTGTGCCAAGCTGACAATTCATGGTCAGTTTAGACTCATGTGATACACTCTTGACCTTTCTTCTCAGCTGCCTCAAGTCAATGAGATGTCCAGTAAAAATTTTACTGTGACAGTCTCCTCCCTGCACCATACAGCATTTTGCACTGCTAAGTTCATGCTACATCTACTTTTCCACTCCACAAAAGTTCTTTCACTGTAGTAAAAGTCCTTTTGCAGTAGGGATGTAATTCACAAGTTGCTAGAGCTCATCTAGTTCAAAGCCAATAATGAAAGTGTTAGTCAAGACAGACATCTGAAGGAACACCACTAGTAACATCTCCACTGTGGTAACTCCCTCTTGAAAACAAATTATACTCCTCACATCTTTTGTTCACTCAAAGACAAGTCTCATTTAAATCCCCATTTTTTCCCCAGCAGGAATGTATATCAAAGAATTTAATAAAATCTACATGGGCAAGGCTAATGCAAGTAGATGTAATCAATTGTCTTGCATTTCAATTAGAAACAATCCACCTCATGTCCAAGTTCCCATTTAACTCTTGTGCTTGATGCTCTTATTTTCAAAAATGCATGGAATTGGAGAAAATGAAAATCAGGCCAACTACGTCACTCTATTATTTCCCCCAGAGTACTTAATTTCTCCCTTCTCCATTTAAATCACCGCCATCTTCTCCCTCAACCTACCAGAACACTGCTGACATACAGTTTTGATTTCTTTGCTGGTCACTACCCCATAGTAAAGAGATCTTTGGGCCTCTGCAACAGAAGATTACCAGCCCAGGCAGGAAAGGGATTCTGAAAGAGGGCTGAAGTGTTACACAGACAAACTGTGCATGAATTTTTTTTCCTTAAGCCCCTGTGACAGGCAAGATCTGCACAGGCTTACCTCACTGTTTGAGAAAAGTCAGACTACCACAGCAGTAGCACTCGCACACTCAGAGGCTTGTGCCTCATCCCAGGAGCCAGGTTTGCAAAGACTACTGGCAGTAGAGAAAAAGGTGATGGGGCAGCAAAGAGCTACAGGCACTGGCCAGTAGAAAAGACATTGTTCTTTGGAAGATGCACTCCCTTTCTGAAATAAGAGTTAAACAAACAACCTAAGGCAGAGCTTCCTTTCATTAAGGAACTAAAACTGATGTAGGTTTGGTGTTGATATAATTTTACACTAAAATTCAGCTTGAAAAAAATAAAAGTTTGAAAATACAACCCAGCAGCATCATGTTCAACATAATGACAACTGTTACCACAAGCATTACAACAACCTTACAACTTCCTATCTGCAAACTGTCAATCATTAAACTTTCTTTGATGGCATTTGGAGAGAAAAGAAAGAGTAAGACATGGAATATGTGACAGATCCATTCAAAGGTCTCCTTTCCCTTTACAAAGCTTCTTTCAATTCACTCTAAGAAGAAAAAAACCCAAGTGTAACGGTTCCCACCAAGAAGACAAGGTCAAGTGAAAACTCATAGGGCTGATTTATGGTCAAATCCCACAAAAATGAACCTGAACTTCTAAGTCAGGCAACTGAGTTTCATAGTTGCACATGTAAAAATTGAAATTAAGCACGCACAAAACAAACAAAAAAAACACAACAAAAAACCCACAAGCAAACCAATAACAAAAATGATACCTGCATCTAAAAGAATTGAAATGCTATTAAGGTCAAGCTACTTGCTTGAAGTCTAACCCATGTTTTCAAGAATACCTAACCTTGGTATACAAACACTGTAGCGCTCCACACATATGAAAAACTTTGTATGTTTGGCCATCAGAACCCATTAAATTGAACAGCTTTCAGAAAAAGTACCTTACAGGGAAGATGTGAGATTGGACTGTCTTTAAAAGCACTTTGCATGTTCAAACAATAATTTATGGAAATTTGGGAACCTTTTAAAAGTTTCTCTTCTGTATACAATAGTGGCAGTATGGTATTATAAATTATTCTTATGCCAAGATTGGCTTTCTATAGGACACAGTAGCAAAAAATAAATTTCAAGTTTAATCCCATATGATATATCAGATTCTATGTTCTTGCATGCATAGTTATTTTAACTCTGAAGGGACAGACATTTGTGAAATATGAAGGCTGAAATTCTCCACAAAAATCCAGCTACCTAAAGACTGTCAAAATTCATGACTGCAATGGTTTCAAAACACAGTTAAAGATACCTTGAAGGCACGTACACATTGTGAACACAGTTTCTACTGTTAAGATTAATAACAGCAGATTATTTTTCTCTGTCAGTTTGAAATCAATACTAACTCTGTTTCCTGGGTCTTGGCTCTGACTAGGCCAGTAATTTCCATTCTACCTAAGAAGCAGCAATGGGAGTCCTGATGACCTTGAGCAAACATCTGTTTCTGTACACCTGCATTTTAGATGAGGCTTCTGGAATGTGTTTCCAAGGACCACGACTAACCTGCTGTATCTGGAATGAAGAGAAGTACTGTGGCAGGCAGGCAAGACAGAGCACAGCTGAATTAAAACAAACACATTTGCTTATACAAAAACTTATGCCAGCAAGGTAGAGGTGTCAGATCTCATCTCAACGTTCCTCAATTTTCTTTCAACAAAGCAGTACGTAACTACATACGTACTGGTAAGTTATAGGCATTAGTTGGGTACCTCACAATATCCCTATATTCTTTTGATTAGTCCTTAACATTTGAGTCCCAATTCTTAAAGAAACATTGAAAGTTCTAACTACAATCTGACTTCATAATGGTTCATACAGTATATGCTTAATGTCAGGCATTCCCCGCCCGGTCTCCAAACTCACTCAGAAGCAGTCACAATGGCTCTTTGCATTCCTTTGTCAAATTTTATTTTTAAAATAAGAAATCTATATGCTTATTTTTCTTTCACATCAAAGGTCCCAAGGGTTTCATTAAAGGACAGTAATATTTAACCAGACCTTTCTAAACAATAACCAGGTTATTATATGCCATTTATTGTAAGAATTAGTACTACAAACACTTCATAGTCTACATATCCTTTAGCAGCTCTGCAATACCATTTGCATTAAACACTACCCAAGGACACCTGTGTAAAATTGAACACTGCTGCAATGAACACTAAATGTTTCCTGTAACTATTCTGACAGCCTAGCAGGTCTGCTTCAGAAAAAAGTACAAATAAACTAGAGCTCTGTTGTATTTGTAAATACTGGGTGCATGTAGTCACCTATACCACCACCCTGGATCTTCAGGCAAATCCATATTAAAAAAAGAGAAAATGATGATTACTAGCCAATATTTGATGCGTTGGTCTATTATGCAACTGAATAAGCAAATTCCTGGGAATAACAAGAATTTACTATCAGGGCTTAACACACGCTACTGTTAGCTCAAATAGTAGAGGTCTTAAACAGCCTAGACAGGCTGCTTAAGCTTCTGGGTCCTGTGCCTACTGCAGATGATTTAGAGAAGAATGTGAACAGAAACAGAAAGCTCATAATAAAGCAATCCTCAACATAGCAACCCTCTAACAGAAGGCACAACTAAGCAGAAAACAAAAAGAATTTCTACAATTTGTTGTTAAAACCAAGCAAAATATTTACTTGGATTTTCTCATGGCAGGAAGTCTGAATGCCTGCTTGGAAAAATTTCTGAAGACCTACTGTTTTGCCAATTAGTAGGCCCAGTACAAAAGACACAGCCAGCAGCAGAACAACAATCCAGTGAGTAAGTGCTATTTCACGTAAAGGACTCAGAATATAGGGGATTGCTGGGGGTACAAACAAGTCAGATAGATCACAAATAATAGAGATCAACCCCAGCGACCCCAGGAATGACACAGTATCACTCATAATGGATGGAACCAGCAGAGACACAAGGTAACCCACAGAGAAAATGGGAGACAACCAGGAGAACAAGGTGGTTACATATGATAGAGGTAACCCCATGTTGCCTCCCCACAAAGCCCGCGTTTGTACGTGCCAGACCTGACTGGGATCCAGTTGCATGAGTGGTCAGGAGGTCCTTCCCCAACAGGGAACTCTGAAGTGCGTCCACTCCACAGACAGACTCTCCAACCCTTCCTGCAAGTGGTCCCAGCTTTTATCCCCAAACAGGACACCTGGCACTCATTGACCCAATGGGGGCACCTGGGGCTTGTTTACCCAAGGGCTTTCCTTGCAAGGCCGGCTGCACCTTGGAGGAAAGCCAAAAGGCAAACTCATCCCCTCCTCTTAAAGGGCTGTGGGAACCACCCATATGTCAGCCTTAATTCAGGGCTGGGGGTTCAGACCCCAGCACTTCACCTGCCCACATTGGGAACACACCGTTACATCTACTTAGGCTGTAATTTTCTATTCGTTTCTCAACTACTTTTGATTTGTATATGAAGTGAGAACCACATCTTACCACTAAGTGTTTGGTGCTCACTTATCTTGAAAATTCCCATAGGGAGCTTTAATAAAACTTTTTTATTACTATTTTTTAAATTAATCAACGACTGGTAAATCATGCAAATAGTTTAGCTGATACTAAAGACCTGACATTTAATTTAAAAGTAGTTGGATTGCTTCTGTATTCCCAGAATTACATGATCAACAGTGTACCTAGAATTCAACACATATAGATCAAAAAGCTTCTCAGGCCAAGGTTTCCTCTCTGCTTACACTTCTGCAGAACAAGTTTCCCTGAAGGGGGTTTCCCCCAACATCAATCTATTACAGCTGTTTGCTAATTTAAGATGGGGAGGGCCGTTGCGTGCAAAGCAGCCAGTGTTTCCGGGTCCCAGTTGCTCTGTTTAATTCAGAGCACTAACACAGATTCCCCAATGTGGGAAGCAGAGCCACGTCTGACATCCAACTAATCAGGAGCTGTTACTGCCAGTACACACAAAACATGAACAAACGGGTCAGTAACAAGAGTACTCCTTCAAGAAGAGCAGCAGATGTTGACAGTATTCAGCTTTTAGTAAAGTACCTAAAATGTTTCGAGCACTTAGCAATCTCTTTTACGAGTATGCTCCAGCAGAGAGCAACAGTCCTCATTAGGTCTAGAGAGAAATATGACCTACAGAATAAGTCAGAAAAAAATCAGACATTACTACCAGACATTTGTTTAGATATGGAGCATCCCACCTTGTGATGAGAAAGAGCCTATGCAAAGCCTTTTTAGTCCTGCATTGCAGGAAGTGCACACCATACAAAAAACAGTATGCATGAAAAGCAAACCTAAGCAGCTTTAGATAATTACAAACAGAGACATATGCAAGTTATGCAGCTTTGAGTCAGAGCTGTTATCAAGCTACAAAATCTGCTTTTTGCAGGATTCAGCCAATAATCACAGATAGTAAATGTGTCCATTTGCCTGTCTTCTATCCTTACCAAAGAGGAAACGTAGACCCCCACAATTCTATTCTTCTTAAACCCTGGAATGGCTTCAAGTCTATAAAGAAACTGTATAAGTTAGTTGAAATTCTTCAGAAACTCTTGTTGAAGTAGTAATGTCCCTTAGCTACAACATTTCTTCCCATGCAAAGCTTCTACATGGATAAGGATCTCAGTTTAGACTGAGCAACAGATGGATTCTCCAATGGTATTTTACCTGATCTGAGGAAACCACCATAGACTACATTTGAAAATGCCTTTTTCCCAGTGCAAGCCAAACTAAAACTAAGAGGGCTTATAGCTATACCCAGCTGATAGATGAGCTCTCACTATATATTCACCTTCAGTTTTAAAGGTGTTCTCACTTGTTCTGAAGGAGAGACTTCCAGAAGAACAAGCATAGATTGTGCTTGCAAACAAAGGCTTAGACATGCAGACAGTCTCTCTTGGTGAAAGTTGTCCCAATAGGAACCATCAAGTCCAAGCCAGGGCTCGGAGCTAAAGCAGTCCCAAGTGATACAAGCAAAGTATTTGAGAAAAAGCTATTTCAGGGTAAGATGAACTCAAGCAACGATATGCTTCAAAGCTTTTATTGTAAAAATGTTTTATAAAACCCATCCCTTATTGAGACCTATTGAAAACAGATGAACAATAAAAATGCTTATGCAGGAAAAATAAAAAGCTTGGAAGAAAGCAGCTTTGCTTCTTATGGTCCATAAATCCAATAGTTAGGGATGTACTATACATGAGACAAAACTGAATTTCCAGAACCCTAGAAGGGTCCTTCATACTTCAGCGCAAATTCATGGAGCTTCAATTCATTTTCTCATCTGGAGAGGAGTCGTTCACACAGCTAGGTTAACACATTGTCACACAGCAGTGCAGCACTTCTGGAGCAGAGCTAGGAAAGCAGCATTATAGAGCACGGAAAAAACAGACTCGCCCTCTAATGAAATTTCCCATACTGCTGCTGCTCTAGAGCTCAACCACAAGGTGTCAGAAACTAACATTCAGATAACTGTGGTAATGATACATGATCATGATTTGCAGGATTTATTTTTTAAACAAAATATGACTGCAGCTTTTCACTTCTACTGACCACTGTAGCTGTAATATTTCAAATAAGGAGCAGTAAAGACCTAAGACCCACACATCTCATATTCCTGCTTCAGTCACACCCCTAAAAACACTTCTAGCTTACAGGTTCTGCCAAATAACTCTTCATGTGATTCAGATAAAGGGTTACACTCAGACACCAGGCTACAAGGATCTCGTTTCAGGCTCTCGTACTTCAGGCTCTGTGCAAAGGTACTTACAGGAATGTCTTTAGAGAGAGCAGTCTTGTCCATACAGCTTTTTTCTTCCAATTCCTACTTTGCCACTGTTGATAACTACCATTAAGATTTTAATTTAAATCATTAATCATTGGACACACAGAGCCACTATGCAAACCCCAGGTTCTCAGCCTTCAGAGATGAGCATCATCTGCACAGTCGATACACAACATTTCTTAGGGTGAGAGCAGAGAATCAGTATCAAACACCATGACAGAAATATAATAGCACAACACACAGTCCCTCCCCGATGGAAAACCATACAAAAAGGTAACGCTCTGAAGGACAAACACTCAGATGCCCTCATGTTAGACAGAGGCAAGCAGTCCCACAACAGCACACTCTTACAGGTTAAGACCACATTTTTGGCTAGCAGAAAGCACACTAATGAATCCCAAGTAATCAATCACCATTTGAGTTTAATATCAACCAACAATAAAGACATTCAATTCTATATAACATTTTTACATCACACATGTGCAAATAAAATTTTAAGATAAAAGTGGTACTTCCTTACAAATGAGGCACAAACTACTTTGCAACAATGTATTTTATTGTCATTAAACAGTCAAAGAAGCAGCAACTCTAGTCTGTTTACTATGGCCTAATGCCCAGATTTAAATTTTATATGTTTTTTTTTTTTTCATGCATCTGTTTAACCTAAAGATTGGACGGTTTTGGCTGCAAGAAAACAGAAGGCAGAAAATGCAAACAACTTTGCCTTGAGGTGAGGGGACCTGTAAAGCTGGCAGGTCATTTATCTTTACAGCAACATAAGTGAAGTTTTGCCAAGCCTGGAGATTCCCGATTAGTTGAGGCAGTACAGGATCATCCAGTATTTTACATTAATTTCCTCACACTTAAACAGAATATCTGTCCTTAGCTCTCTCCACTACCAACTGCAACTCCAACTAGCAAGTGGAAGTCAAGACTATTTATTCTACTAAGTGAAAGTGGAAGAAAATCCTGCCTACAAACTTACCTGCAGCTCTAGTACCTGTTTGAGAACTCACCTACAGCGTTAGGAGATTTTGGGAGACAGAAGGAGAAGTTTCTCCCTTTTATAATAATCTGGCTCTCAAGCTCTCCCCTTCTGCTTTTCTGGAATGAAGGGGACTTGACCCAGTTCAGTTACTAGATTCATGAAAAATGTGCAACTGAGACAGAGTGGGCAGCAAAGCCCAGTTCTGTCACTCCTAAATTCTCCTTTGCTTCAGAGGAGTTTGCTGGCTGCTGTAATTTAGTTGGTCTTTCTTATTTCCTGTGCCTCTTAAAGAGCAATCTTCAAATCATATTAGAGTACCTACCATTTGTAAAGCAGGGAAGAAGAGGTAGACCAGTTTTGTTAGTTCTGACATCCACTGCAGAGCAGTCCCCAATTCATCTACAACCCTACTTAAATAACAACAATCTGTATTAGCAACATAATTCCAAACCTATGAGGATGGAAGAGGCATAGCAGCAGTTCTTGCTCATAAAGATTTTTCATCAGACACAGAACCTCAAAGAGATCAAATCCCAACCAGGTGAAGTATAGTACCTGCAAGAACTATGAAGAAGAAACTGCATATACTTTTTCCTCCTGTGAAAAGGTAAAGCTCTAGAAAGATGGAAGGAATTGCAGAGGGCTTAAGGGAAACTCAGAAAAAGTTGAGTGCAAAGGTATCACAGAGCAGCATTGCACCACTATCATATAGTTCCTGGAGAGTACACTAAAATCAAAGTAGATTAGAAATCAATGAAAACCCTGTGAATTCTTTGCATTTGCCCTTGAGCTCTCACGTTGCTCATCCTTCACCTCCAACCTGCTACAGGTTACAAGCACAAAGACCAAAAGTGGATTTGTCATGTAAAACTGAAAACAAAACACAGCACACTTGTTTAAGTGCAGTCATGCTGCCAACTACTTAAGCATTTGTGTGAAAGACTGAAGGACTCCAGAGACACCACCTGCATCCCCACCCTGCCCTTCCTTACCTGGGTACGTAAAACAGGCTTCCTCATCAGTCATCTAGGACTAACAAAGCTAGATTACTGCACACCAATAGGTGAACTTGATCCATCCTGTTCATTACAGAGAGCTTTTGTACTAGACTATGTTCATTTTTTTCTGGAGAAAGGTACCTACTGGAAGACTTTATGTGAGATAAAGGACTCATCTTGTACAAAGCACTTGCTTTTGAGTATTAGCCAGCAGACTCGAGGGGTCTTCACAAGGCCACCCCATGGCCAAGTACCACCACTTTCAGGCCTCGGTAAATACAGGATTTTTTCAACTAACAAAGAAAATCTCAGAAGAATGAGTTCTGCTGATTATACAGGGATTTCATCCACACTGCATTTGCTACCCATAAGCCAGCATCTACAGGGTTAAAGCAAGATTGTGTGAGGATTCTTCTTCTGTCAAGTGCATAGTTAGAAACCTGTCCTTGGCTCAAACTTACCTCCTAAATTTTCAGAATCCTTCACAATTTGTCTTACATTTGCTCAAAACCATGGATGGCTAGCGTTAGAAACAAGGCAGTTACCAGTATGACTCAATTCACTAAAAGACCGGGCTCTGTGTCCTACCTACCACATTCCTTTCAGCCAAGTGTCAGTATCTCAATTAAGAGGGAAATTCAGAAGAATACAGGTAGGATTAATCAGTGCTTAAAAAGCACAAACAGACAAACCACACAACCACTAACAGCCAGCTCTGCTGTGTGAAAGGCTCTGGTGTCTGACTAGACTTGTTCTGGTTTAGATTCTAATCCTGTAGAAGCCAAGTTTCACTTTCTAGGAATGTTTTTGCTCATGTAGGGATTTAATGAAGAAACTCTACACTTCAGTGAAGGACACAGTGGGGGGAAGGGCAGGAGGAGATCTTTTCCACAGAAGGGCATGAATTTATTTTTTTTATAGAAAACGAAGCTTGGCAAAATGAAAGCAGGAAAGGAACAGGTCTGCAACACTCATTGTGTCCAACTTCTGCTGCAAACATTTCTTCCTGTGCTAAAAAATGGTGAGCGATAGCGTGGGTCAATTCCACTTTGTTACCTGACCCACAACTAAAGAAACATGTACCATTTTTACGACAGTGGGCAGGCATTCCAGTTCAGCTCTCAGAGACAGAAATACAGTTTGACATACTATGTACTTTCACAGTAAGAAGCAAATGACATCATTACCAAAGCCTTAAATCAAAACACAATCCTTTAATCAATAAATTCCTGGACAATCAAACAGAAACTAACCCTTCCCCTTACTCACTATTCCCATGCTACCTCTTGATAAACTATAAGCCCATTCACAGTTGGTTAATTACTCAGATAGGAGAAAAGTGCTCTCACGTAGAGCCTCTTGAAAACAGAGTCAAAGTGGGAAAAATTAGTAATTGCTTGAGGGAAAGGAAGTCTCACATTCACCTTTGTTCCAGCAGTTCCTGGCAAGAGAAAGAAGTACCCACAACATGTATTCATGTTTCTTCATAAAGACAACCACATCGTGTAACAAAAGGTACACTCGCAGGGGAATGATTTCCCAAGAGAAATGAAGACATTAGCAAAATATTCTGCTCAGGCCTAATGAGTGCCAAAGAAAACTTCATACTGGACTATGCTGTGTAGTCTATACATAACAAATGGAAAGAAAAACAGTGTTTAAAAAGTCACCCCTAAAATCTTTTACGTTTTAATTCTGGCATTGTGGGTATAATTCTGAAACCAGTATCTTTCATAGACTTGGTTATGTCTCATGGCATTTAACCTTCCATCTTTCTAAAGTTAACCCCTCTCCCACACAGAACAAATGTTCAAAGAATAGATGATGTTAACAGGTGAATTAAACTGAAGGCAGCTTTCTGGTACTAAAACCAAAATGTAAATTCCATTGCCAAGCAGCATAAGACACAACAGTACCCAAAGTATGTTCTGTTGTACATGGCTTTAGATTTAAATAGAAGATTCTAAACTGAGAAGGATCTACTAGGAATTTAGAGCATTGAACATTAACTGTGTCATCTGGTAAAGAAGTTTTGGGGGTTTTTTTCAGAAGAAAATTAAAGTCAATCGTATTTCATGGAATCACAGAATGTCAGGGATTGGAAGAGACCTCAAAAGATCATCTAGTCCAATCCCCCTGCCAGAGCAGGAACACCTAGATCAGGTCACACAGGAACATGTCCAGGTGGGTTTGAATGTCTCCAGAGAAGGAGACTCCACACCCTCTCTGGGCAGCCTGTGCCAGTGCTCTGTCACCCTCACTGGGAAGAAATTCTTCCTCCTATTCATGCAGAACCTCCTATGTTCCAGCTTGTACCCATTGCCCCTTGTCCTATCACTGGATGTCACTGAGAAGAGCCTGGCTCCATCCTCATGACACTCACCCTTGACATATTTATAAACATTAATGAGGTCACCCCTCAGTCTCCTCTTCTCCAAGCTAAAGAGACCCAGCTCCCTCAGCCATTCCTCATAAGGGAGATGTTCCACTCCCTTCATCATCTTTGTGGCTCTGTGCTCTCAAGCAGTTCCCTGTCCTTCTTGAACTGGGGGGCCCAGAACTGGACACAATACTCCAGATGTGGCCTCACCAGGGCAGAGTACAGGGGCAGGAGAACCTCTCTCGACCTACTAACCACCCCCTTTCTAATACACCCCAGGATGTCATTGGCCTTCTTAGCCACAAGGGCACATTGCTGGCTCATGGCCACCCTGCTGTCCACCAGGACCCCCAGGTCCCTTTCCCCTACGCTGCTCTCCAACAGGTCAGCCCCCAACTTATACTGGCACATGGGGTTGTTCTTACCCAGATGCAAAACTCTACACTTGCCCTTGTTATATTTCATTAAATTTCCCCCTGCCCAACTCTCCAGGTCTCTCTGAATGGCAGCACAGCCTTCTGGTGTGTCAGCCACTCCTCCCAGCTTTGTGTCATCAGCAAACTTGCTGACACTGCACTCTATTCCCTCATCCAAATCATTGATGAATCTACTGAATAGTACTGGTCCCAGTACCGACCCCTGTGGGACTCCACTAGATACAGGCCTCCAACTAGACCCTGTCCCATTGACCACAGCTCTCTGGCTTCTTTCCTTCAGCCAGTTCACAATCCACCTCACTGCTCGATCATCCAGACCACACTTCCTCAGTTTAGCTGTGAGGATGCTGTGGGAGACTGTCAAATGCTTTACTGAAATCAAGATAAACCACTTCATTATTTCACTTACAAAAAATAAGCTGTTTCTTCTAAACTTGAATATTAACCTACCCCTTGCACCATAACAAATGCTTTTTGATCCAATTCTAGAATACGTGGAAAGAGGCAAGTCTTTACACCAGCAGAATAGTTTGTTGTCAAATATTGTCCACGTCTATATAAACTTGAAAACTGCAGAAATTATTTCCTACCATGATTAATACAAATATAACTTCTTCATTAATGAAAGCAAATGATCTGCATTTTGTAGGAGAGCAAAAAACCCATATGTGATCCTGTCTTAGTTGTTCCTTCTGAAACAAGCAAAACTCTATGGAAGAAACTTTTCATAAAAGCACAGATCATTTATGCTGCCAGAAACAACAGCAGCAGCACCACCACCGACACCACCACCAGAACCTAGAGCCAGGTCTCTACCACCACAACTCTTAGGAGGATTCTTCTATTTTATCTGTTCTCTGCCAAGAGAAAGCATAGTCATTGAGAAAGAGTGAGCTTCTTTATACAGTGGAAATAAAGACTGTGTTTTTTTAACCTTAATAATATAAGGAAAAAAAGAAATTATAGCTGAAAAAACTCCAAACCAGCTGTAGATACAAGTTTACAGAGCACAATTTAGAGATACTCAACTGCTGTAAGACAGCCTTACACTTGCCAGAACTTGTTACAGTTGAACTCTATTGCTTCCAAAAGCCTGGTAGTACCTTTCATGTATGTAAATAGCCAGTAGAAGTACTTGAGAATCAAGTTAAGGAACTTTTAAACCAACTGGACAGACACAAACCCACAAGACCTGATCAGATGCACTTCTGAGGGCTGAGTGATCTGGCCCATGTGATGGCAAGGTCACTCAATTATCTTAGAAAGTTCATGGCAATTGGGAGAGGCTCTTGAGGACTGAATAAAAATCAAAAATCACCCCTATCTTCAAGAAGGGCAGGGAGGACAATCTAGGGAGCCACAGGCTGATCAGCCTCACCTCAGTCCAAGAAAAGTGACAGCTAAGTACCAGTAGATGCCTAGGGATGTTGTAACGTCTCCATCTTTGGAGATGCTCAAAAATCTGACTGCACATGGTTCTGGGCAATCTGCTCTAGTTGACTCTGTTTTGAGCAGTGGGTTGGATTAGACATCTCCAGAGATTTTATATACTTCAGGCTCTAAAGCAGACATTGAGATACAGCTAGGAGTTGATTGGAAGATGTTGTAATGTAGTTCTACTGCCTGTACTGATCTTCACTGGCAGTCTAGTATTTCAGAACAGGAGAGCAATTCCTCAGCAAGAGGCTCTGCAGTAAGAGCACCTATGTTCTCAAACCCTGCTGAAAACAAAGAACGTCAAGCTTGTTGGCTACAAAAGCGTACAATCAAACATGAACTCAAGGAGGAAGGTCAGCTACTAGATCTTCTTGACATACAAGAGCATATTGTTAGTTTCAACTTAGTACTAGCATGGCTAATTGGAAACTTCTGCTCTGAGGCTTTTATTTATACCTCTTTTAGTAAATCCTGAAGTCCCAAAAATTCTAGAAGCATGAGTCGTAGTAGTATACTATCAACAATCTTCCTCACATATTTCAGCAATAGCTTGTTGTTTCCATCACCTTAGTTTAAAAAAGTTATGTTGATGCTACAAGCAACTTCCTTATAAACTGTCAGAGAAAATGGAATATGGAGAATAGAAATATGTATGACTAGGTGCTACAGAAAAGATGATCTGTTCAGTACTTCTGTCGGTGACCAGCTATTGCCTTTTACCTTACACTGCAATGGTGAGCTAGATCAAGTGCTATCATCATTGAGCCAGGAAAAAAACAGCAACATATTTCATTATAAGAGCCAGAAGCATTATGAGAAACTCCCAAATACTTGCACTTTCTGTTCACTAGTTCACACAAGGACAGGATTTAAATGAAATACTAGTTCTTTAAGTAATTAGGACACAATTTAAGAAAAAAAATAAAAATAAAATTAAATTAAAAAAAAAATAAAAATCAAACAACACAACTCTAAGTTCCCCTACCCCATGCAGTCACATACAGAGAGAGGACTGTGTGGAATCTATGATTCTAATCTGGCAACAAAGTAATATCAGAGCTTTAAATAGATGGCCTGCTTCTCCACAATGCATGCAGTCATACAAGCAGTAAGTCTGGGCTCCCCATGAACTGACAAGATTGAACTTGTAATATGACAACTACATTTGATCCAAATTCTCCTTTCACTGTCAAACAAGCTTGTGTGACTCTTGATTAAAAGTCATTCTTCCTAGTTAACTATAATTGATATTATGCCAGTGTTTCTGGCTTCTCCTTTTTATTTTATTTTAAAAAAAACCAAACACCATCACAAACCAACCAAACAAAACCAAACAAAATAAGACATCTGACCTCATAACTGCTCCTTTTATAACATCATCTACAAATTTCATTAGTGTTTTTACAGGAACAAAGAAGGAAATTAAGGAAGACAATACTCTTCTCAGTGAATCTATTTTAAAAATTAAAACACATTCCTCCAAGTTAGTATGCTGTTTAAGAAAACTGCAGTACAGTATTCCTGCAGCTATTATACACAAATCCCCAAGAAAGGTGTCACATGATTTAAGATGTTGATATGACAAATTTATGTATTGTAGTCAGGAATTTCCTGATTCAAAACACGGGCATGAAAGAGAGCTTCCCGTTTCTCTCTTTACTCCAAGAAGGGTCTTTGGGAGGGTTTACTAGCACAGGCTGCCTGGAATACAGAGCTCCAGATTAAGTACTGTACTACCACACACACTACTAAAGCAAGGATATGACAGCAACATAAGCCTAATTACACGACTCTTCAGCTCAAGAGAGTCACTATGTCACCTGTTTCTGAATGCAAGTGGCTGTATCTGTTAGCATTTTCATATTTCACTTCTGAAAACAGATGTGTTAGAGAACACACCCTTCCTGCTGAACAATATTGCTCTCATTTTTAGGGCATCAACTGATATGCCACTATAGATTCCCCTGTCTAAAAGCCCATGCACATAAATGAAACCTGGGGTTGCATTTTCAGCAAACAGTGCTGTCAAACACAGGAAAGAAAAAGATTCCCAATACCATGCAGCTCCCTACAGTAATTACCCAGTTCAAATAATTACAGACATGTGTGTTAACATCCATTTGCATGGACAGATAGTCTTACAGCATGCATTTCAACTTGGTGGGGTGGAGGAAATGCATATAGGAAAAAAGGTAAAAAACCACCCAACATTCTTTTCCCTATTTACTTGTTTAAGACACAGGTCACAAAAGTGTGTAGGGTAAGGAGACCTTCTTCACCAAGAAGTTACTGTTGCTGAGTTTGGATATTGGCACAGAGTTGGAGACTTTCCCTTAAATATCTGTTCAAACACATCCAACTCAAGCCTTTCCTTTAAGGCACTACTTGAAACCGTGCATATATTCCAGGATTTTCTGCAGTTCATTCTGTGTAACACAGTGTAGCACTTCTTCAGACCTCCATATGGAAGATACATGAGAGCATTTCTCTGATCAGCACGATTTAGTCCTTTTTGTTTCTGCTTTAGAGTTTCTTGGAGCAAAGATCCTTACTTTGGTCAATGCACAGACCTTAATAATTTCTTGAGAAGAATGGCCGTGGTCCCTGCTGAATTCTCCTCCTGACACCTACAGATACAGACACCACAGTGCAAGTATGTAAGAGACAGCATCTAGGATAACAGGGCCTTCTGCAGTGATCTACAGCATAATATTCATATGATAGCTCCTCCTCTATGCTTCAATTCCTCCAAGGTGGTCTCACATAAAACTGTCCTTAACGTGCTGTCTATGCTAGAAGGCACCACAGGTAGACTTGGAAATAAAGTAAGAGATGTGATCAGACAGAACTAATAGCTTTTCCTCAAGGTCAGCTACAGCAACACTACTACTCCTCAAGGTAAATACAACTTAAGTAACAAAGTCCCACAGCACATCTACCCAGTCACAAGTTGTCCTTACATACTCCTAGAAAACGTTGCCTATTTCTTTCCCTTATGAACAAGGACAGATTCTACTGACAGCCCACCACCCATTTTTCAAGTTTTGAAGGTATTTACTTCTTAATTAAATAGTTGCCCTAATTCAGCAAAGGACATGTCCTGTACTAAAGAGCACAGACATAACTGACTGAGTACAAAACAAAGAGCAGAAATAAACCACGTGTGCATTTCAGCCTCCAAATGTCATCCACTGCCTTCTGCCAATCACTTTCCTAACACAAACAAGACCCACAAAGAAGCAAACCAATTCCTAGTTAGGAATTGTTTGCAGAAATGAGGAATCCAGAAGTAGCCAAAGGACTGAAAAACGTCAGAAAACTGAGTTCTCTGAGGAGATTTTTGGGGAAGCAACTTAGACTTAAAACCACATAGCCAATTCTGAATGCATGTTGATGTTTTTCCAAAAATATTGACACTATATCAGCTTCAGTTTGGATTTTAGGAAGTCTCGTTTGGTAGAAGGACTTTCTTTGAAGAAAATGAAAATAAACTGAAAGTGTAAGAAAGTTACCAAAGCAAGCTCTTGTCCTTCCCTGACTGTGGGTGAAAGGCAGACTATGATGTGCGAGTAAGTCCTAAACTCCTGCTACCTTAGCTTAGAGGGTTCTGCTGGAAGCTTTCCATGACGTGCATCACCAGCAACAAAGTTTATTCAGGCCTCTGACTGGCACCCAGTTATTTTTTTATTATTATTTTTTATTTAAAAAAAAAAAAAAAAAAGAAAGCATGAAAGAAAGAGCATCCAGTTACTTTTGCACCGGGCTGAAGCAACTATCCATGCCAAAGGTAACTCCGTAGAGTACAGTTAGTTAGCTTATGTCTATTAACAAAATAATAATAATAAAAGAAACTCTACCTTCCCCTTGAACCATTTTATGAAACAAGCAACATTTTATGAAATAGCATGCAAGTGAGCCACTAAGTTTCTAGAAAGCTTTCTAGAAAGCCACAGGTAACATTAGCAACTTTTTAAGCCCCTACAAATCTGTTACTCCGTGCGTATACAAACACACATGCCTGCTTACATCCACACAGAGGCAGTTCACTTTTTTTTTAAGAAAAAAAACCACTGATGAGAAACTGAAAGCAGCACAGCCACTCAGTGAAGTGCAGCATCCCAGCCTCCTCCTGCCCCGTGATCTGAACAACAACAAGCAACATAGGCACTGAGCTTAGAGTAAATTTACTTTTTGGAGACAAACTGAGTAAGCACACATGCGCGGTCCTTTCACTGCACTCAGCTGAAAGTTACCGAAAAAAAATAAATATAAGAGCATTTATAAAGGCTACTTTTGGTTAGCAGCAGCTGGCCACTGTCAGAGGGCAAATTCAGTTTCAAAACCAACATTGCTTGAAGAATTGACATTTTGAATGTTGCTGCCTTTCCTGTCCGAATCTGGCTGTTAACAGGCAAGTCCCAACTCCCTGAGCACAGCAGAGTGAAACCCAGCTACAGGTAAATGGCAAGAACCTGCCCTGGCTGTGCACCAGGGAGCAGAACACAATCACGTGAGTCAGTGCAACACAAAAAGCACCATTGAGCCCCACTGTAATATTTACAGTAGTCCTGTGGAGGGTGTTAAGGTTCAACTGCAGCAATTACACACTGGGGAGGGGTATAAGAGAACACTAGCCAAACCAAGGCAAAAAGACTTCTCCAGGAACAGCAAGCTATGTTATCTCAACAGATCACCTGGGAAAGGATCAGAACAGTAAGCAAGACACTGGTAAAAGCTGTATGCTAAACTTTGTGTTTAACACATCAGATGGTAATACATAAACACAACTCAGCCATCAAAACAAAGTGGGAACAAATGCACAGCCAAGGAGGCACTTAGTGCCAAACTTGATGAGACTTTCATGAGGTGGGAGGAAAAAAAAAAAAAAAAAAAAAAGCCAGAATCAAAATGCCCTGGCTACTGAAGATGTAGTACACAGAGAAGAAACCTCAGGGGGAAGTAGGGGCGTATCAGAATTTTATAAATAATTCAATAAAAGCTAATTTACTACCTTTTCCATTCCCTTACACTCATTAAAATATCCTGTGATGCTCCACAGACTCTAACAATCCGTATAAACCACTGATAAACTGTTCCGATGCAACTCATGAAACAAAAGAGCTTACCCATCACTAATACCATTTCTCTAGTGCAAAACCACTATGTCATACTGCTTTTCAGACCTGACAAACATTGCATGTGAAGTTAATCTACCAACACTTGGTGGGGAAACAAATCCTAACGTATGCAGAAGTCCATAGGTCCTGAATAACAGAACTTTTGGACTTAGAAGATTTCCACATGCAATGACTGATGTGTTAGAACACTTGCCATGACTGAATTAGCAGCAATCTAATAAAATGCAGCATTTGAAAGGAGTTACTGTGTCTAACAGCACCTTTGAGAAAGAAATCTTAGGTCTCAAAAGCAGACCATAACCATTTCCCCCTGCTGAAGCAAGGCATTTAAGACAGTAGCCTGCTCCAGAACAAGCCCAGACTGACCTGCGTCACAACAGTGCTGTGCACTGGCAATTCCTAGAAAGCTTCAACTACTGTTGAACACCAGCTCACACATCACCACCCTTAAAGTCACTTCTGTGAACAATGTTGCCTGTGCTTTGTGGCTATTAGATCCTGTGACACTAGCAGGACACTGGGATCTACCCAGGAATTGTCCCTCCAAGTGGTTTGTGAATATGAAGTGGAAGAACATGAATGGAGAACATTTTCAAAATCAGAACTGAGTTAAAGTTATTCCCAAGAAGTTTCCATTTAAATCTTCCCAATTTAAATACCTGGATTCAAAAAGAACAACAACGTTTGTCAGCAGCAAGGCTTGTGATTCAGGAAGGACATCGATTTCCTTGCCTAAGCTGCTGTTTCATCTATTTCTTCCATGCAGCAAAATATGAACAGCAGCTGCATAGATGTCTAATCAACTCAGCAGTGGTTAAAGGGTGATATACTTCAGTTCAGCCTCCTCACCTGTGGTTATATATTGTGTCTTACTTGGGCAGCTGCAGTTCTCTTCAGCAATACATTTTAACAATAGTCCTTGAACAAAAAACCTGATTATTGATAGCTTCTACAACAACAGGCTGCTCCTTCCGCTATCAGACATGAGGTAGGCACACCTCCTCTTATTTAAAAATCAAGCAAAGAACTAAAATCAGTGACAGAAAGGTGAATGATTTATCCCTAAGGCAAGAAAATGAAGGACAACAATAAGCACTCTCGCTAAGGTAACCGACAATACATTTCCACTGCATAGGTGCAAGCTTTACAAGAGCTGCTCCATGATCACATGAATTTCTTGCTCCACTACCTTCAGTTGTGCTATTCAAACATGACTGCTGGAACATATTCAGAAAGACTAACTTCAAGCTTGAACACTTCAGTCAGAATCTACTGCACATTATGATCTGAGCCTGAGATCTCAAACTCCATATTTTTCTAGGAAAATATAACTTTAATGATTTACTTTTAAAAAGAGAAACTCCTGTAGACAAAATTTGGTATAACTTTTTTCTTTAAATGTGTTACATTCAAATCCCATTTGCATTACTTGATTTTTCAGAGGGGTAACTTATTCACATTTATCCTTTGTTTAGAACAAGTTTTAGCCTGAAAATTAAATTTGTGGAAAACAAACGTACTCAAAAGGTGCCAAGAATTATTCACCAGATTCTGTAAACAAACTAATTAAGGCTCCTGAAACATCCAGCTCTCCTGTCCATCTTAACATGACAATTGTAGCTTCCAATAAAATTCTATTCAATAAAGCCTTGGAGAAGCAAAATAAATAAGGCAGTACAGTGTTGTTTATGTGCTTAGTCACAAACACTCAGACAGCTGCCTGAGATTATTACATAGGCAGTGTATATGTGAACTTCAAAAAAAAAAAAATTATTTGGTACTGGCACGTGTGACAATGTAACAATCCATGAGGAACGTAATTTTCTAGTTATGAAGGTTTTCTAGTGTTATCCTTACTCTAATATATCTCTTCAGCTTAGAGATGAGAAGCAATTCAGGCAAATTCCTGATGTTCCACCGTTTCACAATGGATGGGAAGGCTGCATGAAAAGCAACAGCCATTTAAAAAAAAAATCATATGTAGTTGTGTGTCTGAAATCTCACCTTAGGCATTAGCAAGCAGCAAACGAGAAAACAGCATTCAAGAAGTTCAGCTAAACAAAGGTACTTCTCTCCAGCCCTAAAATGGCATACCGTAGTACATCAGCCTGCAAAGCCCACTATGCTGAAAACTGTGTACCACATCCCTAAACACAGATGCCACTTTATGAACTTCAACACATATACTCAGGTTGCTCTTAAAACACACAGCAACTGAGGGTTTCCTCAGCATGCTACCCCTCCACCCAGGATCACAATCACATCCTGCTAAAAAGCAACTTTTTAAGGCAATTAAGCAGTTCAGTTGCCAAATGTACCAGAAGCCCCAGTAGCCTATGGAAACAGGGCCTCCTTTTATCAGATTTAGATTTGTTTTCCTCTGCATCACCCAGAAAGAAAACAGCAAACGAGCTTCTCTAAGTTTCACAGTAACTGCCAATGCACAGCAGCTGCTGAGAAACCCAGATCTGTGAGCACACTCATGATGCACAGGACAAATCACATAAACTGGGAGATCAAAGTTTTGGCTGCAGGGTCTGGGGATTTTAAAATTTATTTTTAAATCAGTATTCTACCCATTTCTCAACCCAGGTAACGGTCTGTACTGCAAAGATTAATTTGCCATGTGTAGCCTGCCTTTCCAGGACCCAGCCTCTACTCTGAATGGAGGAAAGAGGTGAATTAACTAAAGATATCCTAGTTGCACCAATCCTCCTCTTCCTCACAGTGCCTATCAGGTAGTTCTGGAACAGTGAAGTTCTCCTCCACTTCACCAAGGACTCCAGAAGACTCAGTGTCCATCACATTCCTCCTGCAAAATTATCCATTAGTTGAAGCAAGAATGCCTCTGAACTCGCAGGAAAGCTCAGGGATGCAGCCATGCCTTCCAATCATCATGCTAAATGCCCCTCAGCAAGAGGATTTTTGCAAGTCACCAGAACTATAAACATTGACCCTTTCAACTCTGGGGACAAACTAGGATTTCCCCTTTCAGGAGGAACCCAAAGAGGCTTTGATCACAACTTCCAGGCTCACCCCATTTATGCAGAAGTTATTCTAGTGATAGAATCAAGTGAGTGAAACCCTACAACAATGAGAACAGCTTAAAGCTTCCGGCTTCAGCTCTTCTGAAAACGGAGCTTTTTTGGCAATAAATGAAAGGGACCGCAGGATCTGGTCGAGAAGTGGTGGTTTTCCCCTTTTCACAATATTCATGCATATTTTGGATGTGAGAGAGGTGTGTTCTTTGGCAGTTGCATTCTGGAGTCTCAAAGTTGAGCAGACCCTAAGACCATCTCCCTCGCTCCGCCTACAAACCCTCAACCAAAAAAAAGAGGGTAGGCGGTAGTGATCCTATATAGCTGCCCAATACTGTGAGGAGAAGACACAGATCCTATAAAGTTGCCTAAATACTATGAGGCCAAGACATATAAAAGACAGCTAAAAGTTAAAGAAAGCTTAAAACCAGCTGGCAGGAAGAAACTTTGTGTACTCGCCATTGGTTTGCCTGACACCCGCTGACTGTCCCAGTGGTCCTTCACACCATCACTGAAGCAGCTGAAATTCATCCTTGATGGAACTCCAGTGAGACTAACAGGGTTTCCACCAGCATGAATCAGGCCCTGTATATATATATATCTATATATATATATATCTATATATATATCTATATATATATATATCTCCCAAGCCAAAGCCGCTAAAGTTTTCGCCGAAGCGAAATCGCAGGAGTAGGATCTATGGATAACAGCTGGAGAACATTAACTCGCTCCCCCTTTTCCTGGGGTTAATTTTTTCTCTGTTCAGACAGGAAGCAGTCACACACCATCCTGCACAATGTAAGGGTCCGGGGACAGACAGACAAGCAGAGGAGGATTACAAAGAGCGCTCTGAAAGTTTTCAGCAAAGTTACGCTGCCGTAATGCCTGAGCTGCCGCTGCGGTCTGAGCCACATCGCTGCCTCTTCATCATGAATTAAGGCAGCAGTTATCTCCCATCTATTTAAAACAACATAATCAAGGGTATTTTAAAGGTCTCAAAGCAGTGGGAGCCCGAAGGCCGTGCCCTGGTACCCAGAGGTGCCCACCTCTCGCCCGGACTCCCCCTCCTGGGAGGGCTGACCCCTCTGCTACCCTAGCGCCCCTCTTTCCCCACCGACTCACCCTCGCTGCCGTACTGCTTGCCATTGTTCGCGCCCATCCTGCCGCCTTCATGCTCGCCGCCGCCTCCCCGAGCCACCGAGCAGCATCTCCGCCGCGGGCGATGGGAGCGGAGCCGGAGGAGGTGGGGGCTGGGGAAACACACCCCCACGGGAGTTTTCACGGCGACATGTTCAGAGCAGCTCTACAACTTCCTCCGCTTCTTCTCGGGTGGCCGATGCTCTCCCTTCCCCCCTCAAAAGATAAAAAAAAAAAAAAAAAGAAAAAGAAAAAAAAGAGGGGAATAATAAAAAACGCTCTGTCGGGGGGCGACGTTTCCAGCTGGGGTGCCGGAGCAGGGGGCGGTTCCAGCGATAATCCACAAGCGGGGCGGGATGGCCCCGAGCGCAGGCTGCGCCGCCGCCGCGGGAGCTCCTCCGGTGCCTCCCCCCCGGCAGCCCCGCCGCCGCCTCCCCCGGCAGCCGCCGCCAGCCACTTGTTGCCCGCGCAGGGAGGAAGGGCCGAACCGCCGCTCCAGACTTTTGTTAGCGGCAGGCGCCTCCTCCCGGCACCGCCGGGCCGGGCGGGGATGGAGGGAGGGAGGGGTGGAGGATGGAGCCGAGAGCCGGCCCCGGCCTTTAAAGGCACAGCGCCCGGCCCAGGGCTGTCCCCTGCCTCCCGGTGTCGCACCCCGCCCCGGGCAGCCCGGCCAGGCTTTCCTGCTCTTCCCCTTGCGGGGTCTGCGGTCGGGCGCCTTCGCGGCACCCTCCGGCCCTGTGCAGCTCGCACAAGCTGCCAGGAGGTCACGGTGTGTCCGGGGAAGCCCCATCACCCCTCCCGCCCGGGCACTTCTCCCGGGGAACTTCCCCGGCGTTTCAGCTGTTTCCTCCTTTGCCTTTGTCTTACCCCAAACTCTCCGGTTCACTCCGGCCCTTGTCACCACATTGAAGGAAAAACCCCACCTGTTTCATATCCCCAAGATTAGTTCTTCAGGTATCCTACAGAGCTGGTGCTTTGAGATGAGATGTTTCTGTTTAATTCAGCTTTCGGAAAAACCAGCTGCTTCTTCTTTCACCCCAGCAGACAGACTCCTTAACTCTCAGCACCATGGGGATTGCCAAGAAATCAGAAGCAATACATCCCATTCAGCTGGAATGTCAGGGCTGTAATTGCGACCTCTGACAGGAGTCACCTGCCCTTACCGGTGTCATCTAACAGCACATCACATAGCTGAGACTGTGAGGGATGCTCAGCGGCGTAAGGAGCACCGCTGACGGGTAAGGGCCTTTCCCGGGGCAGCCTGCCCGGACACCAGAACTGGGAACCATGGGGTTTGCTGCCATGGGGGAGCCCGCAGCGCCGCTGCCCAGCAAAAGGGGCTGGATGACAAGAGATGCTCTTGCATGTGTGTGAGGGTAAACTGCCCATGTCAACAGGTTAACAGCCAAAGCTGCCAGTCCGAAAAGGATGTGCCCCCCCCCCCCCCCCCCCCCCCAAAGGGCTAACCCTAGAGCAACAAAAATAACAACGATGGAGTTTGCTCAAGACAACTGGTACTCAGATTAAGTGGTAATCAGGGGTTACCAAAAGGTTTTTGGAAAAGAGTCAGATTGAAAAGAAGCAAAAAAGAAGGACGAAAGTTTGCAGTAGGTGGAGAGAGCCCTTGGAACAGTCACAGAGCAGCAGTCCAACCTGGTCTGGCACTGCCAAAACCCACCCCACCCGCGTTTCACCTCTGCCTTGGCCTCACGGTGCCAGCTCTCTGGTGGCAGGGACTCAAACCCTAGGTCAGCCAGGGAGCAGCATAGGTACACATAAATACACCTAAAATATGGGTTCTGCGGGTATCTGCAGGAGGTGTGTGTGAGCAGGGGGACCCACGGTGCCAGAAGAGGGATGTGTGCTTGGAACCCACACAGCCTGGGGAGCGGCGTGCCCACAGCCATGCGTGTGTGAGGCTGGGACTCTCTAGGATTAGTTAGAGAAGAGTCTTTAGAAGTTTATAGCTGTTTACTAATATTTTGCAAGCATCTACGATGGTGGTTTATGTGTTGTATTGCTGATACTGATCCTCAGCACATAGTTCACTGGTTGCAAGTTCATTACATGCCATTATTAGAAAGACAAAACCACTTTAATCCTGATTTGATTGAGCAGTTGAGTTGAGCAGTTTTCCCTGCATCACGCTATGATCTAGTGAGAAGGAAAAAGCCTGACTTCCCAAATATATCACAACACCCACTACACAATGACTGCATGTATAGATAATTCTGAGCAAATTTCATCTTTGTCAATATATGCAAATGGCAGATGAAATTGCAGAACCCAAAGTTTTGGGGATGGGAGGTTAACTTGAAAAGAAAATACGTGGATTTTCATTAAGAGATGGACTAATTATCTGTAGCTAATTGCAAGCAGCACAGATGACTGACAAGTAATTGGGCAACATTAATTAGGCTCTAATCCCATCAGCGTCTTTAATGCTTCTCCTTGTGAGAAAGTTTTGGTCCTGATTCAAGATGACTACACACACCCTTCAGATCTCAAAAATAAGAGAAGGTCTAAGAAAATATTATGTTCTGCTGTCAGACTCCTCAAATGACCATCCTAGTTTTCTTGAAAGAAAATGTGAATTAGTCTAAAAGTACAGTTTTCTGTAATCAAGGGTTGATTTCTACTCACTGATATTAAGCAAACTTTGTACTGTGCCAAGGCAGGCAGGCTTTGAGACAAGTGTCTGCTTTTAACATCCCCTGTTTTCTTTTTGAGAGTTCTCTGTCCAGAGGGCAGGGGAGAAGCAATCTGCTTGTAGGCTTTGAAAAACCCACTCCCAAACACTTGCTGGAGTAGGATGTTAAATAAAAAAACTTGGGTCTTTCTATGGCACAGCAGCCTACCTTTGTCACCCAAACCCTCTCTCCAGTTCAGTGGTAGGCAGCTGTGGCTGCTGTGTCCAGCTGTACCATCCTCCCCCCAGCAGGTACCGAGGGGTAATGCTGGTCCCCAGCTGTGGGACAGCACACGCAGGCTGAAAGTAGCACATGTCCCCACTTCATGTGCAGCCCAGCTGTGCTTAACCTTAGCCTGAAATACAGTCATGGGAGTACCCACTGCAAACGACTCCCTAGACAACCCCTCAGCTCCTCACGTCACGTCGTGTGCAGTTAGCCACCTGAAAGGTTTCCTGTGGGTCATGGGGCAAGCAATCCCACTTCCAGCTCCTAGGAGGCTATGCATTTGTTGCAGCAGCCGTTCTTGCATGTCAGAGAGAAATTTCTCAGACCTATTGGAAACATAATCTCATCTAGACACAAGTGCATAGCTGAATGCAAATAATTTTATGGGATGCAGAAAGAACAGAGCCTCTGTGAGAAGGAACATAGCAGTTTCCCTCCAAATTCAAAATCTGATACACTGCAACTAAAATTAATTCCTGTGCTGCGAGGTATTTGCTCATCAAGAGTAGCACAGACTGGTGCTTTGTGAGACATAAAGTTCAGCTGTTGAGGGACACCTGTAAAGAATAAAGACATTAGGCAAATAAGTTACCACTCCGTCAAGTTTATGGCATAAATCCGAGGAATATTCCAGCATGACCAGAACGAAAAAGAATGGAAAAATAAAACCCACACCCAAAAAACCCCACCCAAAACCCCCCAACAAAACCCAAACCAGAAAAAAAGCCTACAGAAGAAAGGTTCAGGAGATCTGAATTCAGCTTTCAGAGGAAGGACTGAGTATTTCTGCTGCACATCCCATTACACTCTTTGCAGAGGAGAATGAGCCAGAGGGCACGTAGAGAACCACTAAAGCACCAAACTCATTTTGGTACAAAGACATAAAACTCTCAGCAGAAACACATTTGTCACAGATGATACTACTGACAACGGGTAACCCTTCTGTGCAAAGCATTTAGGACAGTCAGTCTTGGGGCTTCATAAGCCCAGAAGTGTTGACATGAACAGAGAAGTCAGGAAATGCTAGTGCAAAGAGGACCCACAAGTCTCAGCTAGGACTAAGTCATCTTACAGCCATTCAGTATTTACCGAACACTTGGTTCGTTGTGGGATTGGCTGTGGGAGTCTGGGAGGCCTGTTATGCACAGCCGTATGGTTTGGGTCTTAGTACCGCTATGGTGCCCGTGGATGAGACCTAAGAAGATATTTTCTTTTAACAGTTTCAGAGATGTTTCACTTATTCTTGGCAAACTTATGCAGTAGTCTTTGTCTTTGTTTTTTTTTTTCTCTCCTAATCTTCCAGTTGGTCAGTACCTTATATGTTGAGATTGTTCAGTCTGAACTACAAACATCGTTATTTATATATAAATACAAAGAGCTGATAGGAGTCTCTTGGCTGTGACTGAGTCAAGCTCCCTGGGCTGCATCATATAATTCCTTTGTGAAACTGTTTACAATAACACTTTAAGATACCATAGTCTTCAAAACAGCTCGAAGAATCTGAAAGCACATCAGTTCTGCAGTCTATTCAACAACTGAAAGGAGATGAAGTGCTTTCTGTAAGGACAAGAGTAACTTTGGGGTTTGTTGCCTCAGTGTAAGCACTATGAGACCACCTAAGAGTGGAGCAGGTGGAGTACTATCAAATACTGATTTTGCAAGACTAGGAAAGATTGTTACCTGAGATGTGCCTTCCAATATTGCCATTTTTCTTCTTCACGAGAAGACATCAATGCATTTTTCATAGACTTGTATCCTTTCCCAGCAGATCAATTTAGAAATTATTAGGGCTGAGGAAGAACAAGCCAACTATCAGCCAAAATGTTTCTATTTGGATGTGTTGCTACAATCGTTCCTGGGAGTGTTTGTATTACATCTCTATTCATTATGGGCCTCCCTCTGTGATGCATTACATGTCTCATGATGCACCATTTTTCTATTCCATGAATAAAACCACAGCGATTTTGGAAGATGTAGCCAAACAAAGGGTTCTGGATGAAGAAAATAAATAAATAAATTTGAAAGCAACTGAACAATTTCCATAAGGCATCAACACAGCAATTCCAAGACTAAATATTTTGGCTTTGGAATTTTTGCCACAGTTGTTTTTGGTTGTTTTTTTTCCTTCAGTTTTAATCTAAGCTTTTCTCTTTAAAACAATAATAAACAAAAATCAAAAACTTCTAGCTACTTCCTACTAGCTTTATGTCAAACTTCAGTTTAAAAGCCATTTATATCCCAGGCCTTCAAATTCCAGCAACAAAACTAATGCTGTTTTCCTATTTGGTGTAGGAAGCTTTGATTTTTCATACTTGAGACATTTTAAGCATTTGTTTTCACACTTTGTATTTAAATAAAATGATAAAAAAATAGTATCTTCTTAAAGGTAGCAGAAGCCAAGTAATATTTTTTGAATTAATTCTACTTTTACATCACCGTGTTCATATGACTGCATTTATTTTGTGAACACTCCATAATAATATCTGTGTTGACTGCTTTTGGGCATTCTAAAGTGAAAAAGAATCCAAAAGAAATTTGACTAATATGTTGCTGGCAACTTAAAGCAATTATCAGAAGCATATTGTTTTATTAACTACAAAATGATTCATTAATACTACCTATTTCCTAAAGGGAAAAAAAACCATCTAGACTATCTTCATCATTATAGACAAAAGTTATGGCCTCATCACTGTATGACCTGGGAGTATGTACCATTTTATCACTATTAGCCCGAGTATAATTATGAGTGACTTGATCTACATGGCTAAAAAGCTGCATCTCAGATTGTATTTTAAGGCGTAGCTTTTAGTGGAGTCTGTTCTGCTGCCTGAGAGCTGTCACAGCATCCCGTTACATGAGGACAGGCTGCTCCAGCCAAGCAAAGGCTCTGGTCCCACAATGACTTCAATAGGTCTGGGTTAAAATCCATTAAATCAAGGTGATACTCAAGTTCTAGGACACTCTGGACTTCAATGAGTTTGTCTTACGATAGGTGCTGATGGAATTGCAGAACAGAAGACATATAGGCAGTTCTATCAAATCCAGTTTTATTTGAAACTTCTTGAAGGAGCATGCAAGAAAGCTGGAGAGGGACTTTTTACAAGGGCATGTAGTGATAGGATGGCTTTAAACTGGAAGAGGGTAGATTTGGACTAGATATTAGGAAGAAATTATTTCCTGTGAGGGTGGTGAGACACTGGCCCAGGTTGCCCAGGAAAGTTGTAGCTTCCCCCTCCCTGGCAGTGTTCAAGGCTGGGTTGGGTGGGGCACTAAGCAGCCTGGTCTGGTGGGAGGTGTCCCTGCCATGGCAGGGGGATTGGAACTAGATGATCTCTAAGGTCTCTTCCAACCCAACCAATTCTATGATGATTCTATAATTTGAATCTTAAACAAAAATATTTTAGCCAACCTGAGATTTTAAGATATTTTTGCTGATTTTTTTCAGTTTTACAGGAGAAAATCCCCACTTGGACCTGATTTTTCCCTTCTTCCAACAACAAAAGCAATAAAGCTCAGACTGTGTTGAAACATGTCTAAATTACACATAAAATCTGTTGAAAAGAAAAACGAGTTTGCAAAGTCAATCTCCTAAGGCTCAGGTGTTTGAAAACACAGGAATGAAGACTGTGTGCAACTCCAGAACCACTGTCCTAAATTCCTCTGCCTTCTCCATGATACACCTTCCACAACAAACAAGGCTGGGCCCTACAGCCAATGCTGCCGAGCAAATTAGTTTGCAGAAGCAGTTTGCAATTATGTAAATTATGGCATTATAATGCATAAGCACAATGGAGACATAGTAGGGCTTTAGAGGCAAAATTAATTCTGGCATTTCATAGCTTATGTCTGATCTTGTGATTTTAATGTAGGAGGTTTTTTTGTTTGATTTAAAACACGGGGTTGGCTGGTGCATTCTCCAAGAACTAAGCAAAGAATGAACTTAAGAAGATACATTACCTCATCTCATTGACATCTATAGTGATCATTTGCAGGGTTGGAAGCCTAAGCTCTGCTAAACAGACTGCTGTTAGTTGGACTAAGAGAAGCACTGATGGAAATGAAAGATTTTCCAAGCACCGTGGTTGTGTCTATGCTGTTCTTCTTCTCAGCACCATGGCTGCAACACACTGTGCATCTGGTGTGGCCAGGTTTCCTTCCTGTGAAAAACAGAGCAGCGTAAGATTTGTGTCTGGGCTGAGCATGGTGGACACTCACACTGTGGACACTCCCTGAACAGGGATGTGGGCGGACTCTGGAAACCCTATCTAGAAACAACCAGCAGGAAACTAGGGTAATAGAAAGCATTTTTTTCAGCAGTGTGTATCTTCTCCCAAGAAGCAGCAGATGCTGCAGGATCATGGGGTGCTGGACAAAGGACACTGCATTAGGCTGAACTTCTGACCATTACATCTCTATAAGCACTGTTCCTTCTGCTTTGACCTTGGTCCACCACCCATACAAACAGGGCCACACCACATACTCACCAATGCCTCATTTCACGTCCTTTCTTCACATGTACTCTCATGTACCTGTACTCTCAGCTTCGCAGGTCCCATTTATCCCAGATAATTCAACGAAGCTTCCTTCCACCCTTCTGGTCTTCCCTTCCTGCTTCCTTCCTCTACTGTCTTCCCTCTCAAGGCAGTAACGAGTAACCTCTCACATTTCTACAGGCTTTTTCTCCTCAGCACTAATCTCCACTAACTTCCCTGAACCAACTGCTTTGCTCTCCTGATCTCTTGCTACTGCCAATGTCAGTTCCATTCTTCTGCTTTAGACTGTTGTTCATGCAAAACATCCTAAAATAATTCACAGGCAGTGGCTCTTGAATTGTTCAGCCCTGATGGGCTCCCTCTCAGTTCTTTCTTCCTTTCATAACACGAAAGGGAGTTTTGCCAAGTTTCTATCAGAAAGTTTTGTCATATTTCAGAGCTTTCTGAGACATCACACTTGAGTTCTCCAGCCTGCAGTCAAAATGCCTCATTTTCCCTTGGTAGTGTCAATCCCTCCACAACCAGCCTGGAATTCCTTCAGATTCTGGTTTGACTTCCCCCAGTTTTCAGTGAAGAATTCATGAATGGCCCTGCACAAGGCTTACTGGGGCGGGGGGGATGTTCTCTCTGATGCCCTAGATCTCATCACAGTCCTGGCAGAATCATATCTTGCCTAGTCACTGTGTCACCCTACTTGCAGATGGAGCTGAACTTGGTTTCCTCTGAAGCAGCTTGAGCAAGCTATGTGCCTGTTCCCAAGGGTAAAGCCAACAAATGACATCTCTATTGTCAGTAATGATAACGTCACCATGTCCTGCACTCTTTTAAACAAGAATCAGAACCTGGTTTGTAAACAGTGTGGTAGTCTGAGAAAAATGAATGCTTGAAGAAGCATGCAGAAGGTCTTTCATTCCTGCAAGCTGGACTGCTGTGCCACAGTGCAGGAAAAGTGCATGCCTATATCAACATCAGCATTTTCCTGTTGAACCAAAGCTAAGGTGTGAACTCAAGGTGTTGAACCCGCAGAGGACACTGATGGCAGCTGCCCCAGTGCAAAGGAATGGTTCAAGCATCAGCCCATGAAGAGCATGTATACTTCCCCTTGCACAACAGAACAGGCTTGTTTGCGTGCTCTGCTGAGAGGTTTTTCATGTAATAATGGAGCAAGTTTTCTCTGCCTATGGCAAATGTTCCAGCAGAGTGGCTCTAGCATGCAGTGCATCAGGTTCCATGAAAAGGCCCCTGGCCTCCTCCAGCTTTCACCCCACCACAGCCAGCCAGCCTTGTCCCATATGTCCGTGACTAATTTGGAAATTTGCCATAAGGACAGTGTCCACATGTAAAGCCAGCAGAATTAGCGTGCACGTGATATTTCCAGAAATTTTGAGCCATCATCTAACATCTAATTTATGGCTTAATTAAATCAGTCATTTGCTTCTGGGAAACAAAGTGTCATTGCTTCATTTCTAACATTCAGATCTATAATTCTAAGTATTTTTACTCATACATATTAAATCACTTGCACGTGTCCTTCATAGTTAAGAGAAATATTGCAGGGATCTTATTACAAAGTGAGCCAACAACTGAAGCATTACTTCTTCTATTTGATTTTCATTGATACTTCTGTTTTGTGAGACTCTGCCCTTCACCACACAACATGCCCCTCACTCATGGCTCCAGGAGGAATCTGCCCATTTCATTACTGTGGAACTTGGCTCAAAGAGACACTTGATGGCAGTGCAAAGATTGCGACAGACAAGGGTAGATCTTTCTTCAGTATCTGGTGGAAAGAAAGGAAGAGAAGGCCTACATATCCACTGGCAGATTACAGGAGCTGGGATCAAGAACCTAACTAACTCATTCCTTTCCCTTGGGCAGAAGATCAAATAGATTGAGCAGATGGTGATAGCAATCAATACAGGAGTAGGTGACATAAAACTTTAGATCCTATATTGAAATTATATCGCTATGGCCTTGGATATTTTCTCTTTAGATTTTTTTTTATTACTGCACCATCTTTTCTTTATATGTCAAAATCTAATATTATACTGCTTAAAGGAATATCAAAATTAATAGCTTAAAATAAGACAGTCTTCTTTCAAAGCTGGCATCTTGCAGCCACCACAGAAACTGCCATGAACAGTTTAAAAACCTGTAACGGATTTCTTCTGGCAGATTTTGCTGTGTCAGTACTTGATTTTTACCATGTCAAGTTGTGTGTTCTATGTCAGAAATCACTGCTTTGTAGTGAAAATGGCTTAACTGAGTGCTACTCCTAAGCCACATCTGCCAGACTGACTGTCTCAGTCAAGATTTTGGGGAGGGGCTACAAAAAACCCCACTCCTACTACCCTGATTGCTAGCTGTATTCATGAACACCTGGACAGTTGGGACCACAATCCTGAGTGTTTTCAAGGGACACCTCCCAGGAAAGGCTGCTGATGCAGATAGGCTGCTTGTACCGTTTATGGGATATCTGTCCCATTTGTTCAATAGAGACATTGAATACAGACATTCACTGATGAAACCATCAGTGAATATGGTTTATATTCTATTCTATTCTATTATACTATATTATATTATATTATATATTTAATATCTTCAATCAATGAAGATTTGTGTTAGCACACTGGAATGATGGGCATCTGGGCAAACACATCCTTTTTCTTCACAACAGGTTCAGGGGCAATGGATGAACATAAATAGGTGAAGGACAGTGGGATATTAAACTCTCTCCTTTATTTGAAGAACATGTGTCAGATTCTTAATGTAAAGCAGTTTCAAGGAGAAAGAGAGAACTTCAGCTTTCTCCTTCAGGACATAATACTGGAAGACACTTAGGATATACATCACAAGAGCAAATCCCAAAATGCATGCTTATGATGCCTTTAAAGTAGCTATTCTCACCAGAAGCAGTGGACAATCAAAGCATTAGCAACTAAATATAGTCTACTTCAACAAGGAGCACTTCGGACTGAGACATCCATCAGTCAAGGCTCAGATATTCCAGGCCCCGACAGCCTTGTCAGCTCAATCTGTTGCTCTATGAAGCTGCAAGAAGCTGCTACAAGGTCTGTTGCAGGGCTACCACATCTTTGGCAGCACCTCCTTGTGGAGGCCATGGATTTTCCTTACATCCCTTCCATCCTTAAACTGTCTCAGTCAAGATTTTGGGGAGGGGCTACAAAAAACCCCACTCCTACTACCCTGATTGCTAGCTGTATTCATGAACACCTGGACAGCTGGCACCACAATCCTGAGTGTTTTCAAAGGACACCTCCCAGGAAAGGCTGCTTATGCAGATAGGCTGCTTGTACCTTTTATGGGATATCTGTCCCATTTGTCCAACAGAGACATTGGCCCTGCCCAAACAGGATATTATTCATTTTTCCATGTTCTTCACAGTTCCTATTTCTTCCTTCCTGCCATCTTTTCCAACAAGTCTTGACTCCCATGTTAAACACAGTGAGGTAACGTGGTGGTTATTATAACTCTTTGATTTTGTAACCTGCTAATTATAAAATTTCCCAGATATTTCATTAGGCTGCAATCACTAGCAGATTTGTTATGGAGGACATACCAACAGCTCTTTTAAGTCACTTTTTTCTAATATCATTGATAAAAAAGAGGAAGCTTGAACTTCCCAGTCATAGAAAAATTACTTTATATGACCAGATTTACATCCTGTACCACATGAGATACACAGCTGATGTACTCCATTTATGAGGTACCAGGATGCTCAGAGTTGATAACAATCTATATGATGTCTCTCTAAAGCACCCAAAATCCCTCTTCAGGGCTAATGTATTCTATAGTCAATGACACTACTGACCAGTAGAGAGGTCTCTCCAGACTATCCTGGACAGCAGGATGATCAGAGGACATAGTTTACACAGCGGTTTGCAAGAACAACTTAGTTGGTTGAAGTTCTTTCCTAGTAAACTGGAGAAGTCAAGTTCAAATCGCAAAGGTGCCTCCCACCTAAGCTTTAGCCTCAGCACAGAATATCTAGATTTTTACAGCAGGGGAGACACCATATTCAGGGAAACAGTTTACCAAGGTCACGGAGCTCACCTGAAATTTCCCTAAATGTGGGAAACTGGACTGCATAAGCTTGCGTAGTGGGGAATATGCATTCAAACTTACTCCCAAGTAAGAAAATAAACCAAATAACCTGCCTTACTACAGCTTGACAGATCTAAGTGGCTTTATTTTATTTATCTGAACTAATACATAGACAGATGTTTATGCTACCAAGTGTTTGTGCCAGTCACCAACCATAGCTGTATTCAAACCCTTGGTGTTACTGTCGAAAGGGATCCTAGGTACTCTCCTCAAATTACTTTAAAGTCAGCAAGGGGAGCTTAACAGCTCATGAAGACACACCCCAGGCTTTGCCCAAGGCCAACTACAGTGTCCACACAAACCCTTGAGACTGATGTAGTTCAATCATTCTCAATCTTTCCCATACTGCAAAGCCAAGTTACAAATAAAAAATTTCTCCCAGATGTCCCCAGATGTTTCTGCACCTATGCTTACCTGGCCATAATGAAAGAAAAAGGTGTCACTGGAGGTGTGAAGAGTATGAGTTGAGAAGTCACACTGTACGATAAAGAAGGAAGATCAGGGAAAAACAATCTCCTGTTCTCTGTTCTCTAGTTTACATGGTGTGCTTTTCCTCTTCTTCCTGTATGACAGCTTTTCCCAGCCAGGCTCTCTTTGCAGTAAAAGCTCTAAGAAGCACCAGCTACATCTGGTTTTACCTCAAGTGGATCAACAGTTAACAATATATTCATGCCACATTTTTCTTCCTATCCTGTGGTTTCTGCTCAAAATTACCAGCAATCTTCAAGACAAAGACAGTCCTGCATGTATTCCTATGTAGTTTTCTGTATGCTCTACATTCAGCTTAGAATAGGGATTTTTCAGATTTTCATTGTATGGATCATCTTTTAAGATGGTTTGACTGTAATCTCCTACTCCTTTGCAGCAACTAAAGCAACCACTAAATCAAAGGTACATGGTTCACACTGGTAGCTTTTTGCATGGATACTTTCCCCTTTTACTAAAACCTGGTAATAAACACACACTGTGTGTGGCAGAAGTCTTGATGCTAGGCTGTGGCCTGACTTTCATATTTGCAGGTCTCAGTAGTCTACATAGTTCTCCCTGTGAGGCTTCACACTTCTTTATTTGCCCAGCAGGGCATATTTACACTGATGGCCAGAATTCAACTTCGTAGGGCAAGTGTGCAATGCACACTGACCTTACTTGAATGCCAGTGAACATGCTGGATGATCAAATACCATCACCTTTAAGATGTATTTATATGAAGGTTTTCTTCCATCAACAAGCCTAAACAGTATCCGAAGTTGCATTTTGTAAAACGGAGGCCTCTGTGACTGTTGTCCTTTTACTGCCTCTTTCATTGATAAGGATCAAGTTAAAGACTCTGAGGAACTTAAGACATTTCTAAATCCATTTCTTGACATTTATGAACTCTGGTGACCAGGCTCAGAATGGTTCATTATAATGAATAAATTAATGAATAATTCAGAACCACTCATGGAAGTCACCCTCTGAAATTTTCTTTCACATCCCATGTACTAACCAGTGAAGACAGCTACAATGGTTGGCTTTATCAGGACATTTAAAGCTGTTACAAGGGTTTAAAAGATAAGAATAGCAGCACACGCAATTTCAAGTAGAAGTTACATTGTATATGGTGATATCAAGCCAATGTTCTCATGAAAGCATTCATTTAGTGAGCTTAATGAGGGCAATTTGTCAACAATTTCACACACCATTTGCCTAGAATTCTCTAATGCAGCATTTCACTGTGCGCTCCTCCCCCCCAAATAAACTGCATGTTGTATACAGTTTTGCCTATCATTAATCATCTTTTCAGCACTGCAAGTTCAATGCTGCTTTCCCAGTAGGAGACCAAGGGAGCAACCTAGCCAAAAGAGGGAAAAGTCATGGGAAAAGAAGAATATAAATATTCACTTAAACAAAAAAAAAAAAAAAAAGACAAGATCAAAACCCCCAAGCCCTAGTAGGACCATCCCCTTCTGCCCACAGTAACTGCTTCTAACAGCAGCTTCTGGAGCTCTACTTTTTTTTCCATGAGTTAAGCATACAACTACAGAATCCAAATGGCACTTCTTTTAGCTTAACAGTTCAAAGCAGAGGCTAAGACCATTAGTCAGTTTAAAATTAAAAAAAGAAATTATTAAAAAAGCAAACCACTCTCTCCTCCCATACTGTCCCCAGCTTCTGGAATTGTTGCATTTTGGTTTTTCAGCTAGGTCCAATTCAAATATGACTCTTTTTTAAAATGAAAAAAAAAACCCATGTATTTATTGAAATTGTATCTGCAAAAGGCTTGATTTAATAAATAACTAACTTAAGAAGCCATTACTGTTGATTGTCAGCACTTTTCTGCTAACCAAGATGCCTGAGGGAAAAGCAGATGGAAAGTAATTAATAAGACCAAGAGTGAAGTTTACTGCACGTAACCGATACTGTTGGTAAATCTGGGACTCATAAATGATTCTGCTCAATGAAGGGAGACAGATGTTTCTGCTATTTCAGCAAGGAGTTAGGAGAGAGCAAGTAAAAATGAAAATGAAAATTAAAAAACCCAGTGAGCCCATAAATAAGCAATGCAACTGTTATTACACACTTCCTTCTTTTCTCTGACAATCCTGATAAATTTGAAGAATTTGAGAAGTGGAGAGAAGGAATCCTCTGAAATGATCTTATTAAAATAAATATGACAACAACTATAACACTGCATCCTATGTGGACTTGTACAGTAGGGATATGGGCAAAAGAAAGCATTAAGTTTGCTTCTGAGTATCTTAACTTTTAAAGAAATGTTGGATGAATTACCATGTCGCAGTATGTTGTAACTTATGCTTAAACAATATTGAAAACCTGAAATGAAGTAAAACAAAAAGAGAAAAAGGTGGAGCTACATGTTTATCCTCATCATAGGATCCCTCCCTGAAAAGGCATTTTAGGAAGGCTGTGAGAAGGAGGTGGAGGACAGGGGTAGCTGTACCGAGCATGTCTGAAGGGGCAAGGCATGACTCAAGCTAGAAAGCATTTCCACTGAGACAAAGTGCTGCTGTCGTCTGTATTGGCAGCATTTTCAACCCAGCAGTGCTCTGTTTCATTAACTTTGCTTTCTCCTGCCAAAGGCATCTGAAAGGAGGAGGTTGCTTTCTGAGGTGCAGCAAATCAGGATTTTACTCTTCTGGCCTTCAGCAATTGTCAACAAGAAGGTTAAATGAAATGTGCATTTGTGTATATCTGTATGTACATGACAAACACAAACCCACTCCTTTTAGATTTTTTCTGTATCTGTTTAAAGATACGTGTGTTCCTCTGAATACTTAAACACTACCAACTTTCAAAAACTTTAAAAAATACTTAAAAAGTTTTCTCCAAATGTTTGATACTGCATCTGAAGGGATTAAGTTAAGATGTTCTGTCTCAGCTCCTGTTACCTTCCAGACTTCTGAGAGATTTTCATCTATAGAGAAAAAAGATAAATCCATAAAATCATACCAAAAAAATCATACCAAAAGATACCTTTTTTAAAAAAAAACCCCAAACATTCTAACCATTCTATTTTTTTTTTCTTTTGTTAATTGATTCTTGAAAACTGCTAAAGAGCTGTCACTTATTGGGGGGGGGGGGGGGAAGAACAGCCTGCCTCCCTGACCCCAGGTGTGAACTTATCCAGATTATTCAGATTAGTCGAATAGAGGGCTATTAGAGAAAATGTACACATGTTGAGGGCTTTTTCTTTTTCCATCTAGATTTAACCGCTTTTCTGTCTGCAGTAATACCTGGACCATCACCACTCTCAAACTGAATGAAGTACTTGTTTAGAAGCCTCAGATCTGAGCTTTGAAATTGCACCTCTGGCCATAGTTTACAGTATGGCTAGAGAGAGAAAGGTACTATAAAAATGACATGAAGCCACAAAAAATTCAATTTGCTCAATTAACAAGGTCAAAGGCTTTTTCCTTTTATTTCACTCCCATGGCACAAAATTCAGCATGGCTGAATGGCTGCAGAGTGCATTTCTGTGTCAATAGGCACTGGGGGAGGAAGAAAGACTGACTTAACATTTTGCACATCAAGTCATCCTGTGAGCATTCAAGAGCTATGCGGAAAACTCTGGAATCCTTGGACATATGGGCCTTTTATCAAAAGAAACCTCTGTGCTCTCAAATCCTTTTGAGAGGAGGATCTGGGAGAGCCACAGGAAGTTCCAGTGGCTGCTTCGCTGCCACAGACTGTGAACCCTAAGGGCAGTAGCAGAGGCAGGGTTTCCATAGGACTGACTTCACTGACAGGAGTGAGACCAAGGGTATGCCTGTATGGAGGATAATCCTCAACCCATATTGTGAACACTGGATCAAACACTTCACCTTCGAAAAGTATAGGTATACCAGGAGGAGTACTCTTCACAATTTCTTCCCTATTATATAGCTACTCCTTTTGTGGAATTCGCTGCCACAGAAGGTCGTGGAGACAGACATCATTGGCAGATTCAGAAAGGATCACACAAACTTATAGACAGTAAGCCCATAAACAGAAACAGAAAAGGAAGGAATGCACACTGTAATATCCCTAATCCAACAGTGGTGGCTCTGGTGCAATTCAACGGGAATGGACCAGAGGTAATGACTAAGCTTGCACTAAACAGCAAGTATGGTTACTTGGGCTGCTGAAAAGAAAGTGTATTGGGCAAGAAGGCTGGTCTGATTTTGTAGAGCATTTAGAAAATTTATGTCCTTCTTCACAAGCAGTTAAAATCTGTCCTGCTTGCAACTGCACTATCAGGAATCTACATGACATTCAGCAGACACACCTCAAAACTATTGAAGTATACAATCATGTTTCCTGTACTGAATAGAGCTGGGTTAACATTGATATTGATATATTATGGGCAGCCCTACAGTTATTTCATTATTTCAGAAGTCTGAAGAAAAACAGCATTGTAGTTTTGTGTCCTTTTATCCATGCTCCTGTTTGCAATGATGGTGGTGTCAGGCACCAGTCTCCTGCTTAAATCTAGTGTCCCAGCCCTGTCCACCCCCACACTGCCGTTCCCTAATGCATACTTGTGACAAACTTGGAACAACATCTGACCTTCAATTCCTCTATCCATATCCCTACTGCCTGCCAACAAATTCTGGCTAACACTTAAAGAAGATATCTCACCACTGACCTGGCACCCGGAGTTATCAGCCTACAATGAGGCCCCTGCAGTTTAGTGAAAGAAATGCTCTCCAAAAATCCCAGGACTCCTAACCCTGCACACTCACACCCCATGTTTATCAGAGCAGTACAACTCAGCTTTATTATTGCATCATTATTAATTTGAAGTACGTGTGCGTTTTTGCCTTGAAAAATAAAAGAACAAATCTGAATTCCAACAGTTAGAAAAGCGCAAGGGAATGTAAAAACTCAGACTTAACAGTCAGGAACTCTCTGTAAGCGCTTCATTATTTTGCATGGGTTAGTGGAGGCAAAGCAACTGGCTTCAAAAGCTATCTCAGGACTGTCATGCCCTGAAAAGCTACACCAACGCCTAGGGACTCATTTCTTCTTATTAAGGATGACTGTCCCTCCTACAAGTCTTTCAGAAGATGTTGCTAAAACTTTGGTAACTGTATATCTTTACATAAGAAATTTATAAAATTCTTGTAAAATATAGAACATGACACAAAAAACCAACCTGGCACAGTTAACAAATTATAATAGGACTGAGTACTTAAGTAAATACCACCGCTTTTAGGAAATCCCATGGGATCATTTAATACACCTTAATATATCACTGCAAGGTTTTAGAAAAATATTTCCTATATTATTCAGGTACAGGAAAGGAGAAACTTAGATCATCTCACAACAGGAATCTCGAGGCTGGTAAAAGTCTCAGAAAGTCACCTGGGAAAGACAGGGATTTCATAAACTGTCCCTGGTCCATGGTTATCTAATCCAGTTCCAAAGACTTTTGGTGATGAAGACGACTTCTCCAGTATTTCCATATGTTTATTGTGAGAAACTGTTTCCTAATATCAAACTTGAATCTTCCTTACTGCATCTCACCAGATTTTGCTTCGCCCACTGCAGACATAAAGTGCTCACATATGTGAGCACAGTTATCATACCTCCCCCTCAGTCTTCTCATCTATGAGATAAAAAAACCCACTTCATGATGTCCTTCCTTGAGAGAAATGTTAAGAGCCCTGATCATCCTCACAAGTGGTCTTAGCTTTTCTCTCCTTTGTGTCTCTAAGCGCAATGCCAGAACCAGGCGCAATATCCAATTTTAAAATCTTACCTGAACGTGATCATCTAGCGCAGTGCCAGGGGGCTACTTTACATGAACCCACCACTCCATTTCTTCCTTGGAGTATGGGCTTTGCCTTTTATGCAGCAGCCCGATATTGTTGATTTATGTTCTGCTTTTGACCCATCTGTAGGCAATGCATACAGGCACAGGCAGCTGTGTTCTCTTGCCTGTTTGAATTGCTGTAGCCTTGGTGGAAGTAATAAATAGACTATTGTAGATTTATAGCCAGTTAGCAGATGACTCAAAACTGCACACAGTTCACTTACATTTTTTCTTCGCTTTATCAACAGACTGAAACTCCACAGGGTTTGTAAATTCCACAAACTCTTCTTTCCTACTTGGACTTCAGTAGAAGTGCAGGTCAGGCAGTGGGGGTCTTTTGTACAGGACAACACTTATTCCTACACGTGCTCATACTCAAAGAGCTTGCATGCACTCAAGAGTATACAGTTTGTATGTAACTACCTCTTTCTTCTTTGGAAATGCTCAGCAGTCTTGAATTTCATGAGGAGTTCAGCTACTCAAGACCAAATGATGATCCCAGTTACATAAGCAGATTGGACAAGTCAAGCAACACACAGTAGAAGGAGACTTGAGACTGGAAAGAAAAGTTGGTCTGTATCGTACTAAGTAACTTCAGATTAGCACACCTGAAGTTTAAATTCGTGAATCCAGTAATTAGCACAATAAAGGCACTGAGATGATAATGTTTCTAGGAAAATTGACAATTATCTGGAAGGTAGGAACAAGCATGGAAGAAATGTTTTCAAGAAGCTCAGAAAATGCTCTTGGAGAAAAAAAGGAAAGGAAAGGAAAGGAAAGGAAAGGGAAAAGGAAAAGGAAAAGGAAAAGGAAAAGGAAAAGGAAAAGGAAAAGGAAAAGGAAAAGGAAAAGGAAAAGGAAAAGGAAAAGGAAAAGGAAAAGGAAAAGGAAAAGGAAAAGGAAAAGGAAAAGGAAAAGGAAAAGGAAAAGGAAAAGGAAAAGAAAGGAAAAGAAAGGAAAAGAAGAGGAGAAGAAAGAAAAAGAGAATCCAAAAAAGGATATATGAAAAAAATGATATTATGAAAAAACATGAGGCCGTTTTTTAAATTATTCTTTGAATAATAAGATAGTACTCCTTGTAATACATAAACAAAATGAATCGTTCACAATATTCTATACTCTTTGAAAACTGGAAAATGAAAAAGTAAAAATATTGTTCAGCTGGAAGAGGAAAGCTGCAAAAAGCTTTACCAAAATACAAAATAGGTACTTTAAAATTACAGTGGTTGTTTGCTGCCAATTTTAAAGTTATAGTAAGAAAGGTTTCTTACATATTTTTGGATTAAACTTTTCCACTATGGTAAATCTGTAAAAAGAGTGAGATATTATTAAGATTCCCTACAAGAAAAAAAAAAAAAAAAGTAACATGTTAATTAGAAGGCTTTTTAATATTTTTTATAAATAAATAAATCAGAAACTTACTTAGCGTAAGTTTTAAGAAGTAAAAATCCTTAAGAGGCTCAATTCTGCCCACTTGCCAATTCAATTCATTGATGAGTACTATAATAAAAAAACACTAGCTACAAAATGCACCTCTAAAAAGCCAAATAAAATTAGAATTTAACTAAAGCTAGTGTCACGTTTAGTCACTTCCATTAGTCTGAACATCTGTGAGATTTTTGGCCTGCAAGCAAGCACAGATTAAGCTAGCTCTGCAGGCACAGTTGCTGAAACCCACCACTCACGCAGGCCAAGTTACTCATGAGGTCATTCTCATGCCACTAAATTATTACTCTGGTATGATCTGTAACAATGCAGGAGCTGCTTTATAAAAAGGTAAACCATCCATTCAGTGGGGTTAGGCAGTTACCAGAGTTGGAAGAGCATCAGACTTCACCTGAAGTCATCCCTGTTCATGAGTTGATGCCTCTAACCAAAGTCTGCAGGGAGTCCGTCATGCTCAGAAGAAAGTAGACTACGGTGCAGCAAAATGAGAGAAGGAGTTGCAGTGAGGTCCTCTGAGTAAGAGTAGGTGCATGCCACAACAGCTGCAGGGCTGAGAATAGTCAAGGGAACTTGGTCTTCTGGAGGAGATGCAATCTGATAGCCTTGCAGGAAGAACAGCAGTTTATTTATATTTTGGTGAAACCAGATTTCCTTCTACAGTGACATCCTTATGAATTATTTTAGACATCGCTGCCAACTCTGTTTTCAGCCTTCTCTTACTGTTCACTTTTTTCAGCGAAGTAAATGGTGGAGTCCATGTGAACAGAAGAGAAGGAAAAAGCAGAACCAGGGATGCACTGGTAACTAAGCAAGCAAGCAGTGCATGTTTGCTTTCACTATTTTAAATAAACTTGTTAAAAGAGACATACCCCAAAAATACCCACATTAATATAAACGATTTACAGGAAGCCTCTGACTACTGGACTAACAGCCCACAGAAATAAATACACATTACAAGAAATTGTTCCAGAATTCTTTCCACAACTGCTACTACTATTATGTCAGGGAAGAAGGGCTTTCACTCTTTTATTCAAGTAGCAGAAGGCTGTGCATCCAGTTAAACACCTAGAGCTTCTTTAATTATGGAAAGCACATTTAATGGACAAAGTCAAGTTGTATGAGTTAGTGTTCTCCACGCGTTAGGTGAAGAGGATTTCAGGCTAGAATGATATAAGCCAAACTTTAATCTTCATCCACCTTATTGCCACAGAATTAAATGCAATCACATATATTATCAGAAACCTTTCCCTCTATTAAAAACTAGACATCAGACATTGATTCATGGGGCTGTACTTAGTGATGGAAATGTCAGCACTATGTCTCAGAAAGGGAACCAAAAGCATGAGAAATAGTTCAACTTATGGGGTGCTGCTGTTAGAAATCTAAGAATTTATGTAAGTCAGCCCCAGACTTCACTGTGTGGGGAGAGAGGGGAAACTGAACCATGGTAGGACCATGCAAAATGACTTGGTCCTACCGCATACACGAGCTTGTTCAGTTTACTGTAATACCCAATCTGCCAATATTAATTTCTTAATGAAAAACTTACATCTGGGAAAATACATTACCATCAAAGTGACAAAACCCACATCCTGGGTAAATTTCGTACACTTGAATGACATTTCCATGGAAAATCACTGCAAAAAGAAGCAGAATTACAACAGAAGCAGACAAGGAAAAAGCACTATGTTTATTAAAACTAAAAGCATGTCTGTCTTCAAAGAAGCCAGACCAACATCTTCACTAGGATCTACTCATTTAAAAAACAAAAACAAAACCAAAAACCCACACACAACAGAACCACACAGAATCACGGAATATTCAGAGTTGGAAGGGACCTCCAGAGATCATCCAGTCCAACTCCCCTGCCTAAAAGCAGGATCCCCATGAGCACATCACACAGGAGCGCATCCAGGCGAGTCTTGAAAATATCCAGAGAAGGAGATTCCACAACCTCTCTGGGCAGCCTGTGCCAGTGCTCTGGCACCCTCAGTGAAAAAAAGTTCTTCCTCATATTTAAATGGAACCTCCTATGTTCCAGCTTGTGCCCGTTACCCCTAGTCCTGTCACTGGGAACCACTGAAAAGAGTCTGGCTCCATCCTCCCTCAGCCCACCCTTTAGGTATTTATAAACATTAATTAAATCACCCCTCAGCCTTCTCTTCTCCAGGCTAAGAAGTCCCAGCTCTCTCAGCCTTTCCTCACAGGGGAGATGCTCCAATCCCCCACTCATCCTCACTGGCCTCCGCTGGACTCTCTCCAGTAGGTCCCTGTCTCTCTTCAACTGGGGAGCCCAGAACTGGACGCAGGATTCCAGTTGTGGCCTCACCAGGGCAGAGTAGAGGGCGAGAATGACCTCCCTCGACCTACTGGCCACACACTGCCCTATACAGCCCAGGGTGGCATTGGCCTTCTTGACAGCACGGGCACATCGCCAGCTCATGGATAATTTACTGTCTGCCAGGACTCCCAGATCCTTCTCCTCGGAACTACTTTCCAGGAGGTCCCCCCTAACCTATACTGGTGCCTGGCATTCTTCTTCCCCAGGGGCAGCACCCTACACTTGCCCTTCTTGAACCTCCTGAGATTCTTCTCTGCCCAGCTCTCCAGCCTGTCCAGGTCCCGCTGGATGGCAGCACAGCCCTCTGGCGCATCAGCCACCCCTCCTAACTTGGTATCATCAGTGAACTTGCTGAGGATACACTCTGTCCTCTCGCCCAGGTCATTGATGAAGATGTTGAACAAGACTGGACCGAATATTGACCCCTGGGGGACACCACTGGTTACAGGCCTCCAACTTGACTCTGCTCCATTGATCACAACCCTCTGTGATCTGTCACACAGCCAGCTCTCAATCTTTGACCCTTCTAATTTTCGCTCTGCACAGCTTCACTACATTTTGGTACTCCTCATAAGTTGCCAACCCCTTTTTCCAAAGGCCATAGACATTCTTTTTGTTCCTGAGGTCCAGCCAAAGTTCTCTATTTAGCCAGGCTGGCCTTCTTCCCTGCCAGCTCATCTTTTGGGATCTGGGGTTGGCCTTCTTCTGAGCTTTTAAGAGTTGCTCCTTGAAATATGCCCAGCCATCCTGGGCACCTTTGACCTTCAGGACTGCCTCCCAAGGGACACTCTCAACCATGCTCCTAAGCCAGCCAAAGTCTGCCTTTTGGAAGTCCAGGGTGGCAGTTCTGTTGGATCCCTGCCTTGTTTCTCCAAGAATCGTAAACTCTATCAATCATTTCATTGTCACTCTGCCCAAGACGACTTCCAAGCTTTACATCCCCCACAAGACCTTCTCTGTTAACAAGCAGCAGGGCCAGTAGGGTGCTGTCCCTATTTGGCTCCCTTACCTGTTGTGTTAGGAAGTTGTCTTCCACACCCTCTAGGAACCTCTGGGACTGATCTCTCTCTGCGATGTTATATTTCCAGCAGACATCTGGGAGGTTGAAGTCCCCCATGAGAACAAGATCGAGCGATTGTGAGATCGCTGCCACTTGCTTGTAGAATATTTCGTCAGCCTCTCCATCCTGGTTGGGGGGTCTATAACAGACTCCCACCAAGATGTCTGCTTTATTGGCCTTCCCCTTAAGTCTTACCCATAAACACTCCACGCTGTCATTCACATTTTTGAGTTCAAGGCATTCAATTTTGTCTCTTAACATAGAGTGCCACCCCACCACCTCCCCTTCCTTGCCTGTCCCTTCTGAAAAGTTGGTAGCCATCAATCACAGTACTCCAGTTGTGTGAGTCCTCCCACCATGTCTCTGTGATGGCAACTAAATCATAGTTTTCATGCTGCACCATGGCCTCCAGCTCCTCCTGTTTGTTGTCCGTGCTGCATGCATTTGTGTCAACGCACTTCAGCTGGGCTAATTGTCCCACCGCATTTTTGAGGGGACAAGCCCTAATTCCCACCTGACCACTCTCAGACTCTTCTGTGGCTTCCAACCTATCATTACCTCTCATGTCTCTGCTACTACTTGAATCACCATCCCCTACTTTCACTGAGACAGCAGACTGCAAGAGCTTGCCAGCACTATTACCCACTAGCACTGGCATGCTGCTCCCAGGCATCGCTTTGTTTATTCTGGTTCCACCCCTTATCCCCCTTCAAACCTAGGTTAAAGCCCTTGCAATGAGTCCTACTAGCTCTTGTCCTAGGATCCTTCTCCCCCTTTGGGTTAGGCTTCCCCCACCTTTTGCCTGTGTGTCTGGTGACCTGAAGATCAACCCATGATCAAAAAACCCGAAGTCTTGCCAGTTGCACCAGCCTCAGAGCCAGGAGTTAATCTGCTGACTCTTCCTGCTTACCCCCTCATCAATCCCTGCAACTGGTGGGATGGAGGAGAACACCACTTGTGCTCCCGATCCCTTAACCAGCTGTCCCAGGGCCCTGAAGTCTCTCTTCATTTCCCTTGACTTCTGGTGACCAGCTCATCACTGCCTACTTGAAATATTAGTGAAGGGTAGCAATCTGAGGGCTGAACCAGGGTAGGGAGTTTTTTTCCATATATCCTTAATCCTGGCCCCAGGGAGGCAGCTGACTTCCCTAAGTGGGTCTGGCCTGCACACAGGGCCTTCCACTCCCCTTACAAGTGAGTCACCTATGACTAGGACCCACCTTTTTTTTCCAAGCGAGGAGGTTTTTTATGCGAGGCACGGTCTGACTGAGGTTTTCTGTTGAAAATAGAAACCACATTTCTACTGAATACCTCTGATAAAGAAATAAGTCTTTCTGTAGCAGGAGTGAAACAGTTAACCTGCTAGATATCCTAAATACTCCCACCTTTCCCTGCAGCTGAAGCTGCCTGCACACAATTTGAGCAAGCTGAATTCAAGGAAAAGAATACTGTATACACAACACATCAAACTACGGGTATGAAAAGAATGTATGTGAAAATCCTGCATATTTTCTGTTTGCCTTTAATTAGAGTTGGATTCCTGATCTTGATTATCCTAAGCAGAAAATCAAGAACAGTCCCTGAAACCAGTCTTCCCTTTGTGGGCCTCCTCTTGATTTATGTAGGGCTTTAAACAACACAAAAAACCCCCAGAGCTGGGGTTACTGTTCTTTCACATTAGTTGCTTTTTTTTAAGGCTGCAGATGGGCCTGTGTTTTAGGATATTTATTTCATGTTATGTCTTACAGCTCAAGAAAACAAAGAGCTGGGAAAAAGCACTAATGTAAGTGATACATTTTCAAAACCATATTTTGCTAATCATTTTAATTATCTTTTGGTTAGCAGTCCACCCATTTTAAGATACCCCTCGTGGCAACCCCTCTTGTTGGTTTGGATACTCCTGTGCTACTTCTAAGCAAATCAGAAGTCCCTGTTGCAGAGCATTTTGTGATAACTGGTCTTGGCTCATTCAAAACTGAAAATAGCACTCAGATCCCTTGAATGGATCATTTAACATAATAAGACTTCAGTCACTTTGGCACAGGAACTGAGATAATGATACTTTGGGAGAAGCTGCATTTTCAGCAGTGGCACACAATGATATGACAGAGTCAAACTGAAGCAGGTTGCCCGTGTGATTCACAGCTTGCCGGGGTAGGGATAGGAAGAAGGCAAACGATAAAGGGAAAATTACAGTGTGAGGAATAAATGGCATTAACGTGGTGAATTAAAGGGTTTGCCACCACACATTTTAGCTGCATGTTCTCTTGTTGCATGCACAAGGAAATACTTGGGACCTACAGCTCCCCCATAAAACTCTGAAAGATTTAGAGTCCTTTTTCTGCCTTGTGGCTACATAGAGGAAGACAAAGAGGCTGAAGCCACCCTCCGTTCCTATCATCCTCTGAGGTAAGGCAGCCATTGTCCCTACCCTTAGGAGGAGGGAGAGACTGACTGATCTAAGATGAGCTGCAGTGCAAAATTCGTCAAGCCCACTGGAGGGAATGCTGCTCAGAAAATGTTGACCCAAGAGCAGAGTGAATGAGATGTAACCAAAGCAGGAAACTCAAATCAAGTCAGTGCATAGTAGGGACTGCATTGCCATGAGGGATGCAATGATCCAGCAAGTTGCTAAATTAGATGTACGTGTTAGGTTACAAAAGCCATTACACAAAATAAACAAGTCTCAGTTGTTTTCCAAAATGAATGACAACAGCAGGTCAGTAAAATATGAAATGCCTATACTCTGGTCAAAGTCTCTTTACCTGAATAGAGAAAAACAGAAAACCTGCTTTACATTTATGTTTTCTCTTAAAGTCATAGACTAACACATCACTTTACAGCACTGACAATTTCTGAAGTTATCATGAGATCAGTCATTTTATCTCATCTTTGTTTTACAACTTCTTCATCTGTTTCACATTTCTCAGCTCTTTTACACAGTACTTTTAACAAAAACCTGACCACCATAACTCTAGTACTTATACCATACAACTAGCTTGGAGGATATTTATGGCTTATCAGTGAGAACATGTGAGGAACACAAGTCTTAGCAGAGTGATAGCGTCTTTGTCATGGCAGATTTCACTCTGCACAGCAAGAGCATGTGCACAGACTTGCTATATGAGAAGTCTGTGCCAATGCCAGCAAAGCAGAGCAGAGCACGCAACTCTCTGGTGCAGCTGGCCATAGGTCCCATGTTTGCCATTCTGAGGGGTCAATATGGGTGGTTTCTTCTGGAGCTCCACACACATCTTGAGCCCAGCATTCAAATGTAGTTATTGCTCTCCTAAAACTTTTGTTAAATTGTTCCTTTAGTTTAATTTCAAAGACCTGCAAGATAGTAAGAAATAGTTTCTTAATAATAGTTTCTTAATAGTTTCTTAGCCAGTAAGAAACTTAATAGTCCTGCATACATATAACCTTTCATAATTTTTCTTTAATTTGAAAGTTACTTGCTATTGCAATTGCATTTATTGAAAATGTATTTCTGTAGGTCTTTAACACTGATACACCAGATTCTTCTTCAATTACCTTTAATGATGTAACTAATACAATTAATCACATCTAGGTTAATTCAATAACCTTGTATAGGCAAGTAACTGAATGCTTATACTGTCTGTCACTTCCTGACATGCACACTACTTAGTCACTTTACAACATGGCTGTGTGAAATAGTTGGCATATGATTAACATTGGTGAATGGGTCCTCAGGGATGGAAGAACAACGTTTTACATAATGATTGATGAAAACAGAGGGGAAAAATTTATTTGGAAAGTGGTACTGGGCAAGGGGAAAATAACAAAAGTACATTGGAAAAGGGAAGGCACCAGTCATAGTCTTTCAAAGTAAAGTTACTATAATCATTATGAAATTTAAGTGTAAAAGCTGTAGACTATGCCGGATTCCTCTCATTGGCTTACAAATGCACACCGCATAGCAGATGGAACAGGAGATTGAAGAAGCACTGTAGAAGTGCATCACACCTTGTATCACCCTGGAAACATTCAAGGTCAGGTCGGACAGGGCTTTGAGCAACCTGATGTCCCTGCTTATTGCAGGAGAGGTTGGACTAGATGGCCTTTAAAGGTCCCTTCCAACTGAAATTATTCTGTCATTCTATGGTTCTGTCACAGGTCTCAAGGACATAGCATGATCTTAGAAATAGATAGATTTGAGTCTTCTAATTGTATTGTGTTTCTCTTCTATGGAAAGAAAAAAATCATTTCTAAGAAATGCCAATGTCAGAGATCCTTATTAAGTCAAAGCTTAAATTACCAAGTGGTATTCTGCACTCTTGAAGCATTTCTGAGGTGAATGGTCTCAAAACTCAAACCATCTTCTTCAAGGGATTCTTGTAATGCACATACCTGTTTATTTGCTTTTGAAATCACATCAAAATGAACTTAATTCACTGTGCTATAATAAATGCCTGAAAAAGCCAGATGCTCTAAATTGTATAGCTTCATTCTTAGGTACATGTTGTTATTTAACATCCTGTATTCCCTTGCCCAACATTAAACTCCCGAACTCATTCCACTGCTAACAATCTCCATGGTCAAATAACCTCATGCTGGCATTGTAAAGCAGATGATCTCAAGAGGCAACACACAGCTTTGTCTTTTGATGCACATAGGAGCTGGATAGAAAGGTCCCTCCTGAAGAAAGGGATGATGGAACACATAACTTTATACCAAGTCCAAGGTGTTCAACTTCATCTTCACATCACCAACTGCATACAGACTTTTTATTCCTTTTGTTGCCAGCTCAAATGGACAGAATGGAAGAGAATAGAGAAAAGAAATATGGAGCGACATTGTTGCTGTGGTACCTTACGTTTGTTTCTCAAAACCCAAAGTTGGGTTTTTAACTTGATGACCCAGTGCTCCAGAGGCCACTAGGTGTTACTGAGAAACCTCATCTCAGTGGCAAAGTCCTTTTCAACGATGACACAAAAAGTTTAAAATTTGTCTAGAAGAGAAACACTTTCATATGAAACAATTAATAGGATTTTATTTTTACCCAGATGATTTATTTCAGAGAAGAAACACTAGAGATCAAAAGAAGCATTAAGAGAAATTCTCATCAGAGACTGTTTGGGATCATCTAACTTCTGCTTTGCCTCTAATTACTGAGGAAAAATAGATTATTTTACTAAGTTTTTGTCATGCTGTTTGAAATAACAGCATGTCATTAAGGACCCTAACAGTGCAGCAGAGTACACCAAAATCAATACCACACTTGCGTTCAGGGGAGTCTGGTGTGTATTTACAATGCTTTGGATCCAGATGCTATAAAAGCCTGCTTACCGTAATAACAGTGGAGTTAGCACACTGATATACATCTTGGCATTTCACCATTGGCCCCTCACATATAATCACTGTTCCTGTGCAAAATTCCTTTGCATGAAGTTTGTCTCTTTTTCATTACCATGTTGACAGGATCACTTTCCCCTGTGAACAGGAAAGAGAAGAACAGCTAAAAGACCTATCTGTTGGTGAGGTTCTTGTAGCCTTCTCACCAATGCTAATCAATGGCAAAATATTTGCAGCTTGGAAACAGGAAAAAACTCTTCTCTGTTCCCAGGATGACAGGTCTATGTCAACTGCTGTACCACTGTTTTCCAGGTTGAAGAAATTTTCATCCAAGCACAGTGAGATCAGTGAAGTCTAATGTATGTTTCAAAACCAAGTTACTATTTTTCCTCGTGAACAATTTTTTTCATTTGAGCATCTCTTTCTTCTTAGGTGAATTCTAAACACACATTGTACATACCAAGCACTCTGCACATGATCTATCAGATCTTGTTAGATAAACATGCTTTCACATATTTCAATAACCATGACAAAATTTGTACATAAAATTTGTACACATCCTTTTTTTTTTAATCACTGAAAGAAAAAAACCTGCCTTAAGTCTATTGAAATTATAAGAATGGCATAAGTGAAAAGCAAAAGATGAAATCACCCCTTTCTTCACCTACTCACCATTTTTTTCTGTATTTTCTTCTTCACACCCTGTTGATCATTTAAGTAAAATTATTTATTGTAGCAAAGCTCTTTTGGTGCATCCAGGATATAAAGGACATTTATGTAGTTGTCTACTGTGGGAAAGCCAAAGCCTGAGACAAAACAACAGAAACAGGCAAAGGCTTTGGCCACATTTGTTTCATCTCTCTGCAGTCTGTGGCAATCAATTGACAACATATGATTAAGCACATTACCATTAACAGTAAGCTCTGGGAGCAGATCTTTTTGCTGTAAGTTGCCTGACTTCCATGGAGTTAGTGTGCTTTCATAATAGGAGACATTCTTTTATGCTTCCAGGGCCTCAAATGTTTCAAAGAGTACTGGTGGTAGGAAGGGCAGGTTGTTAAATTTATGTCCTGGAATGAGTGCATTTTCTTTCAGTGCAGGCTCTTGGTTCCATAGCACAGCCCAGGATTTAAGACTGCTTGCGAGTCTTTACAGGAATAGGCACAAAAGGTGAAACCCAAACCAATGTATATACCACAGAGCTGACCATTACAGTATCTAACTTGTGGGCGCCTGTCTTCCAACGAGGGATCCAAATCTAACTCAGATATTAAGGCTCATTTTATAGCACACTGCGAGAGTTAAAGATCTGACAAAAGAACCCAAACTAATCAGTCAGAAGCTGCCTGAAATCAGACATTGAGTTGAGGTCACTCAAAAGTACCTGATAAAAGGAGTACTCACAAAAGAAATGAATGAGGAGCAGGAGGAGGAAGTCAAATTGACTGCTCTCTGCTGCTCAGGTAGCTTGGCATTAGAAGCAGATGGCTGTCTCTAACCAAAAACTGACCACAGGTCTCTCCTGAGGAAGGTGCGTAGCAGGAGCTGAACAGCAGAGGTGTCATGCTAAACAAAATACCAAGTGGTTCCAGCAGTAGGGAGTCAAACACACAGCTTCCCTCATCTAGGTGAATGTCCATCTCATCCACAGCCAGCCATGCCTACCTCTTACACTGCAGCTAAGGCGATTTGATGTTCAGTGTTGACTGAAGACATCAGAATTGTCACTCTGCAGCATGCCTGACTGCTAAAACAATTGGCAGATTACTTGGGAAATGCAGGCCAACAAGGGTTGAATCAGAGTTTTCCACTTCCTAAGAGGAGAAATGTTGTAGTCACTATATTGCCCCACTTTCTGGTTCAGCACTGAGAGAAGAGCAACCACTGTTGCTTTTGTTGACTCTCATGGGTTAGGTCTGTTCTGAAAATATCTACAAAATTAGGGAGGCAGGCAAAGGAGATATAATTACTTGATGCTAGACAGGGACTCTAACATAGGAATTGGCCTGAGACTTAGACTTGTATGGACTGAGGTGCTTATGGTCAGTGCCAAAACCAGAACAGGGAGTGAAAAACAGCGCTTAAGCATAGAACTTAGGAACATGCTGAGCTGGACCTCTGTGGATTGATTACCATTTCCCAACCCGAGTATAGGGGCACATTTAGTTGGAGATGTTGGTAGGGTAACACTGTAGAAGAACTTAACCTCAGTTACACCTACAAAAGCAACCAGAACATCAGCCTAGAGAATTACAAGTCCACATAATTTACTGGGAACATATACAGTTGAGTAGCTCCTTGAGATGACCTCCAACCATCCCACCAGAGAAAAAAGCTTACCTCAAATCCTAAAGAGGTTTCCAAACGAATTTAAATTTTCGTTAGGTGAGGGAAAAATCTTTTTATTTCATACTGTTCTGCAGCTATTTACAATTAAGCATCTGAATGTATATAAACTAGTTGATAATTACCAAAGAAGACCAATGAGTAGTCCTGTGAAGGTATTTTCAGCTATGACAAAAAAGATGTTAGATATATTAGTAATGCTAGATACAAAATGAGACAATCTAGAAGACTTGGAGAGAGAAAATAAAGGTCAGGAATCCGACTCAAGCAAGCACTGATCACCTGCTGGCTATATACAGAACGTGCTGTTTTAATGAATTTCACTGCTGGAACAAAAACTTGGTACAACCAAACAACCGTGTTTGTTTAGCACAGTTGTGGGCTTTTTTTGTAATCTGTTCAATGGTACAAAATAAAAAGAGGTCAAAGCATACTGTGTACAGAAATGTCATTTTCATTGGACAAATCCATTCAAATAATTTTTGCCTGATTAATCTAGTCCTGAATGTGTGAAGGTATTACCTAAGTTTATTTTCTATGGGTTTCTTTACATTTTGTTTGGCCCTGGAACTCAGTCTTTTGCAGGATAAAATTTTAAATATGCTGTCATATTTTCTGTTGCATAAAAATCCTTAAACCTCAGGGAAACTTTTCAATAGCCCTGTTTAACCCACTAGTGATGCAAGAGTTATGCAGAGACTTAGCAAATCTGTGTTTAAAAACTGACAGTGTGTCATGCAGTACAACATAGCCTGAGGTTCTGGACGTATCATAAACCTATCCCAGTGTTACATAGAAATTATTGTCAATTGGGTCATGCAGATCTAAATTTGTGATGCACACAATGGCCAGAGCTTGTCTCATGTTGCAATGATAAAACCCAGACACACAAGGGTTCTGGCATGCTTGTGTTCAATGGCCTGATTAGCTAAGATTTCCCACTGTTGCTACCACTATCCAAATTTAAATATGAAAACTATGAAAATAGCTCCATACTTACAGTCATGACCAAACTACTGCACAAAGCCAAAGACTTAAGCGAACTGGAACTGTCATAGTGATTGGCAGTAGATATCCAGAATAAATTTGATGAATAAAGAAACCTGTATACTACCAGTTGCCTCACTGACTTGGTCATTAAAAAAACCTGATGTGGCACGTGAAAAGTAAAGAACCTGGGTTAGTTTATAATCACTTTGTATATTGGGAATGTGTTTCCAAAATAGGACATCTCTCATCTTCAACATTCAAAACAGCCAAATGAAGATAAGGCCATGATGATCATAATCACCTGTTGATTTTGGATAGACAAAAATTTTCCTTTTATTAAAACAGAATCTGTTTCAGGCATTCTCAGTTCTTGAATTATAGACATGGACATTCTGGTCGGCAGGTGTTAAAGCTTGTTTCCATGATAAATACATTAGAAGGTAATTTCAGTTAGTTCAGCAGTTAGTGTTCTGTCTTTCATAAGAGAGAAATCTAAAACAGCACAACACAGATGATACATATTCCATATAAAGTACCAGAGTAGCACACTGTCGTCTAGGAAGCATCACAAACTTCCTGCTTTGCTTCGTATTTTAATCATTATGAACTACTGATACTATGGTCAATGAGTCTAAGGAAATTGCTTGAAGAAATTGCAGTGCCAATTTGCTGGAAATAATGAGAACTTCCAATGATTTGTTAACCTACAATAATAGTATTGGCACATATGGACAGCTGTCAACAGAAATTCAAGGTGACAAGTTTTATCTACTAGCCCTTGTGACTCTGGACCCAACAACCTTGGCTCATCTCCTTGCTTCAGAATTTTCTCACTTCCTGTGTTTTCCAGTAATTTTATTTCCTGGTAGCCTAACTAAAGCTAAGTTTATCACATGCAGCCTGCCACTGTTGTTTCTGCCACTGATGTTCAGTTGCTTCTTAAATGGCTATCTTATGTTATTTATTATAGCATTTTATGCTAGAGAAGATTTTTAGGCCTATTAAAAGAGCCAAGAAATAATAGGTCTGTAGAGGCACATGGGAATTTTGATCTTGGGTGCTGAGCAAGGATCAAGCTAGATGGAAAGAGGTAAAAAAGGAAAGTGTAAAAAGAGGGCAGAAATACAGACAAAAGAAGAAGTCATTTGGAGTAAAGAAAAAGTAGAAATTAGATGAGAAAGCAGAAAAAAAAAAATATAGAAAATTACTAGAAGGGCTTAAGTGCCTCTTATATGTAAGTTTCCTAAGATTCTGAAGAAAATATGAATGATATCTGCAATTACACAGGAAAGCTGAAGTCCTTGCTACAGGCAGCTTCTCTGCAGTCCTGTGCACTGGAGAGAGCCAGGAGCTGCTGGTCTTTCTCAAAAGCAGAAGGAAGCAGTGTCTACCCCAAAGAAAGGCATGACATAAAACATTGCAGAAGGGACCAAAAGCAAGGAATGTGTCTTGAGACTACCTCAGGAAAGCCTTCTAGTACACCAGTAGTTGGGAAAGGTATGACAGTGCTTGAGATGGAGCTCTGAGAGGGTCAGAGCTCATTAACAGGACCAGATACTTATCAATGACTGACAGTCACTGCTCTCATCATGAAAGCTGAAGATCTCAGTGAGCATGAGGAGACACTCCCTCTGCAGCAGCTGGTTAGAAGTGTACACAATTACTGCCAACATCCCATGCTCCACGATACTCTTCCAAGCAAACAACTGGATGAACATGCTAAGAAAAAGCAAGATGAGGAAGAAGGCAGGAGGCTCCAGTGCCTATGGTCAGAAGGGGGACCAGGAGGTTAGTGTCCTGACAGACTCAGCTATGCATGCAGGAGAGAACTGGGATCCACTGGAACAAGCTCATTTCTACAGAGCAGCCTTTCCCTTACGAGAGACAACAAAGATGCCTATCAATAGAAAAGCCAATTCTCTGGCAAAACTAAAGATGAAGAAAAGTATTGCACTTTTTAGGTAATGAATTAACAAAAATGAGTTAGCAGAAGTCTGTTTTTTAACTAGGGAAGAGAATAAATATATTTTTCTACCCTTTTATAACTGTGAGGACAACCAGAAAATGCTTCCAAGATTGATACCATACGTGCAGATTAAAACCAGGCTGCAAGCCAAATCCTCCTCTTCAGTTTCACTGGCGGAACCCAGCAGACTGCCACAGAGCTACGCTTGAGGAGCAGGGGAAAGAATTTGACCCTTTGACTGCTGCATCAAAAGCAGCTAACTTCCCACTGTATTTGATGGCCTCAATATTAAAAGTTACAAGCAGATTTGTGCTCAGAAACATACCAGTTTTCTGCTTGGGTAAGTATGCTCTGATGCCCTCCTGTCCTGCTTTCTCTGAAATTACATTCCCTGTCCTCTGAAGCAGCATAACTGGCATCTCAAGTATTGCCCCTGTCTAGCTGTGGATGTACTGGACTGTGCTATTGAAGGAAGCTCCTCCAGCTCATCGATACATGAATATGAACAGCACTTATGTAAAAGGTAAAAAAACCAAGAACAGTAGGATATATTACTTGTTTTCATCTTTAACACCTTTCCCTTCATTTAGTAATCTTTCTCTAAACATAATCTGTCCAAACAACAGATGCTGATTTTTCAGCTGGGCTATCATTTAACTCCTTCATTTTTCCAAAGAGTAGAGTTTCATACCTATGAAAATGACTGGCAGGACATTTTATACTTGAGAACATAGGTATGCTAGGTATACTTGAGAACAAAGTCAGGCGATTCAAATGTTGGGGTTTATCTCATGACCACAACTGATTAAGATTTATTTTTAAGGAACAGAGGCTGCATATTGTATATATAAACAAGAAGGTAGATTCCCAAAAGACAAATATACAGTACTTTGTGGTAAAGCTAAACCTTGAAATGCAAACCTTATGTTAGTGACACCTATTTACACCGTCAAATTCTGGACTCTTAGTAAGGATAGATAAAAACCACACCCCGAATGAAAAAACAAGTGCTCAGAGCATGAGCTGGATCGATGGGCTAAAGCCAATTGTATGAGTTTCAATAAGACCAAATGCTGGGTTCTGCACTCTGGCCACAACAGCCCCCAGCAGCGCTACAGGCCTGGGGAGAAGTGGCTGGAAAGCTGCCAGTCTGAGAGGGACCTGGGGGTGTGGATTGACAGCCAGCTGAACATGAGCCAGCAGTGTGCCCAAGTGGCCAAGAAGGCTGACGGAATCCTGGCCTGTATCAGAAATAGTATGGCCGGCAGGGGCAGGGAAGTGATCTTACCTCTGTACTCAGCACTGCTGAGGCTGCATCGTGAGTACCGTGTTCAGTTTTGGGTCCCTCACTACAAAAAGAACATTGAAATACTTGAGCGCATCCAAAGAAGGGCAACAAAGCTGGTGAAGGGTCTGGAGCACAAGTCTGATGAGGAGCAGCTGAGGGAACTGGGATTATTTAGTCTGGAGAAGAGGAGGCTGAGGGGAGACCTCATTGCCCTCTACAACTACCTGAAAGGAGGTTGTGGAGAGGTGGGGATGAGTCTCTTTAATCAAGTAACAAGTGATAGGACAAGGGATAATAGCCTCATGTTGCATCAGGGAAGGTTTAGACTGGATATTAGGAAGTATTTCTTCACAGAACGGGTTGTTAGACATTAGAACGGGCTGCCCAGGGCAGTGGTGGAGTCCCCATCCCCAGAGCCATTTAAGAATCGGGTTGACATAGCTCTCAGGGATATGGTGTTGTTGAGGATTGTCAGCGTTAGGTTGATGGTTGGACTAGATGATCTTCCAACCTAGATGATTCTGTGATTCTGTGAAAATAGCTATTTTTCTACTATATGTAGTATACTCTACACTGAAATACCTTATAAATGCTAAACCTGTTAAAGTCAAGCAATAAAAAATTTTGCTGTTGTTTATAAAGAAGCTCATATTGAGTGCAAGCTTCGCATATACTTTTGATTTGTCCCTTAAATGCACTAGGATACAGACTCAGTTAAAGGCACCCACCCAAGCAGTTTAGGGAAAGGCAGGGATGCCACTTACCCAGACCTCACACCAGCTGATGCTGAATTCAATTTTTGGGTGATGAATTCAAGAAAATGGGAAAGGGAGAGAGGAGAGTAGGAAGGAGTACTTTGGTGCTTTGTTTTCTAATGCTATGTCCCTGCTGCAGCCAATGAATCCTTCTTCAGTTCCTTCTCCCTTCCTAGAGCTTCCTGCCCCCACAGACCAGTTGTAGCCCATATTTCTACTGGACCCCCTCCACAGGCTTGGCTCCCAGTCTGCTTTCTGAGCCAGACCTGCTCCCTTCTCCAGCACCAGGAATTTCTTTCCAGTCCCCATCTCTCCTTGCTGGCAGTGTTTGAGGCAGTGCCACTTGAATGCTTACTAAGAGCAGAGGAAAATGTTGCAGTTTGCCACCCAGCTTCCCAGATTCACCTTGTCCAAAAAGGCAGTGCAGAACAACTCCATCCTCAACCAAGCACAAGCAGAAAGCTTTCTCCAAGCCTCAAGCCTGGTACATGTTCTTCCAAAGATGGCAGCTCCCACTTGAAAATAAACCAACAACAACAGAAAATCAACCTCACCATAATTTTAATGTGCTACAATATTTATTCTTGATAGCTTATGGTTTTTAGATATGATTAGAGTTTTGGCTAGTCCTGAAACAATGCAACAATGAGCAACAAGATAGAAAATTTCAGATCAATTTTTATTTTTTTTGGCAGGGGCAAAACTATATGTAATGCTTCAAAGATGAAACTCAAGCAAACACCATTGACTGTAATGCCTCCTTAATACGGTTCAGGGGATACAAGAGATACGAGAGTCTAGTAAAAGAGAGTCATCAATAAATTTTAGAATGAATGGTGATAGTCATAGTGTTGAGGGAAATAGTATGCATGGGGCATCTTAAGCAGCTAAGCACTGCTATGGGTACTGCAGTCGACTAGCATTTCCACTGGCATATCTTCCCTTACAGTTCCAGGAGCCTCCTGTCACATGGGAGGCCACTACAAGATGAAGCAGTCCATCTCTGGACTATTTCTGTACATGATAAGGTAATACAATCTTATTAGATCTGAATATAGCCAAAAGAGCTTTATAAATCTAGTTTTTACATGTGTTTCTAAAAAAAGTCATGTCTAGAACATCGCATTAAGATGACAGCAAGACAAAAGGAAGCTTATGAGGGGTGTTTGTAGCTACACAAATAAGGCTGGAATGAGGTGATAGTAATGCTTACAACTAATGATTTAACATTACCATCTGGTCACCAAGACTTTCATAAGAGATACTGAAAACAGGTCTCAGGATACCTTCACACAGTCTCTATTTTTTTTCCTACTCACTGCATTTTGGCATCCTTAGAAAGCACTCTTCCATCTTCAGAGGGAGAAGGTCTGAGCTGGAGAAACATGCCCAGTTATAGCCACTGCAGTTACAGATCTTTATGGATTGGTTGGAGGAGTCCAGAGAAGGGCAATAAGGATGATCAAACAGTTAGAAAATAGGACCTATGGGGAAAGATCAAAGGCATGATACTGTTTAGACTGGGAAGAAAGAGACATGACCACCTTCAAAATGTAAAGCATAAGCTTAACCAAGACAGTCAGCAATCTCAGATGTTCAATATGATTAAAATGCAGAGAAGGGATGGAAACAGTGAGGATGTGACTTGTCCAAAGCAGCTCAGAAAAGCCAAGAGCAAAATTCAAGCCTATTCATGATCGATCCCATGCTCTCACCTTTAGCCATTATTTCCTCTATACTGTTTAGGTGATAGGCTCTTTTTGAGTGGAAGAAAAATGAATGACTCATTTTATACACAAAATTTCTCCTGTGGAAGTCTTACCTGAGACTGTTTTATCTTTGTACTTATTAGTGGTTTTCTTTCCAACTATTCTTATTTTCATTCAGATTATGTGCATCCAGCTGTCTACACAATCTTATTTCTTTGCCAATAAAACAACACTATGAAGAACAGCCAGAAAGCCTACTTGTGCAAGGCGAGGTAAGCAGAGGACAAATGGAAAAATCTAGCAGTCAGGTTTCCTGTTATCTGGTGACAATCATGCTTCCCTTCCAGCTTTCATTTCCTAGGACAACATCAACAATGCTTGTAAATCACAGTGGTGTATTTAATGCAAGTGGTATGTCACTCACTGTATTTCTGCTATCAGGTCTGAGTTGCTAGTATTGCAGTCTGAAACTATAAAATAAGTTTATGGGGATCTTCACAATACTGATGGCTGTTCTGTACATTTTGAAAGGAAGCTCTCCACAGCCTTGAGGGAGAAAGTCTGCTCCCCAGGAACAGATCTGTACCTGCAAGTTTGAGGCTAGGCAGAGAGGCTGCCTGCAAGCCTGTTCAATTTGTTACTGGCTTGGAACTTGCTACAGCTTAAGAGAACCCCAGTAACAGTGTGGTTGAAGAACCATCTCGAATTCCAGAGCATCCATAGGATGACGGAAGCCCTGTCAAAGCACAGTCCCATTCTCAGGCACATCACAGCTGTAGCCCTTCATGTCTTCTCTCACTATTCTAGAAGTATGCACTGCACTATTTTCTGAAATGGCCCTTTGAACAGTTCAGCCAGCAGAGTGATACCATGAGCAAAACACCGCTCTTCAGCTACATCTGGCTTCTAAAATGCATAGTGATTTTTTAAATGAAATCAGCATGCTGAGGATGTGTCAGCTGGACACAGTAAAACAGGGACAGCATTCTGCCAACCAAAGAAAGAAAAAAGAAGATAGATAGTCAGTGAAGTACATTTGACCCTTCATTTGAAAACCCGAAGATGAAAGCAGCTGTTTGCAAGAACATTTCAGAAAGAGAATCTCCAAAGACCTGAAAGACCAAATTTTCTGGTTACCCATAGAGTTAACTATCAATCTGAAGCCACGGCAGACAATCTGACAGTAGGCAATCCATTTTAAGTTAAGTTGCTATCCAGTGAGCAAGATACTTTTAGCTAGGTGCCAAACAACATCAAATCCATAGGGAGGATCCTTAAGAACATACTCATAAAGCAGAATGGTGTTATAAAGTAGGCAGGACTCCCCATTATCCTACTTTTTCATATGAGGAAACAAACTCTTAGACAACATATAAAGCAAAAGACCCTGATTTACCAACAGTGTTATTCAGAACATCATTTCTCCGAGTGATCTCTTGTTCAGCACTGTGAGCAACAGACCAAAATGCAAATCAGTGCAGTAAGTCGTGGATTGTCATAACCACAGTTTTTGTTGGCTTTCTGGAAATTTTCTTAGACTGCACATGATTAGTGTAAGTTAATGATATATGCAGTAACTGTTTTAGTACAAACACCACTGTAGAGGGAATGCCTTTTAACAGACGGAACTGCCAATCATCAGATTCTTAATTTTTTTTTTTTACTTTTTTTTTTTTTTTTTTTAGAGAATAACCTTCTCTTTAGCACTGGGAGCAGTATGTAAGTGAAAATCATTATTTCATGTCTTAAAACTTTGCACCTGTCTCCAGCAATAACTAGATTCCCTTGCTCTGCATGCAAAACCATTACCATTTTGATAGTTGATGTCTTTAAATCAAACATACGCGATTGTAGGGAAAGGTGAGATTTAGAATGGTCTGTGACTTTGTAGACAACATAATTCTTCATTTTTAATGCTTTCGCTGTGTTCACAAAACAGAGAGGTCATCCTTGTTCTAGTAGAAAGATTTTTGACAAAAGCCTTGACTTCTCAAACTTTGCACCCTGGGGTGAGAGCTAACTGCTTATGTAGGATGCTTCTGGGATCAAACTCTGACACATGTGAGAGACTACTTCAGACACAGAGACTTTAACAGGAGGCATCCTTAAGGTCAAACCTAATAATCAGAGAGGACTTGTATGCAGCAGCTGGTGACTGCGAGATGTGAGTGAAACTCAAGTGAGGAAACAAAATGGAACACAGAATATCTGGAAGTTTTCTCAAAGGTACTCTAAACTCTGGCAGGTCTGCCAGGCATCTGACCCCAGTGTGTGCATAGAATGCTGCGTCCTTCTGAGATTACTACACTGTCAAAGGCATAACAAAAGATGAGTACAAAAAATAGACTGGAACAATTAGTACTATTTTCCCTAGTAATAGTCACATATTAGACAATGTAAATACCTCAAAGTTCAAGTTCTGTAGAAACAAAATAAAACAAAATAACTCCCTCCACTCCATAACATCACATTTTGTTGCTTTCCAAAAATCCTGATATAAACACTTTTTTCAGCAAGCAACAAGCCAACCAAGCACTAGAAGTGTTTCAAACCATGCCAGGGTACTGATGTCAGCCAGAAAATAGAATTCATCATGCATTAATAAAAAAAGGGGGAGAGGAGATACTGTCAGTAGGTTTTAATCATCTGAAATGAAGTAATAGAAAAAAAAAAAAACAGCAAGAGAATAAGAACTCTAGATCTTTTCATTTGATACTGCAAGTAATGTATTCTGTGAGTCTGATGTTCAGGAAGCTTTAGCGTCCAAAATTTAAGTGTACCAGGAATTCTCTTGGAAACCTAGCACTTCTAAAACCAGGCTGTTTTTCTCCTTTCACTGTCCAAGCACACTAGCTTTCTGTAATATCCTAAAAATTAATAGCTGAGATTGACATATTCCATGATCTAGCTGCTTTATTTTTTTAATTCTGTGTTGTGGAAGCCACTGTTGAGTGGCAGAAAGTTAAATTCGGGTCCAGATTAAATTTAATCAATCTTAGTGTTGATATCAAATTTAACACAATCACTTTCCAGGGAAAAAAAAAAAAATTATCTCTAGTACTGGGTCCCAATTAAAATAACCTCTCTAGCTTGAATACCAACATTAGAGATGAGAGCCCGAACTAATATGCTTTGCTTGGCTGGTTATCTAAGTCTTTCCACTGGCACTTTCCCAAACTGACAACAGTGGAGGAAGGCAGAGGCAGCAACAGTGCTCTGGGGTTTGCTGTCAAGACGGGAGACAGAAGAAAGCAACAAGCAGTGCTGCAAAAAGGGTTGAATGTCATTAGGAACCACTGGTGTATAATTGGTCGTGACCAAAACGTTTCATAAACATACTTAAGAATATTTTTTAATTTCCTCAAATACATTCCCCACTCTGCACACACACCTCTCTCATTACCGACTTAATGCACACTGCAAGTGTCTCCCTTTCTCTTGTGCAGCAAGAGGGTTTTGACATGTGAAATCTTTAGACAGTATTGCAAAGTTACATGTGCGTGTCACCCTCCTGCTAGAATGCAACTGGCAGCAACAAGGATATGGTTTATATTTGAAGGAGTTTTTAAAAGAATATTGTCTTGACCCTCCTCTAGAGAAGGAGGAAAATTTCTGAAGTATAACTCTAATGACAATTTACTTTTTTGTGTAGGGAACTGCTAAATCAACCTAGTTGTCATCCTGGGTGGGGAGCAATGTCCAGCACCAGCTCAAAGGATCAGCAGCCATGATATTTTCCTGTAGTGGGTCTTGCTACCTGCCATGAGCTGTTCCTCCCTCTGCCAACCATGCATCAGTCCACCCCTTTTTCTAACAACAGTGATAACTTCCCTGCTTCTCTGCTCACAGTTTGTTATTTCAGCTCCTTGGAAAGTGTGGATAACACAAAGAGCTAAATATGGCCCATCAGGAATCTCCCTTAAGGTGATTCAGCAGCTGCTTTCATTTCTTGGTGGCCAGGAAACTCATAAGAAGCGTTTTCTGTCCCAGAGTTTGCCAAACACTTAGAGAAAGACATCTCATGTGCCTTTCTCTTCTCTTCTCTTCTCTTCTCTTCTCTTCTCTTCTCTTCTCTTCTCTTCTCTTCTCTTCTCTTCTCTTCTCTTCTCTTCTCTTCTCTTCTCTTCTCTTCTCTTCTCTTCTCTTCTCTTCTCTTCTCTTCTCTTCTCTTCTCTTCTCTTCTCTTCTCTTCTCTTACCTTTGCACTCCAACACTGGAAGCAACTCCTGCATGACAGGGGATGGGGTCATCTCAGGCACAGTTAAGGTTAATCAGCCTGGATTTCCCCATACTGCTACAGCTTTCTTCTCCTCCTTTTTCAGTAGAAACTTCTCTCAAATGCAGTAATGTGTGCAACCCCAATATATTTTAGGGTCGCCCACTGGTCTGCCTTGTCTCGCCCTTACTCCCCAAGATGGAGACAGAATACTCCTTTTTTAGGTTTCTCTGCCCTCTGGTAATTGGGCAAGGTGGGGAAGTGCAATGCAACAGGTTAATTTTCACTTTAGGCCTCAGCCAACAGGCTTATATATATATTTTACAACTTGCAGGTTTCCCCAGTGAGAGTAAGATGACGTAAATGACATTTTCTGCAGCCATCCAGGTCCTTCACAGCAGTGCTCTTGACTGCTCAGCTCAAGAACCTGCAAAAAGATGGAGAAGAGAATAGAGAGGGGTATGAACAGATTTGTGTCCTTGACCACAGCTACGAGAGAAAATACGAAAAGAACTGGGAAGGTGAGATACATAATGTGCACGACTTCAGGTAGCAGAACGCAGTAGGAACAGCGAGAAGAGAATGTAGACGTTGCCTGGTGCTGGGAAAAGCAAGTAATGACCAGTCAAGCACAGTGCTGAGAAAGCCCCGTCACAACACAGTGGCAAGGAGGATAAAAGAAATCTGGATAATGGTGTGGAAGGAGTCAAAGCTATATTGAGAACTGGGAAGAGCCGAGAAATTGGCCGTTTCTCACAGAAAAGTGATACATTCACATTGCATGAGATTCTTGCATGACTGCCCTCAGCATGAATGTCAAAGAGCATGATACCTGCTCAGGGGAACTTGCCAAAACAGCCCTGTGTCAGGAGCTGGAGAGTCACCATCCCAACCCCAGTCCAACCCAACACACAGGGACCGAGTTCCTGCCAACCCTGCTCTGCTTCTCCTGTCTACGCCTCTTCACCATTCCTTCCCCCAGTGCCTCTCCCTCTTGCTTGTAATGAAATCTTCTCAACTTCTTTTATAAAGGGTAATAAAGGAGGTGATGCTGAACAGATCCATGGCTTCTCATTTGGAAGAAAAAGTACAGCAAGCACAAAACATGTCAGGAAAGAGGCAGAGGTGGGGGGCAGGTGATGCCAGGTCTGTTTCTCTCAGCCCCATTTGCTCAGTCCCTGATGTCCCAAGGAGATAGTAGCTGTCAACTGAAGCAATAGGACAGGGCTACACGGGTGTGCACAGACACAAAAGCTCTTTGTGCATTAAAAAAAGAAAAGGAGAGAAGCTACTAAACTCCTTAGTTTTTCTGGCACTTTATGAACCCCAGGGTTGGCAAAGACAAGTGTTAGGTGCTTTTGGCTTATTAGCAAGAAAAAACAGAACACCATCCCAATGAGTAATGCACGTAGATTAATTACCACTAAGAGGGAGAGAGGGAGGGAGGAGGAGGAAGGGAAAAGGAAGGAGATAAGGTGAGAAAGAGGGAGAATAAATAGCAACAGCAAGCTCTCTCTTCCTGGGTAAATTTGTGCAAAATCATAATATTTTCTACACCTCCAGAGCTTCTGAGGTGGTCATCCAGAGGAGTTTTATGTTTCTTCTTAAGAGATCTATCCACAGTGTATGCTCGTATGCTAGAGGTTATATTTACAGAATTATTGTTGAAGATCACACCTAATTTTTGTAGGGTGTTTCTTTTTTTTTAATTTACCCACATGGGAGAATCATGTGCCCTGTCTGTGGATCGTAACCTGAAACTTCTGAAGTGAATGTATGATCTCAAGTGAACTGACACACTGTTCTGTACCTCACCTTAGGCCAACCTGCAAGAGGAACTCACATGTTACAGAAAGTTTCAGAAATCAGGACTATTTCTCTTCCCCCAATATGTTCTGTAGTGTTTCATTTAAAAACTTCCTAAATAAGTAGAGGTTTAGTATTGCTTTGGAGAAGCTATTCCTAGTTTGGTAATAGTAGATACCAAAATAGTTTTCCTCTGCCCTCTCTTCTGCTTCCCTACATCACTTTCAGCTGTTAAAAAAGAATCTTGGATCCTGCCTAATTTCTGAGAAGGTATTATGTATCTTCCCCATGTAGCTGAAAACTG